>JAUPFR010000010.1:7104248-7771748 GCA_036925125.1 Oreortyx pictus | reverse complement strand
CCGAGAGAGCAGATCGCGCTCCTCTCGCTGCCAGGACCACCCGCGGCGGGGGGACGTGGGGACATGGGGACACTGGGACAAGAGGACGGACACGATACATTGCTGCTCGGCCGGTGCGGGGTGTGCCAGCAGCACCCTCCCAGAGCTGGGACTCCCAAATGCCCCTTCTCACGCCTGAACCCCCGAGATTTTCCTCTGGTTATTTTTAAACGCTCTTTCCTCTCTCTTTTCCATTTCTTCTTCTACTTTTTCTCTTTTCCTTTCGTCTTCTTCTTCTTTATTTTATTTTATTTTATTTTATTTTATTTTATTTTATTTTATTTTATTTTATTTTATTTTATTTTATTTTATTTTATTTTATTTTATTTTTTATCTTATTTTATTTGTTATATTTGCTCAATTGCTTCTTTTGCAAAACCCGAGGCTGCTGCCACCTCACGCCGATCCCGGCACTGAAATCCACCTCTCCTCTGTGACTTACAGCTCAAATCCCAGTCCCATGACCTTTCTCTCCCCCCCCCTCCCCCCCCCCGCGGCCAAGTGCCCCCACCCTCGGTCATGTGGGACACGAGTAAATTTATCCACCCTGGTGGAAAGGCCTCTCTCCCACTACAATCGCTCCGAAGAAGCCTGACACGTTTCACAAGGAGGATAATTTCCTTTCCCACCTTTCTCTTTCTCACCTTCTTTTTAATCCAGTTTCATTTTCCTTTCCCCCTCACCACCACACAGGGCTCACAGTTCCCTCTGGGTGTACTCCTGCTCCCTCTTATCTCCTTCCATAAGCCTACGCCAAGAGGATCACTTCATAGGGACAGTTCTGACGACTCTTGAGCTCGGGAAGTGGTCGAAGGGGACATTTCTGCCCTCCCGGGGTCTGCGGAGAGCTCAGCCCCGGCTGCGTCCCTACCGCTGTGTCCTTCTGCGCACAGAGCCGGAGGTGAAACACTCATCAGCGGGAGAGTCCTCTCCCTTGGCCCGCAGTGAAAGTGCACCCCAGGCGTCCCCCCTCCCACCCAAGTGACTTCTCTAGACGTCACCGAGGTGGGGGAACCGAAACTCTCCCGGCGGCCTTAGGACTGGGAGCTGCGCGGTGAGGGGGCCGGGGCCAGCCCCACTGCTGTGTGCAGCCACAGGGAGCCGGGGGTGCAAGGGATGCCCCCTCAAATCCCTCACCGCCGAGCTCTAAGCTGCCACAAATAGCCCGTGCGCGGCTCCGGGTTGCTTTGCGTCGAAATCCCCATTAAAAAAAAAAACTCAAATATTTTCTTCCTCTCCGCGCTGCGGAGTGCGGGAGCAGAGCCGGTGGGGAAAGTGGAAGAGTCGGAGGAGCAGCGCTGCGATGCTCCTTTCGCCCAGGGAGGCGGGCAGCCGCCCCCGGCCCGCGGGCAGGTGTCGGGCACACGGTGGGGAGGAAATGAAAGCCACAGCTTGAGCTCGTCTTCCCCTCCTTTCTGCCCGGAGGAGCTGGATTTTCAGGAGTTGCACGGGAATCATTCGCTCCCCGGCTCCGCAAAGGGAAACAGTGGGAGCGCAGCGCCGAAATCTCGGCGCCCGACTCCAGGCGCTGCTGTCAGGCAGGCAAAATACGCGCACTGGGGCCCCCGCCAGAGCCGGCCCCTATCGGAGCCGCTGGTCCCACGATTTTCCTTCTGCTTTCTCGCAGTATTCTACCCTCGCGCCGGCTTATGTGTCCGGGACGCAACAGATGGGAAATATTCCCCGGGAGGGAAAGGTGCTTTGCGGTAATCGAGAACGCGGCTCCTTTCTTAAACATCTCTTCTCATCCCGGGTTAGAGAAAGAAGAAAAAAGCGAGGAGAAGCCGCTCAGCAGCCGAAGGAGCTCCTACCGGCGAACCCATCGGAAACGGCCGTTTCCCCACGAGTGAACCCGCAGCGTGGGGCCGGCCCGGCGGAGGGGCTCCCACCGCAGGTGCTGCGGCGGAGAGGGGGAGGGGGGGGGGGGGACCCATTCCGGCACTGTTGTACCGTTTCCCCGCTCACAGAAAAGAAAAAAAGAAAAAGAAAAAGCCGAGGACCACTTTCTTTACTTTCCCCTCGCTGGTCCAACGCGGGGTGGGGGGGTGTTTTATTTTCCCTTCGGCCGCTTTTGTCGGGAAGATGGAAAGAATCACGAAGGCGCCTCTCGGCTCTGTGTGCAAACATGGGGGGGGGGGGGGGGGGGGGGTTCGCTTTGCGCTACTTTTTCGGGGTCGGAGCGGTGCGACTGCGGCCGTTCCGGGGTTTTGGGGCGGGGGCACCGCTCGGTGCCCGCTGTGGGGGGGGGTAGGTCGGTCGGGGGTGGGGGGGAAGGGAGGGGGTTGCGGCTGCCGCCTCTCTTTTAATGTCATTATAGTTGCCGTGGCAACCCATCGGATCACTCCTCCTGGAGTGAACCTTGCGACAATGGTTGGTTTGAGAGAAATCGGTAAATGTGCAACCGAGGGACACAGCTACATTACCGCGAACAACAGCGAGAGTTTAACATGTGACCCTTCCAATTATCCTGATGATACCTCGCTGCAGCTGCCTCCGCCGAGCTGCGAGGATGCGGCCGCTCGGAGCTATGGGGACGGGGGGGGAGAGGGGGTTCTGTGGGTGGGGGGGGAAGAGGGGTTTGGGGTGCCCCGAGTTGGGAGGCACAGAGCTGTACGCAGCTCCAAGGGGGTTAGATGTCTTTGCATCGCGGTGGTCTGACTCCCAAATAAATAAGAAATACATAAATAAAGAAAGAAGAAGAAGAAAAAAAGAAAAGAGAAAATTCTCCAGGGGAATGAGGAGGGAGGTGGGCACACGGAGGGGCTGTGGAAGTGAGCACGGAGAGCCGGCACGGGAAACAGCACCAGCAGCACAGCTGCGGTGTGGATGTGGGGAGGAAGCAACCAAATCCTGCCCCTACCCCAGTGGAAAAAAACAAAACAAAAAAAAAAAAGTTTGAAGTCTTAAAACCTGGTTCAGAGAATTACAAGTAATCAGAGCTGCGGGGGTCAGCAGTGCAAACTTTTTAAGACTAATGTTTATTTAGAAAAGTGAGTGGTGTCTGCGCTGCTTTCCTAAGTGCCCCGGCGCAAAAGTCCTAATGGCTTTTGCAGGCTTTCTGTATAAAACTCCTGTGTGCAGTGCAGGGAGCACTGCAGCAGTGACCCTACACCCCGCTCCCTCCTCACCTGCTCTGCAATGGGACATTGGCACCGGGGTTTGAAAACACCCCCAGTGCTTTCCATTTCAGCATTTCCCCCCTGCCCCCCAGTTTTGCCCTGCTTTCATATCTGTTCGACATAATCCTGGGAAGGAGGAATCTTGGGACAAGGGCAGCAGCTCCACTCCCTCTCTGGATCCATAGGGCTGAGAAAGAGTGATGCGCTGTGTCCCACTCACCCTCTGCCACCTTCCAGCCACATTGCAGAGCACACAGACGTGCTGTCACTCCCTGGTTTGGGATCTCCACACTACGAAAGTCATTCCGGGGTAACCAAGAGGATCCACAGGTGGGGTTTGCCCCCCCTTGCACAGCCTCTTCCTTTCAGGATGTTCCCGTTCTTCCCAGGAATGAAAGAATAAAACCAGCAGCCCCCATCAACTTGAATATATTTTGGGGCATCCCTTTGCTCTAAGCAGGAGGCGGATCCAGGGGGATCCCGGTCCAGGATCCCAGTGGAAACCAGCAGTACCAGCCCCAGTGCTTCACACACATCTGGGGCTGAATTCTGCCTTTCCCTGGGTAAGGACACAGCCAGGCTGGTGGGACTGCGGCACGGGGAGGACATCAGTATTTATATAGTGCTGAAATGTACTGACACTTAAGAGAAGATCCTCTCTTCTCCCTCAGGGGCTTCTGTTTGAAGGGCTCGGCTCTGCCTTCTGAGCCATTGAGAAGACCTTCTGGCTCCCATTATCTCCCACAGCCCCATGTCACCCTCCTTGTGCTGAAGCGAAGGCATTTCATCCCTGGATCTCAAAGACTGAGGCTGATACCTTTTAAATGCATCTGGAAGTGGAGGACAGGGAGGAAAGAAACTGTTCCCCAGGGGCAGAGAGGCAGGAGTGATGGTGGGGTGCCAGTGGGGGTGCCACTGGGTGGCCCCAAGGCTGGGGCAGCCTGGTGCTCCAGGCAGGTTTCATCCTTCTCCATGATATTGGCAGATAAGAGCCCCTCTGTTAATACACGTGTTTTAAATAAGCAGTATTTTTGCTTCTCCTTGCCAGTGAGGTGGGCTTGGCACACCTCTTTGTTTTCTCAGTTGTCGTGCTGGGATGTTCTGCTGCCCAAGTAAGGAGAAAAAGATCTCTTGCTTGGTCTGGAGGTGCGCTTTGCTGGTTCTGACATGTAAATATTAATAAAGAAATGACACCAAGGAGACAAAAAAATCCTCTCCTACTGTTGAGCCCCTCCAGATCCCTTCATTGTCCGGGCATTGTTGCACTTGGCCTGGCTTCCCACCCTCTCCTCTCAGCTCGGTTGGCAGTGGCAGCCATCCCCAGATTCCACAGCTATGGCCTACTGAGGGAAAACATTTGGAGAAGCTTTCAGATTATTGGGGAAATACATATTTCCAAACTCCACTGACATCCTTTCCAAGACAGCCCTGCATAGTCGGTGCAGGGGCAGGAGGGACAGCGCTGGCTCTGCTCCTTTCTGAACTTTGGGAACCCTGGAAGTCCATGGAGCAGGGCTCCCATGGCCACTAACAGGTCATAGTAATGAGTATGAGTGGAGTTTGTGTTCCTACACTGAGCTCATTCTGTTGGCATACATGGAGGTGACTGAACTGTGAGACGCACACAGGGCTGGATCAAGTGCCTACAGGGAGCATCCCCATAATCCTGCCCAGGGACTGCAGGGTTCCCTGTATGGCACAGCCTCTGTTCAGCAGGGCTCACATCCCATCTCCAGCACCCCAAGCCGTGGTGCTCAGCACCTAGGGCCACCCTTGCACACCATGTGTCCAACCAACAGACTGCCAACAGATGGATGTTGTAAAGCATGTGTGTGCAGGTGCGTACATGTTTTTGCATGTGTGCAGCTCACTCTCAGCAGGAAAATGGAAGAGCAAAGTATAAAATGCTCCCTTTATGGCTCAGGGGGATAAACTGCCTACGTGCAGCGCTTCTGTGGGCAAACAGAGGCTCAGTCTGAATCACTGCACTGCAGGGAGCACCCCAGCACCTGCCAAGGAAAGGGTTCATGTGTTACCTCTGAGACAGGTTTTGTAGATGATTTCTTCAGATTGGAGTGGGATGAGGGTACACGAGAAAAAGGAAAGGGAGAATAGGCACAAACCAGCTCTGTGATCTTGCAGTGCTATGGGTGGTGCCTGTCCCTTGCAGCTCCCTGCATGGGGAGCAGGGAAATGACTTTTCCCAGGGAATCCCAAAAATCTCACTCTGCTGCACCTTCCCCTCCACCAGCCAGGCCCCACGTGGGCAGGGCTGGGCTTCCCCAAGCACCAAGATGGCTCCCTTGGTCACCACTGAGCGCTCGATGTGCCCTGTAGTGTCAGATGTCCCTGAAGCTGCTGGCAGAGTGCAGCAGGGCAAGGACTGCTCTGCACTCACCATTTCTGACATTCTCTTTCTAAGCATCCATCACTGCTGGAGAGGAGACACTGGAGCGCTGGATGAAATCCCACAAATGTGCATGGAAGCGGAACGGCAGGAAGGCAAACAGGAAAGAAGAGTAATGTACTATTCTTGGGGGCACTGCTTGCTTTTCTCTGTTTGCTTTTCTGTGTCGTTTCCTTTTACTCCAGCCACATACTACAGGATTATGGCAAACGAATTAAGGAATAAAACCATAAGGGGAAATCAGGATACTGCTGACTTAGAAGCAGGAAAGATACCCAGATGGATTTGTTGAATTCCATATAAAGCAAGAGCACTTCCCGTAGTGCTGGGAATGTAGATATTGGGATAATTGGTGTTGGAGGGAAACTCAGAAGCTCCCTGGTCCAATAGCTGTCAAACCAGAGCCAGCTTAGATCTGTTTGCCCAGGACTTCATCCAGCTGTGTACTGGGTGCTCCAAGGACACAACACCCCCAGATTTCTGCTCCTCTCTGAACATTCTCAGTGTTCACTGCCTTTCATATCATCACAGAATCATTTAGGTGGGAAAAGACCTCTAAGGTCATCCTCTAAGATCCAACCCCAACCCACCCCATCATGCCCACTGACCATGTCCCTCAGTGGTTCAACCCCACGGTTCTGGAACACCTCCAGGGATGGTGACCCCACCACGTCCCTGGGCAGCCTGTGCCTGTGCATCACTGCTCTTTCTGAGGAGGAATTTTTCCTAATGTTTACTTCTAACACTGTGCACCTTGAGCACGGGAATTGCAAAGGGGCAACAGGGACCTATTCAGGCTCTGCTGCTGAGCCAAGTAACAGGGGATGTGCTTCAGAAATAGCCCCTTGGGCTCTCCTGATGTATCAGGATGAGGACTCTCACCTCTCCACCAAGCATCAGGGCTGTTGTTGAGTTGCCTTTGTATGTATAAGGTCAGGGTGGGGATTGCTATTGCTCTGACTGAACCTGACTGAATCACTCTATGGTTCTATGGAATGTGGGGACATGGTTAGTGGGCATGGTGGTTATGTGGTGACACTTGGAGTGGGTGATCTCAGAGGTCTTTTCCAATCTTAGTGACTCTGTGGTTCTGTGACTGGAGAAACTCCAAACAACCTTCAAAGATTGCTCCACCACCCACTTCCAGGGCCATCCAGGTGCAGATGCAATAGCATGGACAGAAAAGAATACATAGCTATGGAGGAAAGAGAATCCTCTCCCCAGTGCCTGAAGCACTCCTCCACACTGCTGAGGTCACATGGCATTGCATCTTGCTCAGCCATAGCTTTCAGTGATGGGTTCATGTGCAGGTGGACTTAATCCAGCCCGTTTGAGCAGCTGGAAATCATCTCAGTGAAAGATGGAGCCGTGACATGTTTGGCTGTGCCTTGGGAAAGAAAAGACAAGACAAAATAAGTAATAAGTAATCTGCAGCATCCCTGTGTGCCCCTGCCCCAGGGAGTGGATGTGAGGGTTCGTTTGGGGAAGAGGCAGCCTGGCTCTGTGCAAGGAGGAAGGGAGAGGCAGAAGTCATGAAACAGGGCTCTGTTTGGCCCAAATTTGATTTGCATGGTTAAAACGTGTTGATCCCATACAAGGTTTTCCTGGCTGGGAGCTGTGCTTGGTTGCACAGCCAAGCTTATTTCTTTTCCAAAGTGTTCAGCATAAATTAGACTTTCACAGCCGCCTTTGAGTGGAAGGAGCAAGAAATCACGTTTTGTCTCCTGTCCAGGGGCTGTGGGAGAAAGGAGCTGTCAGAAAGCAGAGCAGCTCCTTTGACACATGCTCTGTGCATCCCTGCTTCCTGGCTTTGCTCCCCCTCATCCAGAGCACCACACTGTAGCTCCTGTGTGCTGCTGTCCCTAGTGGGGGGCTGGTCTGTGCTCTCCCTTGCCTCTGGACCATGGGGTTTGCTGGGTTTTAACACACAACCCAACCTGGCCAAGCATCTTGCAGCTCCTCAGGGTCGTGCCTACTTTTTCTTGCACAGGTCCATGTGCGTTTATGGAAAGGGACTATTTCCCACCAGCACTATGTGGGACACCAACCCTGAGCATCTCTTGGCAGCCAGGGAGGTGGGAAACCCCACCAGCACCTGCAGGGGGGCCAGCAAGGGACGCAGAGTGCCCATCGTGTTGAAACAGAGGTTTAAAGCCTCTTTGCTGGAGCCATTCCCTGCTAGTGAGATCCATGCAGTCCATTAAAATTAGGGATCTTATTATAGGCTATATAAAAAAGGTAAAGAGGAAATGAGAACCTTATGAAGGGTTTCTTATGTGAACAGATGGCAGGGGCACCTGAGGCCGGGAAAACCTCTCCAGTAGACTCCTTGCAAACAAAGCTACTCACTTCTCTGCAAGTTTTCCCCTCTCTCCAGAGCACAGACAGATGCAAGACCACCTTATCTGCACATCCCCTGCTTGGGGATGTCAGTGCACATGGATCTGAGCCACCTGGAATGGGGCAGGCTGCCGGCATGGGGGAACAAACCTGGGACCTCAAATCTGGGCTGAACTGTGTGTCCGCAGACCCTGTGCAGGTACAGGGTTTAAGTGCAGCGAACCCAACAACATGGCTGAGGCTGTGCCTGCTCCCTCCTGGTTCAGGCTCTTAAAATAAGGCTCACAGACTGGTTTCGTTTTCACTAATAAATCCCTGCTTGCACTTGAGGCTGCTGTGCCTTTTAAAACATTATCCAGGGCTCTGATTACACTCCCGATGAAAGCAGGCTTGGCCCTATTAGTTTTCATGGCAAGGAGCAGTGCCACGTCCCGCTGTCCCCTACACACTCGGTGTAACCCAAGTTCCACAGGAAAGGGAGAGAAGGAAAAAAGACATCTAGAGGCAGTGTCTGCCTCTTTGTGCTCTTCTAAACGAGGGCATTGTATCTCTAGATAATCTCTCCCTGCCGAGGAGCAGATTTAATTAATGCATGCCATTGTAATTATTTTTTTTAATAGTGGTGCAATGGTGTCTCCTCTTCATGGCTCTGAGGCCACAGGTTTTGGGGAGCAGGTGCTGAGTGCCTGCAAAAAAAAACAGTCATTCTCATGGCACTGCTCCACTCTGGGTCATCAGTCCCAGTTTGCACGTGGGTAAACTGAGGCACTGAGGTTAATGCTCTGTAGTGGGAGAGGATGGAGGGACATAGAGGGGATGGAGGGGTAGCCCTGCACTCACCCTTTCCACATGCAGGTGCCAGCACAATCCCATGGGCTAGAACATATTTCCTCCCTTGCAGAGCCCCTGGGCACCCCCAGAGGGAGAACACAGCTGCCGCAGGGTGAGCAGGCATTGACCTGGCTGGGAGCAGCGGGCGGCAGGTGAGAGCATGGCCATGGCTGCAGCAGATGGGGGAGGTGTGACATTGTGTGGTGGGGCTATTATTTACCGAGCGCTCGTGTTTGTCATGGCTGAAGATGACATCTTATTAAGGAGTCATGACACCGGGGGATTTTTTTTAAGCCTGAGGGCCAAGAAGGCTAATGAACAGGGATCGCTCCAGGAATAGAAGGAGGGCGGTGCCATTTGCAGGTTGCAGGCAAAGCTGACTAATGGTTCCCAAACCAATTGCTGGGATATTTCCAGGCTGTGGCACAGCTCCCTGTCCCTGATTTGGGGTGGATGCTTCCATGCCGTGGCCAGCTTCACCACTGTTGCACTGGCAGAGGTCTGGGAAGGAGTAAAAATGAAAAACACCTGATACCTACGGACAGCCAAACACTGTAGTCCTGCAAACAAGTGCCATGGCATGGCAGGGAATAGCTTTTAAACAGCTTTCCCCAAATCCCACCTTGCAGGGGGTTTAGAAGAACTCTTTCAGCACATAAAATGCAAGATGGTGAATGCAGAAACCAGGGGGAGAGCAGAATGGGGACCCTTCTCTTGGCACTGACACTGTATGTGTTACCAGAACAGAAGTGGAGCTCTGCACTGTGCTGTCCCCCCCCCTTCCCCACAAAGCCCTCCTTCCCCACGCTCCCTCCCTCCTCCTGAAACCAGAGCTGCCTCCCATGCGCCAGCTCCTTATCGCTGCCCAGCTCTGTCAGTGCAGATGCTTGACTAATGTTCCCTTGTAAAATGTTGTGTTAAGCACATTCCAGCTGCTGACATTAAATACTTGGGCAGGGGCAGTGCTGAACCTCCGGCGGATAGAGCAGAGTGCTGAGCCATCCCCAGCAGCACGTCTGGTGCTGCCGCAGCGAAAACATTGGCTCTGTTCTGCCCCATCTGCCTCTCCCCTGCCCTCCAGCCGGGCAGCACCACAGCTCTGGCAGATGAAATAATAATTACCCTGTCCACATCTTGGCCTCCCTTGCATTCCTCCGCGCTAACAGCTTAGCTTATTTTGTTTTCGTCCACAAATATTGACTCTCTGGGTTCTTTTCACCCTGTGCCTATTAAAAAGGCATCGCTCTTATTATTGTTATTGAATTTGTTCTGCAGCTGGGAGAAGCATCCAGTGTCCTCAAGGCAATCGCCCGTGTTCCTGCGTGCCAGCACTATGCCCTCGGTGCTCTCTTTGCCCTTGGGATGGGACCTGGTGCAGGATGGGTGCTACAGAGATGTGATCGTTTCCCAGGGGTGATACTTTGTTGCTCCGTGCCTCAGTTTCCCTGCTACACCTCGAGAGTCCTCACTGTCCCTGCAGTGAATATCCATGGAAGGATGTGCAATTACTGATGCAACATGGTTTATACTCAGTGCAGCTTGAAATTGTGAAATCCCTTGACTTGCATGGATAACAAGAAGTTGTTTCCAGATGCTTTAACCTGGTTGGTGCTATGATCACAAAGTAACCCTCTTATTTTCACACTGAGCTTAATTATCCCGACAACTAATGAGCAGGGCAACAATGCCAGCCCAGCCCCAGGTGTTTGGGATGTGGCTGTGGCAGGGTGCCTTGTTGCCTCTTCCCGTTGTAGTTTTTGAGGTGTGGGGTGCACATGTGATAAATCCCCCTCTGGCAGAAGGCTGGAGCAGCGGAACCACACCCCGTGTGTGAGGAAAGCCCATGTTCCAACAGCTGTGCTCAGCTCTGGCATCTCTCCCAGAATAAAACCGATGGGCACCACATTCCTGGAGCCTCCCCTCCGTCCCCAGCCATTGCTTCAGGAGAAATCCTGGAATGCTGGCACTTGATCCACAGATCTCACCTGATTCCCAGATCCCCAGCTGGGAACAGCGAGCTGGGATGTGGGAGAAAGGCTGTGATGTCACCCGGGGGTGAGTGTCCTCATCAAAACCTTGCCCTGTCCTCTGTAGTGTCCCCTCCTTCTCCGCCTGACATCTCACAGCTGCCTGTTTGTTCTGGGACACTTTGGCATCCTTTGCTCATACATCCTCCTGTGGCCTCTGGGGGAGAACAGGAGCCCTGGGGGTGATGTCTGTGCAGATAAGGAGTGACAGGACTGCATCCCCCCCACCAGCTGGCTGTGCTCATCTGCCTGACAGCTCAGCTGCAAATCTGCAGAGGACTTTCCATGCTGAGCAGACTGACTGCTCCCTCCCATCATCCAGCAGGCCTCCTTCGGCCCAGCTTCCCCCAAGGTGCCCTTTACCTGCCAGCCAAGCAGGAGATGCCAGCATCATCCCCTCCATTGCCATGCAGGCTGGGCAAAGCATGGTGAACGATGTGGATGGGAGCATCACGTGGAGGGGGATGGGGATGATGAGGTGTGTGGGGATGGCCACCAAATCACAGGGATGGCCATAAAGTCGTGATTCCATGCAGAGCATGTTGCCTCCTGCCTGGTGATTATCCTGCAAAAAATAATGACTGTCTCCTTCCCTCAGTGCCAGCTCGCAGAAAGCAAATGTCAGTGTTGCCATGCCCAAGTGTTTATTTTGGCAACAGGGGAGGTCTGGCCAGCAGGAGGACCTGGCAAGGTGGCTCAGCTCCTCACATGTCCCACTGAGGATGCAGCCAGGCCGGTGGGTGCTTTCCTCCTGGCTCCAGGCTACGTGGCACCAGGTCCATCACAAACACGCACTGCCATTGCAACAGGCTGCAGGAGAGAGGCCCTGCCTGTGGGCACCTCCCTGTGCTCCTCTGCTGGCCCTTCCCGAAGCCTGGGGTCATTCCAGGCATAGCAGCCCCATGTCCCTGCAGCGGGGACAGGAGGAAAATCATCGCCGAGGAGTGTCCTGTTCTCCTGACCTTTGCTCTCAAAATATTTAGGATCCCACAGCGTGCAGTCACAGGCCTCGTTCGGCTTCAGCACGATGCCATTTGCCTCTCGTCTCAGCTGTCCCCAGTAATTCATCTTGCTGGGGTGGGAAGGGGGAGAGGTGGAGGCAGCAGGGCCCCCTCCCAGACCCACTCTGATCTCAGCAGCCCCGTGTACCCTGGCCACCCCCTGTCCTAGGCCTGCCATCCCCTGAGGCCGCAGTCCTGTTTGGTTCCTCACCTTCATCCCTCACGCCATGGTGTTGAAGGTCATTGGACCAAATCCTCTCAAAGGTTTTGGTATTAACGAGGGTGCATTAGGGGACAGTTGGTGTAATATGCAGGAGGAGAAGACAGAGGTGTCTAAAAGCCACAAAGCAGCAGTTCTGGATCTCATTATAGCATGGGGGTTTTTGGTCAAGGGCCTGGGCAGGTGGCCAAATGAGTTGTACCTCTGTACGGCAATATGAGTCATACATGTATTGTAACTCCCAGCCCAAAACGAGAGCATTCAGGGGCTGAGCCCCCAGAGTTATCCAGAAGAACCTCCAAGAAGTGGAGCTAGAGGAGATCTGTTTGATCTTGTTCCCTTTGTCTTTATATCTGCTGCTTATGAGGATAGAAGGCCAAGGAAGCTCAGACTCCATGTGCAGTGGAGCTCCACGTGGGATGACGAAGGTGTGCCTGATCCTTTCCATCTCCTCTGATAAAGCTGGAGGGGTCATAAGCCAAAACTGAGCATTTGCAGGCTTTAACAGGAGAATTTCTCTCTTGCTTTTCCTAGACCAGCGCTTGCATGAGGCTTTATGGGAGTTTTAGAATGGATTCCATTGGGAATAATACCAGAACCTATAATTGCTGTAGGAGTTGGCCTGCAGTCCTCTGTTCCTTGAATGCTGCTGAGTGTACAGGCCAAGCAGTCACCGCTGACTGGGAGATGGCAACTGGGCTGAGCATTGCTTTGATTTCAGTGCAGGAGCAATAGGCGCCACTCCTCAGGACCATGCATTTAAAGATTATTTAACAAATTCAAGCTAGGGGGCTGCCCTCCAGTGTATATATGTTAGCCTCATGGAGTCACAACAACCTCCACCCAGTCAAATAATCCCCACCCACAGGTGTCTTTCCTCTATAAAGCCTTCTGCCCCTCTCAAGCAGAGCTTTGCTCTTCAGTAATGGGGGGGGGGGGGGGGGGGAGAGAGAGAAAGGAAGGAGGTGTGTGTCCTGCTTGGAGGAGGGAGAATAGGGGATGTAAGCTGGTGGCAAATTCTGCATGATTTTTCCTCCAATTAGGAAACCAATCTCTCCCACAGCTTGGAAAATAAGCTGTGATATTCACAGGTGCTACATTTATTGACTGTAAACATAAAAGAGGCTTTGAGATTAGGGATTCTGACCTTGGATCTGGCTCTCCTGAGGCTGTGGATCTAGGCTGATGTTTTAGCTGGAAAGCAGAAACCTTGAGTGAGCAAGTAACAAAAAATGAGCATAACGTTCATTTGTTATGCCTCTTTTAGAAGGGTTTTAAAGAGAGACAGGTTAATAATGAAGTGAGGCTGTTGGGCTTTGTTTGGTTTTAACATTGTTTTGGAAAAACTTGAGCATTTGTGGAAAGAAAAAATGTTTTATTCAATTTCTGGTGCTATTTTTAATGGGGAGGAAAAAAGGCATGAACTGAGCTTTTTGTATGCAGCCAGTGTTTCATCTTTCTCCATGCTGAGATGGTAGGGCAAACAGAAGGAAAAAAGGCAATCTTAGAAAACTGGTCCATCTGCCCTAGTCTGTTCGATAAAAGTATTAATAGAACAGTCATTTTTGAGAGTAAATGTTGTTCCTTTATGAAATACATAGAATAAAAATGTTGTATTTTGGTGAAATGTGACTTCTGCTTTTTAAAACAAACTTTGGCAATATATCTTCCTTCTTACTTGAGGGTCTTAAACTGAGTTCACGCTGTATGCTCAGAAATCCTTCCATCTCTTTCTGAAGTCTCCAACATCTATCTTTTTTTCCTTTGGCAGGGCAATAGAGACATGTAACTGAAAAGCCATGCCTCCTTTTCCTGATGGTCCTCCAAACCTCCTGTGCTGCCAGTCTGTGATGAAATAACCATCTTCTGGTTAAAGCTTTTAGTGCTGAACATGAAAAAGTAAGCAGTGGGAACAGGGCTGTAATTTGTCTCTCTCCTTGGAGACGGCAGACTTTTGTGGCCCAATTGCCATGCTGTCAACCAGACCTGATTTGTAAATGAAGGGTCTGAAACTCTAGCAGGAGTATATCCCCGCTCCTAGCATCCATCCCATAATTTTCCCTTTTCTTTTGTCTGCTTTATTGCTCAGGGGTAGGGCCAGATGCCAGCAATGTGACAGCAAGGGGTGAGCACTGCCAGTAGATCCATTTTAGGCTTAGTTATGAGTATCCCAGGTGAAAAGTGTTTGCTAATAGAATCAGACTGAAGTGTCAGCCCTCATGTCCAGGAGCAGTATCCATCTGGGATGTCATTTGAGAAAGAGAAGAACCTACTCTGGATTCCTCTGCCCATTTGCAAGGCTGTTGGCTGTAGATCTTAACCTCCATTACCAGAAAAATCCATCTTTCATGTACCCACCAGAACTTGCTTTAGATGTTAGTAGCTGAGCTGGGTAATCAGAGGGCTGGTGGAGTAGAGCATTTGGGCAGCTTGCAACCTGACTCCTTTTCTTGTTTGCTTAGGTTCTCTGGGCTGCCAGCAGGTGGGATCCATGGTCTAACAAGATATAACAACTTGCACCTGGACTGAAAGGTAAGGTTGCTTTATTCCTAATAAAAACAAATCTCCAACAGCTGTGCCAAGCAGCCAGCTATCTTATTGTGGCAAACAGTGCCTGGTAGCACCAGTTCGGTCCTAAGCTCAAGGGAGAAGGAAGCTTGGACAGTGCTGTCTTCAGGAAACCTTGGGGGAACTTCTGTTTGTCATGGGCTCTCAGGTAAGAAAATATTTCTGTTCTTGGAGAGATTAATCTGAAATTGATTGTTACAATATATTTACTGACATTGCTTTGCTGTGGTTCTTGTGACGTTTTCCTATTTGTTCCTGATTCTCATGTGTTGTTTTGTGACCTCATTCTGGCTGAGGTCTTTGCAATGCTGCTTAAGGTTTGCTTTCTCTCTCTGATAAATGTGTCCTCCTCTAGATTTGAGGATAGTTGTGACATGGATGGTAGTTGCCTCTGTTTGTAGTGCTGGTGTTTAGAAAAAGGGCTTTTTGATGTGTATTTCTGTTCAAGGAATTTATTGGAATGTGAGTTGTTTGCTGCAGATGTCATTTTGTTTTGTCATGTGGACTTCCCAATAATGGCATTCAGAGGTTTCCAGGAGATAAGGGACTAGGTATATTTACTGTGTCTGCTAAACTGTCCCATTTAGTAAGCCAAGCTTATGGGATCAGTGAGTCTAGTTTATTTGCAGTGATTTAGGGTGGGAGAAGAGCTGTTCCAGCAGCACACAAAACAATTTTTGAAGTCTGACTTTATTTCTTATCCAGCCATGTTGCCTAAGGACGGGTGGGGGGTAATTTGCCACAGGTGTCTCTCAGAGTGGTGAACGAGCTGTGGAGATCAGGTGTAGCTGGAAGTGTAATTAAGCACTAACTCAATAAGTTGGGTCTTCCAGCTCTGTGAAACTAAGCTGAAAAAGTTCTTGAGGGAAGGATGTGTTGTGGCTTCTGTGATTCCTAGGAACTCCTCCTTCTGGATGGGCTCAACTGTAAGTAGAGGAGAAACTGTTCTTGCCATCTAATGTGCTTTCCCATGCAGCTCCAGTTGGAGACTTCACCAGGTGTGATCCTTGAGTTTGTCACCAGAAAAAGTTCCAATCTGGGACTGACAAATGTTGGGGAATGCCTATACTGTTGTAAGCTTTGTGTACTACTTCTTTGTCCAACAATATCCTCTCTCAGCGGCTTCTTCAGGACTCTAAATGTGATATTGGCATTGGTTTGAGAAGGAGTGGAGATACTTTGTAGGGGGAAATAGGAATCTGATTTTTTTGACTGATTTATCTCCTTAAGTGAACTGTCAGGATCCAAACTGTTCAGCTTTAGGCCTAATTTTCAGATGGTTTGGGAGGTTACTTAAGGCTGTGTAGTATTTTTCTCTCCATATAGAAGACCTTTGTTTTTTGTGCATTTCCCTGTGTTCCAAACAGGTTGTACACCACCAGAGACAGTAGTCCTAACAATATCCTTTTTTTAATTAGTTGTTAAAATATGGATTAAAGTTCTCACTGATAGAGTGGAAAACTTTCAGCAGATATCCCTTGACCCTGCTCTGTCCTGGTGTCTGTTACTCATCTTTGGCGCAATCAAAGAGCTGAAACCAGACTCTTTAAAATGCTAGAGTGGTATGTTCGACCTGGTGTTAATTACATGTGTCAGTGATATTTAAGTGGTAGAGAGAGGGGAGATGTGCCAAAGATCAAGTTTTGCTGGGCCAAGATTCAGAAGCAAAACAGGACATGGCTTTTATAAGGAGAACTCAACTTAGGCAACTTCAGCTCTGGATCCTGGAGACTGGAGCCCGTAAAAATGGGCACTGCTCAAAGCTGGCTTTGCTTTGATGCAGAAGAGGCAGCATTGGATCTGGTGCTGTGGGATCTGGCAGAGTGGGGATGAGTGCACTTCTGATGTGCTTGGTTTTGGAGCGGAAGAGCTGAGATGATGCCTTGTATCTAGCCAGGGTGTCTTCTATTGGGAATGAGACCAGCTGCTTTGTGATCTCTTGACCAGCTATTTGGCATGTGATCTCCAGAGCTCTGCTCTCAAAATATCCAGCTTAAATTGTAAGGCTGCTTCTGACTTGTTTCTTAAAATGTAGGACAATTTTGCTTTAGGAAAGGGAAATAAGGCTTTCCTGAGCAATGAGTCCAGTGAAATAATTATCACTTCAGCCTTTACATCTTCTATATTCTTGTGCTGAGCTATGTCTCATTTCTTGATCTCCTAATAATCTTCTGGGCAAGAGTATGTACAAGATGCATCTATTTCTGAGCTGTTTGTGGTGTTCAGCTGGCTGTATTTCCATGTCTGTGGGATGTGGAAATTGGTTTCTCCTGAGGGATGTGAACTGGGTTTGCTTTCTTTTAATTCTCTGCTTCTGCCTCCTCCCCACCTAATTCACAGTAGTTTTATGTCTGAAGTTCAACAATGATAGATTAAGGGATCTAAGTGTGAGAACATGTCCAAAGTTTTTAGAGGAAATGGAGAAATCAGTGAAACTGCTGCATCAGTGTCTTTAGACTCATCTCAAAGGGGCGAGAACAGTTAAATGTTTTCATCGTAGCTAGATGGGCTTGATGTGGCTTTGTTAATGTGAGAAGTCTATATGGCACCAATCCATGAATGAGGGTCTCTGATGGAGCAATGGCAGGGTTGAAACCAAGCAGTGTTAGAAGCTGTGGGGTATGTTTTGCAGGAGTATCTTGGGTATCCTTTCAGATTCCCTCTGGAGGTCTCCATTCTGTAGGCTTTTCACATCACTTTGCAATTTGGCAATGAAGTTTGCAGAGAAGTGCATCAGGAGAAGGAGTGTGCAGTACAGATCTGGTTCTTGCATTATTTCCGAGTCTGCTGTTGTCCTTTGGCAGCTGTTGACCAACAGAACACTTGTTAGCTGCTCCAGCATAAATTTATTCTCATGCTTTCAGTGGGGCAGATTAACTTGTTTGCATCCTGTCTAGCTTAAAGCTCTCCTTGATGTCTCATGAGCGCAGGTTTCTTCTGAAAATGGGGTGGAACACTGTTTTGGCTGCCTTAAAACCTTGGATATGTTGCTGAGATTTTCTGGAAGAAGGGAACAATACAACCTCAGCTTAGAAGTTAATTATAGCAATGGAAATTCTTCATACAGACTTTCTGATGTGAGGCTGGTATTGCTTTTCAGCAGGCTAGAAGGCTCACAAATGCCACTTTTAATGAAAAATGTTTTAATGGCAAATACTTTCCACACTGTAATGGTTTTTCTTGGGTTTGTCTGAATCCTATTGAACCTCTGTATTTCTTTTTCAGAGTTATATGTACCATGGTTTGGCTCTGTTTTTTTGCTCTTGCTCAAATGCAATCCTAGTTTAGGTGAGGCAGATGCCAGGGAAATCATGGGAACTGACTTTGGGGATTATACAACTATTTTTGTTGCACGTAGACTGTGATTTGTATTGAATGTTGCATGAAGACAGTTCTGAACCTTGGACTAATGGATATTTGTCTGCTCTACCCTGGACACTCTACAATTCTAGGCCTTATTCTTCTCTCTGTTAAACTTTATTCAACTTGAACTGTTCCTGATTTATCTGGGCTTAAATGTAGGAGGATTCTCCTAATAATTGATCCTGCTAGCTGATAGTCTGGGAAAAGACTGGTTTGGATATCAGCAGCAGGTCTTATCTCATACAGATGCAGTCCTAAAGCAGTTTTTTTCTTGTTGTTGGGTTGTTTTATTTCTTCATCTTAATTTTCTCTTCCCTTCTGTAGTGAAATCTGTTTTTATCCTGCTCTGAACTTTATTGTTCTGAACTTTATTTTTCTGGTCTTGTAGAATCTTATGAATGGTATAGTCAGAATTTAGATACTGTTAGCTGATGAAAGTCCTCCAGAACAGTGCTGTGCCACAGCAGGCACCTACTTTTGTTGCACCACAGATAATAAAATGGCGAAACTTTGCCTTCGGATGTAATGATCAAAAGTTTGAGTGGGGTAGAAGGGTGACTAGATGCAATCACTGCAAAGGATGAGCTCATCGGTGTCTGTTTCTCATGGAAATCTTTACCCTGTAGGAAGTTCTTCAGAAAGATTAAGTGCTGGGGCATCAGAATTCTGGATGTAGCACCCTTCTGGCAGAGCTGAGACCTTGTCCCTTTGGTGGCTTTTAGGTCTCCTGAAGATCTCTTACGACCACTCTAATGACACTGAGTCGTGAGTCACCGATATTGAAAGCAGTCCTCCTCCTTGTGCAACCCTTAATGGCTCTCTGTGAGAGATTTGGGTTTGCCTGTAGCTTTGCTTCCAAGGCTGTTTTTCAGTGTTAGGTAGACACTCCTGGGTTGAAAATAAATAATTAGCCCTGGAGCCACAGTGCAACGCTTCAGATCACAGGAGAAAATGTGATCCCTGCATGCTTTACTCTTTGGGATCCTGTAGACCTGGTGTGGTAGAAAGGTCCAACTCTTTACTTCAGTAGGTTATGGATGTAGGCTGCCATACCTTCTGGTGGTGCTGTTATCACCATGTACCTGTTTATGGCTCAAAAACCTTACCTTTGTCTTCTGAGTTGTTGTCCAAATAAATTTGTTAACTTTCTAAGAGGAACAAATCTAATGTGATTCCTAGTTTGTGACATCCCAGGCTGCAGGCAAGTGCAGAAGTACTTCCTATTGTAACCATCTTTTTGAGGACACAAATCAAGTATGCTTACAGTCTGAATCATAATATACTCAGGGATGAGTTTTGAAGCCTTCTCCAGAATCTGTAAATCTCAGAGGAGGAACAGCATCTTCAGCACAGTACCCACCCAGGCCAATACCACTTCTTGCAGCTGGAATTAATCATGGCATTAGGCAAACAACAAGGGTTCATTAGGACCAAAGGTGACTTTAATTTAATTGAAATATAACTTGGCAAGTAAAGAGGTGATCCAGTTCACAACACCTAATGGGAGGTCTGGGTTATATATGGAAAAGTTAATGGCCGTAAAAATATCCAAACAACATATTTGTGCACGTGTTCCAGTAAAAGTCTGAGCCAACTACTTTTTAATGGTTTGGGTTTTCAAATGTATATATTAATGCTCTTAAAATAAGAATGAGACTGTATGAGCACACATAGCATAGAAATATGAGGAGGGTGGGGGTGTGAGAGAGGGTGGGATGTCATCAGCGGAAGCCATGTTCCTTCTTGTGGTGGAAGAGGCTGCTGAACCTCTTCATTCCCCCAGACCATGTGTCTGTGTAATGGCTGTATCAGCCTTGCCTGTTCAGGTTGAAGAATAAAGGCTTTTTCCCAATTTTCATGGTGTTTTGTACAAAGGTGCAATATAAATGTTCCTAGAAAGGATGTTTTGATGTTTTGGCAGTTGCGAGTATTTGAGCTTCTCACAAAACTGTGAGCATATAAAATATTTGAAAAGCTTTCAAATGAAGATATTGGCTTTACCTTGTGAATGACCACCCACAACCCTCTAAAATAATCATATTCAAATACTAATTAAGCTAGCCAGCCTGTAAATCAGTGCAGCAATGCAGCCCTTCTAACCTTCCCCTCTCTTGTACTAAAGTCTCTTCCATTTCTCCATAAACACTGCTTCATAAATGGACTCCTACATAAAATATTATTTATATTTTAGTAGGTAAACATATGACACTATGCACACATCAGTGGGCAGTGACATCATGGGACCAGCCTGTAGAATATATTGCTTTATGCCTATTTACTTTCTAGGTGTTTTGTGGAGAAGGGGCCATCTGCATTTTCATGGGGGTGTAATCTATATCCAGAGGTAAATGTGAATCTCTACTTTGAAATAGATCACCAGCATGAAAACTAAAAACTTGTAGATTACCTTTCCACTGGTGTTTCTTCTCCTAAATTAATAGTACATCTTGGTGAAAGGGTTCATCTGATGGGTTACTGTATGGCTACTGCTGAGTCATGGCTTGAACCACTGACTGAGCACCTGGAGGAAAAAACCCTGTCAGCTGCTGGGAGCACAGGTGAAGGCAGTTCACCTGTGTGACTGGAATGGGTGGAGCCAGGCTCCACCCCTCTTAGACCTCATTTAAGGGCTGACTGCCACTCAGGAAGGATCTCTTGTTGGAGATCCCTTTTTATTGTGGAGTTTTTCCCCATGTGCCCACATCCTCAGAGGTGGGTGAGCATTCAGTTTTCTTCTTTCTTTGTAATGCCTTCTCATTGTGTTGGTCATGTTGCCACTACAGTTGTGATGGAAGATTGTCTTGTGGTTTCATAGGGAGTTGTCCAGGGCTGGTAGTTATGTGCAAACATTATGAAAGCTTTGGATGCTTGATCTTTCAGTGCTGAGTATTTGGTGAGAGGAAACAGTCTTAGATTAGAGAAGTGAATAACGGATGCCTACTTATGCATATGTTTAGTCATGTTGGTTGGGATGCTCTGCATTGGAGAGGAATTGCTACAAGGTGCTCAGAGCATGCTAGCAGGCACTGGGTAGGAGTGAATCTCTTGACAGCTCAGCTGAGATTTCCATATGGTTTGCTTAGTGCCTCTTGGGGTCAATTGTTTTTTGGTTGCTTCTGTTCCTGTTTCTCATTTCAGCAGTTTGTCTGACGTTTTATCTCCTTTTGTGTTCTGGGCTGCTGGGGAGGAGACTGTCTTTTCAGCAGTTGGCTACAGCAGTGTTCACTTTGTAGCTGAGCTGGCTTTAAGCACTTCATTTTCAGTAGAGAAGTTATCTTGGAAGCTTTGTGAAATAAGGTAGGGAGGAAGAAAATCAAAATGAGTTAAATTGGTAGATGGGAGTCTGCTACCTCCTGTCTGTGACAGTAGTTTTTCAGGTCCCAAGGGGTGGAGCACGATTCAGTGTTAGCAGTGGACCCCTTTCATTAGCTTCATGGGCAGATGAAACGTAAGAGCAGAAATGATGGCTAATCTTGGGCTTAACGCAGACAAGTGTCCATCAGACACCATCTCCCTGTACTGAAGCTGTCTCCAAGGGGCTATCCCCAAAAGGGGGAGCTTTTATCCCACTGCATGTTGTGTTTCCAACTGGATGGCCTTTTTCACTATGAAGGACCCTAATGGAAACTGGTTTTGTACCTTGCAGGTACTCCTTGAAACTCAACCATCCTCTCTGGTAAATGGGGAATAAGCTGTAAATGTAGTCATGCTTCACTAAGTAAGCTGTGATTTGAGTAACTTCATATCAGTTATACATAGGCTACCACCCCCTAAGACCTGGTGGTAGGTGCGTATTTGGCTCTGAGGCGGCCTTATGCTGGCTTGGTGCCCTTCAGCTTGGTCAAAAAGTCATGCAATATGAGAATGAGCCAGCTGGTTCTCTTTAGGAGACTGATAGAGACCTATGCTGTACTCAGCTCTGTTCTCCTCCACTGCTTCTCTGTCTGCAGCCTCCTTGGTCAAACTGCTGTGGATTTTCTTGGTCTGTTGGGTACAGAAGGCTGCAGGAGGTGCCTGGGTGGGAAGCACATTGAACAGGGTGCTGGGAGAACAAATGCAATCAGTCTTCTCCATGACTTCAACTTTCCCCCAAGTCCAGATGGAACCATTGTTGCATGCTTGTTACTGTCCCAGCCTGGGAGCTTTTGATTCCCTTAGGAATGTGCCAGAGTTGAGCATTCCCCCCCAGCCTCTGCCTCTCTCACTCCCCAGTTTGGGAGTTGTTTGTTTCCATGCAAAGCTGGAGGTGCTGGCAAAAAGCAAGTTGTCTATGGGGCTTCTGTGCAACGTAACATTTGTCGCAAGGTAAACAGAGTAAACTAGTTCCTAATTAGTCTGCAGGAAGAGCCTGATGCCATAAATGTGGAGCAAGCGCTATGAATTCAGTCCGTAGCTTGCAGCATGGTGATTTCCATGTGCAGACAAACCCCAAGTCACAATTCATTACAGCTCTGCTTCGTGGAGCTGGCCATGTTGTGCTTCCCCTTTGCTGAGGGCAGATTGTCAAGCTGTGACCCTGCCTTAGTTAATTAACCTTCAAATGGGATTTATTTTCCCTTAGTTACTTGTGTGTGCACACATTTGGTAATAATGACTGCCCGCTTCCCTTGCGTTTGCTAAAAGGGGAATAAGTCATTTGTTACAGTGTTTTACCAGAGGTAAAAAATAAAATAAAAAATCTGGGCCTCAGCGTTCATGGAAAATTGATAGCTTTATGCCAGAAAGAGACAGTTCCATCACAGCCACTTCTTCAGCTGTCTGCAAATATTTGAAACCCTGAGATATTTAATGTTTTTCAGATGGCGATAAATCTGCAATAGCGCGGCCTCACTTGAGCTTAGTGAGAGATGAAGTGAGATAGGAGAAAACGCATGAACCGGCATGGGAGAGGTATTGCTGGTCACACTTCTGCTGATGTCAGGACAGGTTTTCAGGACCTTGCACATACCAGCCAGCTTTGCCAGGGAGAAGCATACACTCACATGCACACACAGCCCTCCAGTTCATTTCCCAAACAGTTGTGAGCACCGAATGTTTGCTTTTTCCTTTCTTCCCCCGTTTTTTTTCTCTTATTTTTGCAATCTGACATTAAAAATATGAACCTACAGCTGGGGAAGAAGAAATGCCACTGCCTGAAAGCATTTTTGCATCTGGCAAGCCTGAGACTTTGCTTGGGGTTTGTTTGTTTAACCTTTTGTTTGCTGAGCAGACCCCTGGTGGTAAGTTGCAGAATGTGGTAGGATTGCAGAGGAATAGATTGCAACTATTTTTAACTCCTTAAAAAAGCATCTTCTCCGTGTACTTTGCTTGTGGTGTTGACACTGCCTGGGATAAGGTCTGGTTATCTTTTCCCCACTCTGCTGACACACCTGATGTGCACTGGGCGGGTTGATGTGTTGGGAAGTGATGAGATACTGAAATACAGATAGCAAATTTCAGCAGTCAGCTAGCACTGGAATCAGGGAACTGAAATGTCTGAGTTTTTTCCTTAATTCTAAAGGAAAAACAGTGGTTGCAGTGGAAAAAAGCTACAGTGTTGTTGGGAAGGCCTGGAGATGAGCCTGGTTCCCTGGTGTATCTCATGCTAGGTGGTGGGGCAAGGTGATGCCTGCAAGAGGGCTGTGTGGCTGTGAGTCCCAGCCTGGGAGGGCAGGGGGCTGGGACTGTGCTTCGGCTTGGGTTTCTCCCATCCAGCCCACCACAGCTAAACCAAATCCCCCACCACAGCTGCGATGCACTGATGGTTTTTGTCCAACTGTCTGTTTATGAAGTTTTAAAGAGACAGAAACACCTCAGCAATTTGATTTTGGCAAACAGCTGTAAGCCAAGTGCGGAACAACAACAACAAAAAAATCCCTGTAAAAATCAGGGAAAATGCCTGTGAATTTCCACACATTTCACAGAGGCGGTGTGGTCTTAGAGGCAGCAGGGTGGTCTGGATGTTTTAGTACTGGCATAGTAAACAGGCACTCCTGTGTGCAGTGCCAGCTCCGCCACTGATGTGCCATGTGGCCTCGGTGGGGGCACCTGACCTTCCCATGTCTTAGTTTATCTCCTCTCTCTTTCCCAAATTCTACATTAAAAATGTGAATTGGTGGCCCCAAACCTGGGTGGTGGCCAGTCTGGGCTTGGCACAACTGGGGAAGGTGGGGCAAAGGTGGCTATGTTCCTGGGTTTCAAGGGCGGCCAGGGCTGGAGCTGTTCCAGGAATAAAGAGCCTTGTTGACCTCGATGGAGGGCCTGATCCCATAGAACAAGCTGTTAACACTTAGTTGCCTCTCACCTTCCCTCTCAGAGCATCCTGGAGAACTGAAGGGGTTTTTCCAGAAGTTTGGGATGCAAATGGGACGTGGTTAGAGCCTGGGCAATCTGGTTCTGGCAAAGCCCATACAGCCTCTGTGCCCAGCTCTTATTTATGCTCTTCCAAAATATTCTCTTTTGGGATGAACTTTCTCAGGCTTCATTTCTGGTCTGTGAGATTTGAGGAGAAAAACCCTTTTTCAAAAGAGTGAATGTTGGGAAGAGCTGCAACAGCTAAAATGTCTGAAGGTTGTTCACAAATATGACGCAAAAGGGAAACAGTCATGGGGAGATAAAGGGGTTGTTGGGCTGTGACTTTGTGGATGGGCTGGGAATGCAGCTCGAGATGGCAGCTGCCCTCTCCTGTCCATCCTTTCACTGTCCATCCCAATCCATCTGCTGTTGAATGAATGGGAAGGTTCCAGTGGAAATTGGTTCTGGTCCTAAATTTAGACTGCTCTAAGGACATCCACAGCCTGCTGCTGGGTTCAGTGGGGATTTGTAATATATGCAGCTTGCTGTTCTTGAAATGCCAGAAGACAAAAGTAACAAGATTAGAAATGTAGGTGGAACAAAGAGGATGGAGTAAGAATAACGGGTAGATAATTTCCCAAAGAGGAGGATATCTTCGACCTGAACCTTGCTGGGATAAGCTGAGTATTTACCTCTCCTATTTGTCCTGAGGATGGCTGTGGCACAAAAGCAGGCTGCTGTCTGGGGGGATGCAAGTGGGGTGTGCTGCCATTCCCCCAGTTCTGCCCTAGCACATCCCTGAGTGGCTGTGGGCACAGAGCTGCTAGGGCCTCCATCCCCATGCTTCCCACAGCTCTCCTGGTTCTGTTTATGGGCTGTACCTGTACTTTATCACAATGTAACTGCCCTCTACCACGGCAGGATTTCTGAGTGTGGAGTGAGCTCAGCACCCCTGTGAGAGGCAATTAGAAAACAGGGCATCTCAAGCTAGGATTCAGAGCTGTCTTGGCAACTCAGGATTCAAAGGATGCAGGAAGCAATGTCTTTCCTGAGGTTGCCCCTATTCATGATTACTGCAGAGCAAACAGGAGATGAGATGTGGTTGTTAACACTGAGATGAAGTGCTGGTGTCAAAGCTACTCCCTCTTACTGAAACATTACGTTTTCTCTCCTTGTACTGGTTTTGATCAGATGTATTTATTGGCTTAATTTTAACTCCTCCCATTATTCAGCTTTCCAGTGATGTAGCCAAAAGTCATGCTGCTTTCGAATGCTTGCTACTGCCAGCTCTTTGCTAAAAGGTAAATAACCAAAGAGCTACCTCTGGGGAGAGTCAGTGAATACCTTGTGTAGCCCTTTTGAAAACAAGTATTATTTCACTGGACCTTCTGAATATTCTGCATAATTAGCTTAAAATAAAATAACTGAGTATCATCTTGAGCATCATGAAAATGTTCTTACAGTAACTGCGGTTGTTTCTTGCCTATCAGTTTCATACTATGACTGATACTATGACAAACTGCCTCGAATTTTAGTAATTGTTGGTCTGCTGAGCAATCCAACACCTCCTTATACCCCAATTAATGCTCTTAGCTTGCTGTCAGTTCATGTTTTCTTGCAGCTAGTTGCCCTGGTGTGGTTAAATAGGAAGCAATGATGAGGTATTTCTTTGCAAGATGTTATTTTAACAGGCTATAGTACAATGCTTTTACTGACACTTTATGATATATTATCAAAGCAATGGGAACCAAAATGCATTTGCCAAGTTTTGAAATTATTCTGTTTTGTAGTGTTGTCCTTACTTTTCGTTTCTTTAATTCCTTTGCATCCAGATCCAACAAAGCACTTAAAGCACTATGAGAGTTCTTTGACAACCCATTATGGTCCTGTCAGTAATGAAACTTTTAAAGTAAATCGTGTGTTTCTTGAGATTTCTGTGAGGAATAACTCCCCCAGAAGCCCTTTAGCTTGAAATAGAGATGTGGGTGGTTCTCCAAACCTCTCTCTGAGAAGGGTATATATTTCTACTGTATTCCATGGTATTTGCAGACTGCTGTCTGTGACTGCCATGGGAGCAGGACCCGTTTTCTGTTGTTCCCACAGAGGGAATGAGGACCTGTCTCTCCTGCTGGAGCTTTGTCTCTTCCATATTGTGGGGAGAGACTTCACAAAGGTTGAAAATGCCCTTTGAATGGAAAAGTGGTTGAAAATCTGACTTCTTTGTGTAAGATGTGCTTGGAGTTCAGTAGTAGGAATGCTTGCCCTGGGACCTACTGCCTGTTTGCTCTACCCTATATGACAAGTTCCAATCATTCAATAGACAATTGACAATGGCTCAAACTCAGTAGCAAATAGGTTTAAATACATGTGGCATCTCATTTTTCTCAGGTATGGGGAAACCCTGGCATCTGTGAAGCTCAATAGGCTCTTCTTCTATTTTTGCTAAAGTTCTTCTAGGTACTTTGAGTTACAAGCTCTCCATTCCTGTAGAGAGTCACCAAGACCTGATGCGGTTTAAGTTTTGGTTCTAGGAATGCTGCTAAGCTCTACTGAAGGACCAGGAGTGTTGTACTTGAGATAGGAAAAAGCACAGCGTTCACTTGAGAGCATGTCTCACTGGGCTGGAAAGCCCTTTCACCTTTCCATGGAGCTGCAGAGCTCTGGTAAGGCTTCCCTTGTTGTAAATGAACTTCTTGGCTTCTTGCACACATCCAAGTGAAGAACGGGTAGGGCCATACATATATTTTGACAGCTTTTAATTATCATACCATAACTTCTTAAGTGTTATGACAATGTCCTGTAATCACTGGTCTCAAAAGACGTATCTTTCTTTCTTTTAATGCTTTGGAACAAACTGATCTCTGGCCTATACTCTCGGGTTAGCTGGAGTTGCACCACTGATGGATTTGGACCCATGAGTTCAGCGGCTCCAGGAGGCTGTTTGCAAGAGTCGAGCTCTGGCAAGTAGTCGACTCTGAGCTCAGCTGGAAAAGCTTGTGAAATGAAATCACAACGCTTTGCCCATTAGGCTTGGGATGAAAAGCAAGTCTTAGAGCTGCCAGTGGTTCATATTTCATGCACAGAGATTTACTTGTATTAAGATTGTGATGAGTTTGAGAAAGAAAGAGACAATTTGTAAGCCAATGCTGAAATAATACTTCCCTATAGTAAGTGTATAATGGGAATTGTTGCTGTTATTGGATTGAGTAAGTTTAAGATTAAAATATGCAGGTTTTGAATAATGAACCTTATCACTGGTGGTTGACCTCCTGTGTTATTTTTATATCACTTATTTCTTGACATCCTGAATTTGCTTATTTGCTTCTGAGGCTTTTTTTCCCAGTGTTCTGCTCTTTTCCTTTTGCACCTCTTCCCCTATCTTTCCTACTCTGGCTTCAGATGTCTTTCTTCTTAATGGACATCTAATTTTTGTCATAACACACCCTCTGCACAAATTCTCTAGATATGGTTGTATCATGTGAAAGCAATTTTGAGCTGTTCTTGGTTGAAAACAACGTGGCCACAGTATCAAAGAACCTTAGATCTTTCTCACTTTGAGACACCTACCAGGGTCACTTGAGAAGTAAATATTCTTCATTTGCTTTGTGTGATAGTTTAGGGTGTCCGGAGGTTGGATCCTGTTGAAAGAATTAATCTTTAATGTTGAGTCTGGCACAAAGACTCTACCACATCTCATGTCCTGGTCCTGCCTGGTATTTGACAGACCGCACTGTAGCTGCAAGGACTTGGCTTTTGGATGCAACGGCGGAGCTGCCTTCTTTCATCCAATGAGAAGACCAAAGAGATCTACAGCTCAGTTAAATTCTTGACCACAGAAGGCTGTCCCATCTTCTGGGTCCCATTCAGAGCAAGTGAGCATTCTGTGCAGATCCATGCCTATGGGGGAAATGTACTGACATTATACATACACACTGTGTTAAAAGACCAGGAATTTCCTCAAGTCTCCTTTGCAGCAGGACTAGATTGCAAAATGGTTTTAAAAATAACTCATGTTGAAACTGTTGAAAACCTGTTGGAGACCTGAGAGAAAACCAGGATCTCAACCAAGAGGATTTGTTTCCCCTGGGTAATTTCTGCTTTCCATCAGACACTGATCATATAGTCTAGCTCTCTGCATACCTTCATTCTTCATTAAAACAGATCAAGCATGGAATATGTCTTGCACCAATCCCTTTTGCCAGTATATTTGTGTATATATACAAAAGGAAAGTTGATTATTTGTACCAGCTCTCCCTCTTCTCGTGTGCATGATGCTTCTGTAACATCCCTTGTTCCACTAGGCTATCTTGGGGCAGGCTTATTACCTTATTGGATAGTTGTGGCAGGTGTGAGGAGAACAGCAACATTCCTCTAGCAGCGTGCCTCCAGGGCTTTTGAGAATGGTTAAGGAGCAGTCAAGTGTAGGATGAAGAGCTTGAAAGACAATAATAAGGATTGTTGGGAAACAGTGTTTGGCTTTAATAGTATCAGAAGCAGCAAAACCATGCACTCAGATTGGTTTTGGGTGGTGTGGAGTGTCAGCTGGGGAACAGATGGTCAGGTCCGTCCTACCTGGTTTCAGCATAGCATGAGGGACATGGCTGCGGCCATAGTGGGGATGGGTTGATGGTTAGGCTAGATCTTAGTGGTCTTTTCCAACTACAGTGATTCTGTGAGCTGGGCACATAGTGTACTGAGCTGGCAGAAGGCAGTGTGAGCACAGCAGGGGGCCAGGCTTGCCTTCAGTGCTGCAACTTCATGGGTGGCAGCTTCAAGGGTGTATTGTTGGCTGTTGGCACCCTGGGAGCGGTGCCAGGCAGCAGGCTGCTGCTGATGGGTGAAGACAACTTGTCATGAGTGAAGCCCCCTGTGGGGATTGGAGCTACTGTCCCCATGCACAAGGGACAAGCCAGGGCCCCTGGTGGCTTGTGCAGTTGGAAAGGCTGCCATTGATTAGTTCAGGAAGGGTTGGATGTCCTGCAGACTCCTTCACTGCCCCGTCCTGATTGGCAGAGGTCAAAGGGAATTATGTGATTCTATAATGCTTGGGTCTAGGTGGCTTTAAGAAGCTCATGCCATGTGGCTTTGATTGCAGAGACCTCATGGGGTGGGAGCACCTCTTTCCCCTCTGTCTGCATCTGAGGGTAGAGCAGGCTCAGGAGGATGACTGTATTTTTTTTTTTTTTATTGGTTTGGTTAGGAATTCACTTTACCTTTCAGACAGATCCTACCAGCAGTTTGTAGCACAGATAATTCCTGGCCACGATGCCCTTGCCTCTTGCCCTTTGCTTTGCACGTGTTTTTTTTTCCATTTTGTTCCATCATGACTTTTGAACTGCCCCCGTTTAAGACTAAAGTGAGAGAGATAAAATGTTCTTAATTTTAATTAAAACAAAGTTTATTTTGTTATTTCATTAGCTGGTCATGTTATTTCAGGGCTTGACAGTAAAGTTATACATTACCCTGTGGGTACTTCTAACCATGTTACAGGGTTTCTCATTCACTCTGTCCAGATCTGTTCAACTCCTGTGCTGAACTCCATCCTCCTGCAGCTTGGAACTAGTGCCATTAATGAAAAGTGCTCCAGTAATAAGAGGGCTCCTGAGGGCTGCAGATAATTGGGAAAAGGTACTGTTGACTTTACTGGAAGGCAAGCTGCCTGGGCTTTTAGAGCCTACTGCTGAAGGTACCAAGAAAATAGGGACTTATGGTTTGGGAAGTAAGGAGATAGAAGCTGGTCAAAGTAACAAGCAGATCTGGAGAAACAGTCTGTCATCTTGAGTGCTGTCAGGAGAGCTGCGCTCCCAATGGTTCCCCTCATACAAGACCAATGGGAAAATCTCATGCTTCAGTTGGAAATGTGGCTCTGTCTGGATGCAGGAGTAGTTCCTGCTCTATTCTGGGGCTGAGTCAGTCCTGGACACTTTGTGTCTCTGCTGCCTCTGACAGCCTCAGTACAGCACACCCTGAGAAGAGAGAGAGGAAATCATGGGGAATTTGGAGGGGACCATGCTCTCTATGCATGTATTTTCCTATTCATTAGAAGTCAGATTTCCTTAAATCCCTGTTGTAAGTCCTGGTATCTTGCACAGTGTGAACCCAAGGTGGCTGTAAAATGCTTTTGCAGGAGAACCTGAATAGAGAACTGATTTAGAGGTGTTTTGTCCTCTGTCCCTGGTATAGCTGCAGTCACTGCTGCTGAAGTTGTGCCTGGAATGTATTTGCTCCAGCAGAGAAGATGCATAAGGAGAGGTGTGACAGTTTAACTCTTCTCTTGTGCTCCTTAATTTCAATGTTTTCAGGAAAATGTTTAATGGGCATGTAAGGCCAGAGTTAATCATGTAGAATGGAAGGGTGGTTTGAGGATAGTGGTAAAGTAGGGTGGGAGAAGACTTGTGTTCAGCTCCCTGTCAGGCCTATGGGAGGCTGATAGGTGTGTAGTTGTCAGTGATCCAGCCGAGTACCTCTGACTTGATGGATCGAATCTCTTTGTATCTGCTTTTTTTCCTCTGTTACTGTGCAGCAAGTTGGGAGGTATCATCTGAAGACTGGGTAGTGCGTAAGGCATCCTGCTAATTTTCCTCCCTTCTCCTCTTGTTGGTTGGCATTAGAGGCTTATGTCACTTTGTAAAAATACGAACTTCTGTGTTTGATCCAGTGCTTGGATTTACAACAGGATTGCACTGTACTTAACCTTCAGTATGTTATTGTTTTAGTAGTTTTGTCCAATATGAATAACACCTTATACCATAACATCCTCAGTGGATGTAGAAAGATGTTCCAGAAAGAACTGAAAAGGATTCCAGGAAAGTCTAGCTGTATGGTTTCTTTGAATTTTCTGTTTAGCCTCTTAAAGTAGCCAGAGAATGGGGAATCAAAACACTATGAAGGATATGTTGCTGGATAAAAGGTATTCCGTTACAAACCTTGTCAACATTAATAACTCGTATCTATTCAGCAGTGCTCTGAGCTGTCAATAAGGAACAGGAATGAGCCAAGATAAAAACAATCTGTCAGAAAGCAGATTGTATCAGAAAGATAATAGAATAAAGTTAATTTATGGTGAGGAGATTTCACAACAGACAACGAGGCAATACTGAAAACCACAGTCCAATGTAATTCCTTTGAAGAAAGGTTGTACTTATTACAGCTGTGATGATTACAAATGTTTGGTTTGAAAAGCTGTGTTGCAGTCTGGAGGAAAAAACCCAGCCTATTTATGGGCTCCAGATTTTAAAGATGGGAGCTAAAGAAAATAAGTCTGTAGACATATGAGCTCAAGCTTAATGTTGTCAGCTTCATCTAAGAAGGGATGGTTTGAAGACAGACCTGCCAGCCTGAAGGAAATTTGGATGTGTCAACAACTTGTTGGATTTTCAGGATTTTTGGCCCACGGAACAGATGAAAAAGGCTAAATAACTGGTTCCTGAATAAGGAGTTCTAAGTAATGCAAAAAAAAAAAAAAAAAATTAATGCCTCTGAAGAGGGTTAAACTGTCTCAAACCAAATGATTCCAAGATGGACATCACAAATGACTTGAAAAAGCAAGGTTTTAAACTCAGGAAAGCAGCTTGGTCTGGATACCTTGCTTCAAACTGGAAAGCAAAACCTTGCATTTGGAAATGTTTTTGGTTTCCTGGAGGAGTTTTGCTTTTCTAAGATTTGACATTTTCTCTATTTTGGTGACAGGAGGAGGAAAGGAAAAGTCTACCTGGATTAAATATTTTTTTTTCTGGTGGAGAGGAGGGTAATGAAAACTAATAAAGGAAAACTAGGGCAGTGCAGTGGTAGTTATTTTACCCCTCAACAAAGAAAGTGAGAAGGAACCAAAGCAGTCTTTGTATCTTGCTACCTTGTCTGCTTTGCAAGTGTCTGGCGTTCTGGCTTGGCAGAGGGTAAATGTCTCCCTTGCTGTATCCAAATGGATGAAGCCCATACTGGCTTTGAAGCATCCTCAAAGCTGGGGAGCCTTGTTGTGGCCCCATGTATGTTGAAGGTGGTTTCATCTAACAGAAGACAGGAAGGGATACTGGCCCCCAGCACCTGTATCCTCCCTGTCCAGTGTACTGTGTTCCTTAAAACTCAAAATAAATGATCTGCAGCTGAAGTATTTGTTTTTAAGGAGCTGAATCCCTTGGTCCCTTCATGCTGTCTGGGTTGCCTGTGCCTGCCAGCCCTGAGCGTGGGCATCAGCCGCAGCATGCTTAGCACTGAACCCCCCCGGCTTAATGACAAGTTCTCACTTTGTTTGTTGTTGTTTGTTGTTGTTTGTTTTGTTTTGTTTTTTTTTCCCCCTTCCAGCCCAGCTGACATTTAATTCTGCCTCGGCTGGTTAAATATAACCCTGAAACCCGCGGGTGAGAAAATGCGGCTCTGTCACGCTCATTTCAGAGGAGCCAATTAGCAATGGTGATCCTCAGGACTTGGCAGCCTCTTCCCAGGCACCCGGCAGCCCTGGCCCTGCCTGTCATTCCCAGGATAACATGCTAGGAAATAGGCTTGTGGTTTACTAAGAAAAGCGAAGCAAAACAAACTCCCTCCCTGGCCTCTGCAGCCCGACAACCCGTGGGCACAATTGATTTGCAGCCGGGACGTGGCTCTGTGGCTGATGCACTGCCCGCTCCTCTCTGGCTCTCTGCCCTTTTTCCCCTGGCCCAGCATCTTTCCATATCCAGAGCATTCAGTGCAGAGTCACAGATGGGCCATAGCAAAATGAGTGTTTTTCCCCGCAGAGAGAGGAAAACCAGAGATGGGTCCCTGGTGTGGAGGACCTGGCTGATACAGAGTGTGATGGGTGTGGGACTGCTGTTGGTGTGTGCACATCTACTGTGCTTTGAGCTGGATGAAGCCTATCTTCGCTGGTTCCCTGTCCTCCAAATCAGCAACAAGTCCATGCTACCTCATGCTATTTTTGGCTATCTTACAGAAGGGATCTGCATCTTTGGGAAGGAGCATGAGACCTGAGTCAGAGGTGTTATGGACCTTGTGTTTTTAGGACCTGCATATTTTTGTTTCCCATAAGGTTCTTCACCTTGGCTTGACACCTGCCTGGATGTGGGTGTTGAACCCATGTGGTGAAATGTCAACTTGAAAAGTGAAGCACATCTGTGTTGTCTGTCAGGTCTTGGTGAGCGTGGCTGCTTCAGAATTGTGCTGCCCAAAGTCACCTGCAGGCAGGGCAGGTGGAGGTGCCCTCACCTCTGGACATCTGCTGCTTGTTGCCCTGAGCATCTACTGGTATGGGGCAAAGTGACATTTGTGTAAAGGCTCTATTGTGAACCCATGTCCAGTTATTAACTCACATCTGGTTAATGGCCCAGCTTTGATTTGCTGGCTTAAACTTGCTTCTGATAGATGGTTGTGCATGGTGCCTGCATGTCACAGTCACTTCTGTATTTTACATCTGGCCATAGCTTATCTTCAGAATGCTTGCAGCAAAATAACTCCTCAAAACAATGTTTCCTCTTAGTGTTGATACTCACTTTCCTCGTGCTCTTTTGATTTTTATCTTTTCCACGTATTCTGTGCATTGCTCTAACAAGTCTTAAAGGCTGGACAGTGTCCATATCACATCAATACTAAATTTCATTATATACAAACATCAATCTGGCTCTGGGCTGCCTTTTTAAACTGTCATCCAAGCCTGGCGGTGTTCAGTTTCTGTTTAGGTCTGACCGTGAAAAAGCATTGGTTCAAAGCTTGTTCCCCATAATGTTCAGATCAAAACAGTTCCTCTGTGTGTTTATAATAAAAATATATTTTCACCAGCTCTTGGGAGCATTGACATTTTCATCAAGGCAATTTTCTATGGCCCCAATCCATCATAACACACGAGCTGTTCCATTGGTTCCAGGATGACTACTCATTGCTTAAAGTAAATTGTTTGCTTAAAAGCTTGTTGGATCAGGGCCTATAAGCGAGAAAAGATTGCTGATTAGAAAGCGCATTTGTTTCTGTTGTGGGATTTGATGGCAAATTGAGGATGTTAGGAGGATTCTAAGATTAATGCCTATAGATTTTGGGGGAAGAAATATTTTAATACTTTTATGTTATCAAGAGGCCTTATAATAAACAGAGCTTATGCAAATAGGATGCAAAAGACGGGATCCCAGACATCAATGGGGTTCGATGAGAGTAAACTGAAGACAGAATTAATCTCCAAGAGAACTAAATGTCTATTTTCATGCTTATGAACTTAACATACTTTCAACTCCACCTTAATGAAAGACACACTCAGTTCACTGTTAAAAGAGGCACTTAAAAGGTATTAGAGGCATAAGTCCAGCTGTTACAAACTCCAATAAATTTGGATTAGGTCTCCACTGTTTGAGTTGTGTGTGTGGGTGCCTGACCTCAAAGCAAGCTGTTGGTTTTTTTTAACTTATTGATATATAGCATTACATCAGGTTAATTGCACGTTGCTGTATTTCATGTTGGCTCGGTACAAACCCTCACGCATCGTCCTGGAGAGCTGGGCACTGGGAGCTGCTGCTGAGCCCTCTCCTGGGCTGGATGCTCTGAGCAAGGCAGCTGCTTGCGCAGCACACTGCTGGCACCCTGCCCTCTCTGCCCCACCTCATCCCATATTTTCATTCCCCGGGGTATCTTTCCATCCTTTGCACCGCCTGATGATAAAGCGTGTTTTGGAACTTTATTTCAGTGCATCAGAACAAAATGCCCAGTGTTGTGGGGGGGGCAGCGAGAGTCATCTTTGGGGTTTGGGTGTGAATTCTGTCTTGCTGGCTCTGATAAGAAGTTTGGTTTCCGTGCTGTTTTGCTATGAATTCCTGGCCACCTGTGGAAGTGATCATTGATGAGTAGAGCATGTTCAGATTTACAGCTGCATCTGTGTAGATTTGTCTGGATAACAGCAAATCTTTTAGCTCCAAAGGCGCTGCAGCCGCTGCGACAACAAGATGGCTTGAAATTGCATTTCCATTTAAAGTAACGCCAAGTGGCGGGGCCATGTGAGGTACATATAAAGCTCTGTGATAGGGAGCAAAGGAGGCGAGGGGGGGAAAATCTGGGTAGCAAGGAACGAAAATAGATGAAGTGGAACAGTTGGAAATCTCAACTTGAGTGACAAGGGAGAGCGCAGGGATCCAAAGTCAGCAGCAGATGACTCCAGTCTCACGTCCCATCCCTCTCCCTGCTGCCGCTTTCCCAGCGAAGAGGAAGGAAAAAAAACAGAACGCTTTTTCCAGATTGGGGGCTGGTGGCCTTGCATGTTGACACAGCAATAATTTTTAATGAGAAATTTTTAGTATTTGTGTGGGAGAAGTTAGTGTTGTGTACACAGATGCCTCTCCGGCCACCGCGCTGTGGCTGGGCTCGGCGCGTCCCCCTCCGGCACGGCCCGCAGGTCCCCAGGCAGATTCCTTTCAGGCGAAGGGAAACATTTAGGCTTGCTCACCTTTGAACTGCATGCGATGGTGTTTACCTTGGCAAGACAAAGTGGCAGTTTTACAGATATTAAAAACAGTCCTGAGGGGAATCTGGAGGCCTTCCTATATTTTAATCACCCAATTTAGCCAGCCTGAGGAGTCTACTGGAGGCAAAATGTGTAGCAAAATGATTTTTTTTTTCTTTTAATTTAAAAACAGGAGGTTTAACAGAAAACAATGTGCTAAAGCAAGGAGAGAGGGAAAGAAGGCATGCTTTATGTTTTGATGCCCTCCTCTCTGGTGTGAAAAGTAATGTGGGAGTTTACATATTAATCCATAGCACCTCTGCACTCCATATGGTTTCTCCCCATGTGCTTCCTGTGGGGCTGGGCTCTACCTCAGCCAACCCTAGCTCCCTATGGCTGCCCCCAACTTGGGATTGGACTCCCACCTGATCTGTGTGCATTGGGCTTGAGCAAGGTATTGGGCTTCACATTCATGCTACCACTCTGTCCTGTGAGTGCCTGTAGAAGGGGAAGCGGGGGCAGAACAAGCTCTGGTTGAGCTGTGAATGATGCCTGAAGTTATGTTGAGGTCGGGACCTTGCTTATTGATTTTCTAACACAGCAGAACTGTGTATGAAAGGAAGAGACCTCCTTGCCTCCCTCTGATCCAAGATACTCCTCCAGCCTGTTTTTAAAGAGGAAAAAAAAAAAAAAAATCTGGTTGCAAGCAGTCAGGCTTCAACCAGCCTGTCAGACAGCTCTCTGCAGGAACACAATCCATGTTGATTTTACAGAGAAGGTTGTTATCCACATTTCACCACTGATTTATTGTTTTTTTAACTAGCTCCTTATGCTGGGCCTTTTCTTTTTTATTATTTTTATTTAAAAAAGAAAATCATCCTTTTGCACTCTGTGAGGAAGGAGGCTGGCGGTGCCCTGCCGCATCTGCCCACCAAGCGCTGCCCTTGCCCACACTGCCCACACCGCTGCCCCAGTGGCAATGGGGTTTGTGAAGTCTGCAGCCTGTGCCTGCCTTGTGGAGGGCTGTGAGGGCTGAAATGTCCCCTCTGGGCTCTTCTGCCACTGAAAGATGGGCAGGGTGCGGTGGGTTTGATGAAGCCCCACAGAATTAAATCGGCCAAATGCGTCCCGTTGCCTCCATCTGCAGAATTCATTAGGCAAGCTTGATTGGCCTTTGTTAAACAAAGATGGGATAAAGTTTCATACTTTTTCTGTGGGAGTTGAGCTAAAGTTTCAGGCTGATGATTTAGTCAGGTGTAAGCATGAAGTTTCCAATTTAGAGGAATAAATCTAAAGTGATTTTATTATCCTCTGCTTTACCCTGACACCCTGCTTCACCCCGGTGACGTGTTTGTGCAGGCCGGACCCTCACCAGCTGGCATGCCAAGCACAGAACACATCTTCGACCCAACAGTGGCGTTGCTGGCTTCTCTTCCTTCATCTTCATGCTCCTCCTGAAGAAATTCTGACTTCCCCACATCCTCACTGTGAGGGTGTGCTCAGCTGGGCCCTTTGCCCTGTTGTGCTTCAGCCCCTGTGTTTCTAGGGAGAGCCTTGGGTGAGACAAAGCATTGTTTGGCTGGAGCAGTGCTAACGAATGTGTGTACTTAAGAACACCCACAATGCTGCTTTAGTGAGTATTTGACGAAAGCTTTGAGTGTTTTGAAGAGAATGTTATGAAGAAATTAATTTTGACAGTCTTCTGGTTTAAAAACAAGAGTGATTAATTAAGCTGAAAATACCAATATTCAGAAGTTGCTTGAAGAAAAAGCAATATTGAAAGTACAGATAGCAACACTGGGGGGGGGAGAGAAGCAAGCCATTTTGGCCAGGTTTTTAGATTCCTTTGATTAAAAGTCTGTACAACTTGGTTATTATCTAGAACATAAGGACACAGGACGCAACAGGTCAAATTCATTTCTTCATCTCAGATTGATCCCTGTTGACTTCGCAGAAGTTCTATTAATGATGAATTTGTCCTGCTGGCTCAGAGATAAAAAGCAAAAGTTATTTTTGTTTAATATTTCAACAAGGGGAAGAGGTTAGCAAGGGAATTCGGTTTGCACAAGTTGTGTTTTTCCACAAAGTTTAACAAGGGTAGCCACCACCTAGCCAACTCCATTTGTATATTTGTCTTTTTGAGGGCTGAGTGCTTTCTCTATAGACTCTCCCAAACCCCTCAGAGGCACTTTTTGCCAGATGCAACCTGCAAAGTGCCTTTGTGGTGCTGGGTATGCTCCTGTGAGAGCTGACCAGAGCAGCTCTCCTTCAGGTGCATGACGATTTCATGTACTCTGAGGGTAGGCAGAGCTGTGAGCTGGGTCACATTGTCCTTGGCATCACAGCATCTGAGTGCCATCTGGTGCTGTCAGCAGTGTGCCATTGCAGTTGTGCTTTTCCTAGGCAAGTCTCTTGCTGCATCAGTGCATTTTCCCAGTGCAATGACCTTTGCTTTCTTATGTCTTCACTGTGCTTTATCAGGGTTGGGTTCAGGCTTTCTTCTGTCTCATTTGCGCATTCCTGACTGGGGGACTGCTGAGGGCAGAGGCAGTTTGAGAGAGACCAAGAAACTGCAAAGCCTAGGTATGTGTTCGGAGACATAAAGAGACAAACGTCGTCTCCAGCAGGACTATTTTCCTTGTATCCAGGTGGTGCAGGTGAGTGGTGCTTGAGAGCTTTCTGTATCCCCAGTCTGAGCCAGATGAGGAATCAGCAGGAGTGATATGCAGACAACTGAGGAGCTTTGGTTTTTTAGCGTGTTCCAATCATGAGTGAACATGGCAGCGTGGGAGATCCCATTTTGCATGCCCCTGGAGAGGACAGCTTTTGTGGTGGTTTGGTGATTATATCTACTTACAGCTCTTCAGAGAGGGTTGGACCTGTGGGTAATGGGCAGGTATGTGTATGGGGTCAATTTCACTGCCTCTTGCTTGGGTAGAAGTTTAAAGTTTCACTAGTTTCTCTGCCTGCTGGAGTTCAAGGCAAGTTTCTGTAAGCCTTGGCTAGAAGCAAACTTTCTGCTGCAAACACTTCAGCTTTTAAACCTGGCAGCAAAATATTTTGATGAAAGAGGAGAATACCTTTCTGGTATTCTTCTTATATCCCTGGGTGCTCTTCACAGTCATTGAAAACTTTTGTGACTGAGCAAAGGGAGGCACCAAGCAGTGCCGTGTGTGGTTTGGCAAACGTCTCTTCATCTCAGGTAACTTTTAGGGAAAGTGTAGCTTTCTCAGAGGAAGAGCCTTAAAACAGACACCTTTCTGGAAGAGCTGCCAGAGTTTTGAGATGCTAAAGTGATTATGGTTGATCACAGTAGTGTAGTTTTATTTCCCCTTGGATCTGTTATCTCTATTGCTGGCCATCATGATGTACCATACGTGGCTCCCTGTGACGAGGCACTCAGTGCTGGAGCAGCTAGGAGAAACTGGAAATTTGGAGTGAGAATGAGGTGGGTACCCAACCTTTACCTGTATACAGAGATAGGACGTGCACTGAGTGCAATGATTAGAACATTAGGATGTTCATGGGCCTGTGTATGAGTGTCACATCATGTGGACAGATAGCAAGAAAGACTGAAGAAAATGGATGTGAGGGACAGAGTGAAAAAAATTAGATGATAAAACCTCGACTTAGCCACAAGGCTGTGAGGAAGTGGGCAGAGGCAGGAGGTGGCAGCAGCTCTGTGTGGTGCCCTCCTGTGTTGACCCACTGATGTTGCCCTCAGCTCCCACTGATTCCCTTCCCGTCAGCACAGCCCTGCTGCCACTCATGTGGATGAGCATTGGCCTGGGAGACCACACGTGGACTTCTTGTGAGGTACAGATGTTGCAGAGTCAAAGCCTGGCCACCCTTGGTCTAGCAGGGACTTGGGTTTCCAGTGCCCCGGAGAAGCAGGAAGTGCAGGAGACACGGATATCATGAGAAAAGAATCGATAGTCCCCCCTCAGCCTGACCAAATATTGGTTTTGCTGTTCGGTTCATATCAGTTTTCACTGCCTCAAAGGCCCTTGGGGTGGAGGCTTACTCTGGCAGCCCAGGAGGGGTGTTTTGGAGGGGCAGAGGGAGCGGACGTCTCCCCAGGTAGGGTGGGGACAAGGGTTGGTCACCTGCTGGACTGACCTTGGCAGGACATGGCAGTGGTGGGGAGGGGGACTTGTTGACATCTAGTTCTGATGGGCCAGCACCACCCCATTAGCTAACTCTGCTGTGAAAGCTTATGTTGGAAAAGGTTTGCTGTCTTGCATTCCCTCTCAGTGCCCCCCATTGTGCTGTGACTCTAGTGTGTGTTTAAGGTTTGATTAAAAAAAATAATAATAATAATAAATATCCAGGGAATGTAAGGATCATCTTGGCTTTCATCACTTTTAGAGTAGGTGCTTAATTTTCAGATCTTTAGTATATGCAACGGTCGGGAACCACAGTCCATCCTTCTGTGATGATTCTCTCTACCACAACTTTGCAGGAGCGCTGCTATCCAAACACTCACAAATTAGGATTTTTGACTCAGAACTGTATCTACTACTGCTGGAGGTAAAGCTATTAATATATAAATACAGGCTAATTCTGTCCTAGTTGTTTTTCTTCATGAGGTCGCAATTCTCTTAGGAATTGCAAGCAAAACAGCAGAGCCTCACAAGAAATAGAAAAAATCATCTCTCATGGCATGAAAAAGAAAGATGCTTGGAATGTTTTTAGAGGATGTTCTCAAGCTTTCTTTGGTTGTAGTTTCTACCACATATACCATGTTTTTATTGGGTTTGCAAATGTTGGTGTTTTCTTCATAACGCTGTTGCCAGAAGCTATACTTGGTGGGAATTATGTGGCCAGTTCATTCTTTTGAAAATGAGCAGCTGATTTATAAATTCCAAATGATGCAAAACCACTTTGAATCTCCGTTAAAACAACCATTTTCAACCATTCTGTGGCCTCAAGGCAATACTGACTTGCTGTCTTAACAAATCTTTGCCTTAATTATAAGTTACATTACCTGATGGGAAAATACTCTTTAAAACTGGGTGAAATTGTGTATGGAACTTTTTCATGCCATTTTGGGCCACTTCTCAGCCTGTGTAAGCCAATAGACTGCCCAGCCTTGGGGAAAAAAAATGTCAGTAACGACCACACTGCTGTTTGAGTTTGTGATGTGAACCACCTGCTGAAATGAAAAATCAGGCTGATCATCAGATGTTCATTTTCAGTATTATTTTCCCAGCTCTACTTGCACATCTGGGTGTAAAGGTCTTGCCTTACTGCTCTGAGATGTTTATACAAATTTCTTTACTTGGAATGGTGCAGTGCTGGAGCAGGTACCTGGGAAGTCTGTGGGATCATCACCCCTGAAGACCTTGGGGTGACCTATTGTGGTGTTGGCAGTAAACCTGCAGTGGCTGGGAGATGAGTTTGAGCACTCACCAGAACCCCCTCCCCAACAAACACATCTGTACTTCTACTATTCTGTCGTATCTCTGCAAGCGTTGCATCTTCTGGTGTGTGCTGTGGGCCGCAGGTGAGTGACATTGACCCAAAGCATCTGTAGTTTGTTATACAATTTTGGAGACAGTGGAGCATGCTGAACATTGATTTGAAGTATTGAGTTTGCAGGCAAAGATACTGTATTGTCTCACTTTGTAATGTGTACCTGGATGTAAAAACGTGAATTTTCCCCATGTCTGGTTTTTCTGTGGCATCTTTGTTGGAAGAGCCAAACTGCCCCAGGTCCTGCAATGTGTCTGTATTTACCTGCCAGGCTCTTAGCCCGGTGCAGATAGAGGAGGATAATCCTCAACGTCATAAATTTACCTGTGCAGATGGGACCCAAAGGGGATATTAGAACAACGAAGAAAAATCATAAAGGAAAAAATGTACCTATTAAGCAAGCTGAGCCTTTGTGTAGCCTTCATTAGTACAAGAAGGGTTGCAGTTACTTTTAATCATTCAAGTAACTCTACTAGTGAAAACTTTCAACTCTTAGTAATTTAAATTGGAATGGTCTTTAAAATATTTATTATTACTGTAAATCACACTATTTAAGGTCAAAGCAGAAGCAGTTGTTGGATTCGAGCAGGATCCAAACTTGTTTTCTTACCTGGATGTTGAGACCTGGTGGAAAGGTCTGTGTTTCTAATTTCGCTGTGTTATTTTGTTACTATGAGATGATGGGAACACCATTATGCTGTGCTCTTTTCTATTTTTTTAATTGGTTGTTCATACGCAGGCCTGTCTGGAGCTGAAAATCTCAGGGAAAAAGCCATTAACACCTGCATGTTTGACCTGCAGTTTATAAATCAGAACATATGTTTTCATATTTCTAAGTGAAAAAAAAAAAAAAAAAGCAGAGAAATGTGTTATTGGATATTTGCAGCAAACTCAGATGCACATTGTCTTTCCAGTGTCAGCAGACCAGAGTGTCAAAAGGTATAAATCACTGCAATTACGTTGATTTTGCCTGAGGTCTAGACATGATTGATGTCTCCTAAATAAGGCATTATTGGGGATGTGGAGCATGCACTCTTCTTAACCTGCTGTGTTAAGATTGCAAAGCACGAATTCTGTCTTTGTGCGTGTGTAGGGCATCTAAATTTGTTGGTGGATTTCTCCGTGGTGTTTGTGGAATGTCACCATAGATGTTTTTTTTGCTTGCTATTGTGGAAATCGCTGAAGCACATACGTACTTCTGTCTTGTTGCAATCACTATTGACTGACAAGATTGACTTCCGTACTTCCAGTTCATCCCAATTTATCTGAATATGATCATTAACAAAGACTGCCAAATGGCTTGTGCTGCTGCAAGTGTGGCAGGAGAAATGCTTTCCTTTCAGAGTCTCAAAGCAACTCTACCTATGCACTCCTCTGACTTGCCCATCTTGTTCTGTCCTTCTGATGAGCATACCTCCAGCAAATACACTGCTGGGACAACCTTAATGCCCTATCCTCATCTCTGTTGTAGCCCACTAGTGGTGGTATTCAGATTGGTGATAGGTAGATGGTTGGACTTGAATGATCTTGGAGGCCTTTTCCAACCTCGATGATTCTATGATTATGCAGGGTGCTATGCAAAGTTGTGAAGTGGTAAGAAATCCAGACATTCTTGTGGTTTTTTTGTCCTTTAATCATTTGTTTTGCTTTGATGTGGTACAAGGAGCGTGTGCTAGCAGAGATCTGTTTGAAAAGCTTGCAGAGCTTCTGCTATGAGTTGGATTGGAGCTGGGGGTGTAGGCTGACTATTTGAAGGTCATGTCTGAGACCCCATGGACTTCCATAGAAGAAAGCTTGGCCCTGATTTGTTCTTTGAGCTGCAAACTTAACCTGGAAGAAAATAGAAATTTGCATTACATCTATACATGTTTTTCTATTTAGACAGAACATGTAAAAAGAAGTGGACTAATTCGGTCAAATGTAGTGGACGTCTATGGGCGAGAAAAAATGTAAAACAAGAATTTAAACAGAGGGGGGAAAAAAAGAGACTTTAGGTACTATTTTTTCCTTGAGTAATGCCACTTACTTGGAAACAGTTTTAATGGTTACCTTACCCTTTAAGACCAAAAGTTCTAATTTGAGTCAACGTACTTAGCTAAAAATCCCTGCAGAGATTCAGGTTTCTTGCTCGAGCTGCCTGGAGTGGTGAGTTCAGGCCTTTGCAGTGATTGTCAGCCAGGAGAACGTTAATGGAGTATTAGGAAAAATGAAGTCCCCGACCCCTCCTCCCTTCTGGCTGGTTGTTTCCACACGGTGGGAAGGAAAACATTTTCCCCGTCAGCCATTTACTGTGCAACAGGGGGAACTGTCAGTTTGCTATGAGCAAACCCCTGCAAGATAAGTCAAAATGATTTACCCTGTAAATAAAGTGGGCTGTTTTCTTTGCTTGGAAGAATTGCCCATGTGGCGAGACTTCCTATGGGAGGGGATGTGGTTGGCCCTTCGCATTTATCCACTGTGTTTGTCTTTTTTTGAAAAAGCAACATTGGAAAGATTAACAAGTCTGTCACTGAAGGAACTGATATATCAAAGCTGCGGATACAAAGCAGACCATTCATTCCTTACGTTTCTGAAATCCCGCTTCCAGTGCAAACCAGGTCTTCCCATTTAGGTCCACATTAAAGGAGGGATTTCCCTCTTCCTCCCTCCCCAAAACGTCTTTGGGGTTTTTATATATATAGGTGAGTATAGATACATACATGCTTACTCATTTATATATATATGCGTGTACTCACTCTGTATACTGCAGCTGGACCCCTTTTTGGCTCTTGGAGAGAGGCAGTGTCTCTGCCCAGGACACACAGAGATGGAGAGAAGTGAATGCTAGGTGAGTACAATGGGTGCCCTTGGTACTGTGCACCAAGAACAGCTTCTAATATGAACACCTTGGGCATTTAGGATCGGTTTCTCAGCATTTCCGTTTTAGGTTCTTCATTGCTAAAGCTGGAAGAATGTATTTTTGTTGTTTTGCTTTTGTTTGCTTGTTTTAATCTAACCAGGAGAGAGCTTGGGGATAAGGATGGGGATGTGATGGGAGTGCTGCAGTAGAGGGGACTGGATGCCTGGAGATCCCTTCCAGCTGTGTGGCTATGACTTAAGGAGCACTAAGTTTTCCCACCATGCAGAAACTCCTGTACAGAAATACCCATATGCACAGTACGCCTACAGAATTTATAGTGTGCCAAAGACACGCACATAGATTATATTGATTAGCACATATGCACTGGAGAGGTATTAAGTTTGCTTATCTCCTCAAGCTGAGGGACATTCTGAATTCCTGTTGTTGTGATACTGGGTTCTGAATGCCATTTATAGGCGTTAAAAGAGGAGTGTATAAAAGACAGCCTAGATATGTGGCAGTTCCAATTTGTGGTCAGTGCTTGGTGGACAGAAATGCTTTCTGGTCTTTTTATTGACCTACCTCAGCTGATCACCTATACTTATATCTTATTTCTTCTAAAGCAAAGAAACATATACTGCATGGTGGCTCCCAGTGCCAGAAGCACTGTTTTAAACCCTCATGTGTAAACAGCTGGTGGCCAGATAAGGATTCCAGGATTAAAAAACACAAAACAACTCTTCTGTTTAAAATTGTTGTTTGTGGATGTGCCATATGCTTCCCAGCACTCCGAGCAGAGGCAGGAGGATGTGTGAGGCATGCTTTCCAGGGGTGTCACTTCCGTAGCACTCCTCCTCATGGGAAAAGCCCCTGTGCTGTGTGGTGCTGCCTCTCCAGATGTGCTCAAACCCATCTGGAGACTGGGACTTTGACAGCAAACTCAGCTTTCCTAGTGCTTCTCTTCCAGCTGGCTTGCAGAGCTTTAGTCACCTGTTTCTACTCTCTTGTTTATGCTTCAGGTGGGGTGAGGCATGAATCCTAGGCCATGGAGGTTACCGTCAGCTAAGCAAGTGCAGAAATGGTGCCCATAGGGCCCTGGGGACCATGGATTGTGTCTCACCTGGTGGGGACTGGCTGGAGGTTGAAGGGCACCCCTGGAATAGCTCCAGCAGTGAAACCTGCTGCTCTGCTCCAGCTCATCACATGTGTAACCAGCGCACATGAGTGATGGAGAATGGGAGTAGCAAGCCTTGTTTTCTTCTTCAAATCCTTTACCACAAGGAAACAGCTCTTCCTAGTGTTGCTAAGCGAAGGTCTTTAAGTATTGCATGTTTTTTTTGTCTTTTCCCACTCCTGTATGTTTCCACCTGTTAGAAAGCAAGGTATGAAGATGTGATGCTAAGTTACCCAGCTAGGGAAATCGTTCAGTGCCTGCACTGAAGGGGCCATGTGACAGGGTAGTGAGGATTCCTTTCTTGGGTTGAGGAATGTCATCCCTGGAGGTGTTCAGGGAAAGGTTAGATGTAGCACTGAATAATGTGGTCTAGAGTGGTCCCGAGCATAAGCTGGTGGCTGGGCTAGATTATTTTAGTGGACCTTCATATGATAAAATCCTAGAACTGTTTGAGTTGTACCAGATGGCCTTTCAGGGTTCTTTCCAACTCCTCTGCAGTGAACAGGGACACCTGCAGCTCCATCAGGTGCTCACAACTCAAACCAGACTGACCTTGAATGTCTCCAGAGATGGTACATCTGAAAAAATTAAATCCTTATATTCAATCTATATTTCTACTCTTTTGGTTTGAAGCCATTTCCCCTTGTCCTATCAAATACAGATCTTGCTATGGTCAGTGTAAACTTCTGTTTTTACCTGAATAAATGAGAAGTGTTTATCTTCCGAACACCTGGGTTGCATTTTGTGTAAGATATGTATGTTCTGGAGAAAACAGTAAATATGGCCGTGAACTCCTGAGCTTGAGTTTCTTCTTCAAATATCCACTGTTTCCCCAAGGCACAAAAAAAAAAAAAAACCCTTAAAAAAAAAAAACCCAAACAGAAAATGTTGAAGCTTCCCTGTACAAACGACAATAAAATACGATTGCCAGGCACAATTCCATCAAGTTTTACAACAATTGCTTTTGAGCTGTTAAGTACGCTGTGCTTTAGTCAAGGATCACTGCTTTTGTACACAAGCTTCATGTTTGGTGACATTGAACCTTCGCATGCAGATACCGATTATTCAAAAGGGGGAGGAAAGAAAACTCAGGAAAGCTTTTTTTTTACATTTGTGCTGTGGATTGTTCCCTTTAATCTGCAATCAGAATAAAGACTCGCTTGGTTTTTATTATGGTCCTCTCAGAGGCTGTTAGATACAGTGTGAACCCCTTTGGGGTTGAAGTGTAGAAAAATTGGGAGATGCTTGTGGTTTTGACAGAGAAGTGGAAGATTCCAGTGCAAGAGAGGTTGGTGCCTGTGATGGAGAGTAACAGGAGGCAGTGCTAAGTGAAAGATGTTAGCTCATTTACAATCACTTTAGTTCAATTTACTTGCCGAGGTTGCCGTCCTGCGGAGTTGTGTGCAGGCTTTCTGCTTTCACATTTGAATAGCTTCACTGAAGTCCTTAGCTTAATCAAGTCATTATCTATCAAGAACAAGCCATGGGCAGGGTGATGGAGGTGATGCTATTGTTAGCCAGGTATGCATCATACATACCCTGCCTGCATTGCCCAGAATGTGGGTGAATACCACAGCTTTCACTTAGAAGTACTCCTGTTTTCTTTCTCAGCTCTTCCTCTACATCTCTTGTATTTCTTCCTGAATTCTGCCTTTTGGCATCTGTGCACGGGAGTAGGTTGCTGGGGCAGGTGATGTGTTACGCTGCATGGACAGCAGTGGCCTCAGCCCAAACACCAGCTAGTGAGTCAGGAAGGAGGACAAGATTGTTCTGTAATTCACGGGTTTGTCTTAAGTGTTTTAGCTCCAAGGATGCAAAGAGGAAAGTGAGAAGAATAGCAAGATGCTATTCCTGTCCGTGGTGGCAGCTGAGCTCTGTGCTGCTCAGCAGAATGGGCACAAAGCATTTTGCAGCTCTCAGTGTTATGAAGTCCGGCTGTGTGGGGAGGGAACAGTTGTGTTTTGGGTGGTGCTGCTGCTTCTCCTGGCCTGAAGGAAGGACATTCCTAATGCCTGCATGCCTAACATGGCTTGAGAAGATATTGTGCCCCCAGAAAAAATCCCATAGGGGGTCTGGGCATTCAAGAGAGGCCAGAGCACCTCTTCTTATCTCCTGTTCCCATACTGTGACTGCCAAAACATTTATGAACCAGCCCCATTTGCCTCCCATCAGCCATCAGTGAGGGTGATTTAAGACCAGCCACAGTAGGGATGCTTTCTAATAAGCTGTAGAACTCAGAATGGGGACAGCTGGTGGCTGCCTCTTCTTGACTTCATCAGTGATGAAGGGGGAGTAGAATGAGTGATTTCTTATCCTGCTCATTTCCCTCATTTTTAATGTGCGTATGCTTTCTCCATCTGATGCATCGGGTATGCAGATATTATTGAGCATAAAATCTTATGGTGTTGCTTTGTGGCTTTTCATGTATGCTATTTAAGAAGAATGCATTAAGGAAGCGTCTTAATGAGTTCTTTTGAAATCCCGTACAAGAACTTTCTTAATGAGTTGCAGTGTGTTGCAAGAAAGGGTTAAATCAATCCAGATAGAAATTGCCTCCTTTGTAACCTTTGCTTCAAAATCCTGACAAGCCAAGGATGTTTGCTTTTCTCTCTGAAGGTTAAGTTGTCCTAACAGGTGCTAATTTTGTGTTTTCCTATGGAGATCTGTCCATATTAGAAGCAACTGTGAGCAAACAAAAAAGCCAATTAGAGTGCAAGGGTATTCTTCCTCCTCCTTGTTTCTGTGTAGTCCCCAGCTATCTCTATCACTCACCTTAAGCTGTAGACTTATCATTTCAAGCTTTCCTGAGAATCAGTAGGCTTGTGCCCTCTTTGGAGGAAAACCATCCTTTTAATGTCATGGGAAAAATACTGTCATGGCCAAGTAGATGATCCATGCTAACTGGGGTTTGTCATCAGCTTTGGCAATCTGTGTAGCAGGGTTTGAGATTAATGGAGCTAAAGACTTTAAGCAAATATTGTTGGTGTGTAGTTAAACTGTCAAGAGAGCAAGAAAAAGGCTTGCTCTGCAGCCACTAAATAAAGATTTGTATTCACCAAACACAGCGAACCTTTTATTAGCAATTATTTGCAGCTCACTACCTTTCAAAAAGGAAACAACTTGGTGTAACTTATTGTCAAGGGTTTATTTGCAGTTTGAGGTTTTTTTTTTTCCTCCCCTTTTATTTTGAGGGTTTAATTTGAGCAGGAATTAAGCTCTACCACCTCCATCTCTTTCAGAACACTGCGAGCCATATCTCTCTGCAATAAATAGTGTCATTTGATTTCAGAGAGATTTGAGTCTTTGTTCAAATTTGTACAAGATGAGAAAAAGTAGAAGAAAAGGAGGAAAAAAAAGTTCACAGAAATTCCCCAAATTCAAATAGTGGCTATTAATTATTACAGTATGTTAACACAAGGTCCAAAATGTTTTCTTCCATGCAGTCAACTCTCTAGTTTGCGAGATGTAATAAACCAGAACAGCACATCAATTATAATATTTTATGATTATTTTATACTCTTGGCAAAATGCTTGCGCTGTTATCTCAAACCTTATTAAAGCTCATCTGATTAAAGGTTGAAGTTTTTACATAAGTTATTGATGTTGCTGGTTTTATTCAAACATTTTCATAACGAACTAGCTAGGATAATATTTTTCTTGGCCAGAGTCTTAAGAAGAGAGGCTTATGTTGAAGGTAACAGTATGCAACTGTTTGTTTGGCTTAAGGACACTGAACAAACAGCTCTGTGCATCTGTCTTGGAGAGAGCTCTGTAGCACAATGCATCTGCATTTTCTAAAAGGAGACCAATCTCTTGTGTGTGGAAAATGGGCTATTTATAAGTGACAAGTACAGGTTGCCAGCAGTTACCCAGCTCCCTAGGCTTCTTTTCATAAGATTTTGTGATACATCTGTTGCCTTAAATCCAGCAATAGTAGTCTTTTCTTGAAGAATTAGACAGATTCTCTCTGATTTAAAAAAAAATTTGATTGTGCTGTGGCATCAGAGAGAGATGTGTTTTTGCATCCTTGTGCAGCAGTGCGCTTGAGCTGATCAGCTTCGCAGCAGCAGAATGAAACTTCAGGGGTGAGATAAAATCACGTTAAAACCGTGAGGGTTGCAACTTGCTCCCCGGGGCATCTCTACTGTTCCTTCTCTCTGGCTCCCTCAGCAGCCCGGTAAGACATCTGCATCTCAAAGAATAGAGCGCTTCACGTAGCTGAAATGTTGCCGCAGTGGCCTAGGAGACCAGACTGGCCTACGTGTGTAATTATAGATCTCTCAGTGGACATGAGAGGAGTACCATCTCCTCTTTATCTGCTTCCAGCCTACTGCCTGACTCCTTCCTCTTACCTAGGAAGGTAACAGAGCTCCTAGCTTGCTGTATAAAGAAACGTGTTTAGAGGTGTTGTTACTTACCCAAAGCTTCACAAGTGCTTTGACAAAATGGAATCAGACTCTGGTCTCATGAACTGCTAGATCACCCTCTCAGGAGTGTTTGGATAGTTTGTAGCGTAGAAATAAGCAAAACTATCATAAAACCTCAGTTATTGGAGGGCTGGCATCAAGGCTCTGTGAGGAATGATGCCCTTCATGTGAATAGAATCCATAAATCTCTATGTGCCCAAAGCTTATTTTCTTTAGCTGTATCAGCTGATCCAGGAAAAGATTGTTTAGAAACCTTGTTCCTCTATTTTCAGACCATCACAGCTACAACAACACAACTCATTTGGAGAAAGTACCCACTGGAGAATTGCTCTGGGGCCAGTATGTACATTTCTGCTTCTACCTTTAAATGTTTCTCTGCAGATTCTGGGAAGGAAGTCCAGAGGCAGTTTATTACAGAAATGCCACTTAATTTTCCTTTGCCCTTTTGACATAGAAAATGCGTATCTGATGGAAGTTATTTGTTTTCACTTGCCATGTGCTAAGAAAGTTTATATGTGGCAAGTATTACCAATCTAAACAACATAGGCTAATTGGTGTCCTTGTGAAAATAAAACAACATGGTTGTTTGAAGGATTGTCATGCATTTTGGGGCAGAAATGTTAAAATGTCAAAAAGATTCAGAGTCCGTGATTGAACTTACATCTATCTACTGAGTTTACAGCTATAGCTAGCCCTTCTTCTCTGTTATCTTCATGTTTGACTAAATGCAAAGAATTGGATTCTGCACATTTAAGGGGTATTTTTAATAGACAAAAGGGCCTTGGTGTATAGTCATTAATGATCCTGGTCATGCGTGTGGTAATCTGTATTCAACAGAGTGAGAGAAGGGAGAGAAGGTATCTGAAAAGTGTTTCTTGACTCTTCAAAGGGAAGTAACAACAGCACAAGTGAAGAAAGATGAATGGTTGTTGGAAGCAGCCACCTACAACATATGATGTGCAGTATGTTAAATGTGTCCTTGTTCTTTAGTGCTGTGGAAGTAATTACGTCAGCTTCTCCATAATAAACCTCCCTAGCAGTTAATAGATCTGCTGTCAATACCTTGATGAGGTACAGATTAAATGTGTAGTGGTCTGAGAGCCTGACTGTACCAATACATCATCTCTGCAGCCCTGCTGGGTCTTTGAGGTGGTGCAGTGCCCTGTACTGGATAACAGTTTCTGTTAATGTGGGCTGCTGTTGCACAGAAGTGTCTGCACTTTGGGTTGACCTTATCTCCTAGACTTGTGCTAGAAAGAGTTATCTGAGTGCGAACGCTAAGCCATTTCACTTTTCTTTGTGCCACTGGCCACAGAAACCTGCATACACAGGTCCCATCAGCTGAAGAAGCCGAGTCCTTAATGTACACAAGAGAAGAGGCAGAATGCTTCCTTTGGCATTCCTTGGAAACCCCAGGCATTGAATGTCACGAGGAAGTATATTAATGTGCATGTGGAGTAAACCAGCAGATTTTGGTGGAGTAAGGAACATACAGAATAGACTTCCTGAATGTGTGATGCCTCAATTAGGGATGTCCAGTAAGTTCAGAACTCCAAAGTAACCATAACAAGGCTTGTGCAGCAATGATGCTAGTCTCTGCAGATAGCCCTTGTACTGTGGATGGATGGAGATCATGGTTCAGGTTGTCTTGCTGCCATTCTTCCTAAGCTATTTCCTAAAGAAGTGTGACGAAAAGGATACCAGAAGAAGTTGGGAAAATGTCTGGTGGTCCAGCCGAGTGTTTGGATCACTCAGTAGGCTGGCTGGAATTGGAAAAGTAGTCTATGTGAGTTTAGCTTTGAGGAAAAGATATTTCTGAAGATCTTGACTGCTGTAACTGAAGATGTGAAATGAACATTTCTGGTCTTCAGCACAGGCCAGGGCTTTCTTGGAGGAAGCTGAGGTTCTAGTTAGAATCAGCTTCAGGGGAACTGAAGACCTTTATGTGTGCCTATTGGTTGTTACTGAAGTTTTGTTTGAGTTCAAGAGCGTAATTTGCTTTTAGTGTGGGCTCCAGCACCTAAGAACTGAGTGATGAGGGAAGGGGAGTGGAGGGAGAAGGCTCTTATGGTTCCCAGCAGAAGCTCATATCACATAAGCTGCTTCCTCTCCAGCCCATCTCAGGACACTCCTTGTTGACATACGTGTTTCCATTTACACTGCAGTATGTTTGCCAGAGGGCAATTGCTCCTTTAACCCGAGCCCTTCTCTTCATGCCTTCTCTGTTTACTCATTTTAACCCTGCTCCCTTTATCACTGCCCATCCCTCCCTTTCTACCTCCTTCACCTCTGATTCCTATTTCTTAATCTGCTTTCTTCTTCACCCTTTGCTTTTTGTTGCCATCTCTGCTCTTCCCCTGAATTTCTGCTTGCCATCCATCCCGTCTGCCTTGACGGCTTTCTTCTCTCTTTTCCCCTTGTCCATTGTCTTGTTTTACTTCACTCACACCGAAGCTAAAGGTCATCCTTATGTGCAAAGAGATGTCCTCTTTGGGGCCACATCTGTCCTTGATTTCATTGGATCGTATTTGAGGTCCCAGGAGCCTTGAACCTTCTCTTTTTTTCACAGCAGCTGAAGGTATACTGCAAGAGAATCCAGAGGCAGCAGGTAATCTCCCTCCAAATTTAAAAAGAAAAACACCCCACAAAGATGCAAACTTGAAAACAGGAAAATTTCTGGTCTCTGTGCCAATGTGCCACAGTAGAGCTGTGACAGTTCACACCAGCTGAGGACCAAGCTCAGTGCTGGGTTTCTTCCGTTGTTCAAAGAAGCAGTTTGCAATATTTCCCTGGATTGTGTATATGCATTGAGTTTGCCTTTTAGCGTTTCCTATCTTCAATTACTTCTACACTGCTTGGAGCCAGTCCTCAGTCTAGTATAATAATGCCTTTTGTATCTCCACTTGGTAATTCAAGCCAAATCATTGTCAGTGAGTGAACAGCATTGCAGTGAGGCATGGCTTTTCAGAAATTTTCTAAAAGAAAATATATATATGTTGGCAAATGCTACATAAATGTTATAGCTTATCCTGGCAGAACAGCACTTCTGCTGCTACAGTGGATTTCCTTAGGGAAACTGGTATAAATTATCCCAGTGGAAGCATCCTTTCTGCCAGTGGAGGAAGGTAGGCTCGGAGGGATGCCAGCAAGCCATTACTAGTGCAGCTTTGGCCTTGGAAATGTGTCGGCACTGTTTGAACTCTCATGCCAGGGAGGTTAGCATGCTTAAAATTTGAGCTAGAGCGCTTGTGTCAGTGTATGTGCTTTTTCATAATGGCGATCTGCTTTTTTTTTTTTTTTCCTTTGGTTTTAGAATATCTTTAAGGAGAAAAAAAGCATGCAGTCCCTTCAGCAAATCTGTGTTAAAAGTAAAGGAGCAAAGAGTTTTGGATTGAATGCTGCACCATGCACTTCTAGTCTTTCCTCCTCTGATGTCTGCAGGAATTTCGAACTCAGTATCACCCCCTCACTCCAGATGACTCTTTGGTGCCCGTTGCCTATGTGCCGTTGCATTTAAAAGCATTTATTGCATCCACAAGACTAAAAGGTCATGGTTTGAAAGAGCTGGAACTGTTATGTCTGTATGCTCCTAGCTGGCGGCTTTGCCAAGCAGAGGAGCCCTAGTAGGGCAAGAATTGCTCTGTGGTTATGGCTGCAGAGGTCAAAGTCATCGGCCATGATGGAAGGCAGGGTTTGGGATCGCGTGTCCTGGCTCTGCACTTTGCACCCCGATCTGCTTGTTGTATCAGGGTTATGTAAACCAGGAGTAAAAATGATTTGAGCCACGGCGTGCAAGCTCGTTGTGCCTTAATGCGGAGAACAGCGCCATATTCACTCATCACACTTTGAAACTCAAGTTGTAATGTCATAAAAGGGTATTTTTATTGTTTTCAAAGGACATAAAATCCCTTGGAGCAAAGTCAGGAGGGTATTTTGTTGAGTAAGTTCAAAGTCTGGTGTACATAAAGCAAGCATTGTACAGCTCTATAGGTTGTGCTGAATATCAGCAAGTTACTGGAAGCCCCAACCCTGTAAACATGAGTGTGCATGCATGAGTTTACCTTTGTAAATACCTTCATTTGGATATGGCAGTAGTAAAGTTATGCTCTAACTTGAGTGTTTGAAGAATCAATGTTTTCTCAATAAAGTGGTGAGAAATCAGTATTTTGAAATCCTGAATTGACCCCAAAGAGCTGAAACGTGGAGTCTCCTCTCGGACTAGATATTCAGATTCAGATATCAGTTGAAAGATTTTGTTTAGATACTCTAAAGCAGTTCAACTTGATTTTTTTTTTTTGTAATAACAATATTCTTTTGAAATAAGTATTTTAACTGCAAAATCAATCAAACAAGAAAACAGCATAGAAATGCTTTCTTCTTATTTTTTTCCCTTTAGAAAAATTTCCATATAAATCATCATGTTTTTGGAGAAAATCTTTGACAAATTGCCCTTTGTCAATATTTTTATGACTAGCATGAATATTCAGGTTAGTCAGAAAACTATTTTCGAGAAAAAAATCGGAAACAAAAATTCTATTCAAATGCCCTCTAGAGGGATTGAAGATGGTTTTCCTTAAACACTCCTTAAGATTAATTACGTATTTTACTTAAAGAGAACAAGAAAATCCTCAAAATCCTTATAAAACTTGGTTGTATAGGGTGTACAAAATCTTTTGGTATCGGTTTTGTATTTTTTCCTTTTTTTTATTTCTTAAATAAAGCAGTAAAACAGCACTTTCGTGGGAAAGGAGTTAACTCAGTCATGAGAAAACTGTCAAAGAAAAGACAAGTGCATGCAACTGCTTGAATTTCCTTGTGGACCAATATTCAAACCTTGAACTGTATCAGCCCCGTCCCTTGTCTTCAGCTGATGGAAGATGAGATGTATCTCTGTGCATCTATTGCTTTGCCAGTCAGTCCTCTTTGTGCTGGGTGCTGTGCAGCTCCCTTCTTGACTCCCACCAGAAATAGCTGTTCTGAAGTATGTTGCTATATTTATTTAACATCTGATACCCCACCATGGTCCTGTTCTCCACACAGAAAAAAGATGCCCTTAGGTATAGGTGCTCTCAGTCTAGGGGATGTCATGGTGATATGGGCTGTGGCCATAGTGTGGATGGGTTAATGGTTGGATTGCATTATCTTAGTGGCCTCTTCCAATCTTAATGACTCTATGGCTGAGCTGAGACCTCTAGGGGGAAAGGGTGGGCTCTGGGATTTAGTTGATAGGGTTTGTTTCTACTGCTAGCAGAGAGGGGATGCATTTTCTCATATGAGAGCTGGTGATACTCCATGATTGCCACATACCCTAGCACCTTGCAAGAATGCCTCGTACATGAAACACAAATGTACCCTTGCTCATATAGATGGACATCTTAAACAATGCCTGCAGAGGGAAATATACAGATTGTCAAGGGAAGCTCATTGAACCAAGTAAGATTTCCCTTCATTTTTAAATTTCTCTGCATGCAAAAGGGCAGTGTGTAGTGTGACTTGGAGCAACATGCAGAAACAGCAGAGCCATGGCATGCTTGCTTGTGCAATGGCTGCCTTTCTGCTTCCATGTTTTGCTCCCAAACCCATGTGGCACACATTATGCTGATCTATTCTTGAACTTTTCCTGTTTTCTTTTGAAGTACTCGTGGTGTGGCCAGTACCAGCAAAGGCACACAGCTTGTTGCCCCACCGGCCCTGGGCAGCAATGTGTGACCAGCATAGCACATGGGGTGTAAACTCTGTCATCTCCTCCACGACAAAGTGGGTGTCTGTCTGGAGAAGAAAAAAATAGAGAAGCAGAAAAAGAAAAGGGGGGGGGTGGGGGGGGGGGAGGAAAGAAAAGGATCAAAGTGTTAATTGTAAAACATCTTGCAGAGCCAGTTGGAAATGAAAGCAGGGCGACCGGTGAAATAACCGATGGGGATGGAACTGAAGTGCATTATCCAGCAGCTCATTAGAATAATGAGGAACCCACAAAGGACATGGGAGACACAAACAAGCTTTGTTGCTCTGTCATTATTTTTAGGAGCAATGTGATACCACTCAGGGCTGGGTTAATAACAGATAATTGCTTGTCTTTACTCTTGCTTTTCGCTCTCTCATTTTTTTTTTTTTTCGTTTCTTCCTTCCCTGAATGGTTTTATGGGATGTGGACTTAGCAATGTTGTGGCAAAGTGTCATTTCCTCTTTTATTGGAATGACTCAAGACTGCACGTTGTGGTGGAGGTCAGGATCACATTTATGAAGTTTGCATTGTGGTTAATCAGTAGGAGCAAAGAAGTTTCCTTCTCTTTCTCTCTCCCTCTCTGCATCTGTCTGGGGGGAGGTAACAAGCCCGCAGTAAATTTGCTTGCATCGTGTTGTTCTGACGTGAGATTGCACTTGAAAAGATGTCCACATAGATAAACCACAAATCCTCTCAAATTTGAGCTGTGCTGGAGCTCTGCAAGGCCCTAGGGGTAAGTACGTAACAGCATGGTTAACTGAAGTGTGAAGATGTTGGTAAAAGATCTGAGATTTAATGGAGACAGTCAGGAGAAAACGTGACCAGAACAGTCAAGGGGAAATAGATAAACACAAGATAAACACAGATATATGAGTGAGATCTTCATTGTATGTCAGTTTTTAAGACACTTACGTGCAGGGAAATTGATGCAGGGAGTTCTGTGTTCTTTATGAATACTCTTAATTGTCCTGGCCCATATAAGTTTAGGCTGAAAATACAAGTTTGGATGTTTTTATTTGGTTAGGTACTCCAGTATCACCTCACTGTAAGAAACGGTCAAAGTCCAGGTAAACAAAAAGCCTCTGGAAATACAGTTCTGTTGCATTGGTTGAAAATGTAGAATGCTGTGCTAAAATGTGTTAATGCCTATAAAAAGAGTATTAGTGAAGAGACTCAGCCTAATAAAAAGCATCAAGTGGAAAATTCTGTTGTGAAATGGAAGTAAGCATCCAGTTTAACTTCATGGCTGTCTATCTAGATGGGTAATAAATGTATAAGTGCTGACATGGAACAATAAACTGTAGCCAAAGGTCATCAATATTTTTTGAGATGCATCAATATTGTACGTGGGGAGGGAGAAGAGATGAAGTGTTGGGTAGGGAAGAAGTAGTTTGTATTTCTCATTCTCCTGTCAAATAACTATACACTGGCCTTCATATGGGATTACTGGTAAATTTTTTTAGTCCTTGAAAACGACTTTTAAATTGAGAAGAATATGTTAGTGACTGATTTTTATTGATAATTCAGGTGTATACAATGCTTTGGATGTTTTGGAGGTAGAGGAGAGAGTACTGCCCTTAAGTTATGCCAGGGGTTTTTCAGGCTGGGTATTAGGAAACATCTCAGAAAGAGCAGTGATGCACTTGCACAGGCTGCTCAGGGAGATGCTGGGGATCACTGTCCCTGGAGGTGTTCAGGAACTGTGACAATGTGGCACTGAAGGATATAGTTAGTGGGATGGGTTAGGGTTGGAGTGGGTGATCTCAGTGCTTTTTCCAGTCTTAATGGCTCTATGATTTCAGCCTGTTGCATATCTGGTGGTTGAGTTGGACCAACTAGAGGCTAAATCTCCATTTGGGCTGCATGGTCAGCGATGGGAACATCACGTGTCTCAAACGGCAGTTGTAACTGGATGTTCTGCCCCACATTAGGCTTCACTGTGTGCTTCGGAGCAATGCTGCAGATACTGAAGACATCAGAAGAACTGATGTGGTAGGGAGGTGCAAGTGGCAATAAGGGGAATGTTTTCTTCTGATGCTGAATGAGGAAAGTAATGCTCTCTGTATATACATACATAGAGTGTACCACATTATTTCTACCTTGTGAGGCTCAGCATCATCCTGGGCTGATCTTTTTGTTTTGGGTGTCTCTGCCCATGCTGTGGGAACCCTGGCAGGGGTGCATGTGGGCTGGGGCGGCAGAGGATTATCATTTGAAGGGATGCTGAGGAAGGTATTTGTACCAGCAGAAAGTCAACAAAACTGGTGCTGACTTGGCTGTATTCAGAGTCCTTTGAGACAAACCATTGGTGGAGCAGAGACAGTGTTTGTCTGCTGCAACCCTACGGCTTTCCTCATCCTTTTATGCCATATTTGATTTATAGAGGCACTTAGTGACCAGATGTGAGGGTATAAGCAGCAGTCAGGGGGATGTTAATGTAGCCTCTTCTTGATCTGTTTCTAATGAATGCTCAATCGTTTAGTCTCACTTTCCTAGCTGTATGCTGTGAATGTGGGTTAAATCAATAACTGGTCAGCAGAGATGTTCAGAAGAAGTTTAAAAAAAAAATAGAAATTCCCGACCCATGTTCAAGTCATGTTAAGAATGGTATGAAACCATCAAAAGGAAGGAAATTAAAATTGAAAGCAATCTTAACTTGTGCAATTAGAAGTGGTGGGGGGTGGGTGGGCTGGAAATACAATATGTCTCAAAGTGACCTTAAGGTGATAGCAGCAGATGAGATCCAAGCTCTTAACACAGTGCCAAAGGCAGGGAACAAAATAGCTACTTTAAGACCTCCCATCCAGCTGGAGCAGCAGCCCACTGTAGGCACCAGTACGACAAGCACCAGCGTCTTGGTGTTATGCAGAGTTACAAATAAGTCAGGCTTCAGAGAGTTGCAGATTATGTTTAAAGAGCTAGAAGGACTGAACTCTGGGTGTCTCTGGGAGACAGTGCCTCCAAAGAGTGTTAATACAACTACTGAAAATTACTAAATGAAGTACAAACAAGGAAAGAGAAGGAATTGTTTAAGGTGAATTTGGTGCAGGATTAAGGGAGGAAACTCATGTATGGATGAAGCTGTGTAAAAGGTAAGGAAATATCTTTTGGATCTGGGAACAGCAAAAGCAGAAGATGAATTTCAATTGGGAAACATTGCCAAAACTATTGGCTGTCTGTGATACTCAAGCTTACAACAGGGGTCTAATTTGGTCTTCACACTGGTCATTCTGTACAAAGGACCTGAAATATCAGACTTTAGGGAAAATCACAATCATTTCCAGGTTGGGGTGTGAGCATTAGAACTCTAGGATTATCCCAGGTTTTGACAACAGGGAATGTTTCCCTAGAACATCTGAGGGGATGCTGTGCTGGCAGATGGGCACCAGAGTGGGAGCACTAGCATGGGAAGAAGACACAGGGTATGGAAGATAAGCAGTGCACTCTGAGTTGCCAGCTAAGGGTGGTCCAGGTTTCTCCTCTTCCCTGGGAGGAAAAAAAAAAAAAAATAGAAGGGGAAAAAAAAGTTTGTTTGTGCCTTTAATAACTGAACCACCCTTGGTGGTACATGAAGGAGAGCATGCATTTTAAATTACAGGAAGAATAAGTGGTTCACAATCTTATCCCTGTCTGCAAACCCACCAAAGCATTCGAGAGCCTTGAAAAACCTCCAGCACCATGAGGTTCGCCTGTCCCAACTTTGTCTAGTTGTTTTCCTTTCCTTGCACCTCTTTGCGTCTGGAGCCCAGCTGAGAATGGAATGAGCAGTGCCAAAGGACTGTGAGAAAGACTATTTGTGTGGTAAACCCAGCACAGCCAGAAGCAGGAAGTACTAGATTTATCATGGGAAATCCTCTTGTTGTTAGATATTTCCAGCCTACTTCTTCAGGCTTACGCTATCTCATTGCTGTGTGTAGGCCCTGATACAGTGGGAGTACTCAGTGTTTCCCTAACTTCGAATGCATGAAGTTAATTAGCACCCTATTAAATCAGCACTCTGTCAGACAGTCCTTGTTTACTCTGAGCTACTTGTGGATTTCCTATATCTTGGACAGAGTCTCATTTGCTCAGGGTGGTGTTGGGTTCTCCATGCTCTAATTATGAAGTGTCTTCCTGAGTCTTGCTCTGGTCCTGTGTCAAATGAGCAGCTTTAGGGCTGAAGGCTGCCTCCTGGGAGCAGGTTCTCTGCCTTCTGTCACCGCAGCAGCCCCATGGCTAGGGGCTGGAATTAGATCTCCAAGACCCCTTTCAACCCAAGCCATTCTATAATTCCACAGTTAGGTAGAAAGAGGTGGGTTGATCATTTCCTATGTATTTTCTCTATGCCAGTTGGGTTTTACACCCTTGTCTCACACCTCTAGTATTTCTCCCATTGTAGCCAACTCTTTTGTACTGCAGGACACCTCTGTTTCCTGGAGGGGCCTCCATCGCTGCTGCACTGGGCTGAGCTGTATGCTGATCAGTGCTCATCAGGAGGAGTAATCCAACCAACAGCTATGACATTGCAAGGTGTCATGAAAGATTTATAATTACTTCCTCCTGAAACCACTTGACACTTGCTGTTACTTGAAGTCTGTTTGCTGTGCTTGAATCAGGCAGAAACACATCTCCTGTCGAACATAATGGAGGGTCATTCCAGTAAGCAAAACTGTATGCACTGTTGACAACTACGGTAGAATTTTATTGATTTAAAGTGTTTTAAGTAAAGGCACGATTTCATGCCTGGAGATAAAGATGCCTCATTGGTGTAATTACATGGTAATCTTTTTCAGTGCCCCAGATAACACTGTGATGTCTCCTAATTTATGGGCAGCTTGTGCATCAAGTGATTAGGAGTCTGGGATAATGAGGCTGCGGTATGGAGGGCATGAGTGAGTGGGAGGAGATGACAGAGTTCTAGGCTGAGACACTTGATGAGAACAGCCAGCTCTGCTTTGTACTTAGCTGATGTCCTGCTTGTGTCCCCCACTCATCACAGGGTCATAAGCAGGGGCTGTGATTTATGCAGTGTGGATGTGGCTCTCTGTGGAGATTTCACAAAAATCCTGGTACATCTGGAAATGGAACTTTCGAGTCAGGCCAAGAAATTTCCAACTATGCCAGCTGAGTGTAAGGAGACCCAGCAAAGCAGGTTGAAGATGCTGAGCAGGAGCGAGCTGCCCTGTGACCTCATGTTTCCATACTGTCGTGTTTTGCTTTAATATTTTAGTGACTATTAAAAAAAAAGTGATGAGAAATGATAGGTTGCAGCAGAATGCATGCAAATCTTCCTTGTTATTTTAGCAAGTTAATACCAGCCTAGCACATCTCAGCAGGATGCCAGTGGCTTCCATGGAATGTAACTGGAAATGAACTGGGTACATCTGGTCAGAGGGAGGCCCCAGGCTGCCAGCAAACTTTTTCTTACTCTCTGATTATTTTATTTAGATACACACGTATATGAATGTATACATAGTAATTTAAGGCTGAGACTGTTGTATTGACAATCATTTTCAAAAGGCTTTGAAAGAAAGCAGGAGCTCTGTTGCCTCACAATAGAGCCAGGGTCGCCTAGCTGAGACAAATCTCTAACATGGCAGTAAGGCCACTTGGGATAATGCTTAGGGAGTAATTATCTTCATTCCACTGTCAAACTTTCATGCTACAGCTTGGGGGATCTTAATGATTTTGTCCTGGGCTTATTACCCTATACTTTTTCTTACCATTTGGAAAGGTGAAAGAAGAATTGTCTATTAGTTTTGAAAGTGTGCCTGAACAGTTGCTGGGAGCAGGTTTAGGAGATAAATGGGCCTGGCAAAACATGAACTGAGAACTGGTAAAGGGAGGGTTTGGTTGGAGAAATAAGCAGTGCGACTATAAAAGGGACCCTAGACAGAAGCATTTTTAGGGTTGAGAGTCTAACACAAACTAAGGTGAGTCAGAAAAGGTTTGCTCACGCTAAAGAGAAAAGTGAGCATCTTGGTGGGACAGAAAGTGTCCCATAAGGCACATTAAGGGGTCCTTCCATTGGCCTATGTGCAGTGAAGGTCTTAGAGGAGGCTCCTAAGTGATATTGCTGCTTTGAGGCAAAACCCAATGGGCTTGCGAGGAAGGATTGAAAGAAGCAGCTTGTACAGTTTTGAAAGAAAAAATAAATGAGATGTGATACAAGCCTACCAATGCATTAAGGCTGCTGTAGTGGCAAGAAATAATTTGTTGTCCATGTCTATTAGGGTTCAGACCGAGGATTGTGGACTTAAATATAACCAGGGAAATCTAGTGAAGGACAAGCAGTGATTGCTTGGTGAGGAAGGTGATATACTGAGACCCATGAAACAAAGTCTCTTAGGTGGTATCTCATATGCTTGCAAGATAAAGGGAGTAAGAAGGGACACCTGGAAAGGTATATTCATTTCATTCTTTCAAGGGAATGCAAACATGCCTTGTACTCTTGATGCTGATCTTATAACTTTGCAGCCAAATTATTTTAGTTGGTAAAGTTGTACTGTTCAGTAAGAAGCCTCTTAGTTTCTTGGGGTAAAATATTTCAAGATACCTGTAATTGAAGGTCCACCTGCCATGTCATGGCTGAGAAAGCAGTGATTCTCTCTCCACCAAGGTACTGGGATAAAGGTGGTGAGATGTTTTTTGTCAGATTTCTAATGCTGAGTTTGAAAGGTTGAAGAGTGAGTGTAGCAGGACCAAACTGGAATCAAGATCGCAATTATCTACTGCTTTATAGACGGATTCCAGAGAAATGGTCAGGTCTGAACAGGAGGTCTTGTTCTCTATCCCCAACTCTGCATCATGTCACAGAGTCAAGCAAGGGAAGAACATGCTTCCTTTTGCCTGGAAGTGACTCTGAGGAGACAGCATAGGGGATGGCAGATGCTTGCATGCATCCATCACATGAAAGAAAGATGAAAAGTTGATAGGGATTTACCTTGACATGGGTTCAGAGCCCAGCTTTACTGGTTGATCCAGGCCTCAGGATCATAATCCTCTCCTGATGATCTAGTCATCCCCTCTATGAATGACAAGAACCACTGTGGTCTTCTCCCTCTCATTTTCTGTGACAGTGATGAGGCAGTAGAAGCAGCCCCCTCTTAGGAATTTGCTTTTATAACATTTCAGTTTTGGGATCTGACTAACCAGAAATAGAAAAAGAAGCCTTTAGAGTGGCATGTGGAGCATGTGAAAATGTCCGTCAATTGCTCTCCCCTCGGGTGTGTGCTTCAAGGGCAAGGATGGCTGTGGTAAAAACACAATCGATTACAAGGGCTTGATTGCTTTTGAAATGACAGTGATCTTTTTATTACCATAGCTGTACGTGCCTTGGACTCTATTGTGGCCAGTGTTTAGACTGAGGCAGACCACAAGAGGAAGAGAGAATGACCCTGCTACTCAGTTCCACATGTTCCTGTCCAAAAATGGATAGATAAAAAAAGGGAAAAGGAAAAAAAGTCAACATATTCCTGTCCTCATAGTTATGCAGGTTGCTTCTCTTTGTAGGCTGCAGTGTTTAGGAACCCGTGTTCCTAATTTGTGGAGCAGGGGATATCCGTGTCCTTGCTCATGCATGCAAACTGAAGGCTGCTGACTGGCCAATCTCTGCCCTCAGAGAATTTTCTTAGCTGCATCCTAAATAGGAGAGAGTTCCTCAGCCTACTTCAGGCCAGAGCAGGATCAAGGCAAAGTTTTCATGTGCAGTGCTTGAGATAGGAGGATATCTCTGGAGACCACCTACTCCAACCACCATACTCATAGCAGAGGACTAGAGCAGGCTGCTCAGAACATAGTCCAGCTGGGTTTTGAATGTCTCTAGAGTGGAGATTCCTCAGTCTTTCTGGCCAACCTATTCCAGTGTGTGACTATTGTATGATGTAAATGTAAAAAACCTTTTAGTTTCCAAGTTTTTTGGATGTCATTGAACAGGATGAGAAGAGGACTCCAATTTTGGCTCATGGAACTCCACACACTGTCCAGATTACATACCTTGGCCCCTTTGGTGGCCAAATTGAAGGTGACAGTTTTAGACTTCCATGAATGATGCCAATGCCTGAAATGTGGCTCCTGTGGATGTGCTTTTTGACTTACCCTTTGCATTTCAAATATCTCACATTCTCTGAAAGCTTCTGGCCTCAACTGGACTGGATCCACTGCTGGCTCCACTACAGCAGAGTGGGATTGTTCCCATTTCACCTGATCTAGAGGGTAGGCCAGTTCTTAATATTAAGATTGCAGTGAACCTGTAAGTGGTACAGAGGGTCTGTGGGCCCTATCTAAGCCTTTTGTATAGCCTGGAAGGTGTTTTCTCCTTCATTCGCTCCCCTTTTCCCTCTCACATGATAGCTCTTGTGAATTCAATGAGGCTGGTGAGCAGAGTCTGGGTACAGAAATTGCACTTGTGAAACATCTCAATTTTAATCCATGCGTTTGTTCCAGCTAGACTATTTTCACAGCTGCTTAAGGGGGAGGTCTGGGGGAAAGGGACACTAACAAATCTTGAGACCTCTCCAGTTCTTCAGTTTCTCATTTCCAAACATCCTTGAAAAAGAAATCTCATCCACTTACTCACACAAATGCCCCAAATAGATTTTTCTATAAACGGAGGGAGGAAAAAAATCTGTCTGTAGCTGGAACTGAATTCAACAAAGGGCTGAATCCTCCCAGTGCTGGAGCTGTTCCACATTTGCATCCGTTGAGGATGTGACCCCCAGCCCTCAGCCCTAACTGAACTTTTGCAGCAGTTTTATACAGAAATGGGACATACACATTAAAAAATAAATATTGATTTCAATGGGAAGCATTTACAGTCCTATATTGTTTCAGTGCAACTATAACTCCAACCCTAATGATAAAAGCTATAGTATTACTAGAGTATAGGGCTTCATTTTATTTTATTTTTTTCTGGTCTTGGGTGGTCCAGAATGTGCAGTAATTCATGTTCTCAGCTGGATTTCCACCACATTTCTGATTGACCTGATTACTTTCCCAATGACAGAATCCAAAATTGAAACCACATCAGAACTCACTGGAATTGGTTCTGTTTTTGATGTTCCTGGAGCTTCTCTGGTGGCTCAGCAGGATATATGTCTTCATGAGCCTTTTTTTTTCCCTCTTTTTTTTTTTTTTATTTCCTTCTCAGGGTGGGCTTCCATTTGGGATGTTACTAACAGGCTTTGGATTTCTACCTCTCCAGCCTGAATTGGTTAGGGAGATCCTGAAGGAAGGGCAGCAAGGGAGAAGATAATTCAGTAATGATGCTAAATTTCAGGGCCTAATGCTGGACATTAGCATGTATGGCTTGAGGTGGTTGTGCAAATAAAAGTATTTTTTTCTGAAGGAAAATGGATCATTTAGGACAATTACAGTTGCACTGACTCCCTAACCTCCTTCCTCCTCCCATTCTTCAAGGACCACTCTCTGGAAGGATGGACACATGTAAAGGGAGGTGAGAACTTCATTTTTCACCATCTTTGCTGCAAAGGATGGATGAAGGTGAGGTGCTTCTGATGGCACTGGGCAGGTTCATCTGAAAATTGGTGATGCCTCATTGGATCTTGTGTATTTTAATGTAATAGAGTGGGAAGTTCAAGGTTGGTTTTTTTTATTTTTAATTATTATTCCTCTCCCAGCTTCTTATTGTTTCCTTTGTTACTGTTTAACAGAGTTCTGGTATTTCTAGGACTCTTCATGTTTAGAGAAAAAATATTCCTGAGGAGGAACAGGAATAATGTATGGTTTGGATTAGGATAATAAAATATTGAACAGGATGGAGAAGAGGAACAAGGAATGACTCTTTGCAGTTTGCTTCAGTTTTGGAGCTAAGAGGACAGCTGCTGGACTGGTGGGGTGTAGGATTAAAACAAAAATGAGGCTTTGCATAGTACAAAACCCATGGAACTTGTCACAGCAGGATGTTATATGGACCCACACAGCCAATGGAATGAACCTGGGGATCAGTGAGGCAAGCAGTAATGACCCACCCCTCCTTCTCTTTCTTCCAGGTTGACATCAAATCTTTATCTCAGTCCCTGATGTGGGATTGGAGCTAGTCCAACTGCACCCACATCTTTGAACAGTTGATATCCACATTTGTGTGATTCAGATAGGGGTGCAGTCAGGTGAATATGTGCCATAGTAAGTTGCTTTAATGGTAGTGCCACCTTCTTCTATTACATCTGCTCCCTCAAAAGGTATGGATGGACCATACGGTATTTCCATATTGTCATAGACAGCCGTGATTGAAAGAGGACATCCAGTCTGTGCTCAGCTCAGTAGCTCCTCCTAGCAGCAAATCTTTTCTCCGAGGTGTATTGTTTCCAGAGTCCCTTCAAGAAGGTGGAAAAAGCATTTTGCAAAACAATAGGAAGTGGAGAGTGTCGTGAAAACACACTCCAGCTGAGTTTTGGCACCAGCAACAGAAAGCTTAAAGAATCTTGTCCAACTCTTCGTGGCTTTCAAATTGAACATCGCGATGCTGTAAGTCAAATAACATTGTCCAACCCTTTTCATCCTGTTTGTAATTCCACCAGGGACATCATTACAGTAACCGGCTGCTCTGGGATCCTCTAATGAAAACTTTGTTTTTGAATAGAATAATTAAAGTTTCATATTCAATTGTCACACAGCTCTGTCTTTGCTCGGTGCATGGATGTGATTAGCCACAGCAAACCATTCTGCAGCTTAAACACACAATTGCATCTAGTATAAAAATGATTAATTAGACCACGTGCTGTTTGGGAAGTTTACAAGCAGATCAATGAATAATGTTTAAGTGAAAATTTTATGGAGACGTTACGGGCACTGCAGGTTGTGCGAAAGCCTTGTTGACGACTTACGAATGCATGTGTTCATGTCCCATAAAGAACTCCTTCATCATGTAGACAGGTTCTGCAGTTCTGTGTACACAGAGAGGAAAAGTCTGAGGTTTTTCAGGGTTTTCCCTCTATAAACAGTTTTTTTTGACAGGAAATAATTTCTTTTTCCTCTCTCAAAACAAAGTTCAAAGGGTGGCTTCTACTTTGAACGGCAATCTTCATTTCTGCTCAAAAATGACTTTTCTTCTTGTTTCTTCTCCTTATTTCTGCTTGGAAATAGGGGAATGGAAGGGAAATATTTTGTATGTTATCAGTAAACCAGAAAAAAACAACAAGTTATTAACAAAAATAATCAAGAAATTTAAATGATCTGACCCTTGTTTTTATTTTGCGTATGTAGAGAGCTGGATAGTCATATTTTGGTGTTATTACATCTTCTGTGAAGTTCTCCACCCTCTCTTAAAATAAATGAATCTGTCTTGTGATACACTGACTTCTGATGTCTGAGTTTAATTAGGGCTTTTAGCTGTCTAAAAATCTTACCCAGTAACTATCATCTTGTATTGGATTTTATAGCTGCAGAGGAGTACACTGCAGTGTTACGTGTGTCATAATGAAGTGCTTCTCAAGATTTCTCATCACCATTTATTTCTGGTTCCCACAGAAGGATCACAGTTGTCCTCCTTGCAGCAGGAGCCACTCAATCGGTGCTGGCAATAGAGGTTTGGCACTGTGTTTCCACAGCTCCTTTTCTAAGGAAAGCTCAGAAACCACCTGATATAGAAGAAAAATTAATTGTAGAAGAAAGATTAATTTTGTCTTGCTGTGCATGGCCCACAGACATCCCCAAGCAATGGCTTTTGCTTTGCATATGAGCTCTTTTTGCACTGACAGTTGCGGCCTCTCTCCAGAGTTACACTGACTACATCTTTCCCCCCATTTACAGCCTTTGGGATGAAGACAAATAAATAAACACAACCAAGCACATTTCAATCCTGTACAGTATGTTGCCAAAAATAGTAGTCAGATGGAAAAGATTTTTCCAGAAGTCTTCTGCTTTGTAATCTGTTTCAAATAAAGATAATAAAATAAACAACTGTTTATAAAGAGAATGCAAACGAGCAGGGCTCCCCTGCTGCCTGTTGTGAGGGTGCGCAGTGCAGGCGTTGTCTGCGAGAATTCTTGATCTGGCGTAGAAGTTCTGTTTTTTATCTCCAAGCCCCCCAATCTGAAACCCTAAGGACAGATTGCAGGAAACCTTATGGTAAATGAAGCACCCCAGGAAACTCCCAGGATGTGCTGTGAACACAGAGAGGATTTAGGGGTCAGAGTGATGGATCCTGAATTCATCTCCATCAGCGGCGGGCAAGATACATTGTTGCTCCCTGTCTGTCCAGTTTGATGTCAGGAAAGCATTACATGGAGTAGGAGACTTGTCAGCTAGCACGGCTAAAGGGCTTTGCAGATCAAATTGTGACCCTTGTAAATACCCTTCAGCGTAAGTGATGTCAATTTGATGAAGCTGTGGCTCAGTTCCCTTTTTTTTTCCTGGAGGTGTTCAAAAAAACGTGGAGATACACATGGTTAGTGGGCAATATTGGTGGTAGGTGAATGGTTGAATTGGATGATCTTAGAGGTCTTTACCAGCCTCTATGATTCTATGATTTACTGTGAGGGTTCATAAGCTCCTACAGTTGTGTGAGTATGGCCTTTTTCCAGAAGTCTTTATTCCTCTTCAGTCTTTGAGAATCATCTCTACTTTAGGATTTCCAGCTCACCCTGTACTGAATGTGGTGGCCAGAAATCCTTCCAGAGCAGCCTTTCACACCACACCGCAACATGTTTAAGAAAGTCTGCCTCTGGTCCTGGGCAGATAGCTTGAAATGCAGAAGAGCAACAAATGAACAAGAGCCAGAGAATGTGGGAAAGGAAAAAGTGACCCAAACTTGGGGTTGGTTTTTCTTTCTTTGGTTATTTTTTCTTCCTTTTTTTTTTTTTTTTTTTTTTTTCCTTGGGAGGATTTGATTCAAACATTGGCCTTTGCTTTGGACTGATTCTCCTATTAAAAAAGCTAAAACCGAAACCTAAATACACAGAGAAATAGATTTCCTGTCACAGGAAAAGAAGAGTGGACCTCCGTGGCAAGTACAGGAGAGAAGATTGCCAGAGGTGGAAATTTTCTGGGATCTATAAGTTGGGTTAAGCTGGTTATGAGTGAGAGAGACTAGATGTGAGTATTGGATCCCCTCTAATTCAATTCTTATGGCAGTGATTATATTTATATACAGCCTGCAGACTCCAACCAAGTGTGGTGTCTCCAGGGATGGCACAGCCACACGCAAAAGTGTTCCTACCCTAAACTGTCTGTAGTTGAAGCCAACAACAACTGAGAAGGGAAATGGAAGAAGAGAAAAAGGGGTGGTCACCAGGAAGGTTTGGATGTGAGGTTTTGATTCAGACTCCCCTCTAGCTGGGGAATCTGCCTCAACCTCTGCAGATCCCACCGCAGTTCATCCTTTCCCTGCTGTGATGATTTGGGGTGAGCAGCTCTCGCCAGCACCCCACAGCACTGACAACAGGCAGCTTTCTTTCCCCCTGGAAACCTACAACCTGGGCCCCTTGCCTGGATGGGGGCCTGAAAATGTGAATCTCTTCATAAACTCGGGTTATCCAGTTTATAGTACAATTCCTTGGCAGTGTATCCTTCGATGAGTTTTTTCTTTTCTTTCTCTGCTTATCACAATCTTTTCATTATTCATTATTTTACTAGCCGAAGTTTACATGTTATGGGCAGCAGAAGGTCGGGTGAAGCATATAAAAAGGGCTGGTCTGGTCAGCCCAGCATTTACAGCCTGTACCTCTTACTGGAATCCTTTAAACTGTTAATTTTGAACTTAAGATAGAGTTTGTTTTCTCTTTCCTCCCCACTCAGTCCTCTACCAGCATGCACTGTGTGTGCTGGAACGTTTTCTTTATCTGCAGACTGCCTTGCATCTCCTCTGTCCGTTTTAATTGTGGCCAAGGTTTCCTTACAGGAATGAGGAGGGCAGGCAGGCTCGGCTATTCCTTTCTCATCCAGCCATTTCTGGGCTGCATTTAATTTTTGATTGTTTCATTTTAAACGTCCATAAACTTGTGGCCTAATCTGGGCTTAAGAGTGCACCAGGAAAGTGATAAAGAAACGTGTCTTGAGCAAGGCAAGGATGCCTGGTTGATGCCAGGGCAACGTGTGTTTGATAAACAAATGGATTTAAAGGGAGATAGGGGCAAGGAGGCACTTTGTCTGCATATAGCGTTATTATTTATGGATGTCTTCGCTGTGCGGTGAGAACCAGGTTCTGTTTAGTTCTCTTTGGGTGGTCTGCAGGAGATTCTGAGTAGCCTTCAGTAGCCTTCAGGCATAATTGCCAGGCATGCTCTTGTATCTGAGATAGCTTAATAAAGCATTACATATCTTACTGCTTCTATATTTTATTACCTAACCCAGTGCATGCGGTCAGCGGGTAATTAAATTCAGCTGTGTTTTTACTCTCTGTTTTAAGGTCGAAGTATGAATTTCTCCGTGAATTCTTTGAAACGCACTAATACGATGCATGCATGATAAAGGCAGGGCTAATCAGAGCCAGACTGTTAGTGCAATATAAGGTTGCCCCAGGTGTAATTTATTTTCATATTATTGGTGGTTTTACTGTTGAACATATTAGAAGACGAAGAAGAAATAATAATTCCTTTCCGTGTATGGCCAGAAAACTGTAGGCTGGTTTGAGAAGCTGGGTTTTCTTTTCATTTCTATTTTATGCCATGTTTCAGCTCAACTACTCGTGCACTGTGCTGAAGTCGATTTCAATTAACCTATTCCTTCATTAACTCACTCTCTAAGTGCATGAGGATATTGCTAGATTGCTTGGTGCTGTTATGAAAAGGATTGTGGTCCAGCCTTTATTAAAAGCAATGTCTGCAGTAAAATGTACACTGGAAAAAGCTTAAACAAATCTTTATCTTGGATTCGACCAGCTGGGCTGCAGTGACCGTATGTGTTCCAGAAGATGGAAGATTTTTCTTGGGGTGAGAGTGGGCTGGGATTTGGGGAGGAGGAGCAGGGTGAGCTCAGCCTTGTCCTTTGTCATGTCAGTGATTCTGAGCAAGGTCATAAGTGTTTGGTATTCTCCATGGTCCTCAATGAAAGCTGAGTAGGTGAAATGGGGAGATAAGGTCATGAATATTAGGACCTGGCCCCACTGTGGTTGAACCTTAACCTTTCAGGGACCCTCTCTATTCTCCAAGATGACTTTCAGAAAACTTACTGGAACGTGTAGGGTGTGATTCATGTCTGGCTTGGCTTGACTAAATGAAAAATGTCTGTGGAGTTGGTCAGCACCACTTCCCTTGATGAGGAGATCATCACTGTTAGGATGCCACTCATCTGATGTGATTCAGCATTTGTTTAAATTGTGCCCCGTAATATCCATGTATGTTAAATGACAATTGAGGAAAAAAACAGCAGATGATGAATGGTCAAAGTCTCCCCTGCTAGGTAAAGGAGTGCTTGAAATCAGTGTCTAGATTTAAATCCACTGACTGAAGCTAGCCCCATGCACACTGGTTCCATGGGTGCTTGTATGACCATGCAGACCTCACAACAGCAGATGATAAACCTCTGCCTTTGAGGGAAGAGTTCACGCCACGTAACCAAACATGGTAAAGCTGGTGCAGATTTGTCAGTTGCCATGTGCCAGTGTGCTGTAACTTACTGTGGTAATGGCCTTGTTCATGCCTACCTTGTGGCCAAATGCAATAGATTAAACTATCCTTTGCACACACGAAATCAGGTTCTTGATTGACCTCTGCTTGCTCAGCTGCAGAACTGTGGAAAAAATGTCTACCCCTTAATGGCTGGCCTTTTTTTTTTTTTTCCTATGAATTAATATTTACGAAATGCTCAGATCTCCCTAGCTGACAGTGCTGCAAATGCCGCAGCTTGACTCTGCTGTCACCAATTGGAAGGAACCACTCTGGGCTCAGGAATCAGTCCTATAGAAGTAAGATTATTTTATTGTTCTAGGAACAATAGGGTGGTCTGGCTGCTAAATTACAACACTCCCTGGGCTGGGCCAGAGCTATCCCTGCCTGCTTGGGGTCAGAATTTGGCCCTTTCTGGTTTCATGTTTTCCTACTGAACTCATGAACCTGTATCGAATATCGAAGCAACAAGAACTTGATGGTGAGGCTCTGCCAATGAAAGAGGGCTTCCCAAAAATCGGAGCTCTCTTTTACTGAATTCAATCCCTTCCTTGACCCCTCCTCACTTTCTCTCCACCCCTTTCCAATCTCCCCAGTAGAAAACCACCCCTGATGCTGGTGAACCCAAGTGCTGCATGAGATCCAGGAAAACTTGATAGTGTACAGATGCTGCGCTGTCTCTCAGCAGTATTTACTTTTCTGATGGATCTTGAGTCAGTGTGAGGCCAGGAGAGGTTGGAGCCTCTCTTGCCATGATGAGACAGCTATCGTCTGCCCCAGCTGGAGGTGGGAAGTCTGTCCTGAGCTTTTCTCACCCTCCTTGGCCTTGCCTGGGGAGTAGGTGGAGCAGGACCATCACCCTTGTTCCCTGACCCCTGACTCACTCTGTGACCTGGGTGCGGAGGAGAAAAAAAAGCAGCTTTTCTCCCTCACCCCTCCCAAATGCAGCCTGGGGAATATTCAGGCACTGTGATATTGAGTTCAACTTTGTTCAAACTTCTCCTCTTCATCATGCATCCTGCAGCCTACGGTGGGGGCATGGAAATGATTGCCAGCTGTTGTGAGCGTGCAGCAAGCGCTGCCCTCTCCCCACGAGAGGATGGGTGTGGGGACAGGGAGTCGAAATGCTGTTGGAGTCCCTGTGCTTCCCAGGCATGGCTCTGGGCCCCCAGCGGGCTCTTGGGAGATTTGAGGTTTTCTCCCAGCCCATCTCTGATGTTGAGATCTGACTGGAACACATGCTGCAAGCTAATCGCGTGCATCTGTGCGTTTTAAAAATGCGGTCGCCTGCTGATTGGGTTTAATTCTTTATCTTATTCCTGCTAATCCGTTTTCCAATCTGGTTCCCATTTGGAGACAAATTCCCCCAAACCCCAGCCACTGGTGGGATGGATGTGCAGCACTGGGGATGAGGGGGTGGTGATGGAGAGGTGCTTTCCACGGGACATTTACAGGCCAAAGAGAGGGCACGTTACCTTTGAGATGCCAGATAACAAAATCCCACTGCATCTTGTGCCTCATAACTGTCTCTACTTGGGATCCCATCTCCTGCAGGCTGCTATTGCCATGAAAACGTGACAGCAGCATGCTTCTAAGCATCCAAGTAATAATGGCCTGAGGCTTTTATTGGGTGGAAGGATTCCCTTGGAGGAGCACACCACAGAGCTGGCCTGGTGGTCCGTCGGTAGCAGAACAACCTGGGCTGCTTTGAATTTTGTGGTCAGTGTGGGGCTCGTGGAACTGGCAAGTCCCAGCCAGGGAAAAATGCTCTGAATGCACAATCTGTCCTCTTTCCTTTCTCTTCTCATTGCCCAAACCTTCAGTATTTTCACACGTGGGGGTTGCCAACAGGGAGCAAAACAACCAAGCAATTTCCTAAAATACCCAGGAGTTAGTGGGAAGAAATACAGCAGGCAAATGGGAAGGAGCTGATTTACTCTGCTGATAAAGAGCTGGAAGATGTGTCTTGTGTTTGCAGATCTATCACTGCTTTGTCCATGGCCTTGAATGAGACATTTAATTTCCTTCTGCATCCCTTCCTCCTCCTTCTTCTTGGGCCTCCAGCTTATCAGCTCCTGAGGTGAGAGGGAGCAGCTCATGCAGCCCTGTGCACCACTGTGTGCATTGGTGGGCTCCTCAAGTGCTGGCTAAGAATTATACCTTGAAAAAAGAATAATGCAGGAGCGTGGTCATTAAATGTAGGGGTAAAAAGACATAGCCTTCTGAAGTCATCAGAGGGCAAACAGAAAATCTAGCAAGCTTGTATTTCTTTAAGCAACTTTAGCAAATCTTCATGGTGCTGAAGGGTAATGAATTTGTAGGAACTGTGCATTTTTAATCTCTTTCCAAGTGTGTGCGTGCACACGTAGAAAATCTGCAGTGCATTTTATCAACTGGCCAAAATGCACAGGAATGAAGTGTGCATGATGCAGCAGCCAAAAGAACCTTTCACCCAGCCCAGGAAAAAATTATGACTGTAGCTCTAACCATTTTTTTTATCGTTTCCATCTCCATTGACTGACATGTATTTTCTTCCTTCCCTGACCCAGAACACTAGGACTCCGAAACTACTGAAATGTTTGCACAATCTTGAAGCATTTATTTAAAAGTTGCTTTTCCCTGAAGGGTAGGTACTACAGCCAGATTCAAAGTCAGATCAAAAAAAACAAACAAATACTATCTTTACAAGCCCTTCATATCGGTATGTACCAAAGGACCTATCGGCTTCCTTTTCCTTTTTGGCATTCTGACAACAGCCCAGCGCCTCAGGCAGAGAGCTGGAGTACGTGTTTACAACCCTTTCAAATTCACAGGCCAAACAGGAAAAGAAAGAAAATGTCAAAAATTACAAATAAAACAGTTGATCTTCAAAAGCAACGAGGCCTGCAAATGAATAATTTTTAGGCATGCTGTATCAGATTTCTTAAATATTTGTCACAGCTGTGAGTTGCATAGTGCAGTGTTTGTTAACCTTAGAACTTGTCTTAAGTGCTCTCATGAATAAATTTATTTATACTGAAAAATCCAAGTGTCTTAATAACTAAAACGTTTTTCAGAGGAGTTCCCCTCCCTTACTATTTTTTCTAATGCTGCTGCGGGGAATTCTTCTCCATGTGTTTGACATATTGTGGCTTTGCTTCAGCATAATGCAGAAGTGATGATAGAGATAGTGGAAAGAGAGAAAAGGAGCGAAAATGCAGGAGGTGGAGAAATGATGGGACTTGCCTACATCTTGGGTTTTTGCATGGACCCACCATTATGTATTGTCCTTTAGGTTTTGGAGGCATTGCTGAGTTGGACGCATTGATTTTCTAAACCTTTCTGGTCTTCATGGAGATTCAGTTGTCTGAGGAACTGAGGCAAAGAAGGGTTTGCAGTGGGAATGGTCTCATGTATATTTAGAAACATCTTAATTGGAGGCATATGGTTTTGGTTAATGTAGTTTTTCCACGTAGTCAGTGGGGAGCAACTGCACCTCCATAGGGTGATCCTTATTATCCAAAAGTAAGTACCAAACTTGCTGGGTGGGACATATTTTTCTCCAATGTCTATTTTAGGGGATAAATTTGGATTAGACCCCTCTGTTTTCAGTGGTTGGACTCAGCTGGGATGAATCCCATTTTCCCCAGTTTCTTGGGGAAAGTGATGGAAAGCAGCTGGACCAGAGCCCCAGAGCTTGGCCAGGTACAGGGTCTCTGAAGGCAGTGTGCATGAGAGCAATTTGGGATTTACTCTCAGCTCATCTAAGCCTGTTTGCATAGAGGAGTCTACAATTTATCAATCTGCTTTTGGTGGAAGAGTAAACCGATGCTTTCTGGATGGCCTGGCCAGATGAACGTGATTTAGCACCATGAATCTCTGTCATTTTGAAGGAAGAAAGAAACTGTTCCAGGCTCTACAGCCGATCAGATATGGTTAGATAAACCAGCACAGATTGTTTTGCCAAGAAAATGCAGAAAGAGACCCAAAGCAGAGTACAGCTAGTACCTGTCAGAACAGCTTGCCTGGGGAAGAGTTGGAATGACCACCACTGTAGGTCTTCAAGGCACACCAGAAACAGTTTATGAGAACTTTTTGCTACATTTTGATAGTCAGGTATATATACTTAAACATCCTTCCATTTATGTGCTATGGATCTGCCGTTCTTGCTGTACCCCACAGATAACAATTTCTGGTTCACGTTTAGGATGCAATTGCATGAGGGATCTCCATTTGTCATCTGCTGTTGGGCTCCATCTATGCCCTAGTCTAGCCACAAGTGTATCTGTGCTAGCCACTGTGGCACTGATTACGAAATCCCCACTGTGATGCTCAGAGTGAAAAGAGATGCATTTAAACCCACTGTTTTGTCAATGCTCACAAACTTTGTGTTTTGTTTTGTTGAGAAAAGCAATTTGATGTTGAATAATCTTTTCCTGCAAACGCGTAGAAAACCTTTAATCAAACACAAATTAGTTCTAGGTATGTGAAAAAAAAAAGTTTGATGAAAATGTATCTTAGTCATGGCATATAAATAGATCTTCACAGTCCATATATAATCTTGCATCATTATGAAAGGAAGTGATCATTAAAAATATAATTTGGAGAGCAATATTTTACCTCCTAGTTGTCACAGACCCCCCCCTTTCTGCACACACAGCTCTGGACAGGGTTAATCCCCAAATGACTTTTACCATTGTAAATCAGGAGTAACAAACCCTGACTTCAAGCAAACGCTTCTGGTGTAAATCACTGGAGGATCTAATCCTGTCGCCTGAGAAAAAAATGAAAACATCTTAGGAAAATACAACTGCTTTGGCACTGCAGAGAGGAAAAAATAAAGCAAAATGCTTTAAACTTCTAAGGTAATATTTCTTTTCAGCTTCACCTGTGCTTTTAGTCCTCTAAATCAGTAAGCTGTTATAAAGGGAAATTATGTGTTCCAATCTACCGATGAATTGTGTAGTGAGACTTTGCATTAGTAACTATGAGTATTTACACTTTCCTAAGATTAAAGGCAGTTTTTCCAAAGCTGTGTCTGCTTATTAATTAGTGTCTGATGAAGACAGATTGCAGGCAGAAATAGTGGTAAGAAAATGGAGCTAACCTTTAAGGCTAAATTAATCTCAGGTTTAATGGGTTTTAGTGTGATTTAAGGGTTTTGTACATTTTCTGGTAAATTTCCAATAGAAATGAAAGTGAGTGCTGAATACACACGGTGAGAGCAGATCCTTAAGAGCTGCAGATCCACTTGCTAGAATGTGCTTGTGAATCTTTGCAAGTGTACAGCGAGACAAGGGGTTTTGAGGAGCCAAATCCTTGGGAAGCATTACCTTGAGGAGGTCTGATCCCCCGCTGGAGTGATCCCACCTGGGGCATTTTGGCTGAGCTCTCTCTTTCCAGGAAAACCTTGGCTGAATGCACATGCATTTGGGGTTATCTTCATAAAGAGAATCTTCTTCCTAACTGTTAACCTCATTTTCAGGTGGTACGACTCTAACCCTCAGTGATGTACTTGGAACAGTTGTCTATTCTATGGCTGGGAGGAAGGGAAAACTGAGTTAACCTAGGACCATATCTTAAAGAGAGGATCTTTACAGAGGTTATCTATGATTAGCAGGGTTTTTTTATTTTCTGGCATTTAGTTTTTGTATTGTGCTGTAGGGTATCATGTGATGTTAAAAGCAGTGATGAGAAAGCATGATGGAGAGTTGGCCTGGGGGGAAACCTGCTCTTGTACAACAAGTTAATATGTGTTTCCATAAATCTGCTTATCTACTTCAGTGTGCTTTGAGCATAATCGCGGCCCAGTAAAATACAGTTAATTATATATCCATTTTAATTGTAAACCAAGTTTCAGAATGCTTGTATTGTTACGTAAGTGTGTATAATTCTCCTATTTCTATCATATTTCCCTGGCACCTCATTTGAATTTACGTGTATCTGAGGTCATAACGAGTGGTGGTTCTGCTTTTGGTTAACTCTGAAGCATAGATCAGCTATCATGAGTTTAATGAAAATGTTGTCATTTTAGTAGCTTGCTAAAAAAAAGCCAAACAACAACAACAACAACAACAACAACAAACTAGGAAAGCAAAGCCACGTTTGGTGACTGTTCCCTTCTGTCAGCACAGTACTGCTGTGTCATAGCATGCCATAGAGCAGTCATCACTGCAGATCAAATGTACTTACTGCTCAAAATTCAAGTGATTTCATGAGTGTGTACAGTACTGCTTCCATTCACATTCCTGATGGATCTAGCCAGCCAGAGATGGGAAGCTGGGTTTTGCTCTGAGGGGCAAGAATAAACGTGATAGCAGAGTGAGGAGAGAGGTGAGGAAGGGGCATGGGCTTTGGGGTGCCCGGCTTTATGAGCACATTCAGGCTTATGCTACTCCTCTCTTTCATCAAAACTAGTTTTTTCTGATTGATGGTGAGGTCCATTCAAGCTTTGTGTCTGGAGAGCGAGAAAAGTCTGCTCCGAAATTCCCTGTAGGTGAGAGCTGGAAGCCTGATTTTCATTCAGTCTATGCTTTCCCAGCCACTGGCACCTCTAGCAATTGTGTAGGCAGAACAAACTGCAAATAAGGGCTCAGAATGGTGAGTGCACTCTATTTCCAGGCCTAGAAATTCAGGCAGTCAGCTCTGGTCTTTGCCTTGATTGATTTGATGCTGCTGCCAGAGGAAACAAAAAAAAAAAAAAAGCCATTTTTCATTCATTAAAATAAAACCTCCTTTAAATTATTTTACAGTTTTGGGATAACAAACAGCAAGACAAAGATCACAGTTGAAGACTTTTATACCATCAAAATCATTAGTCATTGTCTTTGTGCTTTGTATAAATAAATGATCAATGCCTCAAAACAAGACCCTTGAAGGTGTTTTTATAAGGCCACAAATGTGTCAAGCAGACTTATTAGATGTGAAGGGAATGATTATTTGTACAAAGTGAAACGAACATGTGCAATAATATTGTAAAATGTTTATTAGTCTAGAGTGTGCTGAATTTTCCTAAAATATATCAGGTTCTCAGTTTGCATTTAATGTAGTGTTAGGTATGACGCTATATCCTTCCTAGACTATTTTCAGATAGAGCTACGCTTTTTGCAGAGTAAATCATGGGTTTGTGTCCTTTATAGCAAGAGTATTATCAAATATGAGGCAATGCTACCTGTCTAGAATGTGAAAGAAAACACACGCGGATTCTTGGTTCAAAGGGTGGTAGGCTGGGTTGTTCCCACTGAACAAATCTTTGTAATGCAAAAGGGACACAAAGCCTTGGGAGCTCCTGAGCATCTCTGCTGATTAATTTTTCTGGGCTTCATTCTGCATTCTTATCAGTCTGTATATTGATTGCTACAGCAGCAGAATTTCTGCTTGGTTCGGCACTGTGTGTCTTGAGTCATGTAGGTGTTCAAAGACATGGTGTGGTGGCAAGTATATTCATGTTAGATCTGTGCAACATATTTGAGAAGTTTCAGCTAGACAGGACCTCTCAGAACTTCTTCAGAAAGTCTTTGCTACCAGGTAGTCTGAAGTAGAGCTTCCCAAATTATTGCCACTGAACCTACTCTAGACTTTGCTGTTCCAATGATACGGAAACCTCTGCAGAGCAACACCATCCTGATGAGACTAGCTTTCATGTTTGCAATTTGCTGTTTTCTTCCCTTGTGGCATCCTGCCTCATGAAACAACTTGGTGGTGCTGTTGGTTGTGGAAACTCTTGTGGGAAATTTTAATGTAGGTTTTATGCTTTTAATTTTTTTGTGACACATGGTTTTGACATGAACTGTCTTGAAAATTCCTCAGGGAACCCCATAGAACGCATCCACCTTGATGACCTCATATTCTTACAGAGAATTTAATGCATTTCAGGTAATTGTCATCAGTTTATTCCTTGGCTCTCCTGGTTCAAAGAACTGGTTGAATTTAACAAAGAAATTAGGGGATCACACCTAGGGAATAAAGCTTGCTGTGAAATGTTTTCTGTGAAAGCCAGAACCAGGTGAAAATCACTTAGTTTCAGGTTTCATTACAAATTTGAAAACCATATCTCAGGTTCACTGAAAGGTTTGTTAAGGGTCATGCTGCAGGGCCTAGTTTGGAATGAATGTGGCTGATTTATGTCGCTTGCAGCAGAACTGGGTATCGTTCATTGCTTTGACCTAGGTTCAGGGGTCTGCTCCTCTAAGCTCTCCTTGTGTGCTGAAGTCAGTGGAAATTCCTCCATAGAGGCCTTGGAGGATCCATCTCTATGAGAAAATCAGGTTTCTAATTGCTTTAAATGCTGGCTTTATTTCAATACCTCACCACCTCCTCTGGTGTAAGTTAGCCTGGTTCCACGTTAGCCAGCTGAACTGCTCCACTGCCCCCAGGTGAGGATCAAACCGGACTTGGAGGACAAGTCAAGTAATCTAACAAGGAGTTTGCAAAAATCCATCTGAGCTGAAATTGCTAACTCCTACAGCCCTGCTTGAGGGTCCCATTGCCATAAAGCAGGCAGACAAATCCACAGGTTGTAAGCTCAACCAGTGTGCTGTTCGTTGAATATCAGCCACATCTTCGACTAATGAGCATCTGGTTCTCCTTACCATGATGAAGATCCAAACAATTCACAGGCAAGGTCTTGTAGACCTGGCTGGTGACACAGAAGGATCAGCCACTTCATCTCCCTCTGGGACTGCTGATCACTCCCACTCATGCTTCAAGGCTGTTGTTCACATCCATATATTGGAAAGACAAACAAACAGTGATAAGAAGACTAAGTCTCATCATAAATGCTCTGACAACCCTAGAGTGCCCAATGGAGCTTCATTACCAACTTGAAACCTTTCTGTCTTGCTTCTTTCTCATTTATTCATCACTTGCAGATGCTCCCACAACAGCATCAGCATAGATCCCTCTGCAGCACTGTTGCCAGAGCAAGAAAATAATGATGCCCTGAAGTTCTGGAGAGGTTCTGGTTAATCCCTCAAAAGCAAGAACACTTACGCATGCAGTAAACCTGGAAAGCTGGAGTAGCAATGTGTCCTTGAGAAATGGCTGGAACAGTTCTGCGTAAATACTGCTAATGAAACCATAGGTTAGGCTGAGTGTGAGCTCAGTGCCTGAGCTGGGATATGTAAACATTCAGAAAGCTGATGGATTTGTCAGTCCAACAGGTCAGAACTGAACTGTTTCCTCTGACTTCCACTTTTATCTCTCTGGGAAAATCTTTTCCTTTCCAAAATCTTTCTGATGCCAGTGGTGCAGCCGGTGCACGAGTAAGTCAGAGCTTCTTCAGAGTCACTTGCATTATCCCTATGGTGTCTTGGCTGCAAGACGCACTGCTAAAAATCAGATGGTGGCTGAAACATTGTTAGTTTGGTGGGATCTGTGGGAAGCTAATACAGATGATCAAATCTAGGGATGAACTTGTCCCCTAGAGCCAGAGAGATCTCTGTAACATGCAGTCAATCCCATGGGTCTTGGCAGCACCTTGGCTTCTGGTGGCCATCTTGAGATAATCTCGTGGTCGCGGGTAAATGTGAGGTAATTTGGCTTAGCTAACCTTTCTTCTGTACGGGTTAAATTAGTCCAAATTACTTCATGTTTGTAGCAGGCTAGGAACATGCACAGGCAGTTTCTTCAGTCATTCACATAATGTAAAATCAGATATACTGAGTAATGCCAAAGGTCTCTTTGGCCCATTGATGGTCTATTATTTGACCACTGATGGTGATCAACAGGGAAAACAGCAAATTGGCAAGCATCTGGTGACATTTTTCAGCATCGCTCCTTCAGACTTCAGGATTTTATGACTCAAACAACAACATCAGACCAAGGTGGTGGTTAGTATTTAAGGAGTTTTGTTGTTTTTTAATTCTCCTGAATAATTTGATTACTTTTTGAGCAAGGAGTTCTTTTGATTCACCAGGTACTGGGAGAACAGCTGTTTGCTTTTGTGTGTTCTCTACTGGCTCCTAGCTGTTTTCTTCTCTGTTTCCCAGACTGCGTGCTAGAAAGGAAAGCAAACAGTTCATTCCAATTGCTGTGGGCAGATTACTTAGGGTCCCACAGATCTCTACCACATCCTATCTCAGTCATCTCTTCCCATCTGAGAAGTCTCCCTATTTAATCATATCCCATTCAGGAGCCATTCAGGACCTTGGATCATTCTTGACATGCTGCTGGTCCAAATGCTTGTGCATGAAAAATGATTTGAATCAGAGATTTTAATTTAGATTTAGATCCTCTCACAATTACAGGAAGACGAAAACACATGAAAAAAAACAAACAAAAACAATGGACATCCAAGATCAGCAGAATCTGCTTGGTTTCATGCTGGATCCCCTCTCCATCTACTCCTCTTCTGGTGAGATAGGGTACCATCAGTGACATTCCTCATTCCTGACCTAACTCTGGCCCCCTTACATCTGGGAGCTAAGGGCAGAGTGTCAAAATGTGGTGTTAAAAAGCTCTCTCTAAGGTTGACAGATGAAATGATACTGTTTGTTCTTTTGGGTTTTGCATTTTGTCAGAGTTTACACGTGTTCATTTGCTTAAAAATCTTGGGCTGCTTGGCTCTTGAGGCTTTCAGGGTGGAGTAGGGAAGATGTTCAATATGCATTTACCATGTTAAGACACATCCAGCAGTAATCCAACCCCAACCTCTGTGTGGCCTTTCTGTTTTACATGCTATGGACAAGTACATTACTGTTTTAACAGTCGACTTCCTGTGAAATGGAAAGCTGGATTTTATTGATCTTGCACTGTTTCAAATCCACCTACTCTCAGCTGCATGGTGTTCGCTTGGAAAGCGTCTGACTGGATGTTCCTGGAAAAACCTCATTCCATGGAACAATACAATGCTTCTTTGTTTGTCGTCTTCTCTCTGAGGCCAGTTAGCCCTATTGAATGAACCTCAGATGTTTTGATTTGTTCTTTGGTGGAAGTTTATATGACTTAAGCTGTCTTTTTACCCTTTCCTCCTTCCCCTCTAGGTTTCTTTTAAAGAACAAAGCCAGTTGAATTATATTGCTCTGTATTGGGATTTCAAACATTAATGAATGTTGTTTCAAAGTGTTATCTCATTTGGGGCCTGAAATGACTAAGGGCCACCATTCTTGTGCCAATAGAAGAGTCTCTGTGGCTTTAGGATTATTTGCTATTTCTTTTAACAGATCGGCACTTTGAAAGGGTCACTTGTTTCCATACATTTCTTATTACAGAAACATAAATAATGAACAGTTAGAAGGCCAACATAAAGCAGCTGTATTATACGTGCAGGGAGATGCAGTGTGCAGTCTAGTTGTTGAAACAGCGCACTGAGGATTGTTAAAGAGAACCTTACTACTATGTTTGAGATCTGCAAGCACTGACAGTGTTTATTTTATGTAGGTAAGAACCCAAATTCCTTGCAGTTCAGTCCTTCCACTTCCCTGGAACTATGCAGCTGAAGATGGCCTTCTGACACGGTGTATTAAAGATTTTCATTTAAATTATGTGTCTCCAGGTAACAACCTTGGACAGAGCCTTTCAGGCTTCCTCTGAAATCATGGCACAAAGGCTGTGGCTGTGGTAAAAGCAGATGTTTGCAGTGCGTAGATTTCCAGTGGAGTTTGCTGGCAACAAATATTACATTAAAAAAGAATTTTTTTTTTTTTTACTTAAATAGAAGCTGTTGAGTAGCATTCATGGCAATAGGTGAGTATGATCAAGTCAGGTTCTTTATTGATAATAAGCTCTGGTCCCTGTGTCATTGAGAACAATTTCTATAGGTACAAATGAGCCAGCATAAAGGAAGCCAGTATAATACAGCAGGGCTGGGTGGGAGGTTACTTCATTTAACTTCCGCCTTCCTTTCTTTGAGTTTCTATTAAGCTAAATAATGCCAGTCTTCAAAACGAAGGGGCGATTGAAGTGTGCCTACAAACCAATTATATCATTCTGGACATGGTCTCCAGGAGTCTTTGTGTATGTATGTGTGTGTCTTGTCTCTCTTGGCTGGGACTCTGACTCTCTTGAAACTGCTGTTTTACGGACATTGTGAGAGCTTTTGGTTTTCAGAATTGTTGCTTTTATTCTCCTCCCCCCACTCCTTCAGCCGCTGTTTGCATTTTGTGTCACAAAAGATTTTGTGAAGGGCTGTGCTCTGAGTATGGAGTTTAGAAACTGATCTTGCGTTTTGGTCCTCAGGCAAATCCCCGTGAGCTCTGTCTAAAAAAGGGGAAAAGAGAATGAAAAGATGAAAAAAGACATTTTAACAAATGTGCGAAAAACAGATCTCCTGTGCATTGCCTCTCTGGGAATGTTACTGGAGAAAGGAATATCTGGGGTCATGTCTGGGAGGGGAAACATGAAAAGATCCTTCACATCAAAACCAAATACTGGTTTCCTGTGTGACAGAGGGTGGGGTTAGAAAGACCCACCACATCAGCTCGCAGCCCATATGGTCCTTTATTTTTAAGTCTACTTCAGCCAAGTAACAGTGAATAATTTCGTACCAGGACACGTTGGTGAGGGAAATTTCTTGCTCGCATAAATTAGATATCAATTAATAGAGGACTGAAGGGTTGCATATTTTCTGTTTTATGCGTTTGCTATGTCATGGAAGAGTTACTGTTTCTGTCAGTATGCCATCTTCCTTCAAATCCCAGAGGACTTCTGGATCTGAAGCAATATAATGGGCAAAGAAATTGCATGGGTTAATGGAGTAAGGAACCAAGAATCAAATATCTTACAGGACTGCGTGCCAATCAGCTGTCCCTCCTTTCAGTTGTGACAGAGAAGAGTAAATGTGAAGTCAGTGTTTCTTTTCCTTGCTCTGAGAAGTCCCTCTCTGTTGCTCTATGCTGAGCTGTTTAGGCTGGCTGTGTAAGTTTGAGGTGGGTAATGCTGACTGAGATCAGACTAATGCCAAATAACTTATAAACTCTCTATTTGAGGTTGTACATCACTGAGATGAGATTTACTGAAAAAACAACAACAAAAAACCCTACACGCATATAACTGATTAGGTGTGCCATGACAACCGTGTCAGATGTGATCAAATACACAAATCAGGTGAGGCTATGCTGCATGAACCCTGGCTCTTTGCTAATTTTAGACTACAGTTGACACTGTGATTAGAGTGATATCCCATGATTGTGTATGCTGCTTTTCATGAAAAATCTACTTAGAAATGCTTGTTAAGGATTTGCAGATAATTAATGCATGTTTTTTAAAAGATTATAAATTGTTTTGGAAGTCAGCAGATTGTGTAGAGTCGAGGCTTAAAGCTACCTTTTCCTAAAGGCTTTTGTAATAGCTTGTACCTCGTTGTGCTCATGTTCACCACCACATTATAACATCTATTAATAACCTCTTGGCTCCTTTTAAAAAAACTTGTAAGTGCAGCTTTTGCAGGAAGTGGGACAGACATGTCTGTGTATCTGTCTGTGCTTTATGAAAGTAATGTTGCTGTAGCTCTGACAATATAAAAATACATGTGAGCTAAACCTACCCTGTTGTATTTTATAATATATGCATTATGGGGATAGTGGGATTGTAGCTGAGATGAAGTGAGAACTTGCATTTAAAGCCTTTCTGTCAGTTCATTTCAAACTTGAGTTCAAACTGGTCTTTAGAGGCCAAATTGTCATCTATTTTTTTCTTCTTCCTTTTTTTTTTTTTTTAATATCTAATATGATTCTGAGACCACAGTTTTCTCCATGGGATGCTGACAACCCACACTAGGCTGCAAAGGAGGCAGCCAGTGTTGTGTAGGAAGGGTAGAGAAGCATAGACGAGGAGGTGAAAGGTTTCAGTTAGGTGGATGACATTCCTAACTATCTGCAGGCAGTTTCTTAAAGGCAGACCTGTGGGCTTTTGGTTCCTGCAGCATCCAGGATGAATTCATAGTTTTTACGCTTGTTTGAAATACCTGATCTTGCTGAGAAATTGTAGAGGCAGTAACACACTTTTACTCCTGGGACAGTCAGCTGACGATGAAAAAATAACATTACATAAACAGTTGTCTCAAAAAAATTTCTGCAACTTGTTCTCAGTAATTCACATGTGCTGATAACAGGAAAGGATGTCTTCAGAGTCGTTTCCCCTGTCACCCTGTACGTAACTTACTTTCTATCTACCCCAGTCCCATATAGCTTTGTTTCTAGGTCACCCCATACTGCATGTATACAACAGTTAGAGCAGACCAACTCAAGACATATTGAGCAATCGATTGAACACTGACCATCCTGGTCAGTGACCAAAGCAGGGGCTGCAGGAAATAAAAGCAAATAGTCTCTGGCGTAACATAGCTAGCCAAGTAGCTATGCAGTCATTACACAGACATTCTTAATTCAAGTATTTTCTGACTTGATATAAATTCACCTGTGGACATTTAATGTTCTCTACATGAAGGCAATTTCTGAGTGCAATCAGTGCTTATATTTTTTAATATTTACCTGCATCAGATTGATGCATAACCTGAATTTCAGCCTCAGTATCTGTGTTTATATACAATTGCAGTTGTTGCTATGTGGCTTTATGTTATGTGATGTCCTGAAAATGCCTGGTCTTTCTTCTTGTATTTATGTTTCAAACAGGGCTTGGTTGGGTAAAGTAAATATCTTGCCTTTATTTAAGTTTTATGTTTGCTGTAAAACCTGTTTTTAAAAGAAAAAAAAATAACATTAAGCATTTCACAGTAGAAACACAAAAACTTTACACTGCCAGGCAAGTCGACTTTGGCATTTTTCCTTTAAGTCAGTTTGTTTTTCTAATATAAAACTAATATGACATAATGTATAATCTAATTTGGAAATTACAATTTACTTGGAAGGATTATGCTGCCAGCCAATACCAACAAAGAAAGAAATTATTCAAGAATGTTTCTTTCCTTCTTAACGTGGTCGATAATTTATTTTTCCTTCAGAAGATTACTTTCTTCTTTACGACATTTCCTGCTGGTGTGATTTGCATTAGGATTAAATAATATGTTCCATGCTTAACTTACGCAGTGCAGAAAGTGAATTTTTCCTCCAATTAAAAAAAAAAAAAGGTGCAAATTACTATCTTATTATGGATTTCACTCTGCTTCACGGTGAAGTGCGCTGATCATTTTCAGATGGTTTGATGGTAATTACTTTATTTGTACTGACAGTATTTACATGAAGGGGCAATTTGAAAAGGGTAGGTCTGTGTCTTTTGTGAATCAAGGCCACTAAGACTGCTTAGAACTGGAAAAGCTGAAAAACGGACGATCCAACTGCGGTAATTCTGACTAACACCAAATTATCATGTTGATTCTTGTTAACCACATAAGTTTAAGCATTTGTCCAACTCATTGCATTACAGAGTTGTAAGAGAACACTCATTCAGGAGCCTCCCATCAGCACCAGTGAGTTGAGAGTGTGTGTTAAACGTTCCCATATCTCCTGCAGATGCAGAGGAGAGAGCCGGAGTGAAGCAGATTTGTTAGCCTGGAGCATTAGGAGGAAGGGGGGTGCCCAGTTGCTGGAACAAGTTTGTGTCTGGCACAACACCTAAAAATGCAGCCTCTAGGTTAAGTGGAGAAAATTAGACACAAAGGACACATTTTGTGAAGAATTTACAGTCCTAAGCAAAATATGGTGTGGACTAAATAAGACTGCTCCTTAATAATAATAATTAAAAAAACCCCACATTTCCGTTTCTGATTTCTCATTCATTCAGATTAAAAATGAGATTCAACTGTTGCTTTGCTAGGGTTGACTTAAAAGAAAATGTGCTACTAGATTTGGATGGTATTGGGGTTGGATTTGGAAAATATGGACTTGGATATAACTCTGTCACTGATGTCTTACTGCTACCTCTGGCAAGTCACTTATACTTTGCATTCCACAGTTTCCCATCTGAAAAAAATAGGGCACTTCATTTTTTCACCCTTAGTTCCCTTGAGTTTGCTTTGGAGCAGGAATTGAATTGTTTCTTAGAGTTTATTTCATTTCTTCTCCCTTTTCTTTTTTCTAAGTGTCCAGCACAATGAGACCTTAGTCTCGGTTGGGATGTCTGCTGTAATACTGATAATATTATTGTTGACAGCTGTTGTTGTATCTGTGTAATGTAGTAGCGTAAAGCAATAAAGCTTCCTCCCCTCCTGCTATTTAAAACTTAGAGAACAGTTTTGTTGACTCTTCTTTTTGTTTGTTCTTTAATAAAGTTAGCTCAAAGCTATTTTCTTCTAGGCTGATGGAGTACTTGGGGTAGTAAACCAAGACTGCCGATGAAGTAAGGGTGCTGTCATCCTGCTGTAAAGACCTATCCTATGTTGTAGTTCCTTATCAAGAAACCTTGAAGGCATGTTGATAGTAGGCCATCACATTGTAGGTAATTGGGATTATCATTTTAAAGAGATTGTTTGAGATTTAAAAATGTTTTTGGTTTTTCTTTTTCCTGCTCTAAGCAATTATGTTCTTCTGTAGTTGAAAATTAAACTGTGTGTATTGAATTTTTAGATTGTTTATCCTTGTGCAAATATGCACTCTGTCCATTTGTCTGTCCTTATTTCTATTGACCTGTTTGTCAGATTTGGTGGAAAAACTCACAGAAAATTGGAGGTCTTAAGAAGACCAACTTCTTACCAGATTCATGAAAATCCAAAGCTGGATAAAGAAAAGCATCTTAGTTAGCTTACCCTGAAAGGGCTGCAGCTTAAGTTCATCCAAACTATGAGACGCTGGAGAATCAAAATAACAAACCTGATAGGGCATCAGGCTTATTACATTCTGCTGCTCATTAATCTTCCCAACTCACCATGATTGAATCTTTCCATATGAATGTGAGACAACATTTTCCAGTCTCCCACCCATGAAGCCTTCTTTTCTTTCAGCCTAATAAAATTATCTACTACAAGCTAATACTTGTCAGTATTGGGGACTGATGGCTTGTATCTATTTAGGAATAATGTAAGTTCCAGCCACTGTAAACACAGAAACAAAATTTTGTTTGGACATAAATAGTATTGTCCTCCCACTCCTTTTGCTGATGTCAGGTTAGTGCCAAAGTCCAAGAGCAGCCAACAGTTTATACGGCAACAGTGGCTGTTGAATGTCAGGGGCAGGCTGAACAAATCCGTGTGTCGTCACTGCCATTTCTAGCTTTAACTGCCAGACTCGGAGAAAACAGCAAGGAGATGAGGCACGTGATCTCACTTTTATTGAGCGAGTTTAGCCTTGAGGGTTGCCCACTCCTCTGCTTCTTCTAAAAGCAGATCTCAGAGATTCAGGAAGGCTTAACAAAGCTGTACAATATATTTGGAAAATGAGTATGGACACACTGAAACGCCCTCCAGTATATCCCACCATAAAAGACACATATCAGGTTCCTTGTGTGGCATTTGAGGACTATAAACATGTTGCCATGATTTGCTATGTTTCCTGAGGGTTTACAGAAAAAGCGGCTTCTTTAGGAGACTGCCATATTGAGATTGACAATTTGATGTAAACCATGGCCCAGCATCCAATGTTCTGTTTAATGCAATTCTATGTTTGTCAGCTGTAACCAATTATGCTTTTCATTGTGTTAAATGACACCAACATGGCTCCTTTCTACTGAGTTGTTGCTAATATCGCTTTGTACGCCTTCCGTGGCTGAGCTTTGTTGGGCCACGTCATGTATGAACTGCTGCTCATCCCCTCATGCTGTTAAAGAGTGAGACCCCAAGGTCAGACCTGAGTTCAGAAGTATTAGGAAGACTTTTCTGGGGCCTCGGGAATGGGATTTGGGGTAAAATACAGGCACCTGGAGCATGGTAGCAATGGAATAATCGTCTGTAGCTAAACATGGTATCTAAGATGCTTTCAGAAGATTGTGGTGGTCTGCTGTAGAACTGCTAATCCTGGTTTGTAATTGCAATTGAAAACCTCAAAGCTGGAATCAAGTTGAAGCTTTAATCTCATCTACTTCTTCCCTCCAACCTAAACATAGTGAAAACCTTAATCCTCATGGTCCTAAGTGTGGTCCTGCACAGTTTCACAGGCTAAGATCTGTGAGGACTCTGGAGAGTCAGAGTCCTTTCAGAAAGAAAAAAAAAGGATGTTCAGTAGTTGATCAGATTCATTTCATATGGTTACTTGTTTGTGAAACTCTTAGGTAACTGGTGGCTGGCTTTGTACCAGTCTGTAATTGTGAGATGTGGCAGTTGTAGGTCTTCAACATATCAGCACTCCATCATGCTTTGCTTAGAGCTGGACAGCTTTTCTGGAGGTGATGGGAAGGATCTGCACGAGTGAGGGCTGATGAGGCTTGGGCCTGACTCCATAGAGCAGTTCAAGATTTTGATCTTGGGATATAGAAGTAGCCATCCTGACAGTCTGTATAATTCTGAATCACGTTCCTGCCAGTGGTAGGAACAGAGGTAGAAAGGTTCAGGGCAAGCATGAAGGATATTTTTAAATATTTTCCACCTTGCAAGTACTTTCCAAGGACTTGTGATCTAGAGGTGGTTTAATTTTTTAATGACCCTCAGTATATATATTTTTTTCCTTAAACTTGCAGTCTTCCCTTTAATGTGAAGTGTCTTCTAGTTACACAGCCTATGGCAGGGTGTCCCCCACCATAACCCCAGATTGCATTTGAACTGCCTGAGTCATTCCCTTGCATTTGCTTTGAACCTGCCACAGCTAAATTTGGTGGTTCCCTTCCAGCAATTCCAGTTTTGTGTAGGAAATGATTGAGAACACCTCATGCTTACTCAATCCCATGATTTTGTACAATTGAATCTTATTACACTTCTTTACCCCTTTTCCAGCCTGGGGCCAGCTTAGTTATCTCTTACATAGCAACTATGGAAGTTTTCTCTCTCCTCCTTTGTTCTTGGGCAAAACAGGCAGCAAGACTTTGTTCCTTATGGCAGTCACCAACTACTACTGCCCTCCTCTCCCTCCTCAGCCGGATGCCGTATTGAGTTATTGAGGCTTAGAGACTTTTCACAAAACAGCTGAAACTACCTCACCCAGACAAAACCTGGAAATATCTTGAGTCTCTCCCCTTTGCTTTGTTTTTGCACTGTCAGCCAACAGCCATGGTAGACAGTGGTTTACATTGCAACTGGGAGCTGGGATTACTCTGGTTTTAGGAAGTCCAATTGGTTCATAGTCTACTTGCAAGTTTTATGAGGAAGTGCATTTGGAGATTAGGGTCTAACAATGCTGCAGCTGGGAAAGAGAGGCAATCTGGAGAATGCTTTTCATTTTTGACCTTCAGTTCTACTCTGCACTGAGTATGGGTTTTCCCATGGCAGCACTGTGAGTGCCTTCACCTTGCCACTGTTGCACAAAGCTTGGAGCTATGGAGAAAACTCTCCCAGTATGCTAAAGTAATCCCTAGGATACCTGGGAAGAAACTAGGTGACCTTCACTCTGCAGTCAGGACTTTGCTCATCATTAGAGTAAGTGAAAGTACTTCCCTCCTTGGTATCATAAATAAACCATTAAATCCAAGCTCGGAGGGAGGAAGCAGAATAGCACTTTACAAAAGTGGTGTTGTTTCCTCTGAGGTCGTCTATTAACTGGCTTCAAACTCAAAGTTTATTTGCTGCTTGTTTAAAAACAAAGCCAGCCCCACTGTGGTGCCATAAACTTTTAGAAAAACAGAAAGATCTGTCATAGTATGAGAGATTTTTATTTCTGCTGTGTTTTGCTCAAATCCAGCAAATACATGAAAAGATTGGATAAGTGACTGTTCAGCTATTGTTTTTCATTTTTATCACTTTCTCAGTAGAAATTTATTTTCTAGTAAAGTAAATAAAAGGAACAAAACTTCTGCAGTAATAATTTTCATTTTTCCCTGTGAGACTTTAGATTTTAAATGCTGAAAATAGCCTTTGTTTCCATCATGTTAGGCAACCAAAACTTTAAAAGGAAAAGTTTCTAGAAATAAGTTTATAACCTTCTTCGCAGTATGACATGACACGACAAAAACATTAAAATATAGAGTAATTTTCTTTCCATTCAGTGCTCGAGATGGCAGTGGCATTCTCCAGCTGCAGAGGGCCAAATGCAGCAGGGTGTGGGAGGACAAGAGTCCTAGGCATAATCTCAGACTGATTAAACAGCGACAGTCCTTCTTTTATTTGCTGCTGAGTTTGTGTTACCAACTTCTTTCTTGGCTTTGTGCATTGGTGTCAGTGAACAGGAGCTCTTCACTCTTCCAGGAGAAGGCCTGGCTCTCCCAGACATACAGGGAATTACTTCTGTCCCTTGACCACCAGCTGACTTATGATTTGGTGCTCCATATGTGTGGTTGACCATTGCTTACTGTCCCTCATCAACATTTGATGGTACATGTAGTACAGGGACCTAGTATCTTTGCATGGTGGCCCTCATAAGGAAGGTCCTCTAGGCTGGTTTCTGTAGGTTGGAGCTCCTCTTGAAGTGTGCTCTTCCTCCTCTCTCGATGCTGTTAGGGTACCAGTGCCCAGCCAGGATCTGATGCTCTCCTCAGGCAGCTGTTGTGGGTTTTCCAGAGCTCTTAGGAAAAAAAGGAGGAAAAGTATGAAGTTTCACCAATTGTGACTTGCAACAGGCCATTAGCTGAAAGACAATTTTCTGGATAATGAATGTTGCTTTAAAGATTACTGCTGGAAACTGATGGCTTGCCCATAAAAACCATCAAGATTACATTTTATGACAATAATTTTTTGTGTTTCTGAAGGTATCCTTCTCCCCATTTATCCTAAAGCTTTTCAGATGTTCATCAAAGATTTGAACAACCCTGAGAGGCAGAGATATTTTTCCCTAAGCAGCAGACTGACCAAAACTGAGACTTACTGAAGTAGAACAGCTTCTTGATGGCCTCTGAGGAATGCTTCAGTGGAGCTGGGTGATGAAGTGTCTTGCCAAAACTCCTAGTTTTTTGATGCTGTTTGCACAAGTAGATATGATATTCATACTGCTATTACCTGACAGTGCTGCCCTGCCCTATGGGTGTCAAATCTCCACTCCACCCCACCCTGCAAGAGCGGAAATATCCAGTCCCTGGTTATCTCTTTGACTAATGGGAATTGCATTAAATCACTAAGTTGTAAGGACAAAATTCAAATTAAGTGTCTGGGTTAATCCAACATAAACTCACATTACTTATGGAAGAGGTGGTCCCACCTTTTGTTCTCTCTGGGTAGATGCTTCTGTCCCTTTCCTTGTGTACAGAAACTTCTGTGCACACCCAGGTCAGGGAACTGATCTGTCTGAAAATGAATCCAATAATAATAACAAAACAGCAAATTTGGAGTAACTGCATCTCCTATAGCACCCCAGCTTCTCCCTGGGCTCTCCCAGCAGCCCTGTTCAGTGCTAGAGAAAAGCATAGCTCTAGCAAGCTCAAGGAGACCCAAAAGGATGAGAGCTGTAAAATATCACCTTCCCCTTCACCATCTCCCACCCTTCCACGTGCTGTGCACAGGCTGTGGATCTCAACTTGGCAATGGGCTTTCAGTGACATGAACCCTGCTGGGCTGGAAAGTCCATATTTACCCCACAAGCTGGGCTTTGTGATCCCTGTTCCAACAAATTAATCACTAAGCTACACTTCATACAGTTTTGGCGCAGCATCACAGAGCTTAAATCCCATCTGAATCCTCTGTCAGTTGGTGTGACCTCTCCAAAGACCCAGAAATAGCCTGCAAGAAACCTTGAGGCCCAGGGACATCAGTAGAGTTTAGGCTGTGGTAACCCAGACCTTTTATTCTTAGCCAAACAGAAAGGGAAAATATGGAAAAAAAAATAAAAAGAAAAAAAAAAAGTCTGGTCACACCTACAACTCCTCAGTGGCTCATAAGAGGAAATGGAAAAGATCCAGCTATGCTTTCTGCAGCAGCTTCCCCCCATTCCAGGAGTGGGGAGCAAAAGGGTGTCATTATTCTCTGAGCACTTTCCAGCATGTCTTGCTTAGGATACTTGTACCCATGGCATGTTATAGGGCAAGCTTCTACTTGATGTATTAAATTGTCCCAGGCTGGCCATCAGTAATTTGAGCTGATAGCCTGGAAAAATTCACTGCAGGCGACTGGGCTCAACCACCATGCAAAGACTCAGATGATGGGAATGGTGGAGTCTGTCCTGCTGTCAGCATTTTGTTCTCACCATCCTAGGTGGTCCAGGGTTGTCTTGTTTTCCTTCTAAAGCAGCCTTGGAAAGGGAGGCTCTTGTGCTCAGTGGCAGTGTTCTGAGATACTCTTCTTTTTCTACTTTGGCAGATAGGTTTGAGTTCTTCCTCAGAGCCTTAAAGAGTATGAATAATTGTTCATCCATACAGTTTGTGAGACTAATGAAATAATACGGCACTGCATCCTCGCTTTCTGCTACTGAAGATCATAGAACAGGAGGCAGAGAGTATGTGTAAAAATAATAATAATAAAATAATTGTGCAATTCAAAATAATGAAAGCAATGATAATGATAGTAGTAAACTATTGAAACAAGTAAGAGACATGCAGATGAAAAGTAGCTGCTACATTTTCATTGTATTTTGGTGATCTAAAAGGTTTGGCTTAGCACTGATATTCCTTTTCCTTGTTTTTTGTTCCACCTTCCAGTAGTGGTTATATCTCTAGAAAAGGTTTTTCCATTTCCTCTGTGTCTTTTATCACCCACTGTTCACATGAGGCAAAATAGTACTAGTCAGAGGGACAAGCAAAGGATATTGTTAAGTCAGGCCATTGGGGAGAAACTGCTGATTTGTTAAATTTTCATTGTGGGCAGATGGAGGATTGTAAGAGATCATCTGAAAACAGTGCCTGTTAATGAAGCAGGAAAATAAGTGGCAAAATATACATTTATCTGGAGCACCTGTGATCTATAGATAGAAAAATCTCTGTCAACCACTTAAACTTCTTTGAGATAAACTCTTCTTCGCTTTTGGTGAGAGCGAGAAATGTTTTTCTTGTTTGAACACATGGTAGAAATGATTCTTAGCAATCTTTTTTTCCCTCTCTTTTTTTTTCTTTTCCCCTAAAAATAAGCTGTGACTTTCAAATCATCTGCCCCCAATTTACTCCTGTGTGACCCTAAGACCCTGATCTGTCAGATCTGTCCACATCTGTGCCCACCACTGAAGAATGTGGCAGATTCAACACAACATATGGCTGAGCTGTGCATATGATATTCATGGGAAATGAAAGAAGCATCATCATTTCCTTCGTACCAAACACCTCCTTGAGCTATTTGTACCCCTTGCTCGTAGAGATTCCAGAGTTTCGCTCGGCCGTGAATTACATTCAGCAGCAATTGAAGTTTCAGTGCAACTGTTTGCAGATGCCTTTCTGGGGATTTCTTTAAGACATACTTTAGTTGCTGGGTTTTCCTAGAAAATAAATGAGCTTAGAAAACAAGGCATATTTTCAAGCCGTGACACCATACAAAGGATGTGGCAAGACCCTTCTGGTTAGGGAATTCATTTTGCATGCTATGAGGTTTAACTTATTTCCCTTTAAATCTCCACTTTCTCTTCTCTACTTCTTTGGACAAGGAGCGGGAAATCCTAGAGACTTATGCTTATGCAAGGCTGTAGTTCAGGCCAGGATGGAAAAGTAACTCAGTACTGTGTGTTTCAGGCTCAGGGATGGCTGACTTTCCATGCCAGTTGCAACTGTCAGAGTTTGGAAACAAAATTAACAGAAGATTTAATCATAGAATTGTTTGAGTTGGAAAGAACCCTTAAAGGCCATCTAGTCCAGCTCCTCTGCAATGAGCACAGGGACATCTACAGCTCAGTCAGATTGCTCAGAGCCTGGTCAAGCCTGACCTTGAATGCCTCCAACAAGGGGGCAGTCTGTTAGCCAGATTTACTTCCTTTTGGATATCTGAACAGCTCTCCAGCCACTGCAGAGCTCAGGTGCTTCTGTGCAGGATCTCAGCCCATTGCAGATGCAAACTGGACTGCAGCTCCAATCTCAGAAAAGAGTGGAGAATCTGTTATTCTGGTCCGTGTTTGTCTCATCTGAGGGACACACACGTTGCTCTTAATTGTCATTCAGTTGACACATGGTAGTTCATTAAAATGTGAGAATTTACATGTGTTTCTAAACTTGGGGTGCAAGGAAACCTTATAACTTTATCTCCTCAAGAAAAGCTGTTGTGAGATAATGGGTCCATACCTGCATTAAGGATTGTCACTAATAGAGGGGTACTGGCTAAGAAACTCCAAAAGTCTTATTTCCAATAGAAGTAGATTTATAGCTACAAATGTTGTGTAGCCCAAACTGAACAGAGTAAGGATCAGCAGTCTACAACTCTGTACTCCTGGGATGGAGTGAGTATTAAACTTTGCGTAAGGAAGTTTGGTGTGGTTCATGGTTCTTATTTATTCTTCCCATGTGGAAAATAAAAAGGAAAAAAAACCAACAACTTGTATTATTACGTTTTTACAACAAATGCCTTAAGATAGAAAAGCATGACTTAATCATTTCTTTTTTTTTTTAGCTTGTTTATTTATTGATAGGAAATGACATGGAATGGAACAATGTCATCCCATTTTTCAGTTCTGCAGGCTGTCTCCTACTCAGGACGAATGCAAATTGCTGCTTAATTGTTGACAAAACAAATGCTTTTGTGTATTTTAAGTGAGGGGGAGTCTGTAAACAGCAAGTCGTTTGGTCTCTGGTGGAATACAAAGAGCTTGTTGGGGGGTTGTGTTATCTGGGATACACAGGTGTGTTCAGGGTTGGAGTGCCCAAACTGTTGGTGTTTGATGGGTTAAAGCACTCATCCTGCAGATAAATTGCACAGTTAAGTTCTGGCTTAGATGCTTCAGCACAGTTGATATTGACCCTGTGCAGAGAAACCTGGGTACGAGCTTCACCAGGGCAGTGTGTCTGGATGTGGCTACGCATAGTTCCCAGCCTCCTCTCCCAGGAAGCCTTTGGACAGGAAATTTAGGGTAGGCTTTTATGTGCTTGGCTGTTTCCCCTTGCCCTGGATGAGGATGGGCCTCCAGGCAGAGGCTTACCATGTCCCAGCACCCGTCTGCTTTGTTTGTATGCTGCAGTCTGGGCAAAGATAATGGGACTGATCCCAAGCCAGCTCCGAGGCAATCGCAAGTCTTTCCTTTGTCTTCAGTGGGGTTTGGATCAGGCCCAAAGCTTGTAAGCAGTTTTCCACCAAGAGTTCCCGGCACTTATGTCAGTCACTGGCAAAAAGGGAAGGGATAAATCCAGCGCTGGCCGCTTCAGATGCCAGGCGCGTTCTGCGTGTGTCACCACGGTATATATACTCACACAGCCCATCTGGGTTCCTCCTAAATTACATGACAGCTCGCCACGGGCAGGCTGTTACCGGTCTGCTTCCAGCATCAGCATCAAACAATTTCTGCCCAAAGGGAGCTGGGAGGATCTGCACGATGCCTGGGAAAGGCTTTTCCAAGGGCAGTCTCCCCAAGCTGGGTATGGGGAAGTAGCAGGGCAGCCGCCCAGTCTGTTGGTGTGCAACACTGAGGATCTATCCATGTGCAAGGATGCAGCAGGAAGGTGAGTCTGAGCAAGATGCTTCTTCCACTGTGTTCATTTGGGCTGTATGCTTTGCAGGGGGGGACATCTGCAGGAGGCATCTAAGTCCCCACATCAGCTGGAGGGTCCCAGCCTTTGGCCAGCATCCTAGCTGTGTTTTAGGACTGGGTAACCACTTAGCACCAAACTCAGCAAGCCCCAACTGAATGCAGGGGAAGAGTGGCAGGGGGGAATGAGGAGGCAGAGGGGAAGGTGTTTTTCTAAGGAGAAAAGCAAGTAGAAATAGACTCCTTGTTATTTTTGGCAGGTGAGGGGAGCTTTGTGAGAGCTAGGGGCCAGATGAGCTACATCTTTGCCTGGGTCTTTATTTGTTCCTTTTTTTTTGTTTTTTTTTTGTAAACTGTTTCAGAGAGGGAGTGGGAGCCAGGAGCTCCCCATCACCTGCAGAATTGGAGCAAGGTGCTGGGACTTCCAGGTGCACCATGCAGCAGGTTGGGTTCCCCAGGCCAAGGAATTAATGACACTGTTATGGGAGAACTTGAGTTTCCACATCAGTAAGAAAAGGAACTAGATACTCGAGGCAACAGACCAATGTCAAGCTATAAAATAATTACATTTCTCCCTGCGTTTGTTTAATTTTAGTGTTTAAAGGGAAAGGTTTCCTGAGAGCACTGTGCCAGCAACTCTAAAAAATAGTGTCTTTCTTTTACATATATTCTGACAGAAATATCTTGCTTATGTTTTTGGAAAAGGCTTTTGCTTTATCATCAGTCTATAGACTAGGGTTTTAAGTCTGACCTGGAATTCATGGAGCAATAAAAAGACCAATAGAATCTCACCTCTGCCTCTCGCTTTCACCTGTAGGGCACTGGGACCCCTTGGCAGCCCATGTATGGCAACCCCATTCCTCCATGCAGATGGCTCATCCAGCCATCTTCTGGCTTTGCTGCCCTCCTGGCTGGACTGAAGGGTGAAAAACTACAGCCTTTTAAAACTAAACCTGTGAAGATGTGGGGCTGGTGCTTAGCTCTCTGCTTGGCTCCGTTTTGGGGTTTCTGCTACACCTGCAGCTGGTTTGGCAACAGGGCATGGACCCTTCTGGAAAGAGCAGGTGACTCAAAACCCTGTCCAACCTGGCTTTGAGCACTCCTAAGGAAGAAGGCACTGGCAGTCTGCTTCAGTGCCTCGTTACCCTTGTGGTAAACATTTGTAATAACCAAACTAAGTCTAACCTCCGTTTACTTGAAACCACTGTCCTAGTACTGCCAGGTCATGCATTGTCCTAATGATGGCTACATTCTTCACTTAGCTTGCATGGCATAAAGTTCCTATTCGCATATGCAAAACCACTCATAAATTCCATTGTACTGTAAATACATATGTTAATATACCCTGCAGCAAGATGGATGGTACAGGGAAGAGTAGAGGTCAGGTTGGATATTAAGTTGAATGATATTAAATTCGGTATTATGACTAATTTTTTTCTCAGAAAGAGTGATGACGCGCTGTCACAGGCTGCCACAGGAGTTACTATCCTTGGATGTGTTCAGTGAGTGACATGCTCTAGTGTCATGTTAGTGATGAGTTGATGGTTGGACTAGATAATTTTAATGGTCTTTCCAACCTTAATGATTCTGTGAAATGGGGAGAATATTGAGGATATGATTGGAATCACTCACTCTTTAATGCAAAAACAGCTTTTATGTTTTTAGGGTACCCTTCATTGGATGTAACAGCTAGTGAAAAGGGAGGGGACTTATGCAGGGATATACTGATGGAACCATTGCAAAAGCACGTGGCTGGATGGGATGACACTGAAAAACGACACAGCTGTTATTATGTGCACTGGGTAAGTGCACAGTTGAAAGTTTTGTTTGTAAAGTATGCTGAATATAGGAATTACAGTGTAGAGGTCATGCAGGTGGAGATTCAGCCAACCTCTGGTTGGAATCTTTGTCTCTTGGGAAGGATTGTAGAAAAGCTCATACCAGCATCTCTGGGGATAGAAATGCAGATGCAGCAGGAATTTGTTTAGAAATCCTCAAGAGTAAGAAGTGTTCATCTGAAACAAGTAGCAGAGATAATGTGTAATGCAATATTCACTGTGCCTTCTGCTTTCCACAGAATTGTAGATCATCTCTAAGTGTTATTGAGACAATTGAGATACACTGAAGACACATCTTTACATTTCTGAAGGAGCTGCAGATAGCACTGTTAGGCAAATCTGAAAACAAAGAACATGCAGTGTAAGATTTCCACAGGTTTCAATACAAGCATTCAATATTAATTAGCCCGCTGCCTGTCAAAACAGAGATGCATTTGTCCTACAAAATGGTTTTGTTACTGTTGAAGTATTGACTTCAACATTTGCTCCTCAAATGGGAAAAATGTGAATTTTAATACTTTGTGAGTTCCTCTATAAACAGTGTGATTTTTTTTTTTCTTCACAAAGCAGAGTTTTCAGAGGTTTTCAAATATCTCCATACATTTTGAAGGAAGGACTGATTGAACTGCCTGTTTAATGTTGATTGTCTGGGTGTACCAAGTATGTTCCAGCATCTCTGAGCTGTGACTGTGGAGGAGGGTGAAGAGAGGTGTAAGGTAAAGAAGATCAGAGACCCTCACCAATGTTTAGACATCATAGCAAGTAATGCGGTAGCAGAGGAGCAAGTTTGTGCTCAACATTTTTTTAGCAGTGAAACAAGGTATGCATAAAGTGATTATGGCATATGGTTTTGGAGACTATCGAATGATCATGCAAAGATTTTTGTGATGTCGAAGCTCTTTCATAGGTAGAGTATCCAGTAATGTGCAAGATTTTCCTGCAAAACTACTCAGTCCCATCTGTCAGAAAGCCTTTGGCATGGTTGCTTTGTGTAGTCACCCTGATATAGAAGTTAGCCTCACCTGCTCCTTCGGTTTGATCAGAGTAGAGAAAAACAGTTTTCTGAAGCTGTTGAGGAAATACAAGAAGAGTAAATTCCTATCATATTTTAAGAAGATGCGCTATTTCCTTTAATTGTGTTTTTAGTTGTGATGAATGGAAGTAGGCACAAAGGTGGTGTCCGTGATATCAAGCTGTTCTCCTTTGAAACTGTTGGCACTCTGACTGTATATGATAATAAAATGGACAGATTTTCCAGGATAAAAAAATGCATAACTAGGAAAAACCCTACTGCAGTGGGTCTTTAGCAGCACAAAGACAGTTAAATAGTATATTTTTTGATTAGTGGTATGACAAACCCCAAAAGAATCATCCTCTTTTTTTAATAAAACCTTTCTCCATTTTACCCTCCTTCCTCTTGGTCAATTATTACTGCTTGGAATCTAACATAACGCCTGATCTCTTGTCTAGACAGTGGGTTTTCTGACATGAAAACAGTTTTCTGGCCCTTCCGTGCGCAGTTCTTCCTGCAGTTGCAAGCCTTGCTCATACGGGAGTACGTGGATTTTGCGAGGCTGGCTGATGCTGCAGAAGATATGGGAATCTGGCCTGTGGCTGTATTGAGTGAAATACATCCTCAGATCAAGAAGCTGAAAGGGGACCGTTTCAGGGAAACGGTTCCACTGATGGGACTATCCTCTCCAAACGTGTACCCCTGTGTCCTGAACCCATTCATGCTCCTGGCCTCTATACATGCTTAGAAATGAGCACAGAATGTCAGTGGTATCCACAATTTTATCTGGAGTTTCTCCAGAATGGATTTCTTTGATGAAAACCTCAGCTTCTAAGCTGTGCACTCCAATGGCATAGATCACAGAATCATCTCGAGCTGGAAGGGACCCATAAGGATCACTGAGTCCAGCTCCTGGCTCCACAGAGGACTACCTAAAAATAGATGTGTTTCAGTAACTAAAAATGGGAATTTCAGTTGTATAGTATTTCCTAGAATACTATATGGCTAAAATAGCATCAGTGTTTGTGTCACTTTCATGACGGGAACTGATTTTCAGCCAGAGGGTCCCTGGATGACAGTAGTAGGAGTGTTTTGAGAGCAGAATCTGATTTACTGCTGTGGTGCTCACTATACCTTGTGTATGCCATCCACATACTCAAAATTGTCATTTTCTAGCTGATTTCTGCCCTCTCAGTACATCTCTTATGTGATTTTTCAGCCTGACAACTGTTTCAAAGGGTGGTTGATGAAGTTGTTCTTGTGCATTTGTTTGTCTGTACTTCTGTTGTGCATAATTGCCAAGGTGTGACATTGCTTCACTTTTCTGCCTCATTCCCACTTTCTATCTAACAACAAGTGTCTACCCGGACCCAGGATCTCCCAAAGGTGCTTTACTTCATAATCCTTCCCCTATTTCTCCTGCTTTGTAGTCTTGTTATTTTTCACTTTGTGTGTTTTGGGTGGCAGGGGACCATGGGAAACCCAAGGGGCAAGGGAACACAGTTTCTGTCTCTCTCTTCTCATGCCCAGAGCCACAGCCATATCCAGCAGCCAAGAAGGGAGGCAGAGCAAGGAAAGGCCTGAGCACAAAGCCCCAAAATGGAGCAAGATCAAGGCAGGCAGAATGTGTAGAGGTTTCTCTCTCAAAGGCTAATAAATCTTAAGTGGGAAGTTTTCAAAGGCTTTTCACTTTGCCAAATTTGGATGTAGAAGGCGCATCCCCATTCCCAGGGTGACACCAAATTTCCAGTTTCTTTTCCAGAGCATGGAGGCGTGTGAATGTCTCCAAAAAATAATTGTTAGAATTTGTTTTTGCATCAACTAAGCACTTTTCTCTAATCTAGTTTTGGAAAGCTGCCAGCCCTTCTCTTCTCCCACCCTCCCTGCAATTTCCAAGAAAATTCTGCTGGAGGCAGGCACCTGGCAAAGGAGAATTTCAGACCAAATAGTTTAAATGTGGTGAATGTAACTGAGAGCGGGGACTTCTGATTGCATGTGCTGAGATATCTGAGTGTTAGCAGCCTCATGGCATCCCAGTGGTATGCTGTGCCACATTTCCCAGCAGCCTCAACTCTGGATCTTGTGCTAGAAAATACAATGCTTGTTGCTCTGACCAGAAAAAATGCAGCATATAAAACCGCTGTGGTGTTTGGGGAGCATTAGAAGTGAGCACAGATGCAAGAACATGGCAAGTGCTCTGCACTTACGTGTCAAGGTAGCCTGGGCCAGCACACACCTAGTCCTTGCAAATGCCATAGAATATTTTTCACTCTCTACTGGAATACAAAACTGCCCTAAGAAAAGCAGAATGAGGGCTGATGTTTTGAAAGGTGTCCAAGAGTAACAAAACTCAACTCTCCAGGGCTGAGTTTCGCCTCTTGTGTTTCTCAACCAGGGTGGCTGAATGTGTTACAGACCTATCAGAAATTTTGCTACAAATGCACAAATATTAATCTACAGCCATTTCCTTTGCTTTCTTAAACATGAATGAGGATTTTTGTCTCTTTCTCCCCCCATAAATTGTTCATGGTCAGAGGGGGCATGTTCCGTGTCAAAGTCTTGACCGCCAGGATCAAACAAAAAACCCTTGTGAACTCAAAAGTGGAGACAAATAAATGACTATTACTTTTTTTTTCTCTTTTGCCTGGAGTTAAACCTTTTCTCTGTCAACAATATTGACTTTGTTCACTTGGAAGGAAACAGAGAGAGAGAGAGAGAGAGAGAGAGGGATTTCTCTAGATGCTGCACAGAAAAAAACATTTTGGAAGGAGGAATGAAAAAAGACAGAGGTTACAGGAAATGGTAGACATTTTTTGTTGAATTAAACCATTAGGAGTGACCCAAAAACCAACGGGAAAGAAAGGAAACAACTGGATACATTTAGGTCACAAGAACCAGCCAAACGGGGAGCTGAAACCAATTATCATAAATGAATGTTTCTCTTTTATTCATGACCACCGTGCATGCTCCCATGATGCTCTTTGTCTTATTATAAAAACAGATGAAACTATTTCGTTTTGTTCTTATACTTATTAGCTAATGCAGCTTTTGGGCAATTTATCAAACACTAACACATGTTGTGATTAATAAGCTTGAAGAATTAATCACTGCTAAAGCCCTTTAAAAAAGAGAGGATGTTGGGTCCTTCTTAAATATATGTTTGCACAGGATTATGTAACTTAAGCAGTGCCATCTAGTTATGATGCATATTCATGCGTTTTACATGCTGAAAGATTCCTGAAACCATATGTTCAGGCAAGCTGTGATTACAGTCACTTCCATTTCTACAGGGTTTTGCCATGTGCTGCGGGCAGAGCTCTGCTTGCCTGCCCTTGGGCTCTGGGGAACAGGAGGTGGTGTACGGAGCGGTGTTTGTTTGGGTTGTGGCTGCAGGGACTTAAAGGGGAGGCATCAACACTGTCGCTGACCAGGGAAAAGAACTGGCAGCCCCTTTTTAGGTCTTTCTGTTCCCCTGAATCTATGAAGCATCAGTGGTGAGCCAAATGCCACTCAACCTGCTATAGCAGCTGTCAGCGTCTTCCATGGTCCTCCACTTCTAACAAGCAGTGTGTCCCTGAAGCACACTAACCACTTATTGAAGTTGGGAGGAATTTCTAAGTGGGGTAGAAGTGGATGGGACATCCTGTGGCATCACTGGGGCACAGAAGAGCTGCAGCAGAATGAGGAGATGCATTGTCATAGGATGGTCTGCTCAACGGGGAGAAGCCTGTGGTCTGATATAGAGGGGGCCAAGGGAAGAGCTCTCCACTGGAGCAGTGTGCTGTTGTGGAATGAGATGTTATGGAAGGTTGGGAGCCCTTTGCTATGGGTGGGCTCATGTCACCATGATTGGTAGGGATGGTAGGAGGCAGCTACTTTGGCAGGGGCTTGGGGCTGTGTAGCATATAAATATCTCCCAACAGTGGCTGAACAGGAGCACTGAACAGGCTTGTTATGACCTGGCCTAGGCACATTGTTAAAAGAGTAATGAAATTCTTTGAGAACATTTTTCCCCGTGTTTATATATATATATACACATAATAAATATGTAGAAAATATTTGACCATTGGGTTTTGACTTTGCACCCCAACTCCAGACAAGACCAAATCTTAACCCTCAGACATCACATGGGATGGAAACCCCATGGTTTGCTTACTGTATGAATGAAGTAATGCATCACCAGTTTTAAGCTTTGGAGTCCATAATGCAGGTCACTCAGGCTCAGAGTTAGCAATGTGTTCTACTCAGCAAGCTACATGCTGTGTCAATATCCAGTTGACTTCAGCAGGAACAAAGTATGTGTTTAAGTTTTTTATTGACTTGTGAGGGACTTTAGCATGTGTTTAAATGCTTTCTAGAAGGAAGGCATAAATGCTTGATTCTCAAAGCTCAGCAAAATAATGGGGCTGGTCTTTAGCTGAGCATAAATTCTAGAGCTAGCTACAGGGGTAGCCAAGTGAAATTCTATAGTATGTGTGAGATCAGATTTTCATAATGATCCTAAAATCTCTGTATCTCTCCATAGACTTCAATGAGATTTAGATCTTGCTCTTAAAAAAAAACAAAACATAAGCACAGCTATTATCCTCTCTGGTCAAGGCATCTGAATAAAATGTTACTTGCTCGTGAAGAGCTGGGGAATGGAATTCATGCAAGTTTATGCAGCTAATTTGTTGACTGTTCAGCAAAATATGCAAAAGGATGCTGCCAGGACTGCATGTGTGAAAATACTCTGGCATTTAAAAAGACAAAACAAAAAATCCCTAGACAACACCTACTGGCATTTTGCATAAAGACAAGATATTTTTCTGTGCCTCTCACATGTCAATCACTTAACGTTTTTTTCCTCCCATACTAATCGCAGTGAATTGTGTATTTTTTTTTTTACATAGACATCTGCCACCAAAACGTTTTTGGTGTGTCTTACCAACAAGTCGGCCCTATGGGCTACATTTCTTTTGGGTAGATAGGCTATCTTCTTTATTTCAAGTTTCCATCTGAGGTCGCCAGAAAAAGAAAATTAAAAAGCAGGCTTTTCGTTGTTGTATTTCGGCAACCCTGATGTGGTTGCCGAGGCATTGCTTAGAAATACAAACATTACAGCACATATGGAAGTCTACTGTTGAGTGGAACTGAGTCCTAAAGCAACATGTTAAGTCGGAAAAATTTATGTTCATGCTAAGGCAGCAGTGTAGTAATCGGTTTCGGTGGAAGTAAGGGGAATGCATCAGAGGTGGAAATAGCTTGCTCCCTTGAATGCAAGTGCAGGAATTCAGACCTACAGTCCAGGCAGTCTGCATGAAAAGGAAGCTGCTTTTGTCAGTGGAAGCAAATCAGGCTTTCGAAAGTGGTACTTCTCCCTGGGTACATGCATTCATTTGTGTAGAAGAAGCCATGATTTGTCTGTCTGTTTATGCCCACTCAAAACACCAGTTTTTGCTCTCTGGTTGGCTGTAAAAGAGGTTGTTCCAGGACTACTTATAGTGGTGGAGGTGCAATTCCAACTTCTTACTTTGCCAAGATAAGCCATTCGCCTCATCCAGGAGACTTATAAAAGTTGCTCATTCAGGATCCTCTGAATTCAGAAAAAGAGAGACAAGGATTTCCAGACAGTGACTAGTCCCTATTGTTTTAAGATGTCTGAATCATATAACTTAGACAAAATATGACACCTTAAAGCAAATAAACACGTAGCACTGCAGTTCACAGAAAGCTCATGGAAACTTGATTGCATGTCCAGCTTAACGTCTGCTTAGGTTTGAATATGCTCAAGTACTCCTAATGCCTCGTAATCGGATGCCTCAGTTTCCCATCTGTGAACTTGATTATCCTCATCTGCCAAAAATGATGTGAGGATAAATATTGAAGACTGTAAAGTTTTCAGATATTAGGAAATTCAGAAATCCCCACCCCCAGGGAGCCCATTCAAAGATCCCTATGTATTTGGAGTCTAGAACAGGGACACTTTCTGTGCTGTGTGTCCTGGATCAAGCAGGTTGGTCAAATGCAACTTTGATGATGGGAAGCATGGGGAAAAGGCACCTGTCCTGTCCCTCACCTGGTCCTGTATCCTGAGATGTGCTGGGTAGCCTGAGCCTGGCTCTGGACTGGCATTTCTCAAGTTTTGCACAGCCAATGCCATTAGGAGATCAGCTGCATCTAACTGCTAGGAGATGGCATGGGCAAAGGCCAGGAGGTAATTAGAACCAACCCTCACATACGGAAAATGTTTTCTTCATTTAAGCCTGGTGATCAGTTGGCCCAAGAGGGAAAAAGCAGCTATGAATTTGTTCCTGCACTGTCTACCTGTGTAGCATGGCTGGAGCATAGGCATAGGAGTTGGTGGGGTCAAGGCAGCAGACATCTTGTAGCAGAGAGGGAGGTTTTGGGGAACCCTGCACACAAATCCTGTGATTCCCAGCTGTATTAGCTCCACTGCACAGGGAATAGCCTGCTTATTGAGTTGCCTGTTGGTTTGGACCTGTAGCTAATCCTCTAAGCAAAGTCATTTCAGTTGGTCATGACCAATACTCTATCCTGTGCTGAGAATTACATCAGTATAGAGTTGCTGCTTAGTCAGTGGCTGTGTTTCAGCCAAAGAAACATCATGGGTTCAGGATGATTATGATTTTTCTTATTTCTTTTATCTTCTTTTCTTTTTTTTTTTTTTCATTTTTTAAATCCAAATGAATATTTAGATGTCATTTTTAATGTTCAATTCCTTGATTTTGCCCAAGTGAAAAAGCCACCTATTTATTTGAAAAATATTTTTGGAAGCCTGAAGATAACCACATCGCTCCTGTAGTTAAAATGTTTTATATAAAACTTGTTATTACCATAGATCAATGGGATATGTACAGAATATGTTACAATGGAGCCTGTGTTAAGGATTTGTCAAGATTTCCATTATAAACCTCTATTTTTGAGGGTTTATAACTCAGTCATAAAAATTCATTCCAAGCTAAAACTTGGCAAACGAGATGTCAACCCAGGAGAGATTTTCTTTTACCAGATTTTCTTTAATGCTTTAAACTGATTTGTCTATTTTAAAATTATACGAGCGCCCTGTTTTATAGACTTTCTGTGTATACAGGGTACGCGTGTGCGTGAGTGCTAATATAATGTGCATACCAGGGAAGAAACAACGTTAAAAGCACATTAGAGCAGCTAAGTGAAACTAAAGAATAAAAAAAAAAAAGAAAAAAACAAAAACAACCCACCAAAAAAAACCCTCAAAACCAGAGTTAGAGCTGGAGTTAGATTTGCAATTTGCAGAATTTTTAACATTGAGATGCCAACTTTGGGCAAGATCTATGGAAGACAGTTTCAGCCAGCCAGAGCTGAGCTTCTGCCCCTTCATGCTACCACTGAGTGCTTGACGCCCTCATTCATGTGAAAAAGAGGTTGCTATTGAAATCACTGTACATCTTGATGTAAACTGGGAGATGGCTAGAGTCAATGTAATAGCATCTCAGGGAGCCTGGTTTAACAGAGAGGAGATTTTCAGCTGATCTATCATCCAATGATGTTGGTTCCTTTTAGTGGTCAAGGGGAAGATCGAGGTGCCAGTATCAGATGATTGAAACACAGCTCTCTGTCACTCCTGTGATTTGGGAGCCAAGATTTGGCATCATCAGGTGGTGGGTGATCAGAGCTGCTCTTGGACACAGGGTCAGACCACTCTCTTGACACAGATCTCGTTGCTGTCTTTGGTGCTGTGGTAGGAGGTCTGAATGTTCTTAATTTGACCATGAGGGAGCTGATTTCCATCCTCTGACCACAGAAGGAGTCTCAGATGGTCAAGATTCCAGACTGCAGGACTCATCTGGCTGCTCAAAAGTTGAAGCAGGTGAACCAGAGATATGACTCTTTACAGGACCAAGCCTTAGTCAGATCAGCTTATTTCTGGAAGGAGATGCGTGAATCCCCTGAGTCTGGCAATCTCTTTCTCCTGGAATCCTGGGGCATGAGCTTGTTATCCCAATGAGACTGGGGCACATGTCGTCTCCAAGCACCACCAGGTTGTGTCGCATTCTCCTCCAGCAGCTCTCTCCTAGCTCTTGTGTGGAGCTTGGTGTCGAGTCCCACTTGCTCATGGGCTTCCTTAATTGAGGGCAGAAGCACGTTCCCCTTTCTACCATAAATCCAATGTACACACAAACACACTTGTAAGATATTTGGAAAAGCTTTACGCTGCGTATCTTAGCCGTGTGTGTGTGGGGGGAGTAAAGAAAAGCAATAAAAACCCACATTATACCACATGTGTGAGCAAAGGGCTGTGGTTAACTCCCTTCAGATAGATTTCAACTAGGGCCCCTTTGTAACAGCCCCCAGAAGACTACTGAAAAGTCGGCATCCATACTTTTAAATAGGTTCATTTGAAAAATAAATTGTATTAGGGCCTTTTCCTCCCCCCTCTGAAAACCAAATACACAAGTGACACAAATAAAGAAAACTGCAGCTGGCTGTGGCTTGTGTTGGGCAGGCAGCTTCACCTCACACACCAGGGACATCATCAGGTCCTGTGCAATTAAGGTGCTTGCTGGAACACTGCCATGAGTATCTCTGCCTGCCCAGCAGTCCTGCTGTGCTGGGAGAAAAGAGGTGGTTTTGTGGTCTGTGCACTGCAGAGGGATGGCATGAGTAGGTGGGTGGTTGTGTCTTGGCTGGGTAGGGATAAATGAAAGTCTGGACATAAAGAGAGTGGATAAGACAGCTACAATGCTCCCAGGATATAGAATAATTATGAGTGGAAAAGACCTCTAAAGATCACCCAGGCCAACCATCCTCTGATGGATGCGTGCCCCTGCCTCACCTTCCTGTTGGTTAGGAGGCAAATTGTTGCTTTTTCTGTCCTTCGTATCACTGAAGATGAGGGGTCCCTCTGCCCCCCTTGATGTGCTTGTGCTGCATCCAGCCCTGAGCATCCCTGCAGTGTGTCTGGTGAGCTCTGCAGCTTGCGGCCAAGCACTTCTGCAACGCGTCCAGCTCCGAGCGCGCAGAAGATTAAGGGCCATTAATAAGAATCAGATTGAGAATAAAATGACTTGACAATTGGGTTTTGATTTTCCAAAGTACTTTTTGGATGAAAAATGGCTTTTCTCTCCTTTCTCTCTCTCTCTTTCTCTTTTTTTTTTTTTTTTCCCCACTATTTTCTATTTTTAACTGGATGAAGTTCTGCAAAAAGAATGATGTTATTTGCATTGGCACCTCTTCCAGATCAGCCCCCAAAATACTCTTGACTGTTGACTGTTGATTTTTCACTTATCAGAAAAAACAAAACAAAACAAACCAGAGGAAAAATGATGGGTCTTGGCTTTTGCTTTCTGTGATGTGAAAAACAAATAAACAAAACAAACCTTTTTCTAGAATGGAAAATCAAATTCCCATTCTGACCACTGAGGCTAATTAAGCAAGCTAAAAGGAAGATGCTATGACCAGGGATGTGCAGCATTTTCCCCTTCCCCCATAGCTGGTCAGATTGTTTGCGAGCATGGGAAATGTACCCCAAATGCGTCTTGTTTTATTATTGTTTTATTCGGAGTCAATGCCAAAGAATCAAATATCAGATCAGTGGAAGCAAGATCTCACTTTTCTGTTGAACTCAAAGCCAAAAATAAAACAGCTCTCAGAGAACAATATATCCACAGAGGAGGGAACCGGGTCACCTTTTGGTGAATTTAAATGAGATCTTAATGAAAAGGGGAATAAATTTTTCACACATTCCTCTGCATTAAAGAGGGGTCAGAGACTAGCATCAAGGTGAGCCTAAGCTCAGGAAAGACACAAAGGGAATTCCTGAGCTGCCGACAGAAATGTCTCTCTAGTCTGCCAGGAGCCAAAATGCTACTGCTGGAAAAACAGCAGGCAGGGTGGAAATCTGGGTCCAATGAAGGGTATGGCAAGAGAGGCTGTAGAGCGGGGTCGTGTCGGGGGGAAGACAAACAGCATCTTCTGATCCAAGCAGTCAAGCCTATTACAGAGAGGAGGGCAGCAGCAGGCATGCATGGATTTAGCTGAGTAGTAGGGAGCGTCTGTTCTGATCCCCATCATAGAAACATTGGAGTACCCACTCCTAACTGCCAAGCTGTGCAGCTTTTGAACACTGGCCCTTAAGATTTAGAAAAATGTGTGACTTCAGACATTCTTGCCTCAGTTTTGCCATCTGTAAAATGGACTGCCATGCAAAGGGAAGTGATATTAGGGTTAGAAATTGGGGGTGAAGAGGATAGAGGCAGCTTGTCTTGTCTGAGATCTGTTTTTATTAATGTATGTCTGATGGCAACGTCAGTGCATCCAAGCTAGTGTTTGTATCGTTCTTTTCTGATCTGCAGTGTTGAGATGTTACTGGGAAGATTTAAGCAATGAACTTGCAAAAAACTGAACTTTATTTGTGTGACTTTATTCTCACGGGCAGACTGCTGGAGGCCCAGGGTCTCTGCTGTGCTGCTTGCTGTAATGTTCCTGCTCCATATTCCAACCCCTTTCCATGGTAGGCGTGTCGCATGCTGCCAGGTTGCGGTGGGCCCAAATCCTCTGCTGTAGGACTGGTGCTCTCTGTTCTTCTCCACCAGCAAAGGACCAACTTTGCTTGGTTGGACTCACGGTACTCCCAAGACGATGGCAGGAGAATCAGCCCCACTACATGGGGCTCTGGGGAGATGGTGGCCAATGGGTTCCTACCAGCATTAATAAGGGACAAGCAACTCCCAGAGGGCAATTCAGACCTGAGTTACTTGTAGTCCTCTCTTGATGGGGATGGGGAGCCAGCAAGGTTCCTAATTTAAGTGTCTCCTCTGGGTTAGTTATATAGCAGAACTATATATATAGTTATATAGCAGAAGACTTGTCATCCCCATAGCACATCTTCTAGGGTGGAAACCAAGGTTCCACAGATGTGAGTGGTTCTGGATTGCCTTCCCAGTCTGGTTCCTTTTCTGTTATAATGTTATTTAAAAGGGGGGAGCAGTGGGGAGACAAGGAAAATATTTGTGTAAGAAAGCTACACTTTAAAAGACACCTTAAAACTGGGATTAATAAGTCTGCTTTTATGGAAGCATTTCTACATGTTGTAAAACATTTTTAAAAACATTGTAAAAACTACAGAGTTACACGTTAAATATGGCTGATTTTCTTTATAGAGCTGACCTGCTTCCCAGAGGTGATGTATACACACCATATGACACAGGGGTTGCTAGGGTAGGCAGTGTTTTTACATTGATTACTGTAGTAAATAATAATGTAAAACCATGTATAAATAGGGAGTTCAATCCAGTGCTGCCCCCGGGGTCTGCTGCTCTTTACACATGGCCCATTTTTCATCACTTGTGTGATTATTTTATTTTTTGGGGAGGAGGAGGGAAAGGAAGAGAAAGCATATTGGGTTCTTTTTGTATTTTTGGCTTTTTTTGTTCTGGTCTCAAAAGTACACCACCTTTTGGGTCAACTGCTGAGCAGAGGACAAAATACTGGTAAATGCTACAGGGAATTTACTCCCCTAGCAAAAAATCCAACACAAAGTAGTGGAGGTTCCCCAAGGCATCCAAGGAAGAGCAAGCGGATGCAGTGGGTGGTGGAGAGACTAAGCTAGAAGTGAGGGCCTTAAAATTTCTCAAAGCAGCAGAAACTTCATATGCATTGGAAAAGCTTTTTGATTGGAGGAGTGCTGTAGGGCTGGAGTGGTATTCTTCAAGTGGTATCCATCACCTCAGCAATGTGCCCACTGCCAACTGCAGGGGCTGATTTAGTGAGGCACGATGAACTGCGTCCTAAAAGCCCTTTGGTCTTGATTGTTGCAGTTAGGGGAGGAGGGGCGGAGACCCCACTAAGGTTATTGGCCACCACTTAGCGCAATTTGTTTCACTGTACAATTATTCTTCAGGGGAATTTTTATAAGCTCCTGTAATAAGTCACTTCTGCTGGGATCCGGAGAGGAAGTGAAGTGCATTAGAGGCAGAGGCATTACCCGGCTTCCCCTCTGTGCTGGCTCAGGATCTCAGCAAGGTGCTTTCCATTGTTCCATAGTGTTTGTGGGGGCTGTAGGAGTGCTTGGTGGGTGTGCATGTATACACATATACTCATGCATATGTCTTTTTACATATGAATATGGAGCTGTCTGTCCCTGGAGGGGCTTTTGGGTCCCCCAGGGATGAGGGAGAGCTACTTGATGCTAGGTGGGACCCACAGAGAACAACTCTTACATTCTCCATCAAGCTGAGCTCTGCAGGGGTGAGCTCTACTGGCCACAAACTATGTGCCACACCATTTCCACTTGGGCAAAAACAACACACGTGCACACACACAATAAACACGTCACCCCACTTCCATACAGATGAAAACAATGCACGCCTATGCAGCCACACACGTAGGGATGCGCTCGTGTTCCTCTTCCAGATTCCAGCAAGGCTGCAATTTTTAACTATCTAAATTAGAACCAGAAACAGTCCTCTGGTTGGGAGCTGCCAGGAGTGTCGTCCCGTCCCCCCCCTCCCTGCCCCCGGCCCCCTTCTCTCCCAAATGCATGGGGGAAATAAATATGCTGCTCTTCAAAGGGGTGAATGGTTTCTCAGCGTGCAGTGGGGTTGGGGATGGGGTGGGAGGGAGACAGGGGATGCAGGGAGGAGAGGAAAAGGGAAGGCACGGAATTACTTTCTAGTGGCAGAAGAATAAACAGCTTAGGTTAATAAAGCTGAGGCTGAAGAGAAGTGGTTGGGGAGTGTGGGGAAGTGGGGGATTAGGGAGAAAATGGGAAATAGTACGATAACACAGCAGACCCAGAGGGAGAAGAAGAAGGGAGAAAGAGGGGAGAGCTTTGTTTAGAAATGTATTTGCTATAATTTAAAAATAAATAAATAAAAGAGAGAAGGAGAGAGCAGGGATTTGGGGACACAGAGAGCACCTACCCACCCCAGTCCGGGCAGTGACATGGGCAGTGTTGAGTGACAGCCCCAGCACCCAAGCTGCTGACTTGGTGACTTTTTGCAACTGTCAGAGAAGCTTAGCAGATAAGCGCACAACGGTTTTTATTATTCCAAGAGGCAGAAGCCTCGCCTTAGCAAGCAGTAACAAATACGGACATTCACGACCAGGATTAGAACAAACTGCACTGGTGGGCAAGGGCCAAAGGCAGCACTGAACTGCAGTGTAACCCAAAACCTCCACAGCTGTTTTCATTTTCCTCCCTTCAACACAGTCCCTGTGTGGTACTTCAGGGAGAATTATGAAAGTGGCGTGTAATTCAGAGAAGTAATGTCTTTTTTTTTTTCTTTTTCTTTTTTTTTCCCCCCCTCTCTCTTTTTCTTGGAGTAATGAAAATTGCTGTGGTAGATCATTTTGGATTCAAGGGAAATATCAGATGCTGTTTGCTGCGTGTGACTTAGATAACAATGCGATGGACCTGGTGCATGCTGCTTTCACTGCTCTCCCTCTCTCCCCAGCACAGAGAAGGATAGGCAGCAGCTCTCCCCCAGACTTTAAATACTATACATAAATATATATGTATATTTATATATATATTGGATAAAGGGGATTGCTTAGAAATCCTGAGCCTCACACAGATGAATGCAGTGACTTTCAGGGACTTTGTGGCCTGAAAGGGACTCACTGCTTTCGTTTCAACACAAAGCCCGGCCTGCAGAGCTCCCAGCTCTGCAGAAGGACACGGCTGCCGTGGTGAAGCCCTGCTGGCTCCTGCTGCCATATGGATGGGAACTGCCTGAAAAGCATGAGGCCATGTCCTCCGCTGGAGCCCAGTGAGGATGTGCTGCCTCCAGGGAGAGGAGACTCCTTCTGCAGGACGAGTCTCCTTCTATCTAGCGCTTTGACTGTGGCAGCGAGGAGCTGGGCCCTCTCCCACTTCTGAACAGACAGACTGAGTTGTGGTTCCCCTCTTCTGCAAAACCTACTGGCACCATTTTCTGAGATGTCATGCGATTTCTCATTGCAATCTCTTAATTTCCCATGTACCAAAAAATCTGCAATAAGTCCTCCATCTGGCTGACTCCCAGGGTTTGTTTAAAGCATTTTGAGGTTTTTCTTTTCAGTTTTTTCAGGTTTTTTTCTTTCTTTAAATAGACACGATTTTTAAATAATATATTTTAAATCAGAGAACACACCTTTTTTTTTTTTTTTTTACTTCAGCATTTCTATAGCTCTTCCATTCCATTGTAAAAAGAGTCAGACAAAATTAAATACATTTATAAGGCAAATGTATCTACATTCTTGCATCGTTCATTTTTAGCCAAGAGAACAACAAGAAAGAGAACAAATATTGAAAGTATTTCAATGTATTTCAACATCCCTTAATCTTAAGATTAATAATAATAATAATAATAATAATAATAATAATAATCCAGGTTAATACAGTAGAATTAAAAAAAATTAATCCCTCAATTCCATGGAAATTCCTAGGAAATTCTTTAGTGAATATTAGGAAGATATCCAACCCTTAAAATTCTGTGATTCCGTGAAGAAGTGATGATAAGTTTAATTCCTTGCCTCAAATTGTTGGGATTGTTGAGAACCTTTGGATAGTTGTTGCATCGTGTTATCAAATTTTGTTGGACTTTCCACTAATGGGTTTCACATTATTTTGATTCAATAACAACAAAATATACAACAACCCTGGAAAGCAACTGGAAGCACTTCCATGTGAGCTTTGACACATCTGTGCATACCATACGAGACACATGAATTTAATGCTTGCTTGCTTCAATGCGGGGAGTGGAATTTGGTGTCAAGTCAATTAAAATATCCTGTTCCCATCACCCCCCCCCCCCTTTTTTTTTTTTTTTTTTACTTATTTATATTTTTTCACTGAAGGATTTATCGGGCTGGCAGCATGGGAGGTATGCGGTGTGGAAGCAGTGGGAGTCCTCAGCATGCCGTGCTTGTGACGTTGCGTTTGCAGAGCAGGGCTGTAATCATCCCCCTTCTCCTGCAGCAAGCTGGATAACAGCACAACAGGGCTGTGTGCACACCATGGGAAGGGGAACAGGGCTGCAGGACCACCAGGTTTCACCAGGCTGGGTGTGTTGGCTGCAAACCCTGTGCCTTCCCACATGTAAATCTGGAAGGCTACTGCAACTAAGGCAAAAAGTATGGGCTATTGCGAATGGTGGGCATGTGTAGTGTGATAAAGATGACCATTGGGCACCCGGGGTGGAAAACACTGCTTTTTATCCTGTTCTGAGTTATTTTTCCTCTAGACTTATCTGTTGTTGGCTGCCTCCCATCATGGGTTGAGTACCTGCACTTCCAGGAGTGCAGGGTCAGGTCAGGGCTGTGCAGCTCCTGTCGTTACCTTCCCATGGCTGCTGTGCACTGAGCAGTGCAAGGAGCATTTGCAGCATGCAAATGTTTTATTTGATAAGGGGAATTAGTGCTAGTTATGGAGACACCATTGTTGCTGCAGTCATTCTAAAATCAGTTTTGGTTTCACCTTAAAAGAGGGACAGATTGTGTTTCCTGAGCTGCGCAAGATCCTCCTCAAGCAGTGCATTTTCTTTTACGGATGTGTATGAATTTTCAGTGTGGAAATGTATTAACATTAACATCCACTCCGTTGCCAAAAAAAGTGGGACAGAATCTGAGTACACTCATAAGGCAAATATATCTACGTACATGCATCATCCTTTTTTTAGCCAAGAGGATAAACAGTTGTGATGTTTGGTATTGTTTTAGTGTTTCCTCCAGTGTAGGCAACTTTGCAGAACAAAGCACTCTTTGTGAGCTAAGTCCTTCAGCATGTGAACGCTCACACATGTCCATTGCTGTTTTACTGGAGGCAGGAGGAGCTTAGACCTCGGAGATAAGCGTGCGTGCGAGTTCTTGCAGAACCAGCCGTGACGATGCACTGTGCTGGCGCAGTGATCCCAGCACACCAACCCGTGTCTGGTTCACGTTTGGGGCCGCTCCTGATGTATAATTCATACACAACATTTTATTAAGTGGCAAATCTCACCCCAGCCCGCCCCCTCAAATTCTCAAGGCTGCGAGGAAGGAATTTGTTGTGTGGTGGCCTCTTCCCTTCCTCGCTGCCCTTTTTTTTTTTTTTTTTTTTTAATGACTGAGGAAACCTTTTATTGTATGTGAAATAAAAGCTTGATGCGGTCTGCCGTTTTTAAATTTACCATGATATTAAATACAGGTTGTATCCACTTGCAGAAGGTGGGCAGGAGATTGTTGTCTGGGGCTGATCCAGGGGCATGAGCTCCTTCGAGCTCTGAGCAGGAGATTCACTAAGAAGGGAACAAAATTTGTTTGCATCCCAGCTCTGACAGAAATTAGTAGGGTGAAGGCATGAGAAACCTTACCCATGGCCCATTGCTCATTGTCATCCCTAACATTTTCTTTAGCTGGTAGTGCTGGAGGTTTAGTGTTGTTGAGGTCCAAGTGTGAGAAAGTGGCCATGGATGCCACCATGAAGCAAAGAAAATACCTCAAATCCTGCAGTGTAATAAAGTGCATAAATAAATGACATGAGTGAGTGGGAAGATGATGTGGATGACTGCAAGGAGATTGCACAATAGGTCTTTTGCTAATAAATGGATCTGTTGTTCCTCTGGGGGTTAAGGCAATGCTAGTGGCTAGGATGCGGATGGGAGGTTTGCAAAGGCGCAGACTCATTTTGGTGCATTGCTGTTGTGCCTCTGCATCTCAGTTTCTCATTTGCTAAATGCTGTGGGCTTGTGGTGCAGTGCTAACAAAGATCGGATGAAGGGGTCTGGAGAGACGGCGTGCTGATGGGTCTGTCTCCATAAAACACTATAAATAACATTTGAGGCTTTGAATACAAAGATCTCTGGCTCCAGAAAGCAGAATAAAAGACATGAAAGCATCTGAAATGCAAAATATTAAGGCCCTTGCTTGATCGATCTTAAAATCATCCAGTTTGCATGAATAGACCCTTTTGAGACCGTAGTTAAATGCGATTGGAGATGTTGTGACTGCCTTTTTTGGGTAAAGGAATTATTTTAATAAAGACAGATTAGGGTTCTTTCTACTACTATTATTGCTGGAGTCTGATCCTGCTTTCTGGAAGGAGAAAGCAAAACCAAGTCCCAAAGACAAGTACCCATGAAAAGGAAAGAGAAAAAAAGAGCAAAGACAGAAAACAGCTTTTGTAGCTAATTCATGGCAAAGCTGTGCTGGAGAGGTTAGCGTCCTGCCACATAGTGTCAGGTGAGCTTCAGCGCACAAATAAATAGAAGAAGCAATGTAGTCTTGTCTGCCTGTATCAGATTTTTAGGATTCTTTTATTTTTTTAATATAGTAGGCTAGAAAGAGCACAAAGAAATGAACTATAGAAAGAAGATACAGGAGAAGGAGGGACAGCAAAATTGAGAATCAGGGCAGCAACCAACATGTGGCTGGAGCTGATCAAAGAGGCAAAATCACTGGCTCCTTTCTAATGTGGGTATGGTCAGTTTTAAGGATGGAGGGACTAAGGAAAAGTGGTGGGATCTCAGGAGGAGATATCAGGAAGCTGCAGCAGGCAGCTGTCAGGCTGACAAGCTGTTATCACATCCTCGTTGAGAGGTAGCCAAAGCAGATATGGTTCACAATGTAATATTGATTCCATTTATCCTTAACCAGCTCTGAATCCGGTTAATTATTCCAGAATAAAATATTTCCATTCCAAGTTTTACATTAACATAATTCAAAAGTAAATAGTCCACAGTCAAGATTTTAAGTTCTTATGTACAATTGTAAAAAAAAAAAAAAAAAGTTCTTCCAAATGCATTAAACTTGAGTATCAAAAAAGTCTCATTTTTGTTTGAATAATGTAACAAGTTTAACACTCAAACAATTGCTTTGTTAATTAAAAATGTGTTTCCGGCAGCACAGACCATCTCTGCTCTCTGCCTGGGGAAAGTACTCCAAAACTTTCACCAAGACATTGAGATAAATAGAGTGCTGAGGTCATCTCCTCTATGCTGAAATACTTTGAAGCAACAATCAGGTGAAGAAGATCAAGAGTTGATGGGAAATAATTAGAAGCTGTTAAGCTGGCTGTTACCTGGGCCATGGATGCTGTGCTGTCATTTCACTTTGGAAGGTCAGACTCACCAAAATAATTGCAAGCCAATCTCAGGGGCAATTATTGCTGTAACAAAACATCAGGCCTGCAATTTTCTTCATGGAGGGAAGGGAAAAATACCAATTTTACTTTTTGCTGGTAACAGCATTTAATGGCACACAAGCAGTTTTTGAGGCAGTTTCTCCTTCCTTCTCCGGTCTTTTTCCTCTTCATTTCATGGATTATGAGGTCTCCAGGACTTGTCCTCAGCTGGTTGTGGTCCACAGCAGTGCCCTGTCCTGAACCATAAATGTTCTGACTGTGAATTTAGGTGTACTCCTTGCTCAGGTGACATAAGAAGGCCCAAAAGCTCGCTTAGATGAAGGTCTCAATGTCTGTCATTACGTTTTATGTTTGTGCTGCTGGAGGTTAGCTAGCCACAGCTCGGGCTTCCTCACATGGGAGAATGCACTGTTGCTGGTGGCCCTGCCAAGTGCCAGGCTCCATCTCAACTCCTGGTCCATCTGCGGCTGCAAAGCTGTGTCAGAACTGTTTGGCAACAGCTGATAGAGGTCAGGAGGGCCTGAAGTGCTGCTTTGTTCCCTTCTTGAGCCCCTGTGGCTTTGTCCTGAGTGTCTTGTTGGTGGCCATCCCTGCCTGGGGTGGCCTGTCCTCTGGAGATGATGTTGGCGTGGTGAGAAGTGAGTTCAGGACATGGCAGTGGCAGCCCCGTCAATGTGGCTATTGTTGTATAGCGTTACCCACATCACAGGGAAAGTTATAAAAATGGAGCGTTTGCTGTGCATGTGCAAGAGCTGTTTCTGAAACACAAATAGCGTGGCCATTAGCTGAGGCTTTTCCTTTTTTGTTGTTGTTGCTTAAAGACAGTTGGTATTATGTACTCAGTGTTTTTCAAATTAAACCATTATTTATCCAGAGGTAGCCAAAAATGTAGCTGAAAAACCACCTCTGATTATTTTTGACCTCTCTAAGGCTAATAATCTGCTAAAACGTCTTTAAACCATCTTAAAGAAAACAGAAACACTACTGCTGACAACTCACATACCTACTTTTTAATGCAGTGTTATTTTAAATGGCTGCGTTTATAAACCTCTAAAGACTGAGGTTTGCAATAGAAATGCTGACAGATCCTTAACACTCCATCCCATAATAACAAAGATTTGAGAAAGAATGGTGCTGTGGACACCACCGTCCCCATTACAGTGCTGGGAATTTCTTCCCCATTTGAAGTGCAGAGACAGAAAACCCATTTTCCCGTGATCAGAGGGTGGGCAGTGAATGAGGATGGCAGGAGCCTGATGCTGTCATGGGATGTTGTTATGGGATGCTGTGCTCTTCCTCTACCATGGGCCAATCCCACCAGCCTCCTGTGCATGCTTAACCTCTGCCAGCTGCTAGGAAGGACTGCTAAATAAGAGGAGGTCTGCAGAAAACAGGAACGGGACCATGTCTCTATTGGAGAAAAAAAAAATGGTAGGGCTCAGTCAAAGAGATGGGTGGGTGGTTTGAGGGGGTCTGTATGAGATGGACCACATTCCCAGCTGCTGCTAATCAACTTCCATTGCCTTCTGCCATCTTGTACCCGCCGCACGCAGTATGGGGAAAGGTATTAAGCACACAGAGTTGCGGCATCTACCAGTGCTGGATGGCTTTGCAGACTCTTTCCACATAAGAAGTTCCTCATGCACATCCTTGTGAATATGTTTTTCCTGCTATCTGGCCTGTAAAAACTCCCAGAAGGGGAAGAAATTCTAAGTGAGATTTATGTCCTCAGAAGGCAACATGATAATTTGTGCTGCGCAGCGGAGAGGGGACGCTGCCATATCATCATTAAATTAAGATGTGCAGGCCAGATGTGAGGTCTCGATAACGAGCTTTATAGCTCAGCCGGCTCAGCTTTTGATGAGCCCCACAGGCAGAGCCAGGAGAGCTGTGCATTCAGCACAAATCGCTCCATGTCCCAGGCCATTATCTCTCCGTGATCGCGGGCGTATTTGATCTTTGCACCCTGTGATCTCGCCTGTGCTCATCGAGGTCTCCATATTAAGAGCGCCCACGTACTGCAGCAAGTCCAGGCTGCCTACAGTTGCATAAAGGAGTGTTTTTCTCAGTCCCTCTGTGGTCAGACTCGATCTCAGGGCGTTCCCTGGGAAGAGAGGGGTTTGAAAACTTTTTCCTTTCATTTTGTTTTTGGTTCTGCCTCTTTGTTCTGAACTAAGTTGACAGATGTACTCCAAATTTCTGCAGTCTTTGCTGCGGGATTATTGGCATCAGAAAAAGTAAAGGCAGCTCAGAGAGCAAACACAGGTATCACACAGCCATTCCGTATGCTCCCTGTGCATCCTTATATCAGTTTCTAAACTTCTGGCACAGATATGTGTCAGATATGTGCAGCATAACACCTTTTGTGCTGTAAGACTCCAGGAAAATGGCAGAATTTCACAGGCCAATGGCCTGCCTGCATTCCCATGCATCACATTCCCCTTTACTTTAAGTTTTGATGCATGGAGTACAGCAAAGACCAGAACACACCAAAAGTCTTCCTGGTTTTAATCATTTATTTTTCATTTTTAAACACTTTGGAAAACTGTAGTCACAGCTCTCTCCCCATGTTTTATTCCAAAATCAACTCTGGGGCTGCTTCTTTGTTTTGGGCTTGAAGGGAATGGCAAATAATAGTGAATTTACTGCCACCCCCCCAGTAAATAGATAGATAGATAGATAGATAGACAGACAGACAGACAGACAGACAGACAGACAGACAGATAGATAGATAGATAGATAGATAGATAGATAGATAGATAGATAGATAGATAGATAGATAGAGAAAAAAGAGGGTTAACAGTCTGGAAATGCTCTCTCAGATGTTAACTCGTGGCATTCTTCTGCCTATAAGAACAACGCAACAGTCTTAGACCTGGTGATGGAAACAACAAATCAGGAGTCAGTAGGAGTCAATATGTTGCCAATGGAATTTAAATGCCATGTTTTCCTTTAACATGACCCTTGAAGCCCTGAAGAGAAAGGAACAGTATTTAGCTTGTTTCCCTGCAGAATGGCATTACCATCATGCTTGTTTGCGTCTCATGCCAAGTTCGTAATTTTAAGGGTCTTGTTTATAATTCTGCAAGATTTTTGGCTATAGGGCTGCACGTTTGACTGTGTCTTTGGCTTGGCATACTACATCCAACCAGCTGGGATCACTGCGTATGTGTGTGTGGTCAAATTTACTGAGAACCGATTAGGATATTAAACAAAATGAAACAAACATGTAAATCTTAAAAACCAGTAAACCAGAGGTTTACTTCCATAGAAAGAATACAGATGGAAAAAGTAACTTAAAATTAAAGACATTCCATAACAGGGTTGGTTTTTTTAATGTTTTTTTTTTCTTTCTTTTTTTTTTTGCCACTATTTTTAAATAGAAATCACACTCATCATAGTAAAGTTCCTGCCTCTCTGAGGAAAACGTTCAATTGCAGAAATATTTGTTTCAGATAATTTTGCTGCTACATGTATTTGCATTCTCCGTGTGCTTGGATGTGTTTAAGCAGGCAGAGAAGGAGAGTAAAGCTTGTATTGATTTTTATTCTTCGTCTTTCCAATGCTAAAATCCATCAGCTATAGCACTAGCTGTCAGAGAGCAAAAGCACCCCATAGGTTTCAGCAGACCGACAGGGATCTGATATGATCTAATCTAATCGATCTTTGGATAAGAAAAGCTTTTCTTTTCATGCCAGTTTGTTTGCTTAGCAAAAATGAGTCGCTAAGAGTGGCAGAGACCACCAGGAATAGCGGAAATACCCGCAGAAAGTCAAGTCCAGTGTTTTTTTTTGCTTCCTTGAGTGGCCTGCTAATGACTCAGATATGAGGAGGGATTGGATTTTTAGCAGAGCTGCTTGGTCAGAATATTGGTTATTTGTGGCTTCTGGTGTTCTACTGAGAAAAGATACTCTGCATGGCAAAAAAAACCCCAACAAAAAATAAACAAAAAAAACCCTTGAAACTCAAAGTGTACCTTCATTCTCCTTTTGAAAAAGGGCTCTTCAGCATTCAGTTTTCTCAGTTTTGGAGGTTTCTAAATCCTTTTTGATCTACCTCTCACTTTTTAGGTTATTCTAAATATAAGGGAAATAGAAAGTAAATTAAGGAAAATAGAAAAAAAAATCAAGGGAAATAGAAAGAAAATTAAAATGTGATTTTATTTATTTATTTTAATTTTATTCTTTGTATTGTACTGTTTTCTACTGAGTAGATATATTTAAAAGGGAAAACAAAATACCATTTCTCAAAAAATCAATTTCAATGGATTAAGATTTCCAGGAAACTGATAGAAGCTGAATCCTTTCTCCTTGTCAGATATTGAATCTTTCTGTCTCCTGGCTTAAAAATGCTAACAGTGGGCACTGAAGACATCTTTGGGTCTACTTTACTGTTTTGTTTTTTTTCTTTTCATCTCCTTGAAAATTCCTCCCTTACTTGCATCCACCCTATAAAAGTAGGAGTATCTTTACTGATACAAAGGTATGATGAAATTTGAAAAGATTGTTTTTGTAATACATCAAATGATGCTTTCAGAGTTACTAGATATTTTAGGGAAAAAATGATTATATTCCTCCATTTTTCTAACCATTGTTAACGTTGGGCTCTAAAGCGTGTGTAAAAGGGGTGCTGAAAACAAATACTGAATTTCATCTTACTGGAGATTAATTTGCTCATATGAGTTAGCTTTTGCAAATCCTTTTGAGAGAATCTATGCATCTCCATCTCCTCACCTGGCTCATATGGCATCATTGCCTTTGTCATATCTTCTATAGTTTGCTTTGATCAAAGCTCAACAATTCTGGCAACTAGGTGTTAATAAAATAATAATAATAAAAAAACTGTTCTGAATTTGCATTTTCTGTTAGATGAAAACAGCTCAATTTTTTTAAATCAAAATTTGGATACAGTTTGTAATACAAACACTTGAAAAACTGAGAATGTAGTATTTCTCTTGCTATTTTAGTCTGATGGAAAATAGCCTGGTGTGTCAAATATGTATGCGGATTCTCTTTGAGTTATCTTGGACCTCATACCAAGCCTTTAGTGGTTCTTATGCCTTTCTCATTTTCTTTAAAAAAATATTTTAACACCTGACATTTCTGCTGCTTAGCCACTGAGACTGTGGCAACTTTTGAACTTCTCGATATGCCAGACAGAGGGAATTCCTTACATTTCTCTAGTTTCCAGGTCATTTCAACACCGCTGGCTGTCCATCCCAAAAAAATCTCCGGTTGCTACTGTATCACTCAGAGTCCAGGAAAAGAGAAGTGAAAGCCTATATGCAAGGCTTGAGAAACACCCATGTCTCAACAGTCCTGAATCCCGTTTTCAGTGTGGTACTGATCCAGTCCCATTTCTGTAATGTCTTCCCACACACGGTTTTTCAATAGGAATATTTTGAATCTGAATATTTACACATGTACACAGTCTTCAGGAACTCTCGTGGATGAAAAAAGTCAGGACAGCATAATATAGAAGAATACGTTTTTGTTTTTTTTTTTTCTGGAGAAAATTAGCTCCCCCTCTCTTCAACCTCATGTGTGAGTTTTGCTGTTGTTACAGTTCGGGTGGCATTTAAAACAGTCTCATTCAAATATTTGGCTTTGTTTTCTGTCCTTCATTTTAATAATGTTTATGCTGCTTTGTTCTCTGACAACTGCTTACACCACAGTGATTTCTTCATGAAAATCAAACACAGGCTTTCACAGGAACAAATGATAATATGTATTTTAACAAGCGAGGGAACCTCCTCAGGAACTTCATCTTCTGACGTTTCTAGGTAAAACTGATGTGGATGTATTTGTGTAAGTATCCATTCATCTCTCCACTGAGTCACATCCCCTGGGGAAGTCTAGAGTAGTGCAGCCTGTACTCCAACAGCCATTTTTGCCACAACCCAAAGCTCAGTGATGCTAGTTTAGGATTTTGTTACAAACTTCAGTGCAGGTGCACAGGTCAGCATACGCTGACAAATGGATTAATTTAACTTTGGTTAACGTTACGGTTTTTCATGGGAACACAGCACGTAGACCGCTAATAGCTGTGTGCAGATTTAGTGAAAGTCTAGGGGAACAAGGTCAGTATGTCTAAAATCATCTTTAATGTTTTATGCTTGTGGGAGGCTTATACTGGCAATCTGAAGTGATTCAATGCCATGTAAATCAAAGGTGGGGGCTTTCATCCCCCAAACACACTGAGTTCTGTGAATGCCCCAGTTTTGAGCTGCTAGGCATGAACTGTTACTTATCTCACATTCATCAGTTCTGCTCTAGGAGAGGGATTAAAAAGTAAGACCTTTAAAATCATAAGCATCAAGGGTTTTTTTTTTTTTTTTTTTTTTATTGGAATAAACCAAGTGTTGTTTTCTCTTTGGTTATGCCAATCAACATTGTGTTTGTTATTCTCCACTATATATTCAGTGTCTAATGGACCCACCGGTCCCTGAAGGACCAGAGTTGAAATTAAATACTTGAAGGCTTTCCAGTGGAATACATTAGAAATCTAAACAATAATGCAATCATAGTAATTTCATGCAGAGATGAGCCAAGTCAGTCATTTCAGATCCAGGTCTGAGGGGATCAGTTGTTTTATTTTGTTGTTTTTCCCTGTATTCCAGGTTTGTGTTCCTGCACGACATATTTCTGTGATAAACAACAGATCTCAACATACAGAAATACATTTGTCCTTACCCCTAGAGAGATCAGACTGTGTTTAGTCTCTGAGCTCAATTTCCTCTTTCTCTCCCCAGTTATCCATTCAGATAGACTTGGAAGAACTTAAAATAAATTTCTTTTTGTTCTGAAGGAAATACTGATACTTGTGAAAAAGTCTTCTTGTAATAAAAAAAATAATGCTTTTCTCAGCCATTTGTGTTATAAGTAAGGATTACATTGTTCTGGAAAATGGCGAAAAGATGAGTCAGTATGAAGAAGAGAAATTCCCACCTTTGCTAATCCAGATACAGTCTTGTGTGATGTTAGATGGTCCAGGATAGATTTGGTCCACATTCATTAAAAATTAAGAAGACTAACAACAGATAATAATAGTGACAGAGGCAAGGCTCAAAGCTCAAATCTCTGCTTTCCCTGCTACATATTAACACGTTAACCCAGGAGGGTGTCATTCTTTTCCGCAGCACAGAAGCAGAGCACATCCCCAGCAAAGGAAATTGCATGCTGAAAATATCTCTTTCACTGTCCTAGTCTGTACCTTGTGACCTTGCCATGTACCAGAGTCCCGTGGCCTCCATTGTCTCATTCTCCACTCCCCATTGTTCTCCTGCAATCTGAGATGGTTCACACAGCATGGGCTGAAACTATTCACTGCGTGACATAATTTGGGTTAATCAGCATCAGTTACACCATCTGGAAAGGGAATAGCTCCTTAATGCTTCATCACTGGAGGTCTCAGTGTTCCACTTAAAGTGGTCTTCCTTCAATGAGGTCTCCTGGTGGCCTAGCAAGCATCTAGCAGGAAGCTGGTAGCCACATTTCAGGGTTGGTTCTGTGAGCTTAGAAAAATTCAGAACCCCCAAGGAACTACTTTCCTGAACAATGAACATCTTCTTCTGGACTTTCAGTGTGCTACTGCTTCTCTACCTTACTGAGCCCATGCTTTTTTTTCTCCTCCCGTCGCCCTTGAAGATTTTACATGACAGTCCTAGTGTCACATCATTTCATCAGCAGATTGAGAAGGAAAGTTTATAAGACAGCAGTAAAAGCAAACAGACAATTACTTTCAGGCAGAACAGAACTTTAAGTGATTTAAGTGAGGAGGGATCCAGGCCTGGCTCATGCGTATCATGCAGATGCAAAAATCACTGTCACCATGTACAAATATATATGCAAGTTTCCACTTTTGCATTTCCTCACTGCTGTGTGCTGTGATGCCATTTTCTACAAGTTAGGAAGTCCAGCAGCTGTATCATCTTGCCCTGCAATCCTTCATAGTCCTTTCCAGATCTCTTCCTGCTGACTGTGCACTGTGCTGGGTATCTGCAGGAGATTGGGTTGAGTTTTCCTCTCCAGGTCTACCTGGTCTCTGTCACACTGCTGAAGGTTTGACTGTCTCTTTTGATAAAATCCCACTTGTTGCTGGTTTCCTCTTCCTGATATCATGGGTGTTGTGGTGTGGAAGCACCACAAGAAGAGGAGGGGGTTGCTCTTCTGGTTGCAGCAGTCACAGCTGAAGGACATGATGAAACCTTGGTTGGAAAATAACAGTGCTTTGTGCAAATGATCGTTTGCTTAAGATTGCATTTTGTGGGAATGAGATTCTGGAAAGACTAAAAATAATTCTTATGTTTCTCCCTCAGATTTCCCTTCATTCTACTTCTCTATTTCTAAAATGCTGTGGATGTGTGAGAAAAAAAAGAATGCCCTCTTTGTTCTCTCCTCTCCCATGTTGTTTTCTTTTCCTGATTAATTTTTTTCTCAAAAAAAATAAAATAAAGTTTTAAAAAATACATGAAAAAATAAAAAATAATAGTAAAAGAGGGAAAGAACATCCAGGAAATAAAAATACAAGGCAGAAAATGCAGTTTGGTAGCGATGCTTGAGCAGTAGCTGTTATGATAGTACTGCAATAGCTACAGTAGAATTGTAGTAGTGTTGAAAGAGCATTAATCTGACTTGATTCTGTAGTGCCCTTTGGCTCTGGTCTCATAATTCTGGGTATAAATTGTAAGGTGCAATTGCAGCCAGTGGATTTTCTTTGAATGTGTAAGTTCACCGATAAAGTAATGTATGCTGTTTGCTTGTAAGATGCCTAGATCAGGAGCATACTCGTGGTGCCACCAAGGAGCTCAAGTGTTTTATGCCTGTTGTGAATTGGAAAGGATGTCAGTACTTAAAAAGCCTTTTGTTAAAAACAAATGTGATGTTGCTTGGAGTGAGTTAATTGCCTTGGAAAACTCTCCTATTTAGCAGATTTGTTTTGAATCACTTTCCACAGATTGTCAAAATCTAAGGTACAAGAAGCAAACATAGAGCTTATCTTTCTCAAGGTAGAGATGGTGCTTGGAATGAAACCCTTCCATTGTGATTTTAAAGGTGATTTTAATTACATGGGCAAACATTCATTTAAGAGTATTTAGGTTATCACCTAGCTATTATCAGAGAAAATCCTCAGTCAGACATCTGCTAAGTTGCTGGTGAAACATCTAAACACAGATTTGTGACTTGTGCTTGTGTCTGCCTTACAGGGAAATCCTTTATATGAAGACATGAAGAACAGCAAGAGTAAAGTACTGTCATACACATTTGTGACAAATGTATGATATAACTGTTTGACACACCTAAAAGAGTACCTTAGGAGTTACTAAAATCAGATCAACTTTTATTTTTCATTTACCAATCTTGTATTTCATTGAACAGAAGCTTTCTGTTAAACTGAAACAGATGATGTTTTAAACTAATACTAATTGATTCCATTCCTGGAGTTCACAGTGGTAGCAAGTAAAATAACTCTCTGACCCTGCCGGTAAATTCAGATTTCAGACTGTGCAGTACTTTTTGGCTTCTCTCTCTTTTGCAGTGCTCACACAGCCCTGTGTTGGCTCCCATCATCACTCCTTGAAGCACTGCACTGCCCAAAGCAGAGCAAGCTGGCATTGCGTGCAGGAAATGTGGTTCTCATCCTAGTTGTGTGAGTTCCTACATCTGTGCTTATGTCTTCCCTCAGTGTAGTAAGGATGAGGATTCACTGCTTAACATAGAATTGGGATGAAATCTACCAGTGATTATGAGGGGCTCAGTCACAGTGGGGCCTACATAGGAGTCATCTCAGGCATCTCATTAATAAAAGTGGTTCACTGTTCTATAGATAAAGAAATCAGGTGCAATTCCTTCATTTTTTTCTGCTTCTGGTATTATTTTCTATGGTTAAAAGTAAATAAATGCCAGAAACCAACACCCAAGGCCTTTCAAAAGTATAAATTTTGGGGGTATGTGGCTTGGTTTGGTGAGTATTCCTTCCGCCAGTGTTACAAAAAAGACAGACAGTAATGCTTAGATTTCCTTTTTTATGGAGGCAGGAAATTTTGTCATCTCATGCTGACAGTAAGTGCTCTTGCTCTCTCTAAGTTTCTGTATTTATGATGTGGCCTCTAAATCAGTGCCACCATGAAAGTCTCCACACTGCCCTGTAGGGCTGGCAGCCCCAAAATGACCCCTACTTTTCAGCCTAGGATTAACAGGAAAACCATCCTCATCTCTCTGCTGTGCACTCAGCACATTGCTGGGCCACCATGTACAAAAGCAGCAGACGAGTAGTGGTGGGGGAACATTTCCACTCCTCCCTAGAAATTTCAAGGTGCACATGTATAGTCAGCTGAAGTCAGTGTGTGGCTGTTCTGCTGCCACAGAATAAAATTTCTCAACTCATATCCTGCAGTAACTGCACAGCTCAGATTACTGGGGTTTCAGTGGAGTCTGGGAGGGAGATGAGCTCAGATGTGATCAAGACAGCCCTGAGGCAATATCTTCACCCGTAAATGTTGCATTGTATTTTTTCAACATGCCATTCAATGAATTTATTTTGGTTCTGAAAGAATGGAGCAAACCATTCATTGCTAAACATAGTGGTGAATTCTGAATGAAAGGAAGGATCTGAATCTAGAAGGAAAGGTCTCTCCTCCCCATTGTGATAGCTCATGCTTTTCTAGGAGCTGCCAGCCATGATCTGTGACAGCAGAAGGCTTCACTCTTGGCTGTCTGCCTGTCTGTGCATCCCTTCATATATACATTTACATCCAAAACAGCAGTAACGTGTGCCTTCTGTTGCAAGCCATATGCTCTTGGAATCATCGATCTGTCCAGCTCTCCAAGCATGGCTCTTTAATGGAAATGTTGACAGATTACTAGAAGCTCTGATGTCAAAACATGTGTATCTGGAATTGTGCTGGGTAGTTTTTTAACTATGCAGCTTGAAACAGTTAAATGCTGGAATCAAGCACCATTGGCTATTTGTGACAAATATAAAACAGATCTGAGCCAAGGAGGTCTCTTCAAAAAGTCTTGTTTTTGTTAGAATGTTACAAATAAATCCCCAAATTATTCCACACTCCAGAAAGGAGCAAAAATACCTTTTCTCCACGTTCTCAACTTTGCTCCTTTTCCACACACGTTTTTAAACTCACAAAATCTACTTGAGTTGATTTATATATTAAAGACTGAAGGTTTTAATTAGAGATGTTCCATGTAAGAAGAAAATAAACCCTGGCCTTTATTTAAGGCAGATTTGAAGGAGAGGCATGAAAATGTGGGGAGGGCAACAGGAGCATCTGTTTTTGAATGTATCATGTGTCTGTGGTGATTTCCTATATAAGAGAAGCACTTGGGGGTAAGAAGAAATGTTGGTCCTTCGAAATGAAAAGTTTGTCCATGAAGGGGTTGTATTTTTCTCACTAGAGGCACCAAGCACCTTTTCCTGTGAAAACAAATAACTTTTGCTGTATGTGTGACTGACCTTTCCCAAAAGACTGAATGGGATATTCCATCCCCTTGGGCACAGCAGTGGGGTCTGGTTGAGGCTTAGATGGGAATATTTTGGGGTTCTGGCAAGGAGAAACCATGACAGGCTGTCACAGCCCAGATATGTCTGCATTTGTTCCCCTCAGTGCCAGCCCCATCCCATCAAGACCTCCCTTAGCCTTTTCCCAGTCCATGTTCCCAATGTGATGAAGAAGAAGAGCAATTCTGGATGATTACAGTCCTGCTACCTATGTCCACAGCTGGGTGGCAGAGATCCTATTAAAAGTGTCCTAACAACGGTATAATGTTACAGGCTATTAACTTCCCCTCTTTCACACACAGATTTTATTCATGGACCATTTCAATTTCTTCAATGCACCCTTGGCTCTTTCTTTCATTCTCTTTCTAGGGTGTGGCCTAGATCAGGCTGTTTGGCAGTAAGTCCATCTGGCTAGAGAATCCCAAAAAGTGTCAAAGTGATCTTGATCACTGGAGAAGTTTTTATGTAGATGTGGAGCTGGGTTACATGTGTTCCTGAAGTGTTTCTTCTGTGGAATATATCAGTAGAGGGTTTGTTTCACTTTAAGATCATAAAAAACTGAGTTATTTAATAGGGCCCTTGGTTGGGTAATTACGAAGCAAAGGAAAAGCAGACAATCTGCCCAGGGGGTGTGTGTGTTTTTTCTTCAGTGGTGTTAAATACTATTTGGATTATTCACTGAACAAACATTAAATAATGTAATTTGGAAACCAGGTCCCATTAGGGATATTTAAATGTGTAGCCTGTCACTGGTAAAGGATTCAGGTATTAGTGTATTAATGTAACATCAAAAGCTGCAGATTCCTTCTGTGTTGCTTAAGTGCTTTCTGATCAAACATGTCCAAGTAGTGTTTTCTTTTTAATTGCTTGTTTCATGCTGTAGTGAAAGAGTGGGTGGATAGAGCACAGTGTTTTGGTTTGTTTGCCTGCTTAGCTGAACCTCTCCAAAACAGAGCCTGCAGGTCAAATCCACTGTACTCTAAAACTGGAAGATCTCAGCAGACCCAGACCTTCACCTTTATTTGCAAAGAGCCCATCATGCTTTGACGTTATAAGACCCCTTTGCTGCATCTCCCTCCTCCACGCCCACTTTTTCCCCCATTGCCACATCAATGATGCTTTATGCTTTTGACATTTCTGCTAGTTCTCATCTCATCGGTTTCTTGGGACAAAATGCTTCTACAAGGTGCTGATGAGTAGAAATGGCTTTTCAGAGTTTTGAAAGCTGTTGAGTCTGACTCAATAATATCAAGGCTGAGACAGGAAGGGAATTTGAGAGGCCCTGGATAGCACTTTAGAAGTTTCTGAACATTTTTCACCTGCGATCGATTTTGGAGAAGGGTCTTGTATGAGTTTCATGTGAGGATATTTTTACTCCTGTGCAGAAGTATGCAGTGCACTGACCATGTTAATGCCATTAGAGATGGAAAATATAGCTCTGTTTTCTGACATGTCCCAACATCTTCACCCTGGAGTATTTGCAGATTATGATTTCCACTGATCAACCATCACTGACGCTTCAGCAAGTCTTAGATGTCTGCAACAGTCTCACCAGGAGCAAGTTCTGCTAAAATGAGCTCCTGTGTTCATAAATGCTTCTTTCTATTTTCCCTTTATTCACTTCACCCCAAATGGCCATTGCTGTCCACTAGCGAAAGCCCAACACCAGGTGTTTTGCAGAGGCAGGAGCAAATCAAACCCTTCCTGAGCAATTACCAATGATTTCACTGCTTGGGATTCTGTCTTAAGTGTTGGGCACTTTAGAACTAAAGGGGGGAGACAGTGTGGGTAAAAGGATTCACTTCCATTCACACAAGAACAAGGCCAAGGAATGTCTTACCAGGACAAATAGAAAAGAGTATGTGAGAAGAAAAAATACAAAACTAGACTAGAAAAAAAGATCAAGACACCAATATCATTGGAGACTCTAGATGAGTGGTAATGGTAAAGTTTCTTGAAGACAGAAAAAAGGCACTGAGATTTATTCAGCTATGAGTTTTTGGCAAAGGTAGATAAGGATAAAAATGATGCTTCCATTACAGAAGCATTTTCTCATGAAATTGTTTTTATGTTCTGAATATAACATAGCCTGGCAATAGGCATAGACGGGTATAGATTCTGAAGAAACACAAGGCTTAAAATAAAATATATCTGTTTGTTTAAGCTGTGTCAGTGGTGAATCTAACTTGACAGTTCATCCAAGACAAAATGTGTGCTCTAAATCTCTAGACTGTCGAGCATTTTATTTCTGATAACCAGTTACTGTTTATTCTAATATACAGTAATGTTTTAAAAGGAACAAGAGTGTTCCTGCTTGCTGGGTCAATTCCAAGTACTACATTTCAGCAAATGAAGCAGGATCTCAAGTTGATGAAATTTGCAAACAAATCCCTGTGGAATCTTGTCCATTAAAAATTAGCTCTGAATTAGATATTACAAACAGTGCTGAAAAATAGTCTGTGTAGCTATTGTCTTGAAAGTCCTTGGTGTAATAAAAATTTCACATTTTCTATAAATGAGGGGAAAAAAACAGAGTTGCTGGAAAACACTTCAGTTCACCTAATTGGAAAATATAATTCAAATATTCATAATGATTCCTCTTAAAAACGGACAAAAAGAACATTCTTGAATATTATTTTGGAAGCAAGCCAAAATATGCACTTGTCGTTACTATGGCAATAAGCAAAAAGCAGAGAAAAAAAGCCACCAACAACAGCAAAAAAAAAAAAAAGAAAGAAAAAAAAACCCACCCAGAATTGAAAGCAACTTGCCATGTATGAATTATTTTTATGATCACAACCCCCATGCAGCAACCAATTTACCGAGTATAAGTGATCTAATTGAGGGCAATCGTTGTCAGAGGGACCAAAAATATACTAGGCCTCCATTTTCATATTAAAATGCCATGCCTTGGTTTAACATTTCCAAGTGGTTATTTTAGTCCTTTTTTAAAATACAAAAGCCTGTTGAGGATAGGGTAACTCTGTTGACCAGTATACTATTGAACTTGTTTATCTCTGGGAAATGGGACCACCTGATCTCAATAGAGTTTTTCTTTTTTTGTTTTTTTCCTCCTTCCCCATCCCCCTTGCCCCCCTCCTGCCTCCCTCCCCCTCCAATTGCTTGAAACATTTCACAATTAAAGCAGAAGAGGCTTGTTCTGTGGTTCTCACCTTTTGTCCTGAATAGCCTGGAAACAGAGGGACACTTTCCCTGTTGAAGTCTGGTGTAATTTCCCCTTGAATGGGCTCTCATGATAAGAACAGGGGTCACTGGATGGGATGGTATGCAATAAAGCTTGTGATTGCATGGTTCTTCATCATCACAAAACAGCCCAACACTCTGCTTTATGATAGCACAATTGGTGCACACAATGGCTTGGGTAGAAAGCTAGAGAAACAGAGAGACGGGTATAGATACTAAGATGGAGATATCAGTCAAGCGATTGTCCCTCTTGGTGTGTTTCAAGTGCTGAAATGTACAAGTGGCTGAGAACAGGGTCCCCAAACATTACACTGAAAAGCAGTGAATGAATAAAAAGGGATGGCAGGAGTGGATGAATCTTGCCTATAGAATGCACCTTTGTGGTCAAATGTATAAGATAATATATAGCAGCTGTGTTATAAGCCAGCAAAGGGAATTGAATTTACAAAGCACAGGCTTTCAATAGCTTTCCTTGTGGGAACACCAAAAGTTTAAGAGGTGGAGGAGGGCTTATTGCTGACTAACGCCCACGCTTAATAATAGTTGTCTTGCATGCTATGGAACCTATCCATTGGGCCAGTTCCTAAAGTCCTTATTTATTGCCCCTAAGTGGGAGCTTTGATTGAGTAAAGGCCGAGTAAAACCTGGATAAAGACTTGGGAATTGACTGTATGTGAAGTCGCTACAGCAAGCCAGCAGTTGGAGGGTTCAGTCTTGAAAGTTCCCAAGGTCTTACATGGGAGCTATTGGGGGCTGAATGTTAGAGATGGCTGTAACAAATGCAGGAGCTTTTCAAGGTTAATGCAAAAAATGGGAACAGTTGTCCCATGCCTTCTTTCCAAAGTTTTTAATAAAAACAAACTGGAATACCAGTGAAACAGCCTCCAGGTTTTCAGGAAATACTTCTCCTTTCCTCCCTCTCCTCTATTTTCTGAAGTCAGTGATAGTTTCTGATGAGCTAAGTCGGTACTATATGTGAGGTGGCCCAAGCAACAATGAGAAACTGTCATCTAGTGATGTATAATGAAAATCTTACACTTTTTTTTTTTTTTTTCAAATCTCCATTCTAACCTTTCTGGAAATCTGTAGGTGGCAAGGGTGGGAGTGAGGTCAAGGAAGAGTCTGCTAGAAGAGGAGTTACAATAACTCCTGAAGGGAGTTAAAATACTCTGCTTTTGAGTCAAATAGTGAGGTACTCATAAAGGACCAGCTGCTTTTCAAGATAAATAATAGAAGAGAAAAAATAGCAATGAAGCATGCTGCTTTCACAACAAGGTCATTGACAAAAAGAGCTTTTTAAAGGATGTATATTTAGTAGTTTTTGTTGCAAACAAATTTGATGGCAATAGATTTGTACAAAGATTATCTGAAAACTCTTTTTAATTTCAAAAGTGAGCAGATTGTAAAGCTTTGTTCTGGACTTTTCTCAAGACCAAAGGCAAGGTCTTGCAGATAAGTACTGAACTACATCCTACCAACAGCTGTATATGAGTAGGTATTGCAAATGTTGAAAGATCTCTCCTTCATGGAGGATATTGTCATATACTAATGAAAATGTTCTGTTTTCAATGGTCTGCCAACATATCAGCACCTGGTGGAACCTTCCTGTTTGTCTTACAGGATGGTAATATCTGTAGAGCTTTTGTATAACTAAAAATAGATACAGCTGTAAAAACCTATTTCCACTTCTTAAGTCTTATCAGCCCTTTAGGAGGAATATCTTGCCTGGGACACAGATTAGGGGCTACTGTTTTGCTTCACTTGGTATTGTAATTTTTGACTGAGTGAGAAGATCAAGGATGCACAGGAACTGTTGAAGGTCAGTCAGTTTGCAGAAGTTTGAACTATTCATTCAGTTCTGTGAGTACTGAGATCTTTTGGTAGCCATACATACCTGTGGAGAGGATTTTTGTGATTAACTTTGGTTTCTGCATCAAAGAGGCCTCATTCATAGATAACTTTATTCTGGTCAAAACAATTTTGATTGTTTGAACTTGGAGATGGTAAGGTGTTATGGTGTGAAAACTGTTGCCTCAACTAGAAAAGAGTATTTCCATTATTATTATCAGAGAGCCTGAAATGACTTCTTTTTCTGTGGGAAGGGGACAAGGGAAAAATAAGTGGTGGGGCGAGAAGAAAACTGTTGTTCTGGTAAAAGGAAGAGTCTCTTAATCTCAGTGAGAAAATTGCTTGTTAAAAGTAAATATAACACAAAATATTAGTACTCTACTCCACGTTTAGTTGGGAAGCAGTCATTTACATACATTTTTCAGCAGTCTTTATTGATTTAAATCAATTTTTGAATACACACTCAAGTAAGAGAAGCAGTGACATATAGTGCCTCAAGGTTTGAAAAATACTGAGGTCTGGAAAACTCGTCCTAGCTCTGCTGCCAGCTCATGTTCTTGACTTTTTCCATACATTTCCATACATTTATTCTCTGTGGGCCTGGTCCAGAGCTGACAAGGCAAAGTTGACTCCCACAGCACACAGCACAGGTTGTGTTCACAGCATCCTGTGAAGGCAGAGCACATTACACTGATCTCTATACCTCAAAGGAGTGTCGTCAAAGTGAATTTTTACTAGTGCAGTGTTCTGAAAACAAACAGTTCTGAAAATGTTGGTTGTTTAAAATGTGCAGCAGTTTGTGGCCAACACAAGCCGGAAGATCTCATATTTTCCCAAAACACAGGAGGACTTTGGACTAGAGTCTGAGTATGATTAAGTGGAGAAATTGCTACTGGACATGAATTGCTGCTCATGTGTAATTTCTAGAAACAAACTGAAATTGCAGAAGCTGACATCAACAAGTCTTTTAAAAAAGGAGAGGATTTACATCCACCCCCAAAAAGTGTCTGATTATTCAAACCTATTATTTTTATCATGGCAGAAAGCAATTAAATTAGGAGGACTTTTCTCTTGTGTAAGACAATCCTTAAAATAGTGTCAGTGGAATTATTAACATAATCAGTGGCCAGATTTATTTAACAGCCAATATGTAAGCTGTAGCACAATAGAATAATTATCGATGCACATATGTGCATGCAAACCTCATATTTTGTTTCGTGTATCATGTATTTTGTACCCCAGATGCATATCTAAACTTGCATCTTCAGTGACACATAAGGACATCACGAAAATAGGTTCCTAAAAAATATTTTTTTTCAGTTGAGCCTTGTGTCCAAAACAATTAGGACAAGCAGCAAAAGAGATACTTTGACCTACATGGACTGAATGCAAGAACCACTGCTGGAGAAAGCAATTTGAGTGGAAGATTTTGGGGCATGATATAAAATAAGAGCAGAGGAAGAAAATATGGAACAAACCAAATGAAAAAGTCTGCTTGGGAGAGCAGAGTGCTGCCAACCAGACCACACTTCTGGCTAGACATCATCTTAACTAAATTATTCAAACAAATATTAATTTGAGTTGCTAGGATGGAATATCTGGTTTAACTGTTAGAAAACTGTACCAATGTGCAAGCTAGTGATTAATAACAAATGTACTTCCACAGGAAAAAAAAAAAAAAAAGAAAAAAGAAGAAAAAAGTAAAATTAAGGAATGTTGTACAAAACGCTTGCAAGGAGTGAATTTCTTGCTTCAAAGGGCTTCAAAGCCAGACCAGGGCTCACACAGAGTGTGTGGTCACACTGGGCTTGCCTTTGTGCTGGCAACATGTCTGAGGTTGGGAGCATCACCAAAATAGCCAATTGAATTGGCTCAGTGATTAGGAAATCCAGTCTTCTGACTTCCTACCTCACTGGGATCTCAAAATCTAAGACTGGAGGGGAAAGAATGGAGACAAGGAAAGAATAAGTGATGGAAGGGAAAGGATTCCTAGTGATAGAACGTGAGTGTGAAGGATATAACCAGTACCCTCTTTGGTAAATCTTGCTTTTTTATCTGAACTTCCAGGCACCAGTTTACGTACATTTGTTTATGATCTGAGAGTGCAAACCTAACTTAAATCAAGAGAAAAGGTGAGATTGTAGATGGCACTGAGCTTCATTCAGCTTTTGCTCTGTGAGTATCAGCATTCACTGCTGCAACACATACACGTCTCTCTCTTGTGAGTCATGTAGCTAAATTCAAGAGCCCATATTCTTCAGGAAGATGGCTGAAGCTGCCAAGTCATAGCTGCTTTTGACTACTCTCTCTGAGCAATCAGGTATCCTTTTGGTTTAATTTGGGATAGTCTGTACTGTGAAGCTGAACTGAGGTGCTACCTTTGAACTCACAGTAAAGCCCCTCCACCAGTCTCTAAGAAGGGCACTACTGAGCTTTTCTGATCTAGTCCTAACACCTCAGACCTGGTAGCAGGAGCTAGTAGGAACTTATTAAATCATTCCCCAGCCTTGTGATGTGGACCTTCTCCCACCTCTGCTCCATTCAAGAAACCTCCCGTGTGTTCTGTGGGAGACATCATCTGTGTCACTAAAATTGTGCCATCAAAGAGCATTGAGTCGAGGAAAATGAAGCACCACCCAAATTACCAGATCTGTGTGTGCAACAGCAAAGAAAACCCTCTTTCCAAACAGAGGGCCTCTTTCAAAGCAAAATCCCTCAGCAGGGAAATTTGGTATGAACAGAGCATTTTAGGTTACTGTCCTTAGAGGAAAATGTCCTTGGTTTAAAGTCAGGCATCCCCTCCTGTGGTTACCTAATACTTCCAGGTTTTTTTCCATCTCAGTAAGAGATCTGAGCAGCTTCACATGTGATCTTAAAAGAAAGGAGTTGATAGAATAAGCTCAGGAGGCACCGTGTCAATTTTCTACATAATGTTTTATCTGAAGAGTCCAAAAAAGATGTCCAAGTATTTTTATTTTTATAAACGGAAAAGAAACCTTGCTTGAATTTCAGTTCCTTTAATTATTTTGTCTAACAGTGAGCTCAAAGACGTAGATTTCAAAAGAAATTAATCCTCGGCCAACTCCAAAGTTCATCAGAAAATCACCATATTTAGTCATCTGGTTTAGTCTGCCATTCAGAAGTGCTTAGATCTGCTACCCCCAAACTGGAGCATGCTCCAGTCTCTACAGTCTTTTGTGCCAATGGAGCTCCACTTGCTGAGTGATGATGCAGTTTTCTGATAACGCTTTTATCTGTCTTGATTTTCCATACATTTTCTATCCCTGTATTTGTTGTTCTTTGTAAGTATGAATAAACTCAGCCTCTGAAAGGACCTTGTGGAAAAATAATAATAGCAACATTTTTGGAATCTGGTGCTAACAGAATTGAAGCCGACTTCCCAGTTTACAGAGTGGTTATTGTAGGCTGTAGGAGGGGTCTGATCATGGAACTATGCGGGCTGCCACACTTGAAAAGTTGAGTTTTATGACTCACTAACTTTATGCAGGAAATCGATAGCAGCCGGGATACAAGAATCCAGGTCTCCAGGCTCCCATTTCTTTCAAAACAGGTTGTAAATCTAATGCCAAAATCATCAACATCCATCAAAGAGCTTATCTTTTGAGTTGCACAGGTTGTAAGGAGAGCAGCCCTAGAAAGGAAATGAAGGAGCTCCACTCCTCTTATTTTGGATCCAGTATTCCTGTCTCCTCCACATTCCAGATCTCTTCTAACTGGGATCAGTATTTCCCAGCTCCCTATTCTATCTGTGTCCATTTCTGGGCTCAGTCATTTCCATTTCATATCTGTTTCTTGAGGGTTGTCATGGGTTCTGCAGCCTGTATTGCCCCTTCACCACATATTTCATGTTAAGCTCTTTCTGCAAACCCCATTTGTTTTTTGATAATAAGGCATCAGCAGTCAACTCATAGAGCAATGAATCCCTTGCAGCACTTGTATCTAAGAAACTGTCTACAGATCCATCATGCTTTGTCCATATTTTAAGTCTTAATTTAAAATGTAGGCAGGAGGGCTCTGGTTTGTGTGCTGTGATTTACACTGGTGGTGCTCAATAGAACTGAAAGGAATATATTTGCATACTCACTTGTGAGGGCTAGATGAATCCTAAATTGTGATCTTGGTTGTAAGAACGCTGTCCCCAGGGAAGTTGTTTTGACTGAAGGTAGGGGAACAATCTTCATTCCCTGTCTTCACACTCTGCACATAGCAAGAGGGAAAATAGGAACAGTATCCACGGCCTAGCTGGGAGGTGGTAGCTCATAAATGTTCTCATTAAATGCAATCCTAGTACATATTATCTGCTTGACATTGTAGTGACTCCCTTGGAGCTCTTTCTTTTCAAATACTTCTCCAGACACTGTGCTGTCTACAAAGGATGATCCTGTAGTTTTACCTCTGTGCTAGAATTTTGGGGATCTGCTCTAACTGGGTTACTTTGAGAAACTCTTCCACTATGTCATATTCTGCTGAAGTTTCTTAACCTCGTGATTTGTAGGAGTGAATCAGTATTTTCCTCTCTTTTCTTCTCATCCCAACAGTTTCTGGCCTGGTTATCCTGCAAACTCTTTGGGTCAGGGTCCGCTTCTTCCCACAATGCAGCAGTATTTCCAGTTATCCTGGAGCATCTCAGATCTCTTGTGCTGCTCTTGATGATGATGGACTGGCTCTTGATGTATTTTGTGCTTCTGGTCTGCATTCCTCTGACTGCAAGAATAAATTAAAAGTTGTTTGAAGCAAGGACATCTTTCAAATCTTTTTACATCAGTAAAATACCCAGTATGCAAGTCTCTGATAGATATTCTTAGGCTTCAGTGAATACAAGTATTTTATTAATGCTGGCAATAACAAGAGCATAATAATAGGGATAACAATCATAACCACAACCTAACACGAAACACTTTTCTGTCATTTTTTAAGCCAAATGGCTGTAAAAATGTATCCTTTTATAATATTTATTTGAAAAATGATCTACTTTTTTGTTAAACCAGAGTTTATTTAGATTTCAAGATTCTCAGTTTCTAATTTCAAAATTATGTGGATTCAAAGACTTGAAAAAAAATAGATAGAAATGTGAACACTCTATTTTCAAAATCTAAAATTTCACTAAAGTCTGGAAAGAGGATGGTGCAGCTCTCTCTGCTTGATTGTCTTTATATGTAGGATTTGACTGCCATATGCTTAGTGTGAGAGCTAGTGTTTTAGAAGTTCTAAAGTGTTCTTTCTTACAGAATATACATTCTCAGTCCATTTCTTTCTGTGATAACTGCACCCCAGGGTTACTTTTAGCGAAGCTAAGACGCCCGCATGCGTACAAATTTCTCTTACCAGTAGGAGGAGAGCACTGTCTTATAGATGTGACTTTTTAAGGATTGCTGTGATTGAGTAAGTGCTCTGTAACACATTATGTGATGCAAGAATAGCATCTGTCCAGTTGCTTTTCTTCAAATGCTACTTGTGCACTGTATCTCAATTTGTGTCAGAGCAGGGGCTTATGTTATTGCTATGCCATTTTGTCATGAGCTGTAATTCATGCCTGAACTTCCCAGATGGCCCTGGGCTACACCTCTGCTTCCCAAGTGCAACCATAGCTTGCACAACAGGAACCCACTATGTAATTAAAGCCCCTCATCACATAAATAAATATTGTTGTAGTTAATTGAAGAGGAAGGAGAAACTGCGCCAAAGAGTTGGAGAGCATTTACGACTAACTACAACATCCAGTGTCTAGCTGTGTAGAATGTTACTGCTCTGTTTATGCACAGGTGCCTTCTGGACTATAAACTGACTTAAATGCTACTGAAGGGATTATAAATGAGCAAAGAGATGTTGCTCTGGTGCTCATCACTGCAACAATGGTTGAACTCTTAAGGTCTTCTGGGAAATGGTCTTTCTTCTTATGTGCTACTTATGAGTGTAGGAATCTAAGATTTCATGCTGTCCTGAATGCAAGTGTTGCACTTCCACATTTGGGATTGTCTTTATCCTGTTCTGTTGCCTTCTCAAGGGCACATTTTTCTCTCTCTTCCTCATCTCTTGTTATCAGTATTAGCATGCAAATATATCACGTCCCTAGCTGTAATTTTGACCAAAGAGTTTTCACACAACTTGCTAAAGTGAAAGTACTCCTAGTACAAGTCTGAGATGCTGTATTTTCATTTTCCTTCCACTAAAACCTGTTGAAAGTAATTGTGCTGTGCTGATTTCATGTCACTGAAATATGGAGAAATATTCATCAGTTTATTAAAAATATGGCAAATGTTGAAGTACTACCAACCCCAATTAATATGTGTTTAAATTCTCTGCCCTGGACCCTCCAGTCTTTTATTTTGTTTAAACTGAAGCTTGACATTTTCAGTCAGCGCATTATTGTCTAACAGCAGGAGAGTGAAAGCTATACCCTTTTCCTTAAACACACCAGGCTGTGGAATGTGCTCTGTCTCACTTCTATTCCCCTTCCATTTGTTAGGTACTGGACACGATATATTGACTCTGTTTGAGCAATCACTTTCCTTTGCACTAGAAGGAAAGAGTCATACTTCAGACCTTCCCTGTTGCTGGAGTCCAAAAACTGTACTTTAGGGATACAAGAACAGCAATGGTTAAATCCTTTAGTATTATCAGGAAATAATTATTTTTTCTGTATCAAACACCAGTAAAATGTATTTAATTTTTCTGATTTTTTTAAAACTTACTTTGTAAATTAAAACTAAAATAAAGGAACAAGATCCCCATGTGACAGCAGCAGATGGTTCAGTAAATAAAAATGAACACAATCCAGTGGGGTAATTTTCATGCCATCCATATAATATTTTTGCTAGGAGAAATTTGACCTTTGGTAAAACTGTCTAAATAGTATAGTTGCACAATCCTCACCTAGTGTCTTTTATCATTTGCTTCAATACTTCCAAGTGGTTCCAAAATTGGGAAGCAATGATCTTCTGCAAAAAGAGATGCCAGAAGAGCTTCCTCAGCTCCTGAAAGGCTGGATTTTTTACTGGGTTATTTCATTAACCTGTCCTTGGCTTAGATCTCATTTTCATACTCTCTGTTGACTATGCCCAGTATCCAGAGTGCTTTTGGGCATGACCTTAGAGGTGATGCTGAAAGCTCATGGTTTAGCTTAGCCCTGTTTTGGTGATGAGTTAGCTTAAAACAGAATGCAGTGTATCCTGCCTGGAGCACCAGCGTGTAGATTTTGCTGAGCCTGCAATAATCTGCTAGCCCTGGCATTAAATTCTACTGATTTCTCTGAGTAAGTATCTATGCCATTTGGCACAGAAATCCTTTGAAATAGAACAGAGGTGAACAGATGCTTTAAATATTTTACAACATTCTTCTTGTTTATCCAGTCGTCATTTCCATTAGCTGTTTTCTTTACTCTCATCAGTTTCTCAACCTTCATTTTCCCTTGGGGAACCAAGGATAAGTCTGGACAAATGCTCCATAGCAGCATCCTAGAGCTCACCTCCCCCTGCACCATTCTTTTGATGCGCATCAGTTTTGTTCCAGCTGCAATAAACCATTGCAATGACTGTAGGTAGATGGTCGAATGCAATTCTCTGTGTGTGGTCCTCACTCAGATGAGCTCGAAGAATTACACTCGACGCTTCAGGGATCGGTTGAATCTGCCTCTTGAGATCCCTGATTCCATTTTTCCTGCTGTTCTGCAGCAGTACCACCTGGGTTTAGTTTGGCAAGTGTCCTGTCCCTCTTCCACTCATCACCTGTGTGCACTCAGACACAGGAGACCCTTCCTCCGTGACCTGCACTGTTCTCCATCTTCACCTTCCAACCCCAGTTTTCTTTGGCTTCTCTTTCTGCAATGAGAGATGTTGAAAGAAGAGGTCTCCACTGCTTTAAGCTAGCCAGAGATGGTGCTTGTAACAGAAATGTTCCCCTCTTGAGATGGGCGCCTTTGACCCAGTACTATTAAACTGTCAAAAATGTTCTTCAGCTGTGCTTTAAGATCCACAATCCACTCAGCTCTAACGTAGTGATATTTCACAAGCTTTTCAGCCCTCCTCTGTCTGTATGTTTGTCTGTCTGTCCATCTCTCCCCACAAGGTAACTGGCTTCAATCAGCCAGTCATGCATTGTCATCACAGTTGGTGCCCAAGCCACAGCCACATTAAAGCATTTGCTTCCGATAGAGCAAAACTCTTATGGTGAAGACTGATGATCTGGGCCGTGGGCGAATCACATAACCACAAAACCACCCTTTCTGACACTATGTTGTCACTGCATATTATCACGCAGATGAGCATTGAACACATCCGCTGCAGCCCTCATGGCTCTTTCCAGTGCACTGCACCCCACATCAGGGACTCTACAGTGTCAGGGGGTGGCAACAAGCTGGAAAGGAAGTCTGGACCGTGTAGTAAACAGCCTACTCAGTGAGTGGTGTGGCTTCAGTTGTCATATTTCCTGCAGCTTTATGTCTTATAGTTGAAATAGCTGTTGTTTTTGGTGCACTGTGATGCAGTTTCTCATGAGGTTCTTGGTGTTTTGGGAATCCTGTGAACTGAAAATCTTACTCTGTCCATCTGGTTATTTGGTATTTCCAGGCAAAGAGGTACATGTGGCAGAGTACAACCCAATGATCGTAGAATCATGGAATTGAATCATAGAATATCCCAAGTTGGAAGTGACCTATAAGGATCATTGAGTCAAACTTCTGACTCCAATGATCAAATGATAGTGAGCTGAAAGGTTCACAGTCCATTGAAAGACTGGGAGGTATTTTTGTTCTTACACTTAAACAGCTTTGCTGATCTGTGATTTCATAGGAAAGGAGTACTTTTCTTCTGCTAATGGTCTCATCTACATAGTTTACTTGTACTCGGTGGTTTCTGGAAGCAGTGTACGTTATTGTGTTTCCCTAACATTGTAAGGCACTGAATTCAAAAACTCCCAAATCCAAAACCGTGAATTTTTGAGGTGCATGAAATCCAGTTTTATCATCCTATGTTGCTTTCTAGGGACAAAGCACAACTGCTGAAAAATCACCTTTTCGCTTAAAGTTATCCCCTTTATTGGTTCTGCCTTTGTGTGTCGATGTCATCAAGAATAGGTTATTTGAGGAGGACAAAAAATTGGTTCTTCTATTTATTCAGTGCTCAGCAAAACAGGGTTCGTAACTTGGTAGCAGATCACTCAAAATGAGAAATATGGTACTAAAGTCCCTCCTCAACTCTGTGATTCAACTCGGTGAACACCCATCTTGTTCCTTTCTCTCTGGCAATTTGGATTGAATTGGACTGAATTTGTAGTGAGCTCTTTCTCTGCTCTCTTGGATGAAGAATGATCTTTCCTCTGGCATCCTGAGCACCTGGGATCTCTGAGTCTTGCTTTTCCAATCAATGTGTATCTCATGACACCTGAGAAGTGCTTTTTGCACAGCATTGCATAGAATCAAAAAAGGAAATAAATACCTAGCCCCATGTTCTCTGGCAGCACTTACACAGTGTACTTGTTTAGATCTGCTGCTGCTCTGAGTATTTAAATCAGGGCTTGTAATCAAGCACCACCTGCAGTTTCACTGCAAAAACCAGCTTGAGAAGCACACTCTAGAATGGCAGAGGGAAACTTGTCCCCAAGCTTAGCTGGGAGATGAGTCATTTCCACCACTGCCTGGGACAGTTTACTTAGCATGGCTCTATCCAGTGGTTTTCTGCTCCATGAGTCATCGGGGCTTTCTTGTCAAATGGTCACCAACAGAGAGTGGCTTTGCAGACAAGTGGGCCATTTTCAAGGGATAGATGTCCCTTGCCATGAGCTCACTCAGAGCAGGGGAGCTGGAGCTAGAAAGCCCTGTGCAATAATCTTGTCACACATCTGGTGGTAGATGCAGGATTTATGGAGGGGTGGCAACTTGCTTATTTAAGTTAACCATGGTTTTCAGACATGTAATCCTTCTGTGCTGTGATTGGTCTCCCTCCAGCTCCATCTGGTTCCCCAGCATGCAGACCTGAATGACACGTGGGAATAGCCTGAAAACCAGATGCTTAACATTTATTTTTAGTGATGAATAAACTTTGTAAGCATCTCATTATGTAGTCGCCTGGCCTAATTAGTAACATTCAGACAAGCATTAATCTGCAGAAATCTAAGCGGTGCTGGGAGTGCTCAATGGAGTTCTGAGGAAGCATCCTCTTTGGGAAGGGAAAGAGAACAGTGGTGCAAACTAATGAATGGCTGGGGCTTTGGCAGGGTCTAGCTAGGTGTTCCAGTAGTTTACAGTTAAAGTGGTCCTCCTCAGTGATTCAACTCTACTGGTCTATATTGTATTGCAAGTGGATTTGTTTGCAAAAATTAATTTGGTTTTGACCTGATGGTTTGGGTCATTATCCTGAAAAGAATGGAACATCAAACCATTTGTGTTACTCTACAGTGGTATACGTCTCCATCTACTGATTTTATCCTGACGTTTTGAAAATGTGAACAGGGCACAAAGATGCAGGCTGAATTGATGATTCTTCTGGCTCTTGGTCCTATCCCAACTCAGCAAGCCAAAGAGTCCCTTACAACTAGGTGTAATTGTGTAATATCCTGTGCCTGTAAATGACACCTGCATCTTGAGAAGAGCTCCATGCTGACAAAGCCCTAACATCATTGCAAAACTTTTCTTTCAGGATGGAATCCCTCTTGAATTTCCGTCACACTCAAAGTTTCCCATGCTGAAGGACAGAAGGTGAATACACTGATATTTTCTGCTGGAGGAGAGCCTACATTGCAGCAAATCCACAGCTCCACAGTGTACACAGCCAGAGTTATTCTGAGAGGTAGAGCAATAACTCTAATGCAAGACAGGAGACATAACAAGTAAGTGGAAATTTTCACATAAAAGAAAATATCTGAGATTACAACAGGTATTAATGAACTGAGAAAACAGACAGATGTACATTAGGGATTTGACTGATACCTGGGAGCATATTTTATCTTATTTTGTTCATATTTTCACATCTGTCACTTTCACCATATTAATGATTTAAGGAATAATTATTATAAGGTTGAGTTTCCTTTTAAAAACTTTCAGTGTTCCATCCTGGAATTCATTCCAGATGCTGGTAACTAAAACTGAAGAAACATGCTTCAAAATGATAGTCTTCTCCAAGTCAGGATGACAGCAAAATATGTAAACGACCAATGGCTCTTCTAGCTTCTTGGTTCTTTATGAGCTATCTGATTCCCTTCCAGTTTGTTTAAAATTTTTACCATGCAGATGTTCCTCCGGGTGACCAATTTTTATAGTTTTGAAAAGATTATATCAGTTTTCCATGGTATTGTGTTACTGTATTTCTTGGATTTTTTTATAGCACTTGAAAGGCTAATTTCTTAATCAGACATTACTAGTGGAATGTAGAAAGAGAGGTTAAAAAGCCAAACTGGCACTGAGAATTAAACACAGGTTTGTAATAATATGAAAGGAAAACAAAAAGCATCAACTTGAGGATGTTGTTATTGAATGAAAGTTGAGAAAACTGCTAGGAACATGCATTTTTTATTATTATCAAAGGTGTTAAAATATATACATAGCATATGTTTGGCACTGAATTGTTGTTACACAGTTCTGTAGTATTCAGCTGTCTTGGATAAAAACTATCACTTTGATACTGGAAAATTATTATGAAAATGTTAGTTTTGGGCCTACTAGTAAAAAGCAAAGATTGTCTCGCATGCCAGTAACGTTTCAGTGGAGGGTTTCTGTGGAGGGTTTGCACCGTTTCCAGAAACCATATTTGGCAACCACTAAGTTTCACCTCCATCAACAGACTGCATAACATTTTGTTCCTCTTTATCATTACTGGGAGAGCTGATGGGGAGACAGGAGACTCAGTTTGGCTTCTGCACCCTGAAAGTCAGGGAGATTTCAAACACCGCTTTAGGATTGTAAGTAGCAGCTGAAATAGGACTTCAGAAATACTGGTACAAATGTTTAGAAATAGAAAGGAAAGAAAAAAGTCACACTGTAGAGTCACTCTGTATTGTTTCAAGGTCACAGTGATTTTTGTTCTATTGATGTGACTTATGTAGATGCATGACCACAATTACATCAGACAGACCAGATGCAGGGCATTTTTTTACTGACTTTTTCCAATCACCAATTTTCTTCAGCTCTGGGTTGTGACCTGAGCTCATCCCTGCAACAGGTATGCTGCTTCCAAATTCCTTTGAGCGGTATCTTATTTCTGGAAGCTCAAGATTCAAAATGTGCCGCCGATTTCCTGCTGAGTAGTTTCCATTGAGTCATATCATGTTCATGGGAACAGAAAAACAAACCAGAACAGTGTTAGTTTATAATATTGTGTAAATGTTACGTAACTTGGCTTCTGAGAGTTTTCTTTGCCTTCTTCTGAAGCACTGGAAATTGGCCACGGCCAGAGGCAGGAGGTTGGGCTGGTTGTGTTGGCGCTCCAGCTGGTGTTCGCAATTCCTCTGGAGTCTACTCAGGGAGTCCTGCTCACATGACCAGCATTAAATCATCAAGCTTGGGGTCAGGCATAAGTTTTTCATCAGAAGGCAGAGGCAGGGACCTGTCACCTCTCTGTCACAGCCTGTTGCTGAGTATGGCCTGGGAATTAATACCTAGGAAGTTCTTTTGCTATTTGCAGGACACCAAAATGTCTCAGTGCCTGTAATCTTTCCTGCTCTCCTCCTGGTTTATATTGTGATTTGTGGGTTTGAGTCTTTTCTGTAGCTTATTTTAAGCTTGTTTCAAGTTTTGGGGAAGTGTTTTGCAGCTTTCTCTGTGTGTGCAAGAGAGGAAACGGGGGCAGAATTATCCTATATCCTACATTTCCATCGATTTTGCAGTTGCAGGGAACTTGATCCCTTTTTGCTTCTCTGTTCTTAGACAGAGATGTACTTTGCAGCAAGAAATGAAATGGTGTAATACGGAAATATAAATCTTTGCTGTGCTGGAGGCTTGTGAAAACATGAAAAAACACGTGTCTGCTTCATTAGTAGATTTGGGATGCAAACAGTGGGCATGGTGGGTTTTCCTAGCCAAATAGGAAACAGTTTTTACCCTGTTCTTCAAAAAACTCCCTCGTGTTCTATAGTTGCTTTCGTTACCCAAATCTCTCTTTCTGCAACCCCATGCAAAGGGTTTTGGAGCAGTTGTCTGGGCTGAGGTGATGTGAGACTTCCCAGGGAGTGGGGCTGCTACTAGCCAAGGTTGCTAAGTGCCTCATTTCCACCACTATGAAATCCACGCACACAAAATGCTCAGAGCCAAACCACACATTGCAAATCAGATTTTCCTCTAAAAATCATCAGCAAAGCCAATCTGGCATGTTCTTTTTTTGATGCATTTTATTTTTCAAACTCTTGGGAAGCTGGCTACCTTCACTTCATCTCAGTAGCCTTTGGGGTCATGGTATCAGCCTGACCTCAGATGCATGTCCCAGTGGCTGAGGAGCTGTAGCTGCATACCAAGCAGGAGCAATACCAAGGGAGCTGTAAGAACTGGACTATGCTCTGTACAATTAGGAATAAATCAGACACTTCTGAGTCTTCAAGAACCTTCCAGCAAGCTTGTTCAAAACATAATCCTCCTCCTTCCTCAGGTGTTGTCTCTCATTTCTTTTCTTCTCCATTTGTCTAAATTAAGTGAAGCCATCCATTGGTTGTGCTGTGCAGTTTATATGCCAGACATATGTTCTTTTGTTAGATTTACCTGGAACTGCTTTGCAAAGTATGAAGAACTACTGTTAACATTACTCTTAATAACGAATACAAGTAGACTGTAAAGAGTGCAAAAATGGGGACTTCTCCCACTGGAGAAAGAGCATACTCCTAGGAGACATGCACAGGAGGGTGGGCTGCAAGGGGATGTTTTCTGTGATCATTCTGAAGTTGAAGGATGAATGGTGCCTCGGCTGATTAGGGACAGGTCTAACTCTCTGGAGACTATTTACAAATACCAGAATGGTATTTTGGATTGCTGTGACTACATTTCAGACCAGCTGCTTCCGTTCTATTAGGATTGCCTTGTATTTACACCAGGGCAGAAATGACCTTTTGCTGCGCTCATCTGTATTTCAAGCATGCCGTTCTCCAAGGAAAAGGAAATGGAGACACTTCAGATAGCATTTTATTTCCTGCACAACAGCCATTCAAGTGAGAACCGAAGGAGACAGTTTAAGAAAAGACAATGAAGGAAAATATGGATAGTTATATAAAAGCTAAGTATCTTGCAAGAAAGGAATTGGAAATTAATGTAACTTTCTCAAAAATCCAAAATAATCTATATTGAAAGGGTTATTAGGGTTGAGAAAATAAACATTTCCTGTTGTAGTTTCTGCAAAATATCGCCAGTGGCAGTTAGGTATTACCTTAGAGTCATCTATAATTTGTGTTCTCTTGAGAATTATTTCTGTGATTACACATAGGTCTGGAAGTTAGGCTAAGTATGTCTCTCCTGGATCAATGCAACCATGGAAATCTTTATCACCATTAGCTATGGTCTCCATCATTTCAATGCTCTGAAGAATAAGTTTCAAGTATCAAACGTAGTCATTATAATGCAATAGGAAATAGTCTAATAAATTATCTGTCCTGTTATTGTTTCTGTGACAAATATTGGATGTAGGAGAGATTTATGAGATGGATGTAGTTGTGAATTTGTCTTATAAATTAATTTTTTGAGAAACAAGGGCTATTCTTCACACCAAGACCCCACAAGGTTTTAATTAAAGACCCATTAGTCAGACTAATTCTTGACAAGACATAGGTTTGTATTACACAAACATATTTGACTTTCCAAACGTGCTTGCAAGATTTGGCTTTTTTTTTTTTTGTTTTTTGCTGCGAGATACATATTGATAAATATAATTGGGAGAAATTACTGAAAATAAACATTGGCTTCCACTGGATATATAAATTACCTTGTATTACTGGTGCCCGAGGGGAAAAAAATACTTCCGAATAATTTACCATTATCAAATCTATTCTGCTAAGACAGATGAGGAATATTGGAAATTAATTTGTACAGGAAAATATGAGAACCACATGTTGATGATACACCATGAGCATGAGAAATAGATCTATGCTGTAACATGGTTAAAACAAAATAGCAAGAGATCTAAGTCAGTATCCTATCTGGAGCCCCTGTGGAAGGCACCTTGCGTGGGACCTCATGAGTGTGTCTTTCTGGGATTGCTGAGAAACTATGCATGGTCTGAATCTTTCATCACTCCCTTAGCTTTGCAGAGAGGTCATGATTTCTCAGTGGGACAATTGCAGGGATAATTGTGCTGTTTCACTCTCACCGGTAGAACAGGTATGATAGTGTCTCCAGCAGCTTCTCTCTTATGGTTTTTACAACAGAGATTAGTGAAAGATGAAGTCATTGGTGTCTTTTGGTCTCAGCTTCACTTCTGTACCAGTAATAGCAGCAGTGCATAAAGTTAGGAATGGGCAGCTCTGGGCTGTGAATGAGCCCATGCAGGATGTCTTTGCTGGCAGAAGTTTATAGGAACAAAACTTATAGGAAATCTGTTCATTGGATCATGAGGATGTGTGACTGGGCACTGCTGAGCCTGGTTTAGTTTTAAACACAGCTGATCTGCTTTGAGGTCTATTTCAGCTCTAGTTTCTATGGTTCTATTAGATATTTTCACACAGAGGTTTTACAGTGACTGCTGATATATCATACCTCAGCTAATGCAGCAGACACCTTGGTACAATTAGTAAGAAGATATTCCCCTATCACATCTAAAATGAAGCTTATTTTACAGCTTCTTGGCACAGAAAGTATTTTGTTAACCTCTTACTCCAGAGCCATAGAGGTAGAATTCATCTGATTAACATTTTAGCTTTGCAGCTTCATCAGAAGGGTCTTTCGCAGTGTGCGATTCTCCAAAGGACAGTGACCCCCTCCTAACACGCTTGCGTTATCTCACAAACAGATCAGTCAAATTTTAAAGGCAGCCTTGCTCTTACCAAGATAATAAATAAAGGATTGTTGCATCATTCCCCATCTACAATCCCAGGCCATATCTGAGCAGTCAGCTACTGCTGATTTAAATCATGTTTCAGTTTTGGTGGCTACAACACAGGCAGAAGGAACAGATCGCGCCCTCCCACCACTGGAGCACAGATTGTGCTGACGGTGGGCGAAGGTGCCACATGCAACCCATGGCTCAGTGTGGAACCACCCTAGTGAAAAAATTGCTTGTGGAGAACAGCTCCAAGCCAGCACGTTTATCTCGGTGTTTTTCAATGAAAATGTAATTAATGAAAAAGCTTTCTGCAGCCATTCCTAGAATTCAGTAAAATTATGGCTTCATTTTTTTAAACAGTTTATCTGAAGATACTTTTAGAAGTTTTTCATCCAAAATATTTTTTTTCCATTACCAAAATTTATATTTCTGCAAACGGAACATTGTAGGTTTGAGATTTTTGGTGGACAAAGAAACCAAAGCCCTACTCTCATCCTGCTTTACCCCTAAAGCCCCAATCCCTAAAGGATTCTACATCTCCATTTACAGGGTTTTGTATCTGATTTCATTTTTTTATTTTTTTCTGTTCACACCACTGGAAACAGGACTGGCCTTCAAACAAACAAACAAACAAACAAACAAAAAACAGTATTTATAGGCTGTTACAAAATTATTGGGCTTTCACACAATATGTTGGTGAGTTTTCAGGTGTGGAAAATGTATGGGAAGCAGAGAGGAAATGGGGAAGAAGCTCTGTCACCTTGGAGAGATATAGGGATGAGAAATGTAATTGACAGTGATCTTAGATCTTCCATAGAAAAAGTAATTCCAGTCTACTCCCTTCATAAGACAGATATTAACTTCACCTTCTTCAGTAGGGCAAAGTATATGGAGTACTTTGAAATACCTGGAATGTAACTATCCAGAGTAGCTGGGTAGATGAGAGGAAGTAAAAAGAAATACAGTGCCTCATCTGTGTCCAGAAACTAGGAACCCAGTGTTTTTTAGGTATGCTATAAAGCAGGGAAGGGAAATGAAAAAAGTTCACTCTTGTTCTGGCAGTGGTGATGAAAGAAGAGGTTGTTGGAAGACTTATAGTTCTGTGTTACAAACTAAAGGAGACTTCTCTACAGATTTTGATGGAAAATTGCTCTCTGACCTTCAGCCTCATTCTTGCTGACAGTGGAGAATTATTCTAAAAATTAAACTTCCAAGGAAAAAAAGGATTTGAACACCTATGTTTTCCAAGAAACTCTTCATTGGTAGCCAGTGTTACAGGAGAGGACACATAAGAAACAAAAACCTCAATAAATGTTGAACATGAACTAACAAAAAAGAAAAAAGAGTGAGACAAGTTTTGTAATAAATTGATGTAATTTATTTTTATTTTCTCTCTAAGTGGCAGTAGAATGGAAGATTTGAGCCAATATGAATTGCCTCTTCCAACCCAGAATCAGACACTGACCTATCTCAGTCCTCAGTGACACCTTCACCGTCACCAAAGTTGTGCTGGTTTCCACCAGCCTGACAAATGGCCTTAAATCTCTGCTAACATGGCATTTGACCTTAATTTCTCCTCTCATTCAGGCCATTTCAAGAATAGGACTTCAGGTTGTGACAGTGATGTGTTTCAGAAAACAAAATCAAGGCAAAATTCATTATCATGTGGTCACAGCACAACTTGACCTAAAGTGTATTAGAAAGAAAGTTATACCTTAGTAAAGCTAATAAAAACAGAAGAACTTATCCCATTCCTTTGTCTTCGTCCAGCTTCTGCTAAACTAAAATACTTTGATTTCAGAAGACACGGAAACATCCTTAACATCACAGTCATTTCTCATCTTTAATGGTCTTCGCCTTTTCTTGGGGATTGATTCTTGTGGTTAAAATCTTTCTCTGTCCATTGTCAGTTATTCATTTCATAAATGATACTAGTTTATTTCCTGAGAATAACCTAACCTCCCACCAATTTTCCAGGGTCCTACTATTTCTCCTTTTACTTTCATGAATATTATCAAAAGATGTTGTCTTTTCTGGACTTAGCTCAGGGTCTTGAGGTCAGCACTGTCACAAATCTGTGTTAATCTGTGTCTCTGGGATATTCTGATTTGAGTATCCCAGGGAAAGATCACTCCTTCCAAACTCCTTAGGAAGTACCAATCAATGTTGCCATCTGGAGGACACACAGCTTTACCGTAAACCCTGTTTCCATTTTATGCTGCTGCTGTGATACCCTCATCATGAAAGCCCAACTCACCGCAAACAGTTGTTACTCTGCTTTTCATGTCCCAGATTTTCTTCAGTTCCTTCTGCAACTGATTATATTTGTTAGTCTTCTTTTTGTATGTTCCATGAAGCCTATCATTATTGTATTACTTTTACATCTGAGAAATTGTTACCATTATCATTATTAGATAATAACAACCACATCTGATATCTCAAATTGATAGAAACACAGAAACAAAAACAACACAAATCCTGTGTTTCTTTAACCAAAGATTTCTTGGATATCTTGGAGAAAGTATTCCCCTTCAAAACAAGGGCTGTGCAGTGCTGCTGGCTGGGAGCAGGCAGAGTTCTGGTTTTATCTCTTTAGGAAAATCAGACAGTAGATTTGACATGACATGGGGTCATTGAGAAAAAAGGGTTTTTTACATTGATCAGTTCAACACATTGAAAAATTCCTAAGCATGGAGTATAATTTCCCATCATATGTATAGATGATAGATGTATAATTTAATTTCAGCTGCTTTGTATGGTAGTGTGGTGCCTTCACAGGCTCATTCATCCCACCTAGATAGACATCAGCTCTAAGAAGGAATGAAGAGCTCTCTGGAAGACACCAGCAATTATAACTTGCACCACATCAGTATTTCTGCTGCTGCCCATCAGCATGCAGCTGTTATTCCAATTTACTGAAACCTAACTTAGCTACTTAAAATAATCCTCTGGATTTTCTGCTTCTGAATTGCTTCTCTTCACTCAGTCTATATCATCCCTGACATGAAGTCCACTGCTCCAAGAGGAGCTTCCTTCTGACCTTCATGGATCTTGAAGTTGGACCTATTTCCCTTCCATGTATTTTGACTGAGATTGGGCGGAGGATATATATAGTTGGTGTGATACTCTCTCCTCTTTTCTGAGGCAATGTCTCTGATCTTTGATGGCCCCTCAGTTTAAGACTATGTGTGGTTGTGATTCCTGAAGCAGGGATGTGAGGCAGTTCCCTGCTAACACAGCCAGAAGGAGATCCAGTGGGACTACCCGGCAGCTGGGAGGTCTGGGATGGCAGAGATACTCACTGGGTCACTTCTCCTTTCCCAACTATTCTGCCTCCTTCTTTACTTGAAGACACGGGAACTTGTGCTCTCACAGATGTCTATTCCAGCCCCTTGGGTCTGAGTTAATTAACTCTGGATAGCATTTTGAGGAAGCGCATTTTAAGAAAGATGCACAACAGGATATTCAAGCATTATTAAGAACAGATAATAGTGCTGCAAATGGCCATCAGAGGTCATCTTTGTCCACCTTCTGCCCCAAGCATGGGACAGCTCTTGGACAGATGTTTCAGATGTTTGTTTAAGTTGCTCTTAATGGCTCTTGCTTTCAGTGATCCCACCGCCTCCTCAGACAACATATTCCAGGCTTTTGCAGATCTTCCTGTTTAAAAGAGCTGTTCTTTCTCCCTAATATTTTGTACAAACTCTTATCCTGATATAAGCCTATGTGAGTCAGTTCTCATCTTGTCCTCCACTAGCACAAAGTTAGAAAATAGAGGGTCAAGAAGACAATAAAGTGATTTTTTATTATTATTACTATTATTTTTACAATTTCAGATAGAGACATCATGCACAGCTGTCAATGTCAATTTGAGCAGCACAGATGGCCCCTCTTCAAACATCAGTCAGACCAGAAAGTGATTTCTGGTTCCCAGTGGAAAGAACATCTTCAAGTTGTTGTATCCTGTGAGCTCCCTGAGATAATAGCTTCCAGCAACACACACCACCATGTGCATACTTTGGTGTGCCAAAGCTCCCATGACCTGAGAGTAATAACTCGATTAGGCAGTGGCAGAGGATGGATATTGCAAGGTTCAGTGGGAGTGGTCCTTGTAAAAATTAATTGATTTTAGAACAGATTGCATCCCAAAAGATCTTGACAGTAGGATCCCAGGAGGAAATGGGCAACCATCCATTCTGTAACCTCCACTGCTTTTGTCAGCTTGCAAGTTAGGTTCCCTGCTCCATAGTGTGTTTATAAATCGTATGCAGGAGCCTGTATGGACACATATAGAGACATATGGAGACCTCGTGTTCCCTGGTCTAGGCAGTAATTTAAAGGAATGCCTCTTTTCCTAGCTGGCTTTCAGTGATTCATTGAGGATTCCTTCAGTATTCTTGTTTTAAACTGGAACGCATGTTCAGTAGGGAGAGTTTTGTAAGCAGAATGACACGAACTTCACAGAGCTGAACATTTTATTTTAAAGGCAGCCTAATTTTTTTCTTTTGTTGTCCTTTCAAGTGGTTTTGTAAGTAATTTTGTTCTCTACTTGGTGTAGTGGCGTTGAGCACAGCCCTAATCAATTCCTGTTAATTATTAGCAGCCTTCTCTGTAATTTTAATTTGTAAATAACATGAAGTCAGAAACTGATATGCTTAGATACTGAGAGACACAATGTGATACAATGTCACATGTAAATTTCAAAACATGCTACAGAAGGCCCTTCTCATTGCTTATTTCAGAACACTCATGGGAACTGAGGCACAGTGCAGTGAAGTGAGTTGGTCTAACAGAACTCTTCAAGCCATGGGAGAGTCACTAAGATCTCCAAAGATCTGTATAACCATCTCTATGCTTTCCAAGCTCCCCAGTGCCCTTCTCCATGCCAGTACTTTTGCCCATAGTGGCCAGTATTGTAACTTCTGTCACCCACTAGATGCAGCTGAAATTTTCTCTTTGTCTTGAGGGACATGGAGAGGACCCTTCCCTATATCTCCAAGTGAATATCTGGTCAGATCAGCACGTATTGAGACAACATTAACAAAACTCTTGGTAGAACCACTTTCTGCTGCCTTGGAAACTGCAGCATTTGAGGGAATTGTTTTACTGCCATAACAATTTTCTTTTGCATCCCTCTCTCCAATGGAATGGACTGCCTCTTTCAGAACAGCACCTTTGATTCCTCTGTGTGGTGTTGCCATTTTTGTCCTGCTGAACAATCTGTGTTGGAGCATGATGAATGGTCATAGAGCAAAGTTAAAAAAAGAAGGCTGAAATAAAAATGTGTCAGCTTTGTTGAAAAAACATTTTCCTATTGAGTCAAAGTGGGTTCTTCAAGGAAGTCTCCTAATGGGGAAATTGTAATTGTGAGCAGGGGGAATTGCAAGCAGCTCCAGGGATTTAGTAAAAATATTTATTTTTGCAAAGGATCTTGCAGAAAACTTTTCCATAGATGACCCCAGCAGAGGTGCAGTAACCTTTCTCTTCATCCCTATGGGGATCAGAGCATTTATTGAGACTTTTGGGATGGGGGTGGGATTGGGCGCCTTTGGAGAGGAGTGTGCAGTTCTCACTATGCTCTCCCACAATGTACTGCATTTGTAACACTCAAATGTGGAAAGAGTGTCTTTAATTTCCAGTGAACAAAGATTTGGTTTCCAGTTCTGTCTTGTTTTCACCATGTACTTTTCAAACACACTTTTTTGTTCATTAATGTTCACCTTTAGCCTATTGATTTGCTATAAAACCAAACCCTTTTATAAAGGGAAGGTAAAAGGAAATGAGGGAAAACGTAAACACATTGCAAAAGTAAGGATTTCCCAGAATAAACCCACATATAACAAAAATATATGATGTTGCTTCTTTTATTAGCACTGTAAAATAGAAGGGAGGGAAAAATGTGAAAATACATTAGGGATTTTAAAGCCAAGCAAATCAATTAGTCATTACTGACATAAATTTCCCTTTCTTGGGGACGTTCAACCTTCTCATATCCCGTGGATGAACTCTAAAGCACCTGTAGTAGATCTGTTTTCAGTAAAGAGATTTAAACTACTGTAGATGTTTTTCCAAGGAAAATACAATGTTGACAGAATAATGCGTGGAAGAAGAGGCTACTAAGGCAGCTGCTATAAATTGCTAGCATTGTAATCCCTCTTGCAACACGCCCAACTTCACAGGATGTGCATTTGTTGATGCTCTACATATGGCTTTAAGTAAAAGTAATTCTCCCCCCCACAACATGATGAAAACTAAGCAAGTCCTGCAATTGAAAGGGGAGGATCTCCCTGAGCACTGGAACAAAGATGCTCATTTTGGGAAGCAACATCACATTTTGACAAGGATCTCTGTAGCAGTGTGCCCAGACAGATGGCAATGGTGATGTCATTGGGTAGGATATGAGTGTCCCCAGCTGTCCCAGCAGGTCCCAGCCATGTGCTGAGAGCTTATGCATTCCCTCATGCTGCCCAACTTCGCTTGTGCTAGCAGCAGAGGTGGTACGATGGACATGTGGTGCCAGGGCAGGGAGAAACCTATGTCCTTTCCCAATAGAGTAATATTATCCTTGGGCACAGTAAGGCACTTACAGACCCTTCTGCATAGTTCTGCTTCACCATGTGGCATCAGCAAGGGCTACCTGAGGCTGCATTGCTGCACTGGGACAGGATTTAGACCCCACAGGGAAGATCTGTAAACACTGTCTGGATCTATACAAAAACATCTCTGGAGCAGAACTGTGAAATGGACAGGGGAAAGGATTTTGAAGTGGATCCTATTTGTTGGATGGGGAGTGAGCACTCCATGCAAGTACCTGTGCTGGGAGAGCCGCAGCAGGAGCAGCTGCTCAAACTTTGATCGCTTTTAGAGGTGCTGATACCTCAATGGAGGCCTTCCTGGGGCTCACAGAGAGGGACACAAAACTGGTGTGCAGGAACCAAAGGCTGAGATCCTCTTAAGTTGTTAAATAATGTGTGGCCCTAAGGCTCCCTCCCAACGCTGTTCAGCCCAAGGTTTGATATTTGCTGCTTCGCACTTGCCGTATGGGTCTGTGACCTTTTTTTGAAACTTTTTCTTTACGAGTTTATTTTGGCTCGGCTCAGGCATTCATAAAATTCCTGGGGAGCGGGAGGTTTGAAGCACGGCTGTAAAAGGAGGAGAGGGGAGGTGGGAGAAGGGATCGAGGAGGAGAGTTTTCCATTACCCTGTCATAGCCTCCCTAGTGCGGGTCTTACGCCTTTGAGCTCCTCTCTAATGCTGCGAGCTCCTGAACTGAGGAGAGAGGGGAAAAGGAGGGGGCAGATGGGGGATCTCACTTCCTTTCCCGTTCAGGAGGCAGGATCAGGCCCCAAACAGATAGCTCTTGCTGCAGTTTCCCTTGTCAGTCATCCTTCTGCAGCTTTTGGTCTTCGCAGCAGGTCAGCGGAGTTGGTGAATAGCTCAGAAAGCACAAGGCATCTGAAACAAATTAGATCTCTTATAGCCACCCAGAGACTGATGATGGATGGAGGTCTGTATTTACAGCAAAACTAATTGGCAACATACACAGACATCCAAAAAAGTATATTATTTTGCCAGACTTTGGAGTCGCTAGGCTCTTTTTTTTTTTTTATTGTAGAACATTATACAGCTAGAGATAAAAAAGAACAGTGAAAGTTTTAAATCTAATAAAAGTGTTTGACTGCAGAGTAAAAATAACATACACAGAGAAGTTTGATTTGGAATCAAATTTTATTAATGGTCTTTTCTCTGCAAAATGTTTCCAATTAAAAAACAATTCTGAAGTGATGCATTAATAAACTTCTTCTCCCCCCCTTTGGAGGGTCTAAGACTTTTAAAGGCTGAGGTGGATAAAAAAAAGCCAGTGGATGTTATTAAAACATAATTTAATATAACCTAAATACAGCACTTGCATACCATAGAGAGAAAGCCCGCTGTATAATTGAATCCGAAACAATGATAGTATGTTGACTTTTCAAAGAGAAATATTATCAGACTGTGAGCTGCTGTTCAAAAGAAGGGTCTTCTTTAAGCACCCAGGCATGCAAGAAGTAATAAAGAGTAAAATCGGGCAGGTTTTGCTGGACACCATGTGGCAGATTTTGATTCCTCAAAGGCAAGAATAGATGTGAAATTGGGAGCATGCGGTGGATGAGCAGCCTGCATTCCAACAAGAAGTTTGTTTGATTTATAAACGAATGATATCTCTTCTAAAAAAAGAAAAATAAAAAGAGAAAATGAGAGAGAGAGATGGATAAAAGGGGTGTTGCAGATCTCCAGAAAGTGATTGACAAAAGGGAATATTTCTATCTGTCAGTCTCATTTGGCAGGCCCTGGTGGCACAGTGATGTAAGCATGTTCTGACTGTTTTCCCTTTCGGAGAGGTTTGTTCCCTGATACATTTGAGTGATAAATAGGTGAGCTCCAGAGAAGGTCAAATGCGTGATTAGAAAGGAGGAAGCTTTCAGACTATGTATGCTTCTGTTTCCTTATTTTTGCTTCAAGATGGGAAAGACTGACCAGATGATTGGTGTCTTTTAGTGCTGAAAACACAACTTGCCCCTTGCTGACAACAGAAGAATGAGTTCTGTATCCCGCCCCTAGTGCTGCATCCTGCACCAGGAGGCAAGTTTCCAAAGCCCAGCCAAAGACACAGAGCTGTGGCAGTGAGTAGGGTTGGGATGCACGTGCCCTTTGGTACTGAGCTGGTGAAACAGTGTCATCTTCATCCCACTCATCCCTGCCCAACACATCTCATCATTTGATGCCCTTTTCCCCTTGTGAAGAGACCTTGGTGCAAATAAGACTTAGCTCCTTCCTCCTCCTCTGCAGGATTATCCCCGATCCCCAATTATTGCTATTATTACTGTGTTTGCTGGGGAGGATTTTCTCATTCCAAGCTTTTTTGTGGTGGTTTTTTGTTTTGACTGCATCTGGGAAGCCGTCTTTGTTTAAACAGCTATCGGAGTGAGCAAGGGTATGTGATCCATTAGCTCTGCTGAAAACACAATCATTGTGTTATTCCAAGCTGATGAAAATGTCCTCTGTAGTTTTCTCTCGCAATGTCCACATGCCAATCAGTGTTTGTCAGTGATATAATTTTCTCGCATAAACACATCCGTTGTGCAACTTCCACTCTGAGTAAATAGATATAATTCCAAAACCAAATAACACGCTTGGAGGGAAGCAGGAGATGAGACATACGTGGAACTGGAGGGGAGAGAAGCAGCTAGGAGTGATTGGCTTTAGCTGGAAAGGGAGAAGGTGGAAAAACTTTTAGGAACAGGGAGGACTGCTGGTTTATTTCTTCATACAGCAAAAAAAAAAAAAAAAAAAAAAAAGCCTGGGAAGATGAATATTTGGGAATATATATATGTATATATTTTTTTAATGAACATTTGTGAACTAAGACCACCATGAACTGCTGAAAGAAGGACGGCTGTTGTTTATGGAATTGGGAAAACATTTTTTTTTCCCGATTTGAAACAGAATAGCCATTTCCCCTTTTCCAGAAGGCCTGTTCAGCCATAGGATTTTTTTTCTCCTCCTTGTTCAGTGCTTATATAACCTCTGGGTAATTGTATCTTTTAATCCAGTATTGCAAGTTTATGCAAAAGAATGATTCCCGTTCCATATGTTTTCAGTGTGTGTGTGTATTTGAGTGTAAGAAAATTTGTAAAGTAAATCCTTCATTTAAATGGGTCCCTAGACTTGGCAGAGCATGATTACTTCATCTGAACACACGCAGCATTTGTCCATGACTGTATGTAGTGCATATTGACATAAATATATCCTGTGTACCTTGCCTACACACTGCACAAAAGGCAAATGTGTACATTGCAAAATACTGTATGGCAATAGAAAATATGTCTTTCCTTTTGGAGGACTGTTTTATATGTGGTCCTACAGCAGTGCTAACTGTCCATAGCATCCTATGGGCTGCCTGTGCCATATGGGGGGCTTGTATGCAGCCCCCCAGGAACCGATCTGGTTTCAAACCCAAGCACTGGATTGCCTGATTTGCATTTTTCCCCATTTGAGGGTCCTGGGTGAGGCAAGGGGAGAGCTGAAACCCTAAACTGCTTTGTGCTTATTTGTTTTATGATCCTATTGGGTGCAGTGTTTACTCAAATCCGGCAAGCATCTGGATTAGATAATTTGTTGGAAATTAGCGGCATTTGATGGTTATCGGCCCTCGTGTGATTAAAACCCGGCTGTCAGTGTCATGCTTGGGTTTGGAACACAGGGATGGCTGCCCACGCACAGAGCTGTCAGAGCCATGGAGATCCAACCCTGCAGTGGGGTGGGACCCTCCAACAGGACAGAGCTGCAGATAGAAGAAAGGAAAATCCCTTCAGATCCCAAGCGATGTGAGTGTGGAAGGAAGGGGCACAGTGGGCTGAGATTTCTATCTCCTGAGCATTTTGGCACCCCTCTTTGGAGATGGACACGGCAGGAATGCAGAGGAGCTTTGCTCCCTTGCCACACCACTTTTATTATTCATACCGAGGGAAGAAATTGAGCATCCTTTCCCATCCTTGCACCCCCCCATCTGGGCACAGTGGTGTGTTTCTAAAAAGCACCCCACACTCTTCACTCCTCTTTCCTTCTCCCTCCACTTCGAGGTTGGATAGTGCTCACTTCTAGCTAGGATTTTGGAGCTCGTTTAAATTGTAACAAGCTCGAACCCTGCAGGAAGGGTTTCAACACTGATATATTAATGTATGTAGTTTTTACAGAGCCTCATGTAGGAGCTGAGGAAATGGGACAGCTAGAGTGACCCTTGCTTGGATATACCGAGCAGATAAACGATTAAAGATGAAACTCTGCATTTTAATGGATAGGGCGAGGCGCATTTATAAATATACATTATATGAAACAGGCCTTTAAAGTATACTTGTCATGTGCAGATGCCCAAGAACTAATATTTCCAGCTGTGCACGTATAGATACATTCAATGTACACTGTACATCAGCATAAGGTTGGCTCTGCATTTGCTGCCCACATTTAGGGAAAGGAGCTTGATTATTCTCAAGCTGCATGAGAATTGCTTTAGAAGCATAAGTATAAAGATATTATATTATACTGCCTTTAAAGCTCTGCAGCTTTTGGGTATATTGTCGTAGTTGTATTAAATCAGCAGAGCTGAAATATAAAGGATTTGTTGTTTTTCTTTTCTTTTATAAAATGTAATGAGCTCTCTTGAGAAAGGACTCCAAACAATAAATGATCTCTGTGGCTCAGTTCTGTAAGCTTGTTTTTCATATGTGAGCACACAGCTGTGTTCCTGTCAGGGATATGGGAAGCATACACAACCCTCCAAATGCCACATTACAATGCTGAAAACAGCATTCATTCATTCAAGATTAACCACCCTTTTCATTCTGATGGTATGTTTTGCCATTAGATAGAATAAGAATGTAAGAAAACCCATGAAGAGATTTTTTTTTTTAATTAAAAAATAAAGGACATTATATCTCTCTTTCCTGGGGAAGATTTTGCATTGGGTTGAATTTTGAATTTGTGCTGCTTCAACCTGGGTAGTGGTGGGATGTCTCTGAAATCCCCATGAGCTGCACATATCTCAGGCATGAAGAGCAAAACAAGGGTTTGTGATGACTGAGGGCCACAAGACTTGGTGCATAAACCCAGGGAAGTTAGGTGGAAGCTGAGCTTTGTGAAGGTCTGTGTCCATCCTGCATCATAAAGACCAGTGGGTGGACCTGAGTTCAGCACAACTAAAATCCTGGGCAGCCCTAGACCAGGCTACATGTGTGTGTGTTCTCTGCAGGTTTCTGGACTAAAGAAATTATCAAATCATCACCCTCTAAACCTTTCCAATCATAACCCGCCCACAGCTTGATTTTCTGGGGCCGTCAGATCTCCGGGCAGTTTGCTGCCTTGCGCTAATGAGTAATGTGCGCTGAGTGAAAACTCTATCTGCACATCTTTAAATTAAACCAAACCACACACATGCACACACTAAAATCATTTCAATCTACCCAGTGGGTTTTTGCCTTGCTGCATGTGCAGAGGCTCTTATTGATGTGGGATTTATGGAGCAGAAGAAACTCCTTAAATGTGCATCAGGACTAGTAATTTTTCCCTGTCGCCTGCAGCATGGGTTTATATGATATGATCATGAAAAAGGGAATGATTTCCTGCCCTGTACAATTTAATTTTATGAATGGAGCCATATAACACAGCATAGTAGCTTTAAAAAACACCATAAAAGACATTACAGGAGAAACCAAGTCATACGCTACTCCACCATCCAGAAAACAAAGCCAGCGTATATGGATTAGCTTCCTTGTTTGCTCTTTCATTGTGCCTTGATGGTAACTCTTGCATTATGATTTTCAGAAGCACATAGCACAGAACGGTTTATGATGTTTACTTAGCATATGGGACAATAGATGGAAAAGTGCCATAATTTGTGACGCTGGATGCAAAATAAACCTATCATCATTCACAGAGAGTGCTGTTCCTTTGGATAAACAACCCTGTTGTTGGCTGGCTGGAGCAGACTGTTGCCTCCTGGCTCCTGGCTGGGGGTGCTCATCTTCAGGCCTTACAACACTGGTGTTGGAGCAGGACTGTTTTTGGACTCCAGTGGGGCCGTGCTGGCACTACACAAGCACTTTGTCCTTATTTAGATAAAATAAGGGTCCCTGAAATCTTCACAACACGAAAAACAGCTTCATGTGGTCCTTCACAATAGCTGCCTATGTGGGAAAGATGTAGAGAGGCCTACAACCAGCAGTTTAGATGTAAATCTCTTGGGGAGATTCTGATATTGAGCCAGACCAATGTTGTGCCCTGATCCCTGATGTTTTAGGCATTCCTGGACTCCTCATATTGGTGTGTCCATGTTTGACTTAGCAGGGTAAGAAATCTGCTCATTCTCACTTTGATTTCTGTTGCTATCTTTAGTGCACTGAGGTTAGAGTCCCAGCTGACTGAATAACCAGGTGCTTTTCCCTTGAGATTTTGGTAAGGCCTTCTCGTAGCACCAAAGGCAGTAGTTAGTGAATTGAATTGTGAGTGTCTGTGGAAATAAGTCCAAAAAATTATGCATGCACTAGAATTACTGAGTTCTGAAAGACAACAGGGGAAGGTGTTTTGAGATTGTGTCCATTTGTACTTATCTAAGACCTGCACCATCAGACCTACTCCATTCCTGACTTTTGCACATTGAAACTCATCTTACAGCTCTTTTATGATAGAGCTACCATAACCTTTCCCAGCCCTTCCCTGTCTTTGAACAATTTTCCCGTAATGCCCCCCTTGCTGCAGCTCAATGGCAAGACTTCTTGTCTCCATCCCATAAAAGACACAGAGATCTATGGCATCCATCTTCTCATCCGTGTGTTTGTGGACTAATAGAGTATGTCCTCTTTGGCTTTTCCAGACTAAAAAAAAAACCACTCATTTTCAGACATTTTTTCTGTTATTTTTTCTGTATTTCTTACCCATGTTTTCCAGCTCTGACTTTTTCTCTATTTTGAGCAGCTCCATGTTTTTCTCAGACCTCCCTCCAAGCCTGACTAGCCCTGGACTTCATCAGCTCTGATCAGAAATTGGTTATGGAGCCATCTTTGTGGTTTTGAGTTGAACTATATCCAAAGCAAACAAATCCCATGGTACTTTTTCCCATTGCTCTCTTGGGATGTGGTAGTTTTGAAGCAGTAGCAGAAGATAAATGCAGTGGAGGCCTTCCTGGTAGTTAGTGGTGGGGCAGGCTTAGCTCATGTGTCTTGCATAAGACGCCCTGGTTTATTAATTTAAGCACAGTGCTGAGGTTTACACTTTGACGTGTCACATCGGCTTTTGATCAGCCAGGAGGAGTTGAATGGAAGAGAGGGAGGGACAGTGTGTGTGCTGAACTTTGCCCACAGCCTTACTGAACTAACAGCCCTTCTGTTTTGCTTTGTCACGCATCACCCAGCTCACAAACAATGATTTGCCAGGCTCCAGGTAGACTTTCAAGAAACCTTGTTCAGTGTGTCCTATTTGTCATGCATGGATCCACTGGTGTCCACTCTGGAAGTGGTTTTTCAACTGTTTGCAGCATGAATAGTATAACAGATTATCAGTCAAACAGTCAAAAACAGGCATTGCTAGCCTCTTCCAGGCTTCTATTGTTTTATTATTATTGAGTCAAAGGACCTGTCTTCTGTGGATGGGAATTTTCTAGCTGCACTTCAGTAAAAAATAAAATAAAATAAAATAATAACACCTCAGATAAAATAACCAGGAAAGTTTCCACTAAGAGCGTGTCATTATGTCAACTCTGTTCAGCGGAGAAGCATTGCATTCAGTAAATATATATTCGGGAGCTACTTTGCGATCATTGACATTTGACATTTTTCTTACATCTCTTCCTATTAGCATGTTTCTGTTTGGAGTGTACTTGACCTATTTCAGAAATATTCCTCATCTTTTCCCATTATTTGCTGAGCAGCCATAACCCTGGGAAGAACCACTGCATTTTATAGGCTGCAAAGTTTCATGGAAACAAGAGGCCCCTCTTGTGTTGCTTAAGTACCTCATCTGTGAAGGTAAATATATTCATGGATTTAATTAGGAGTTGTAGTATTAATATTTATGCAGATAAAACTAGGTGGGGAGGCAGAAGAAAGAAGAGGGAGCAAAACTGACTCACTCTTCATGAGGGGAGGCTGCAACTGAATCCCTGTGACTGCCTGCATGGGGGAAACCTAAGGGAGAACTGGTTCTAAATTAGGGATGTGAAAACATGGCTTGCACTGAAAACTTGAGTTGCTTTATTTTGAAACAATATTTTTCATGCAGAAACAAATCTGAAGGCCAGATGACAGTGCTTTGTACAAAGGTCTTTTGGGGAGAACAGAGATGAGATGGGAATCTAAAATCAGGAGAGATCTGATTCTGTTCTGTTCTGTTCTGTTCTGTTCTATTCTATTCTATTCTATTCTATTCTTTTTTCTGATGATTGTGGTTTGTATTTACTGCAGTATTTTTCAGAATATTAATATATTTTTATTCATGAATGGAAGCAAAAATTCAAAACCTTCCATTATTCTGTGACTAATAACAAAATAAAGATTTTTAGGATTTTGAACCTGTACTTCCTTGACATGATTTTCAGATACTCCTTCATCTATGAATTATGTTGAGGTGGTAAATATTCATTTTCAAAATCGCACATACAGAAAAAAGAATTGAGTGTGGATCAGACATCAAAGCCCAGAGACATCTCAGGTCTCTCTAAACTTGTGCTGTCATGACCAGGGCAGGTAGTGGGAACTCCTGGCTCTGTTTTATTCTCATGCTGACCTTGCATTCCCCAAACGAAGTAGAAGTAACCCATTTGGGAAAGATTTGGAGGTACATAAAATAGCATGGCATCCAGTTTTTATGAGTGGTGTCACTGAGCCTAAGTACGATCACTAAGAGTTCATATTCAGGTAGCATGTGATGGAGGGTCCTGGCACATCAGAAGGTAGAAATTACTTGAGAACACAAAGCTGTGTCAAACGCAACAGGGAAAGCATGCTTTTTCTTGCTCAAGGAGCAGTTCACCTCTTTGTTCTGTCTTTTGTGCCCAGGCTGCACCTGGCCTTCTTCGATTTAAATTATCAGGTATGTGTCTCTGGGAGAGCTCTGGGCTGGCTGTGTTAGAAAGCATCACCTTCCCTTCAGGCACAGCTTCATCTCTTTGTTCTGCTCTCATAAGGTAATTGGATGCTAATAAATCAGCACTCTGGTTCGTGGTATTTAAAACGTTTCTAGTGACTGAAAAAAAAATGACACTCATCTCTTATTTCCTTTCCCTGGTTTGCCATGTGCTTTCCTTCTTTCTGTTAAGATCTCTGTTCTGGTGATCAGCTTTTGCTCATGCATAGTTCAGTTTCTTTAGTTGGATGTAGATGAAAAAGGAGAAAGAGGCTCCAGCCCCTGTTCTCCTCTTCTGCTTTCTGCTCACTTTGGGAAGTCAACCAGAACATCATCATGAATATTCCACACACTAAGGTCCCACGTAGCAGATGTAGGAAGCTGGAGACAACCCACAGCTCTGCAAACCTGAAAGCATTCCCAAGCCACATGCCTGCCAAGTGGCACAGGGTGTTCTTCCAACATGTGTCAGGACACAAGGCACATTGCATAATCGTAGAATCATGGAAGCATAGAATCATTAAGGTTGGAAAGACCACTAAGGTCATCTAGTCCAACTGTCAACCCATCGTCACCATACCACTGAATCATGTCACTCACCGTGACATTTACCCTTTTCTTGAAAACCCCCAGGACAGTGGCTCCACCACCTCCCTGGGCAGCCTGTTCCAATTACTCACTACCCTTTCTGAGGAGAAATGTTTCCTAATATCCAACCTAAACCTCCTCTCGCACAACTTACCTCATTCACTCTGCTCCTATCAAAGCCGTTATCTCTACCTACACTCTGTAAAACCTGATGTGGATAGAATTACCTGCCTCAGGCAGTGGCTGTAGCTGTGGGGAAGTGCATGTTGCTCATCCTTAAGAACAGACCAAGGATGATCCAGATCTCAGAGGGGGCAGACTTGAATCTGCGGGAATGGCAGAGTCTAGCCATAAATAGTGTTCACCACAAAGACACGCTAGGAAAAATACCCCCTTAGCAACAACAGCAACAGTTGCCACTGCAATTATTCTGGCAAATGACAGTAATTTGTGCTGACCACACTGTGGTCTGCCTCCAGCTTGCCAACTTGATCCTGCTCCAGCCATTAATATCAGTTTATTATGCATATAAAGAAAATAGTTTTCATTTAAAGGCCTCTGCGCACTCTGTGAGTCATTAATGAAGTATCATGGTATCTATGACCTAAAAAGAACACTTTGAGCTCCTTTTTCTTGTGCAAGAACCACGACCTGCTGGTTGTTTGACGAAATCATTTATCACTTCTTGTCCTTCCTATCTGTGGCCCTGTTCCTTGGAATAACAAGAGCTTGGCTTGAGAAATGGGCATGAAATGTGGTTATGTTTAAAATTTGTTTGTTTTCATTGTTTTTCTTTAGCTTTGTTCTTGGAACTTGTACAATAACGGCAAATAGTTTAAAGAACACAGAGGACTGGAGTTTGGTTTTATGCAGAGCTGGGGAGGCTGACAGAAAAGCTAAAGGCAAGTGAAGGGACCACATTCAGCGAGGCTGAGGTGAACTGGTGTGTTTAAGGACTCTTGAGGACTTTGAGTTGAAATAACTTCCATCTTCCCTCTCAGCTTGTAACTCACACCCTGCTCACACCCAGGCTGAACTCACACCCAGCTACTGCTGGGGAAGTGACACCTCTTAAGTCATTGACTGCAAAATGGACTCAAGCAGCCAAAATGAGCACAAGTTGGGCAAGCTCACCTGCCGAGTCATAACCCCAAAAAGCAACAAGGAAGAGACACTAAGCCTGAATGAAACACTGCTAACCACTCTCTCCAGCTAATTGACACATTCCTAAAATTCCTCTTGAGCTTCTTGGCAGTCTGAGCTCCATCTCCTCCTTCAGCCACCACCAAAGGGAAAGGAACGTAGTACTGTCAGAAAGACTCAATTATTCTGAATAAATGGACACAAGTGCTACATGTGAGGGCTCCAAATGTAGCCTTATCCCAGGAGGCAATGAGAACTGGGGGTGTTCCTCTGCTCCACCCAGCTGCTCCTTCATGACCCATTTGTTTCAGTGTAGCTGAATGCACGTAAACCCCAGCAGTTCCCATGAGGAGTGTCCCACAGAAGCATCAGTCTCACTCCCAACTCAACCAACAGTGCAGCAAGGAAGATACTGTGAAATATCCTTTGCATAGTAAAAGCAATCTCCAAAAGCCAAGAGGCATCTCAGATAAGTTTCTGATTACTTCATGGTAGTGCACCTTGACTATAGGCTGCCTCCAAGATGCTTATTGAAATAGACTTTGCGTCGTTGCATACACTGCTGGCATGTGGCTCAGCTTGTCTCACCTGTAGGAGAGGCTCAAGGAAAGGTGACAACCAGCAGGTGTAAAGAGCGTTCTTAGTTCTGCATCTGCCATGTGAAACCACTGACAGTCATTTCTTCGGGGAAAGGAGTCATCCTTCTCCTGCTGCTCTCTGCATGTAGTATTAAGATATTAGAAGCTGCTTTAACTTGCCTTCAGCAGCCATCTGAGAGAGGCTAGTCCATCCTCGGGATGACTGTTCTGGCAGTCTGTGGGTTCAGTACATCTCAAAACTGCTTAACAACTGTTAGGCTGACTCCTTCTAGTGTCACTAAAGAGTGTGCTGGGTCCTTCAGAAAGATGAAAGAGACAAATAGACTTTGGAGAGGTCTTAAGCATTCACTCATACAGCAGAGTCAAAGACAGAAGCCTGGTGTCACAGTCTCCTCTGCGCATTAAAGGGCATCATGAAGTGTTGTCCCTGTGGTAGTGATGATAATAGGGTTGTACTCCTTATTCTGTGCTGCTTTCTGCCTCAGGGCCTTACACTGCGCTTCTGGGAGGGACATCCCCTGGAGCAGTCTGAGAATTGCTTGTGGAGTAGGTGGTGATTCAAAGAGAGTTCTCTGTGGCCAGGCAGAGAATCAGTCACTTCTTGCTTTTTAAACATGTCCAGAGGATAGGAAGGAAGCATGTCTCCATCCTCTGCTTTTATGTGGTATCCGGGTAGCGACTGCATTTGGGGAAGGGATGGGTAAGGCTGTGGCTCAGTCCCTTCCACTGCCAGTGCATGTACAAAGGGACTGCTCCCAGAACTAGCAAAACTGTTGGATTTGTGGTCACTTTGGATTTACTCCTGTGTCTCTGTCCTCCTGCAGCCCTCTGCCATGGCTTTCAGAAACAGAAGTTGTGTCTTCCCTTTGTGCTGACGATGACTTTTTTTTCTTCCAGTATTTGCTCTAATTGTTTTTTGAGCTCCTTTTCAGCTTTGTGAGAGGCTTTTGTTGTTTGTCTTCAACCTGCTGCGTCATTGTTACTTTGGCTGATCCCTAAATCTTGTAAACTGAGAAAAGAGTTCAGTGTTTCCACTCCACCTCCTCTGTGAAGCCTGAGGAGTGTAATAGTGTCAGAGTACAGCAAACAGTCCCACAATGGTTTTCTTCTTTCCTCTTACACACCTATATATGGATTGACCCTCTCCAGGCTTCGCTGGTGTATTTATTTACAAATTCATATTAGATATGTTGTTAAGATACTCAGTGAAAGACTGTGAGTTAGGAGAGAGATGGTCAAAGTAAGCTTTTAAGAAATCACTGCTTATTATGGCAAAGATTTCCAGCATGGAATTCAAACTGATTGTAACTCATGTTATAAGCTAAAAATTAGGTCACATCAGGTGCTTCTCTTCTAAAGCAGGGGACAGCTCAAAGCTGCTATATCCACTCAGTTTTCTAACAGCTTGTTTCCCTCTATGAAGCCATTGCTATGACTGCACTCCAGTTGAATGAGTTCAACACTGTCCTTTTTAAAAAGTGCTGAGCTCAGCAGAAGGCACTACAAAGTTGTCTGGTTTGTTTTCGTCTAATTTCTGTTTAGACATATGGCTAATCATGCCTGAAAAACGCGTAATCATATCCATGGCAAAATTCGTATGATTATGTATGGGGAGTTCAAGTGTTTCCCTGTTATTTTAAAATAATGTTAAACTGGGATTACTTGGTATTATGTTCCTTTTGGACCTTAAACGTCCATGTGCATTTATATCAGCCGTTTGGCTGTCACATCCGTGCTTACTGCCTCAGTGAGTAGCAGGGCAGGAAGCCGGCATATTAGCTCCTGGCACAAACAGGGTCTTTTCTTTATAAGAAGATAGCTGGGACATAATATAACTGCTCCCTGTTCTTCTTAATGGGAAGCTAAGTGACGTGACAGATGTCATGTCAGGAGACAGATAAATGACTGCTAATGATCTTTCAGGCTCTTGGAGTTTTGGAGAATAATAACACATCTCATCTTCTCAGTAAAATTCTCACTGTACAATTTTGAGTAAAACCACAATATTTTTGAGCAGTGTGATGTATGTAAAATAGCCCTTGCACAACAATAACTATCACAGAGTCGTCCGCATGCATCACATCCAGAATCTTTGCAACTGAAACATATGCTCAGAACTATAGGGCAGTATAAAGTGGACATCTAAACACAGAGATTTATTTATTTTTTCTCTCTATGTGATGCACACAAACATACTTTGTGTCATCAGCTCTATTGCAGACACAGCACCCGCAAACCCACACGTCTCTACAGGTACATGGAGGTAATGTTGCATAATTAGCCACACTGAGGTCTCACAGTATGGTTCTGAATTTCTTGTTCCGATTCTCCACAGAAAGAATTATATCAAAACTCCTTTGTGGTGCACATCTATTTATGGATTGCACAGAGCACGGGGTGTATGGCAAATTTATATGGCAGATTTCTGTGCTGTGATGTGCACACGCACATCTCTGTTGGCAGGACCCACACACCAGGTACTGGAATATCCATATAATATACATATCGGCGCATTATGAGCAGCACATTGAGCTTAGCGCAGTGCTCCTTCTGCTGCTTTTGTGCACTTCATTACAGAAACATACTTGAGTTTGCTCAGTTGCTTATCCCAAAGGCCAACTTTTGATCTTCTCTTGGGAACCTGTCGCACTGCTGTAGTTTCTAGGTACCGCCGCCAATGTGTTTACCAACTCTTTTTCTCTTTCTCGCCCTTTCTATTATGCGTCCCCTTTTTTCTGCCACACAAAAGCTCTGTGCGGTGATGTGTGTGGTCCCCAAGAGATGCAGGCCCGGTTTTCGGTGAGGCGCTGCGCTGGAGGATCTGTGAACCCGTGCAATTAGCAGTTTAGATCCGGGACCCCACGTGTGGGAGCAGGGCTGGCGGTTGTGCCCGGGCGCTGGGGACAGCCGCCCTTAGGGCGAGTGCACCGACCCCTGGCAGAAGGGTCACAGACAGCCCCCGAGCTCAGGAAAATACCCCGGGATCAGAGCCACAATCTGTAGCGGGGATGTCCCCCCGCGCACAACACATGGATTCAGAAAGGGATCATTTGGAAAGCATTTGCAAACATATGGGTCATTTTTAAGTCAAGATTATTATTATTATTTTTTTAATTCACTGTGTTTCCTAGTTTGTCTTGGTTTGGAGGGAGGAGTTGGAGGGAAGTTTAGGCGGGAGCTGTTTGGGTTTGGTTGGGGGGAGAGACTTTGCCTGCAGAAAGCCTGGCTGGTAAAAAAAGAAGTGGAGAGCTGAGTGGTGGAATAAAGAGCCCCAAAGCAGCTTGTTCCCAACTCATGTCTCCTACATGGAGATTAGAAGAACAAACACTCTGCTCTTCTTAATGATGGCATTACTGAGTATAATTAATTAGAAGGGTAGCCAAAGGAATCGGATCCCTGATGTTAATTACTTTCCTAAAAGGATAATATGCTCTTATGTTACCCATCTAGATCTACCGAAATATGTCTATTACTGCTACCAGTGCTAATAATTGGGTTGTTAAACAGAATACTCCAGAGATCATAGAATCATTAAGGTTGGAAAAACCTATAAGATCATCTAGTCCAACCTCCAGTCCATCCCTGTGACCGCTTTAGGCAATGTCTGTCTATGTTTAATGATATGTATATGCGTATACATACTTTTATATGCCTAAATGGATACACACACACACACATAATAGATGTATACTGTATGCCCAACTACCCACGGCTATCACTTCTAGTTTATGTGTGTATACTTAGAGGCAGAAAGATGAATAGTGTAGCAGTACTACTTGTAGTGCTACTGCCAAGGGATGGAAGTCATGAGCAAAGGCTCCCAACTTTGTCTCTCTTGAGCCGAACAATTAAGTGTGGGCTAGGAGCAGGGCTGTGCTTTCCTTTTCTTGGTTGGGGAAGTGATGGCCCATTGAGCTGGTTGAAGAACTAGTGACTGGGTGGCACAGATTTGTGGAGAATTTCATCTGCAGAAAGTGATCAGTGTCCTTCAGATGGTCTCAGCAGGCTGTAGATATTTTGCTTAGTGTGCTCTGGGTACTGTGAAGGATTGCTAAATAAACTGTGGGGGTAACAGTGAAAACACACAGCTTTTGGATTTTCAGCAGAAAACCTGCAGTGCAGAGTTGTTATTATGATCATCACTTTACAAAGTGGCTTTACTGACTCTGAAATGACTTTAGTGAATCCAGGGGATTTACCATCTGTACATACAGTGCAGGGGGAAGTGGCTGTTGCTACAAGCACATCCACCTCCTTATCTACATCTTTTGCCCACGTTCTTGTGTGCATGCACGCACAGGTGTGATGGATGTGCATACAGATATATATGCACACATGGATATGGGCATATATATGCACACTTGTATTCAGTGTATGTATGTATGTGCAGTACTGGTCTATAAAGGTCTCTGAGCTTATTTGTTGCCAGGCATGTTTACATCCATGTGTATGTGTGAGTAGGTACAAATGTCCTCATGCATTTTGCCAGCAGGAGAAAACCTGCGTGTTTAGCTGTGTGTGAGTATGCAGGTGTGTGCCACATGGATGTTGTTTTGAGACTCCCATCCCTTCCGACGGCTTCCTAAAATATCACTGCCTCCCGATTCTGTCATTCCCCCAGACTGTGAATTTTCTATGGGACTCAGGGCCTTTGCCCAGTGCTCCTCGGTGAGCAGAAAGCAGTAAGTGCAGTTTAATGTATTATTTATGAGTGGTGGGAAAGTCTAAGGGGGTTTTAATCTCTGTCTCTCCACTTCCTTCCCAGCTGAAAACCATTTCACCTCCCTTCCCAGATATTCAGCTCCAGCGTGCTCCCCCACCCCACTCCCATCTGCGCCTTATTTGTACAAATGTTCCCGTGTCTTTAGAAATCATCTTCAAGAAAAAAAAAAGAAAAAAAAAAAGAAAAGAAACCCCCTTGCCAAACCCATATTGTACTTCAACATTTGTGAAGATTTTGTTTCTCTCAATATGGTAGCGAGAGGGGGCTCTGGGAGGGGCTTTCTTGGAGAAATGTCTCATTCAGTCCACTGAACCCCCTCCTTGAAGTTTCTTTTCAAGGCTGTTGGAAAGTTGGGCAAACTGAAAAGCAAAACAATAATTAGAGATAATTGCTTGTGTCCAAACACAGGCATCAAAGCCTCGGGGGTCTCATTTGTGATGGGCCTTGGTGTGTGATCCAAAAAAAAAAAAAAAAAAAGGTAAAAAAAAAAAAAAAAAGAAGGTGACCCTTATTTTATTTATTGAGTGGGGGAACAGAGAGAAAGTGCCAGATGGAAGGACCTCGGAGCAATCTCCAACGGCTCAGCCCTGCCTGCTTGGGCGAACAGGCACTGAGGCCAGGATAAAAGGGATAGAAAGCAGGGTCAGGAGAGGTTGTATAATTACTGGGGTGGAGGTAAAGGGGGTGAGGGGGCGACAAGGGTCTCTCTGGCCTCACCGTGAGGATATGTACAGCCCCCCAGCTCTGCATGGCTGGTAGCATCCCTGGTACCCACAGTAAGCATGAGGGATGCTGCAGGATGCCACATCAGTCCCATTGTGGGGCCTGTGGGATTGGTGATTTTCTGGGGGCTGAGTTGCCCCCTTTCTCTCCCTCCAAGCTGGATCCCTACTGTAGATGCAAAGAGACCCAAACTCAAAAGGGTCCCAGACATCTTCCTGATGGGATTCATAACCCCTGTGTTAGCCACAGAATGTTCAGTGCTGAATCCCTGGTGTTTTCACTAAGGGATTCCCTTTCACTAAAGGGAAAAGGGTGTAAAAGATATCAGTGGTGGAGATACAGATGAAATCTCCAAAAACAGAGTATTCCCTGCTGGGAGGATGCATTTCCCTGACTGCAAACGATTCTGGAAGGGCTCTAGGTAAGGGCTGGGACATGAGACTTAGGGGGGACTGGACCAGCACCCCCTCCTTCCCTCGAAGAGGCTGAAGGAAGGCAAAAAAAAGGAGAGAAAAAAGGAGTGGACCCTCCTAAATAGGAAAGGGGTGATGGGGGATTTCCCCCAGGTCACTTTCTTCTCCTTCGGTTTTCAAAGGCGCTGGTTCACAAGATAAGAAGCGGCCAACGTTTCTCCCGGCCCTGCCTGTCCTTCGGTAATGGGCTCATAATGATCTAAACGATTTGCTGATTAGAGCCAATAAATCTACTTTTCTTCGTCTTTTCAAAGGAGACACCGTGGCTCAAAAGTGCTGAATGCTGGGGAGGCTTCGCCCCAGGGTTAAAAAAAAAAAAAAAAAAGAGAGAGAAGAAGGGAAAAAAAAAAAAAAAAAGAAGAAGGAGGTGTGTATGTGTGTGTGTGTGAGTTGGGGGGGGTGGGAAGAACTGTTGTAGAAGCCCGGTCTGCTCCTCCGCGCCGGTCCCCCCGAGCCGCGCGGTCCCCGTGCACCCCCTGCGCTCCGCCGAGGGAAATGCAGCGCATTTCCACCGCTCCCGGGCGGAAAAAATAAATAAAATGAAATGAAAATAATTTAGAAAAATAATTTTAACAAATTAGGGAAAAAGGAAAAAAAAAAAAAAAGAAAAAAACACCTCGCTGCGCTGGCTTGAAAGGAACGGATCCTGCGGGACTTGCTCGAGCGCAGCATCCTGTTCGTGGGTGCGATGTCAGGATGGTGATGTTGGTTTGTTTGGGAGCGGTGGGAGCAGCGGATTTGCCCGTGATCCCCCGCCCCGAGGAAGGCGGCTCCGTGCCGGGGTACCCTGAGCGGGGTGGTCCCGGGAGAAGAGGGGTGGCCGTGCCCTCCCGGTGCTCCTCGGAGCATCGCACTGCCAGGCACTTCCAATTAGCAAATCAAGCTGGTGGTCATTAGCGAGCAGCAGCTAAAGCAGAGCTCTGCCCGGACGCTCGGAGCCGGGCTGCGGGGCCGGGGCCGCATCCTGCCGCAGTCCCGGCCGCCGGGCTCCGGCACCTGGCGCACAGCTGGGGCTCTCCTACTTTGTATTTTTCTTTCTTTCCTCCTTTTTATTTGTATTTCTTTTTTCTTTTCTTTTTTTTTCTCTCTTCCTTCCCCCCTCCCCACCATTGAGGGAAAATCAGCTCTCTGACCCTTCCCACTCCGCAGTCCCCCTATGTCTTTCTCATCATTCGCTACGTATATATATAGCTACGTATATTTCCATTTTCTTTTCGCATCTCTCATTTCCCTCCATTCCTTCACTCTCCTTCGTAATTTTCCTATCTTTCCCGCAATCCGCAGCTGCACCCCTGAAAAGTGCTTTACACAACCACACCGCCCGACGTAAAATCACCCTGCTAAAACTCCCGAAAACGTTCGTCCCCAATCAACCTAATTTAGCGTTTTCTTTCTTCCGATTGCTTTATTTCCCTGCCATCAAGGAGGAGCTGAGGTTGTCCGTTCCGCCTCGATACGGCTTTCTCTCGCATCTTTGATGTCAATTCCGTTGCGGAGCTCTGTTCTTCTGCCCCTCCCGAGCTCCGGGTCCCGACGCTTCGTGGCCGTGTCCCTTGGAGGTGGTTTGCTCTTCCTGCCTCGTCCTTCTCGTTTCCCCGCAGCTTAAAAGTCGAGCGCTCACCCTCACGATTGTATCTGTACACGAGACACATGACGAATTCGTAACGCGTTACATTTGCGAACTGTACGATGAAATCTGCCTCCTGCGTGCGAGGCACGTTATGGACGCGTTACTTGTAGCTCGGATTTGCTGCGTGTACAGTCCTACAAACTGCAGCAAACGCTTCGAAGTGAATCTCTGCACCACCTTAGTTTAAGCACCCCCCCCCCCCCCCCTTCTAAACGTATTACCCGCACTGAGACGAATTACGGTCTGAAGTGTGAACTTTGAGAATTAGAATTACGATTTAGAGCGTTGGCGCGTGGCAGGTGATGCACGCGATCACGGGTAGCTTTACACGCTGCGCGCACACGCGTGGGATGCATTCATGCGGATGCTGCCGTGCGTGTCTGCGTGGGCAGAAACGAGCTCCGCGTTCATACATTTATGGACAATCGTAGCATGGTTTGGGTTGGAGGGGATCTTTAAGATAATCCCGACCCCACTTGCGTTTGTAGGTCGGAGCACCGCTTGTCCCGCAGCCCCGCGGTGTCCGGGATTTCGCTGCCCGAAGAGGAGGGGGAACCGCAAAGCGAAGCTCCGCCGCTAAATGCAGGCGGCTGTGCGAGTTAAGCAAACGTTATTCTAAGAAAGGGGGGAGGCTGCGGAGAGCGAGGAATGGGCTCACGGGAGAGCCGAAATCCACTCGTGGGTTTTGTTTTAACCCATCGCTGGCGCTCAGCACGTTTGAAGCGGTGTAGGAAGAGAGGCACGTCCCCTTCTGCAGGCAGGGAAATGGTCCCGACCCCATCAGCAGGGCAGTGCCTCTGCTCACCGCATTGCTGTCATCTCAGGTATACTGCTTCTAATGTCTTCGAGATGGTTATCATCAGTATGGTCCGGTCCTTCCTTCTGTGCAAACTTAGTATGTAATATAATGAATAATATACATCGCACAATATGTAATATATATAAGAAACAATTTACAGCATGAAAAATGCACTGTACGCCACATAACACTGAATCTGAATAATGGCAAGAATACAGTAATGTGTGAGACTTGGCATGATACTGTGTCTTAAAATCACAGAACAACCCGAGTTGGAAGGGACCCATAAGGATCATTGAGTCTTGCACGTGTCTTGTAGGTAAAGCTCCTACGGCAAGCTAACAGGGTGTTTTGTGATCTTAAGATCGTTGGTAGTCAATCAGCTCTTGGAACTAAATTACCCCACACTACTGCTCTCTCTCTGGTCAGCATCTTCACGATCTTTCAGCTGTCTTCGGGGCTGAGGTGTGGGAAAACAATGTGTACCTAATTTATACATCTGTGCGTGTTTACTTGCAGTATATATTGACTATTTCTTTGCAAAGTTGTGTGTGTAGGCACTCACGGTATATGCATACCTATATATTCTCTCTAAAACCAGACAATTTTGACACTGGCAAGGTTCTTTTGTTAGAGACATGAATCGTTTTTAAATGCACCTAAAGCTGTTTTTTACAGCCCAGGAAGGAAAGGAAAAATAATCCCAGAGGTGAGCTGCAGCTGAGCCTGGGGAAAGCTGGCTTGGTGGTTGCACTTCTGGGCTTCATGGCCATGCAGAACTGAGCACAAAACTGGAGGCTGTGGGAGCTAAGCCAGGGAAGAGAAGAGCTTGCGTGTCCTTTTGTGTGTGGCTAAAGCGACTGTGTTCTAAAGCCAGGGGTGCACATTACAATTGTCCTCGGGAGCTGTTCGGGCTTGTAGAAAGAAAATGCCTCTTACAATGGGTTGCTGCTTCAGGGAACTGTATTTTCTCCTGCTCTCTCCTACCATTTCTGATATGATACTGGAGAAATCATTTAAACTTAAGTCTTCCATGAGAGTGGTAGTACTAAGTGCATATGGGTCTGCATGTGTGTGTTTGTGAGCTGGAGACAAACACCCACACAGATCCCACAGCTGTCAATAGGAAACACATGTACATCCACAGCAAATCAGCTCGTGTTTTCGGGAGGATATCTGTGTATGAGATAAATCCAGAAAAACAGAGTATGGGTAGGCAGAGACATGTCAGCTGATCACAGGTGACAAAAAAGTAATCTGAGAAGTCAATAAGGAAGAGCTTTTGCAAAGACAAAATCTATGTGAATTGACAGAAAAAAAAAAGCCCAAACTATTAACATTAATGGAGTATCAAGCTGTAAAAACATGTGGAGTGGAGTTTATTCTCTGCATTAGTTACACAGTATAATCTTTCGATTTCAAGCTCTGTAATTATTTGGTCACTAAAGAGCTCCATTTACTGCTTGGCTGTGGCTTAAAGGTAATGTCATGATCTCTGACGTTGGAATTTTATAATTCTCTTCTGATCATTGGTAATAATGTACTTCAAAAAATATATCCGTGGATTGTTTAATACATATATTTTTTTTTCTTTTTGCATTCTCCCCTATATTTGAAAACAGATTTCCAGCTTTTGTGGTTAGTTTGTACCAAAAATGACTCATACTCATCTGACCAGGCCTATTAACTTATTTGAACTGTTGTTTTTGAAAGGAAAGAAAAAAAAATCTTTAATGTACCATCAAGAGTGTTTCTTTTTCCCCTCTCTGGTATAATGAGGTGCATTTATTTTCCCTTGTGATTGCTGTGAAAAATAATCAGAAACAAACTGAGAGAGAATAGGACTGTTTTCCAGCCTCTGACTCAGGCTTGTCCCTCTCATACTGAGGTGTTGTAGTGGGATTTGGGCAACACCTTGGCTGTAGTTTCCCAAATCACCATGCAGTGATCCCCTCAATGGCTCTGGCTCTGATACACACTGTAAAGTACTCCGTGCTTGTCAGTACTCAGTTGCCTGTCTGATAGCCTTGGGAAAAAGGGATTTGTAATAAAAGCTATTGTGGGATTAGAGTCACAGAATCATTAAAGTTGGAAAAGATGCCTGAGACCATCCAGTCCAACCCCAACCCATGCCACCATGCCCACTGACCAAGTCCCTCAGTGCTGCATCACCACAGTTCTTGAGCACCTCCAGAGATGGTGACCCCACCACTTCCCTGGTCACCTAAGTGCTTAGAGATCTCTTTGTCAAGTATAGACCACAGTCTCTGCTATGATTTCTACCTGTTTCCGCTTTCTGCTGCTATGTAGTGGAGAAACCCTGCTGCTTTGAGCTTGAGTCTTCCAGGGAAAAAAGTTGTCCTTCATTTTCTCCAATGCTTTTTGAGGTGGAAAACACCCAAAGCAATAGAGCAGCAAAACCAGAAGCACAGTTTCTTTTTTCCAGCCTGCTGGCTGAATGGTCTCAAGGTTTTTCTCTATGAGGGTATAGGATCCCTGTGAATGCAAGATGGTGCAATGGCCGTGTTAGAATAACATAATTCATATTACAGCCTGATAAAGCTTCATACAAGGCCAGAATCCTGCTTTAGCCATTTTACCCTCAAGATACCACAGAAATGTCCCCAAGGACTGGGTCTTTCTCAAAGTCAGTGGGACTTCCTCTGGATGGAATTTGGCTGCTGTCTCCCTCCAGCCCTAGCAGTTCTGCTAAGCCTTATCCTGCTGAGCAGAGCCATGGGGATGATGATACTGTGTTTGTGAGGTCTGAACTTCTGGACTTTGCTGATGGGAAGTGGGCTTCATTTCTTCATCTGGCTTTCCTCAAGCCATTCCTTCCTCAGCCTTTTCTTTGCATTGTTACTCCCAAAAGCACACTCAGCAAATGCAAGGTCCCAGCACGGGCAGGACTCTGCTCTGCTTCAAAACAACTCTTGTAATGTACTGCAAAAGATGAGGGTGCATCTCAGATTGGGATGTCCACGGTTTAAAACCTTCCCAAACTTCCAGCAGAGTCACATTTGTTGTTATTATTGCTTTATGTGTCTTGCTGGCTTCAGTGACAGGGTGGGACTGGCTCCCAAGAGACTCAGTGATTCTGCATTGCGTTGTGGATTCTGGATGGGATTTAAATCAATGGCTCAAATTAGAAAGCTGCCTGGAGTGAGCTGATTTTACTCCATCCCATCCCAATTTAATTCTAGATTTTCATCTATAATATATAATCACAGTCTATTTGATAAGTTAGGGTACTGAATTCAAGCCCTATTGCCAAAGGGCCATGAATGGAAATAACCAAATAATCTTGGATACCTCCTGCACAATGTAGCGTGCAAACAGTGTACAAACATCCCAAATCTGTTGTTCTGTCTTTGATTTTGATTGACTTAGAGGAACCGTTAAGAATAATAATGAGAAGCTGATGATGTTGTGGCTTGAGGAATGCACCACTGCTAGAGAACAGATGGTGCAAAGACATTTTTTGGAAACTTGTTTTTAAATTATCTTGGCACCTGGGCCTTTCTGGGGATAAATGTTCTAACTTCGTGCAACCACGGCACTTGACAGTTGGGATCCATTGAGAACCAACGATTTTGCTACAGAGAAAAGCAGCTGTAGCAAAATATAGAACACTGAGTGGGATTCAGACTTAGTTCTGAGTGATATTATCTTTTCTTTTGGATATCAGAGTGCTCATCTCTTTTCCTGTATTGTAAGTGGAAGGAAAATAACATAATGCAGTTTTGCAGCTCTAAAGATGCTGTGAGTTCAGGAACTACAGAAGCTTAAAAGTAAATGCGTAGTTATGAAGATCATTGGTTTGACCTTCCATTCTCTATTATTTCAGGTTCGGTGGTTTGAGCTGTATTTTTTCACTTAGTAGTCCTGCAAGCATTTTCAAGTGGGAGTCAAACAAATCTGTAGTAATGTAATCCTATCAATAATATCATGACTTTTCTGGATCATAATTCATTCTGGTTGAAACAACTGATATTACATTGAGCCCAATAGTTGTGCCAAATGAAACTATCTTGTGAAGAAAAGCATCTGAACTTGGTCTGAATACACTCAGTAATGGAGCCCACCCTACCCTTTGATTGATGACTTCATGTTAAAAAATCTATACTTTATTGTTTATTCAAATTTGTCCGGCAGTTACTTTCAAGCATTGAATCTCAGTGGGCATTTCTCAGCTAGATTAAACAACTGCTCTGTAGCTGGTATTTTCTTTTTCCAGCTGTACTTGGACATCTTTGTGAAGTCACCTCTTAATCTCTGTGATAGACTAATCAGATTGAGCTGTGTAACTCTCTCACCGGAATACATTCTTCTTTTTTCTACAGACCCCAAATCATGTGGATTTCCATACGCCTTGACATCAGTGGAGATTTATGCTAGCATGGAATTTGGCTATCTATTTCAATTACTGTGAACATTTTGTGGCCTGGGGTGGAACACGCCTAAGAGCATGACAGATTGTTTGTAACATGTGCAACTGTTGATTGGTGTAGCAATCAAATGGAGTAAAATTCAGCCCATTAAACTCTGTTTTTGTGGGTTTACGTTCATCTTAAGTGCAATTGAGGCCATGGGAGCAAAGATAAACATCAGCCATTGAGACAGATGCTTAACTTATGCACCTCGTTTTTCATGGCCTCAGTGAAGTTACACTGATTCATGCCTGCTGAAGACCTTGGTCCTCAGTAAGCAGCACAAACTGATAAGAGCCCAACCATCCTCTGGCCACTTATGCCAGAGCTTGAATGCAAACTGAGGGCTTGGTTATGTCTTATTTGATCCTCAGATAGTATGGCAATGGGGCACAGTTATACCAGAGCAAAGCTGCACTGTGTCCTAATAGCATTAGGGTTTCTGAGGGGGAATGTCAGAACTGCTTGGGTTGCAAGGCACCTTAAAGATCAGCTAGGGAAGCTGGTTGGTTAGTTTGGTTATTATCTCTAAATACAGAAATGCATGCAGTTGTATTTTACATAAGAAGCAAGATAAGACTGATACTATGGATAGGGATGTGTGTGTGTGAAGCTGTTGTCTGCTTATGTACACCACTAGAGAATGTGAATAGAAGTGTGTGTGTTTATGTATGCATGTGTGTAGCTGGTGTGGGGAGAGGCCACTGGGAAATAAATGATACAAAACGTCTGTACATTCCAGGGAAATGTTCAGATCCTTGAGGTTAAGGGATATGCTCTAGTCGTGAAAATAAACACACTGGTGTAACATGCCACTGATATGTGGATAAGCTCACTAAGGACGGGTAAAGTTTCAGCTTTCAACTCCATCTGATGGTAAGCTAGCTGCTTCTCTCACTGCCTCTTTTGACAGTTCAAAGTAAAATGACATTTAAAATAAGAGGTTAAAGAGCAGAGGAAAACAGAGGCTTTCTGCCTGAACCAGGGGAAATTTGATAAACCAGTCTTCCAGAGATGCCAGCGATTTCAAAAGGCTCCATTTCCTTTTGATAAGGCTTTGAGAGAGTAATTCAGAGTGCGATCTGTTAGCCTGAGCTTTTGGCTGCTAAAATGTCAGATCAGAGGCTGAGCTATTTCCCCAAGACTAATGCTTAGTTATTGCAATCTACAGTCTATTGTGTTAAACCCTTTACAAAACCTTTGCGCCACCACGTCCATCCTGCATTTAACATTGTACTTTGATTTACAAGAAGAATGTTCAGAGTTTTTTAATTATGGAAAACCTGATTGAGGTCACATGCTTTAAAGCTTGACCTACTTTTTCTGATTATATGTGTATAAGACATATTACCTCCTCTTGCAAAAATTCCCTTGTTTGTATCCCTAGACCATGATGTCTGCTCCAGAACTCCCTAAGGAACAACAACAAGCATGATAGAGCCCAGAAATGTAGAGGATGGAAGTTCTAGCCTGTCCTCTCTGATTGTGTTGGAATTGCAGCCCTTGTCTACTATTTTTCAAGTTTTCATTAATAAACATGGTTAATCAGTGATAATAAGGTTCTATAATCCTGTTCACGCGCTCTATTCCATCAGATATTATAGTCACAGTAATAGGAATAATTATAAATTGTTAAAGTGTTAAATACGCAAAGAAGGTATTGGCCATCTTAGTGGTGTGTATGAAACAAGACTATTCTGTATTTATACTGGTTAGCATTAATGTTTCTCTGCTTCACTCTGCCTTTAATCTTTCCTGCACGGGTATTTCAGCAGAATGGGACTGACTGACACAAGAGTTCAGGTCTAATGAAGATGTAGATAGAATGGTTGAAGCCATTTTCACTGTGCACTGACAGCTACTGTGATAATCCCATGTTGGCATCGTGAGCAGGGCTTATGTTTCCAAGTCAGCAGTGATCAGATTCTGATCACTAATGAGTTATACTGTAGTTTAAAAACTTCCTTTTCAAGTAACTTGGAAATGCGTCAGAACCTGGTAACAGATTATAACCGTAGCTAAGACACAGCCAAGTTTAACAGGTGAATCAAAATCACTTGGGTTCCTTTCCATGACCATGAGAAATTCCAGCCAAGGTGTAATGTCTGTCTGTCTGCTTGGCTTTGAAACCTGAAGGTAGAGGTTCACTTTTGGTGATAACTTCACAACTCAATGAATTTTGGGGCAAGCAGAGATAGAAATATCCTTAATATTGGTAAGAATTACTTAGTATATATGAATTTCTCTGTGGTGTTCCAACAAGTGGATGCCACTGCCATCAGATATCTAAAGAATAAAATTTTGGACTTAACTCTGGGCACACAGAAGCATTAGAAATGTAGGCCTCCCTGTATAGTCAACTTTGTGGGCAAACACAGAGAAAGAACAAATGTGTTGGAACCTTTGTTAATTGATCTTCTTTTGGTCTCTAGGGAAGAAAAAAAGAAAAAAGAAGAAAGAGGGATAGCAGTGGGAATTTTGACAGAATACAATTAAGGTAGTGTTTTGCTGGTTCAGCTGCCTGAACCTTCTCTGTAGGTTTGGGGAAGGAGGAAAACTGAGCTTTCTCCTGCTGTGTGGCTGACTGACTGCAGATCACTATTTTGTCAGGGTAGAATGGAGCAGCAGGTTACATTACCATATGCTTTTATGCACTTTCCCCAGGATCAGAGGGTGATAACGGGGTTGTCAGAACACCAGTGAGTTGCTCTGAGTGACAGATGAGTTATGGTATGGATAAAAGCCACAAGAACCAAACTTGTGAACTGATTCTTTCTCTGTTAGGAACTGTTGGATGCTCCAGAAGTGGCTGGAAAACTTAATAGTCTGAATATATGTGAAAGAGAAAGGATTACAACCAGGACACCTCCACCTAAAAGGGGTTATATGAGAGAAGGGCACAGACTCTTTAGCAGAATCTGTTGTGGGAGGACAAGGGGAAATGGTTTCAAGCTGAAAGAGGGGCAATTTAGTCTGGATATAAGGAAAAGGTTTTTTACAAAAAGAGTGGTGAGGCACTGGCACAGGTTGCCCAGAGAACCTTGTTAGGTGTGTGCTTTTTCACCTTCTCATCTGTTTATCTCACTTAGATGGTCATTGCCTTGAGAGGTGGTGGATGCTTCATCCTTGGAGACATTTAAAAACAGGCTGGACAGGGCTCTGAGCACCTGACAGAGCTGTAAGTATTCCTGTTCATTACAGGGAATTGGACCTGATGACTTTTAAGGGTTCATTCCAACTCAAACAATTCTATGATTCTATGAAATGCTGTCAGGGTAGAGCTGTACATAGGTACAAATCCACTACAGTGAAAACACCGTATGGATCCTTGCCTAGAGGGACCTGTCAAATTGATTATAGGACACTAGCTGAGAATTTGGATGGATTGTGTGGCATAAAAGATATGCAGGCTACATAAACATGCATCCTATAGATGTGCACATGTGAATAGTATGGATAGATGGAGGACAGAAACAGAAATCTAGCTGGGTAAAAATGCACAGCATCTCTTGGTAACAAACTATAATGTGACACACTCAAGATCCCTGTTACGGTTGGAATGTACAGCAAAATCCTGATTTCCACTCAGGTTTTCTCAATCACTGCTATCTTAACTCCAAGCCTCATTAAATCAACCCTGGCGAACTGCGGTACAATGTTACAGTGCAGATCCTGCTGTTCCCCAGTGGGAAGCTAACTTGGACTCAGGAGCTACCATTTAACCTTGGAGTCTCTGAATCAACAAGGCAGTTTCTGCAGAGACACCTGGCAGCATGCGCATTTTATGCTCTAACATGGCTGGTAAATCCTGGGTGGTTAAGTAAACTTAACCTTCATTTATGAAACTTGCGAACCAAAGGGTAAAATGTGCCTTGTGCAAGTAATTACGTAAAGGTCTTAGAGAGTGGAGTTATCACTTAAAGATGCCGGGCATTGCTAATGAGTTGACTGAGAATTGATCTCTCTGTAATTTAGTTATTTATATGCAGTTCCTGTTTTCCACATTCAGCTATAGGTCAAGCCCACTTTGAACTGCTCAGAGACCCCCAAGTTTGTCAAGCAAAGTCCCAAAGCCGTGGCACAAAGATATTTTAGAAAGGTAAATATTGTCCTGAGGGGTTTTAAAAAGGAGGCAAAGCTGTTTGCTTTCTAGCTGGTTCTTTAAACCGGACAACTGCTTCCTGTTACTAAGGGGTCTCTCAGCAACATGACTTTGCTTCTGTTAAACAGAAAAAAGCTTCAGAAAAAATGTCAGCGCCACCTTCCAGGTATTTTCATATCCCAGCAATCTGGGTAGAAGCAACCTTTGGTTTTTGAATAGCAGAATGCTTGCGTTATTCTGCAAAAGATCCTGGGAACTCTTGCACTGAGGGAGACTTATGGCTCAGGCATGCTGCCATGGAGCACCTCTGCTAGGTAGCTGTTCTCTCCTAAGGCTGTCTTTTGTCCCAGGAACACTTAGGGTCAACCATCTCTGGAGCAATCACAGGCGTGAGCTGGTGCTTTGACTACATGATCTTTGCGGCCTTTCCAACCTTAGTGATTCTATGATTCTGTCATCCTATATTCTCCCTATATAGATCTGAAGGACAACTGTGGGGCATATCAGTGGTGGTGAAAAGAGGGGAAGGCACCCAGTGCTGGAGGAAAGCAGCAGGAGAGGCTCATGGGGGTATCTCTCTCTCCTCACCAATCCTTGTCAGCTGGGACCTCACCTAAAGGTCCATTCCAAGAGGGAGGTCCTCGAACACATGGCACCATCTCTTCAAGGAGAACTTTGCCACCATTTGAACTTTAATAAATCATCCTTTGCCTTCAGCAGGCTCCCAGTGTCTCCCCTGTGTCTCACCTCTGTGACCCAAGCACTTTTCTCCATCCCCAGCAGCGTCCTGGTTGCTTTGCTGGATGGTGTGCAGGGAGGAAGGCAGCCTTCGCCATCTAGTGAGCAACGCTCACCAGCACTGGCATCTGAGGCTGAAGCAAAGGCTGATCCTCTGCTCCCATGATAAACTCTTTCTTCTCCCCTCTGCAAGAATATATACCCTCCTGGAAGGACCACTGCTGGTTTAGCAGCGCACATTTTCATCCCTGCCCTGCTTGCAGTTGCAGGCAGAGCCTTGGCAGCACCAAGGGGCTGGGGAAGTGGATCAGTGTGATCTGATAGTTCAGCTAAACATGCAGTATGAAGTCTACAGGTGGACCATGGCTGTATTAAGGACAGAAAGAAAAGTCTCTGTGATGCACTCAGAAAAGAGATTTCATTTTTTTCCCCCTAGGCAGCCCATAAATATATGGGCTCCAAATTCCCTCCCTCACAATATAAGAAAATTCTGATAAATGAGTGCTTCTTTGGAGGGTTTACAAAGGCTACCAGACATCTGCCAAGAGATGTCAATGAGCAGGAAACAGGGCAGGAGCAGGGGGCTATTGATAGACTCATTCCTGCCTTCCTGTCTGCTTTTCTGCTGCATGTCTCCTATTTTTAGCCTGGTCTCCAAAGGAAAATAGGGATTGTGTGATCGCTATGCACACATCTATCAATCCCTGCCTGACTGCTCAGACAGGCAGGTTTCAACCAGGCTAGGGTATGGAGTAGTCTTCCATTAGGCTCCTTGGTGAAATAAGTAGCCTGGGGAGAGGGAAGGATAGCCCTGGATGAAGGGAGTGTTGTTGCTCTCCAGGATCATCCGACTCCTGATCTTTAAGATCTGGCTGTGGCAGCTCAGGAGATGCTTCATGCCATGCTCTGCTCCAGCTCTGTGTCTGAGACCTGAGCAGGCAGTTCTGTATCTCTTTGGGCATCACAAGTCACAGCCATCACATTGGGTTATGATGCCAAATTCCAGAGCTGGAAGCTATTTTAGAAGGCTTGTGTTAGGAAAAGGAGTGGTTTTCTTTGCTTGTTATTAAATATGAGGGACATAATGAATGAGAGCTTCAACAAGCTAGAGAATAGCTAATTTGCCTCATATGATACTGATCCATCCATCTGTACTTCTGTCCATCTGAGACCCTTCAGAATGAGCTGTTGCAAAGCAGAAGCTTAACCCTCCCACTGCTGTAAAACATCTTTTAAGCATGTCGCTGTGATCCTTTCCTGCATTTATCTTGCATGTTTCAGGGATCAGGAGCGAGGTCAAGAGTTATCTTGCAGGTTAGGAGATGTGCTCACAGCCAAAGGGCATTCCTGAATAGTGTCAATATTTGGTCTTACATGGAAGATATGAACAGGAGATAAGAGTGTGCTGAGGCACATCCGCTGGGAAGGGGCATCCGAGGAGGAGGATGAAGGTGGGGTCAGCGGGCAGAGGATTGGCATAGTTCCATGTTACAGTAGTGGCACTGCTTTGCAGCTCGCCCATGTTTCTCTTTTCACTTCAGTAGCAGGTGGAGGAGGCTCTCTGCTCCTTAAAGGAAGAAATAAGCAGCATGGAGAAGGTCAAAGAAGAGATTATTGTTCAAACCCAGAGTCCCTGAGTCTCAAACCCAATTATAACCCCCTGCCTCCTATACGATAAATGGGGAGCCATGTATCCAGCTGAAAAGCACAATGTTCTTTGAAATGCAGCAAGGCAGCTGCTCGTGTATCCTGCCCAGTGGAGATATATGGTGGTTGTGGACCTAACAGGTGATAAATACTGCAATATGTCCCCATGACATGAGCAACCTCTTTGCTGTTGCACTGGGAGCCAGGATAGAGCTCAGAGGGCACAGAAGAGTGTATGTCAGGGGTTGCTGCAGAGCATTAATAAGGCATTACAATCCTGGTCAATTTCAACTAATGGGAGGAAATTTCCCTTGGCTCTTCCTTTATCCCTAGCAGACTCAGGCTGATGCCTATTAAATACTTATTATGTAATTGCAGTATATATTGCCTACTTACATGCCTTCTGCCATCTGATTTACATGACTGGGCTGTTCATTCTTCTGTTTTCCACCTGTTCACTTGTGCTTCAGAGCACCAGTAAATAGTCTGCAGAGGGATGACTGCATCCTGTAGCAAAACAGCAAAGCAGCAAGTAGTGTGAACCTGCTCCGTACCTCACAGTGAAACTTGGGCTTGGGGAGCCCAGCTCCTCCTGAAGCCAAAGTTCAATGTAATGGAAAACTTTGCTAAGGTGTGTTGACAAAGGAATCCTGTCCCCACACTTCAGCTGTGGCTCTGGAGGCACTGAGTCTGATGGGCAGTGGCACAGTCTCTTGCAGAAATCATGAGCAGGCTGGAAAGCTCCTTTTACAGTCCAAACGGATGTTTCCCCGGGCTCGTAAAATGCACAGTTTAAGTAGTAGCTATATTTCTAGGGCCGGTCCCACACCTGCAACAACCTTGTAAATGGTGCTGGGATATATGGTTTTAAGGCTCCTTGTAAAAAGTAAGATCAACACAAGATTTACACAGTTTTATGGAATTGTTTTATAAGCTATTTTGACAATGAATCCTGCTATCAAAATCACCTCTGGTGCTAATCATGGAGGAAGCATTTAGCAGGAGCCAACAAAGATCAGCTTAGACCCCTTTCTTAACGAGCAGTGGGACTGAGCTGTGTCTCTCCGGAAGCCTGGGGCACTGCTCATGCAGCAGCACGTGCTGTGGGGCAGTGGATGCTGAGTTAGGTGCGTGCTTTGGCACCTTCTCATCTGTTTGGCTCACTTACCTGTTCACTGCCCTGAGAGTTGGTGTCCCCGTTCATTGCAGGGGGGTTGAACTAGGCGGCTTTTTAAGGGCCCCTTCCAACTCAAACGATTCTGTGGTCCTAGGATTCCATGATCGTATTCGGGCTGGTCTCATCCCTCTGTGCACAAGGGATGCTGAACGGGCTGAAGATCTCCTCTGCAGTATGTGATGTGGCCACGAGATGTCTCTTCAAGCCGTCTGTGACTCCAGCCCAGCAAACAGGCTTGGCTGTGTTGGTTATTTCAGGCTGAAGGAAACCTGTGGGTAGTGACATTAGCAAGGAGAGAAGGGATAAATTAGCTGACCAAAGAGAGGGAAAAAGAAGGAAGGGATGAGGGATGGATAGTTACTGGCTGTGAGACAACAAAGAGTACTGCTGATGGTTAGGAAAATACTTGTGACATAAGAACTAGTGAGTACATGAGCTCTAATATACAGGAGATTGAAGACTATAAACTCATTTTTAATGGTACTTTTTAGGATTCTCTTGAGGCGCTGGACCAGAAAGCCAGAGGTAGCATGATTGTTTTGCGAAAAATGCCCTTCAATTGGCAACAGAGTGCATCAGATGGATGGTAATACTAAGTAATGTTCAAACAATAATTTCCAGCAGATTATCCCTAGCACCATAAACTGGCAACAGCTTCTTGGCAGAAAATTGACCCTGATCAAAAGCTCGCCTGTTATTCTGGACATTATCAAATGACCATTTTCCAGCTGCGAAAGTGCTGGGGGTGATGCCAAGAAAATATACTCATCAGCCAGTCTTTAGCTGGTTACCATCCTAACTCAGGGCCAGAACCATTTCTGCAAATAAGTGGCAAAATGTTTGCTTGATCTGATAGCTGGAGCCCTTTGTCAGGAGCTCACAATGTGTGAGGAGAAAAAAAAAAAAAAAAAAAAAAAAGGAGAGAAGAGAAGAAAAGCTGTGGCTGTAATGCAGCTGGAATGAATGCTTTCCTTGCCTGCAGATCTGAGCAGATTATAGCTCACCTGCTGTGAACTAATCTCCCAGGGAGAGGGTCAGTTGTTTGGATAGTGTTGCTAATGGAAGGCAAAACCTTTCTGCACGTTCCCTCCTTCAGTGCAGGGTCTGTTTAGGAGATGAGTCAGTCCTGGGTTATTCATCAACTTAGTTAGGAGCTATCCACCCAAGTTCACAAGTACCTCTAAAGCGCTTTACAATTACAGGAAATTATACTCAGGAGCTAATGTTAAAACACAGCCATCCTCTCACTTTTCCAACAGGAGAGGCAGCATGTCAGATTCGTGGCCTGCATTATTTCATTATGTTGGAGAAAATACGTGGGAGGAATTGATTCCCTCCCTCACTGCTCCTCTTTGTGGATCTGAGCCCCTCCGATGCTGGGGGATATTTCCCTGCAGGAGGAGATGAGCTGCTGTTGCAGGAGCCTTTCTGCTGATAGCGCCGGGCTCCTGGCTTGGTGAGGAAGGCCACATCAGAGCAGTGTTGTGGCACAAAGCATTTTCTGCCTGCCTGGTCCACTGGGACACATTGGAACACATCCCATAAGCCCCACATCAGCAGATGGGATCTCTAAAACTCCGTGAGAGGAGGTTGTAGCTAGATGGGAGCAAGCCTCTTCTTCTCAGTAACAGTGATAGAATAAGAGGGAATGGCCTCAAGTCACACCAAGAAGAGGTTCAGGATGGATGTTAGGAAAAAATTCTCCTCAGAAGGAGTGTGGTAATGCACTGGCACAGGCTGCCCAGGGAGGTGATGGGGGCACTGTCCCTGGAGGTGTTCAAGAACCATGGGGATGTGACCAGTGAGCATAGTGGGGTGGGTTGGACTTGGACTGGGTGAACTTAGAGGTCTTTTCCAACCTGAATGATTTTGCAACAGTCCTCCTCTGGGTCTGCTACACTTCTACCCTCTTCCTCCAAGTCCTACATCCCAGCTCTGAGCAGTTTCCTCCCCTCCACCAGAGGACTACATGGGCCAATGCTATTGCTCATCGCATCCATAGCCCTACACAGGTAGGACTGATGGATGTATAGGATAAAACCAGAGCCTCCCTATGCCAGGGCAGGAGGCTGTCTGCACTGCATGCTCCATCAGTCTTGATGACACTTACATAGGTTGCACTTTGGGCTAACCTTGAGGGTCAGATCCTGATTTCCACCTTTGTTTTGATTTGGAGTAAATTCAGCAGTGGCATCTACACAACAGGTTTGTTTCTTTTTCAGACTTGTCCTCTGAGAATCATATGGGGAAATAACATTTGACTGGATTATTTTTACACCACTTGCAATGGGGATTTTGGAACAAATGCACACAAACATCAGTGCATTTTTGTCACAGAGACAAACCCTCTGTTTAGACAGTGATTTGCAACCCTAATTTAACCCACACAGTACAAAGCAAATGAGTATTTTGGTCTCATTGACCAAATGAGTGAGATCTGCATTTTGTTGCCTTCTATTTAATCATGCTTTTACTTCTTGGGACACACAGCTGCAGTGGAAAATAGATATTTGGCCATCAGAGGCCATTGGCCTTATGATTAAGAGGAAGTGTTTCAGTGCTTGCAGTATGATCATCAATTTTATTTCCTGTAATTTCTCTCTCCTTAGCTTTACAACGTTTTCATAATTTGCCTTTGACTTAGTAGCTTAATTTGGGCTGTCTATTGGCCGTCTATTGTGCTGGAAGTGCATGAGAGCTACTTCTGTAAATCTTTCTTCTGTGGAAAGACAATTGTGGGGTTAAAATTAATATTATTCATTACTTCCTAAACAGTGCAAGCCATGGATGAGGTACTGATCAACAACACAGAGATCTGAAGGGAAAAGGAGATGAAGAGAGAGCAGAGGAGTCACTGTAGTGTTTCTGTGTAAGAAAAAAAGGAAAGAAAGGCACAAATGTTTCAGGTCCTGCAACTTCTGTGATGCAGCTGGAAATCTGCAATTACACCGCATCAGCCTTACAGGTCAGTGGTTAAAAGTCAGCATGCTATTTTTCTCTTCAATGTGACCAGGTTTTAATTTTAATTTCTGCGACATCCCCCTTTTACCTTTCAAAACGCTTGCTGTTTTCAATCTGTCAAAGTTTCAGGTCGAATATCAGGAAAAATGTCAGGAAATATTTCTTCTCACAAAGAGTAGTGATGTTCTGGCACAGGCTGCCCAGGGAGTGGTGGGATCACTATCCTTGGAAGTGTCCCAGAGCTGTGTGGATGTGGCACTAAGGGATGTGGTCACTGTGGGGTGGATTGGGGTTGGCCTGAGTGATCTGAGAGGTCTCTTCCAACCTCAGTGATTCTGTGACTCTATGACACCATCAGAACAAGTGTCAGGTCTTTGCTTTGTCTGTTTCTCTGCCTCTGTACAGATTTTAGTCCTTACAATGGTGCAGTGTTACTTTTTTCTTCAGGTGCCACTGGCCCTAGAGTCACCCATGCAAGGGTCTGAAGTTTTCTGTTGCAGTATTTGTATTAATGACAAAAATACCAGGATGAGATTCCCAACCTGTCAAATTGGGTTGATACCAATCCTAAAGCCCTGAACCCAACAGGTGCCTTTGTGTTGGCTTGGATGGGGTCTTGGTGCCAACCACCATGCAAGATCACAGACTGCTGTGCCAGTAAGCAGCAATTACTGCTGTAATATAACCGTATAAATCCTCAAACACCACTAAACCCAGTCTTTATGAGCAACAAAATGCTTTAATTTCTGCAGCAGTCTCTAGATGGCACTATGGCAGTAGAAGTTTGACAAAGGAGACTTGAAGGGAATGGTCCAGGAGAGTGCTGGCTCCTGCCCTCTGCTGAGCTGTTCTGGGCTGGGAGGGAAAGAAATCCTGCCGATTTTTTAGTACTCCACAATCAATCAGAACAAGTCAACTCATTTTTTTTTTTCTTTTATTTTCTTGGGGCTTAGAGGTAGTTTATGTTCTGGAGAAGATGCATTCCTTACGGCATCTCTGTGTACAGGTGGTGCCCTGCCTCATAGGTGGAGTAGTGCAGAGATGGATATGTTTCACCTTCATCATCCTTTACACATTTTTCAGAGATTTTCCCCACAGGGAAGGATTTCTGTATGCTTTGTACCTCACATCAGGTTTTCAGGTGTGGTTCTTCTTCCAGTATCAAGTGCTTTTCTGCGACTTTCCCACTTAAGCCACCAAGAGTGCAGAGATACACGGAGGCCTGATTCCCCCACATTAAAACTGGTGTTGTTAGTCCCTGGTGGAAAAAGCTGTTTTCTTCAAGGCAGATGGTTTGGTGGCAAATCGTGTCAATGAGGTTTTTAAAACAAAAAAGAGACAATACTTTAAGTGCTAGCATGGAGAGGATGACAGTGTCACAGGGAGTGCACAAATAACAGGGTGGCATTGCATTTTCAGTTTACATATGGTTTTGTGTAATTGTAGCATTGTTATTCCATCTATCAGAAAACTGCTTGTAATCCTGCCAGAGCAATGCTAATGTGCTGTGAGTTGAAGCTAGCTTCATTGTCTTGCTTGTCAAATGACGTTTGATTTTTCAGTAGTTAGGCTCAAGGGATATGTTCCCTCAAAACAATGAATTGTTTTAATTCTTTCCCAATTTTTTTTTAAAAGTAATCTTAATTAAGCTGTTAGTATCAATGCTGGGTGAAGCAAGGAGCTGGAGCCACGCAGATGGGCAGGCCTGATGCAGAGTGCCTGCTCTTGGGCCCTTTCCATGCTGGGAAGCAATGGCACTATGGGATTATGTTCATGGTGCCTTCCCACTGCTGGCCTTCTGAACTGCCTGCATGCTGGAAGCAGGCAGCAAGCTATTACTGTTATTATTAAAGAAGTGCAGTGCTAAAAGACAATCTCTTTCTCACTTCCATTGAATGGTTCCTGTCTGGGACGTAAGGAGGATGTTTTGGTGATCAAAACATTAGGGGGCTTTCCATTAAGTGATAAGTGAAACCAAGGGAGGAAATTATGCTTTGTACTAAAAATCCATTTAGTCATTAGATCACAGCATCACCAGCATAAAAGAAGGGTTATCTTAGCTTTCAGCTGGCCAGAAAATGCCAGTTGGAAGACAACAGGAGGCTCCCTTTCACAGTGTAAGAGCTCTTTCTTCCCTGGATGAAGGGAGCATTTCTGCCTGCAGCTTCCTGCTGCTTGTGTGTGTTTCATTCTTCTTTCTGGACCAAAATACTCCTGTAAAAAAGACAGAAAACAAATCTGATTGCACATAAGATAAATAAGTCTTGCTGTATATTAGTGCAGCATTCATACAAAATGATTTTGGAGTGCTTATTTTGTTGCTTTTGCTGTAACCTAGAGTGATTTTTTTTTCAACAGCTAACTCCTATCTGTACATGAGCACGCGGTCTATAGGGGAAATTAATGTCATAGCAATCACTGATAGCCAAAATGATGCATAATGAGATACAGGCCATGTCTGGGTCTGAACTGTGTCAGCCTCACTGTTAGAGCTGAACATGAGGATGCAGGTGCTGATATCTGATGTTTGAAAACTGCTGCAGTTGCCACTGTTATGGTGAAAATGAAGAATGGGAGATACAGAGGCTAAAAGCTGTCTGCAGGGGAGTGCATTGGAGATTCAGACTTACTGATGGGGTGGGTGAGCCATGTGCTTTGCTGATCCACTGGCTCCCATTTCTCACTTTATCCCTCAGCCCCTGGGCAGTCCCTCTGTTGCTCCTGTGCTCAGTAGTTCTTGTTGGCCTGCCTGCAGCTGAAAGAACAGCACCTCAGCTACCTTCGTGCTGTGGAGGTAGGCTTGAGAAACACTACGGTTTTGGAATGGAGAATCATCCATCTTCCATTACTTTTGTGAAGGATGATGTGTTTGGGTTTGCTCTTCATGTCGTCTTTGACTCGACTTAGCATGAGTTCTTTTCCAAGCCACCCACTTACACTAATCTGATGTCAGAACACCCTTCATGAGGATATTTTGGCTACAAGACAGTGTAATCCTTAATCTAGAAACAGAGAAGTTTCACTGAGAACTGAATAAATATCTTTCGGTGCTGCAGTACCTAACAGCAATGTAGGACTTCCAAGCAAATTCTTTCCGTGATGTTGAAACACTTCCCAGGACTTTGTAGTTGCACCATTCCTGAGGGCTGTGTTTTTGTGAGGTTTTCTTCATTTGCTCATCTTGTAGTGGAGCACTGGATGCCTCTGTCATCAGCCTGCCATGATGGCTGATCTGAGGGCTGATCAGTACCAGCAGAAGGATTTCCACGCACGTTGAGATGACTCATGTCAGTCTTCTCTTCTGCTCTCTTAGTCACTAATACTGATGTGTTTCCTAATGTACAAAACTGCTACACATCAAGTACTCAATTCATGTTGGCATCACCAGCTCGTGGTATAGACTGTAACTATCTATCACGGTGCCTGCTTTGCTGTCCCCAGTGTCTCTGTGCTGGAAGAAGGGGCCACCTATGTTTTTAAACCTACTATCTTCTCTTTTCTCTCTTCTCTCTCCCCTGTTGCTGTGTTCTAGCTGTCAGAATTAATGGATTAATTCAAGGAGAGCCATTTAATCCAGGGATGAACCTTCTTATCATCATTCATAGGAAGGGAAGGATTCCCATGGCAGTGAGACACAATAAAATAGAGATGTAGCCACAGACAGGAAGTTGGTTTTGATTGTTTACTTACTTTTGACAAAATCCCTTGTTTCTCTTCAAATATACTAGTAAGAAAACAGTCACCTTTTGCTGCAAGAATTTTCCATCATTTTTTGTCAGAAATTCAGGTGCAGACCCAATGTCACAGAACATCTGCGGGACCTGTTGCAGCAAAGCTGTCAGAACAAGACAGGCATCCTCTGAGTTTTGTAAGATTTCCTGACCTCTAAACCAAGCCTGAATGATTTTTGCACTCCCTCAGCTTTTCCCAACTGGAATCAGAAAGTAATATGTTTTCATATGGGCTTCAGACAGCATGAAACAGGTTCGAGCTGAGCTTTGGTCATGCTTCAACTCCACCTACCCCCAGAGAGGTCTAACCCACACTGGCTTTGCAAAAAAATGAGCTTTTTAAAGGAATCTTTTACTAATGAGTTCATTCACCCTAAGAGAAAGTAATCTGCAGAGCTGGGCACTATCTTTTATCTGTCCTTGGAGCCCACCAGCAAAGCACACAATCACTCCCAAAGCAAACACATTCCAGTGAGGCTACCAGCAGATGAAAAAGCAGACTCTGTTGGCATGGATGAGGTTATTGCTTGAGAAAAGGCTGCAGGATTGGACCCCTAAGGAGTGGATGCTGAGCAGAAGACAAGGCTGACAGGATGCACTCTGCAATTCCTCTGTGTCCACTACCTGCTGAATGGCCTGCTTACATCTCACTCTTGCTTTTTATGAAACAATCCATGTGTTTCCAGCACTAAAACAGGTTTATTTTTGAATGGTAAAAGCAGTCAGTCATAGCTGAAATAGCTGTTCTAAAACCACCTAGGCAGGAGGCACTAGGCATAACACCCGCCCACTGGAAGAAATTATGAGTAAAAGAGAGTACAATTAATTTACATGAAGCTGGACGTGGCACCTCACTTCTCCAAATGCTGCAGGCCTCTTCATCTTCAAACATACATCTTGCGCACAATCCCAGATTTTTAAAACAAACCAAAATCTGTGTGCATGCCACAAGATGTGAATAATAGCATAAATACATTCCTGTCAGCCTGCTTATGGCCATTCCTCATAATATCTTGGAACAGGGCATAAGACCATGCTGAATATGAAGTTTCCACGATTAGCCAGTGGTTTCTAGTACTGTGGTTATGGTTTAACCAAAGATTATTGCCTTGTGCAGCCCAGCACTTCAGCAATATCATCATCAAATTATCACGCTGTAATGATGTTTTGCTCTCTACAGCAATTGCATTCCTATAATGTTCTCTAACAAAAGATGCAGTTGAGGTCTTCAGTGGTCCAAAGTAAGGAAGAAGTACATTAGGTTTCATTTGGATAGAGACTATTTAGTAACAATTATTCTTAATTAACGATCTTGTAAGTTCAGTGAGGGGAGGTGCAGGTCAGCAACAAAATAATGATATCAGCAGCATCAGCAACATTTTAATGTCGTATATAAATGTTTTTTCTTTTGTTGTTTTTATTTCCATTGATTGACATTTCAGTGTTTCTGCAATTTACCAGTGAAAGATGTATTATTTTGGAACTTTCAATTGAAAAATTCAAAAACTGAAAATCTGTTTGTTTCAGTTGAGATTACACATCTTGTACACAGCTCAGCCATGTTGCTTTTTTTCCATCCTGAACTCTCAGAGAATACGAGAGCTCACTGTAACAAGAAGAAATTATTCCAAGCCAAAGTTGCAAACTTAACATCTCTGTCTCATAGGGAACCTGAGATATATACGTAGGTGATATTTTTATTGCTTTGCTGAATGTCTCAGCATCTCTCTATGATGCAATTCCCACCAAAATTAGTTGTGTGGTAGATGATGAGGTGATGTAATTATAGGAAACCATAAGTTTTGCCATGATTGCACTCCAGGCAGATCCATCAGGACAAGTATTTTAAGCGAGGATTATAGCCCATTCTGTACCTGGTTCATTCCCCCACTTGCCTAGCAAATTCTTCCGTAACACATCTGCAACAGAAATGCTAACTCACAGCCTGGAAGAGTGAGCACCTGGTAGGAAGGCAGGGCCAACCCAGGGGAGCTCAGGTGCATGCAACGTACCTGAATGACTGAAGGGGTGGGAGCCAGGATCCACTCGTTGCCAGACCTCACTTAATGGCTGGCAGTGGAGGTGAGGGATATCTCACAGGAGATCCCTGCCTACTAGAGGTCTTCTAAAGGTAAGCAGATTTTCTTCGTTTCTGTCTATGGCTGCTGCATTTGGGCTTGATCTCATTCGCTGTAGCCTAGGATTGTGTTGCTCTGCTGTACTTTCCATCACATTATAGCATTACAACATCCCAGTCACATTAGAGATATTTTGCATGGTCTCACCAAATGCTAGAGCTGTACGGGTGTTGAATATTGGTCAGCTGAAGTTAGATTTGGTTCTTTTTAAAAATGATTTTTGAAATTGAATATAGTTTGTAGGAAGCATAGTATGAAGCGCCTTTGCAGGCGTTATAAATAATTGCCTTCTCAGGTCAGGGCTCTGTCTCAGCTGGGACGAAGCACAGCAGCACCAATTAAGCACAGGACATAAGCTGGAGATACTGGGCTAAAAGAAGAGTCAGTCTGGCTGGCACCGTTGAAGGAAGGAAGTTTGGGTGATTGGCTTTCAGACAGCACACAGTAGGTAAACTGAATACTACTGTATGTGTATTTGCAGAAAGAAAGTAAGGAGGCAAAGAATTATGTTCATTTGTCTTAAGCTTTCTGAAACATTTTATCTCATGTGGTGGGGGTACTCATACTCCTGCAACGGTTGAGTGGCTTTTCTGACAGCAACCACTCCTGGGTTGAACTGCTTGGCTGGTACTACACAGGGAGACCACTCTGGAGCTGAACTGTCAGTTCAGCCTTCTCTGAGAAAATATCTTTAAAATGTTTCTTTTTTTTCCTAATTGTCTAGGTTATTTCTAAACTTACTTTTCTGGGCAAACTTCACATATTCTTGCTTTTATGGAAATGGCTTCTTTAAACATTAAATACAAATGGTGCCCTTTGGTGCCTTTAATTCACTGTCTTTGCAGTAACTTGTGCCAAAAAAAGGAGGCAAGGGAGCTCTTATAAAGCTGTATTAATTGAAATAAATGAGCCATGCTTCTGAGAACAGCGTACCATAGAGGAAGGGCTGCCTTTTGAGTCCTGTTCCTAGAGCTGTCCCCTGTGAGTTCAGGCATGTCATAAAATCCCTGTCCACCTCATTTTCCCAACTTCTTATGATGAAGCTGGGGTTGTTCCTTTACCTGACACCTCTGGGTGTTGTGAAGTCTAACTCAACGCTTCAGAAGTGCTAGGAGGAACTGGAATTTTATTTTTAAAGCCATAGCAAGAGCTAGACTTTCCCATACAGTGTTGTTTATGAGCATACTTTCATTAGTGCCTTTTTTTTTTTTTTTCCCTTTTGTGACTGGAAAAATATGTTGAAAATCATTTCTCTGATGCCTATGGGAGAAATCAAGCTTCTTGAAGGGTGGGAGCACAAGGAGGTTGTGGAGCTGTGAGGTCAGCTCCCTGAACCCACAGGCAGCTATGGAAAGTCTCCCACTGGCTTTAGGCTAAACCCAAGCCTGTGCTGTCTTTTTTTTTCCTCCCCTGCTCTTTCATTTGTGTGTTCTGGCTCAGAGAAAGGGCAAGGTGAAAAAGGCACACAAAGAAATACGTGGCTGCTCCCTTCCTTCTCTCCAAAGATTACTTCTATCCATCCAACTTTTTTCCCAGATATGGTATCATGTGCTTCTGTGACTAATATTTAGGCAGGAGAGAAAAATTATTTTCAAAGTTCAAAAGAAACATAAACCAGCACATTTGAGTGTTTTTCTCCTCTTCTCTGCCTCTGAAGGGCTAGAGTTTTATTATTTCTCTTGACTGCATGCTGAGATAGGCTCAAGCAGAGCCTACTGCTGGCAGCGTGCTATAGAGTCTCCAAAATTGGTATGCATTTTTGTCTTCGTGTCTGAGTCTTCCATTAACACCAACATTTTAGTGTTATTCCACCCACCCTTAGAGTTATTGCTCTTGGGTAACGATGACCCAGAAAGGCTGTGGTTTCAGGGAGAGTTGAGATATTATGAAGAGAAACCAAGAACTTTACATATTGTGATGTCATTTTGCATGTCTTTATCCAGGCCTGCTCAGCCACAGTGAAGGGCACAGGCACTGATGGGTCTTCATCAGACCCACAGCAGTGGAGAACTGAGTCCTACCTCTACCCCCAGCCTTTGTATACACAGCAGGAAAGAAATGTCTCCAGCCCAACTCTGTTTGCACTCATTGGCTCAACACAACTGGCTACAAGTAGGGCCAAGAAAAAAAGCTTGGATCTCCTTGAATTATTTGCATTTCCCTCTGGAGAAGGCGCAGAAGCAGGATGAACTCATTGTGTGGGTTGTATCCTGCCCTCAGGGCAATGCTTGACCTGTGCACAGCCAGGAAACACAACTAGCTTTGTCCAACATAGCACCGTACAACTGCTCCTATTGTGCTTGCAATGCACGCATTATCTGAACTGATGTGTCTTCAAGTAGATCCTTCTGCCTGAGCGATGATGTCACAACCTCTGTGTCCACTATTGGTCTGGAGCATTGCTAAGGGAAAACAATTTCTGGCAGGTTCCTTGAAGTTCTTGCTTCCTGCAATGTGAAAGGAGGCAGTTGTTCAGGGAAGTTGGGTAGGTGTGCGTTTCTGACTTTTCCCCTTCTGAGAGATATTTTTTTGCCAGTGTAAAGTAGAAGATGATTATGCTCCCATTAAAAATGAGGTGAATGCACAGGCTAACTTGAGTGGGTGGAAGGACTTCACACAGGATGAAGCTGGGGACAAACCTGCCCTTGCCAATATAAACAGCTGCAGCAATTTCCATAAAGTCAAAAGGCCCTACTGCATTGCTATTCAAATAATTTACCCACATAGCACTATCTTGGGCTGTGTATCCATCATGTTATAATTAAAATCAATGGATTTCATCTGTAGAAATAAAGGTGCAGCATAAGTCATGTAATAGGACAGCAGAACTGATATCATTAGGACAACAAATTGATATTCCTTAGGACAGTAAAGATATGGGGTCTGTGCAAATCAAAGCAGAAAGCTCCCACTTTCCTTCCTACATCTGTCTTTCATTTGCTTTGCCTCACTCTGCCTGTTGTTGATGTTTTCTTGGTCTCTTTGTTCAAGCTGCCTCTCATTCCAAGAAGGCAGAGAGCACCAGGTGTGAATGAGAGCTGTTAGTGTGAACCCACTGTTGCTGTTATTATTGTTATCATTCCTCTGGAAATCAGTTTGATGGAGGTTTGGCTCTGTGATTTGTTCTGCTGGTTTAACCTAATCCATGTGAAATGTGGAAGTGGAATAAAGAGAAGTGCCTTGGATGGTGGCTTTCACCCAAAGGTGCAACCTGATCTAACAAAATGATGGCATGCTTTGGAGCAAGGTGTATAAGCTATGGATTTGGACGTGCTGTTTGAATGCCTTAGGTGTCCAGAATGTGATGCAAAGCCCATTGCAGTCAGTGGAAGGCCTGGAGCCAACATGCAAGTAGAGTTCTTACTGCAGCTGCACGTACAATACAGTTTACTGGGTGTTAAACCTGGAGAGAGGGCAGAATGCTTTGTGAGTTTTATGAGCTGTTAGGCAGGCACAGGTTAACTCAGAGATAGACCCGTTGGGGTTTTGAGTCCTGACTTCTTTTCACATCTGTGAAATATGGTGGCAGTGCCAGGATACAAAAACTTTGTGTGTCCCACTGACCTCCAATCCACACAGTGGTGCTCTAGAGATATTCCTGTGCTTACCAAAGCATGTCCTTGCCACGTGAAGTCTGTGAGCTGGTGCAGAGTGGGATGTCTGGCTGCCAAGCTGCAAGAGGGACTGGCACTGTGCACGTGTGCTTCCATTACCATCTGCCCTTCTGATACCCAGAGCCTGGAACTTGCTCTTTAAATGCACAGAGAGATATTACAAGGCTCCCATTTGAAGTGAGAGAAACAGTCTGTTAAAAAAGCTAATATAGAATTTGTAATGCCCAATAAAAAGTTTCAGTGTTTCACCTTTTTAAGACCCCGGTGAAAATAAGTACTAAACATTCCCACCATCCACCTATTTAGCAACTTAGACACATACTATTTTTTCTATTACTATTGTTCCATTACTGGCAGCAGACTTATGGTGTCTGGTTATTTTTGTCTTTGGACAACTTCTGTGACTTTTTTTTGTAGTTCCTCTGGCTCCACCTGTACACTGAACTGGGCTCTCTTCATTTAATGTGTATCTAAGTGGTCCCCTCTGCTCCAGTTAAGCCCTTGCAGATGCTACAGAGCTCCTTTCTGTGGTTGTATTAGGTGGTCATGTCTCTGGGAGCATTGTTGGAGTCAGCAGCAGGAGCCACAGACTGCCATAACTTTAAGATAAACCCCAGCTTTCTCCTTGCTTGATATATTGCGTTCCTTCCTTCCAAAAATCCCCCAAACCTCTGTCTTTAATCAGTAGTAATTAAACACATAGGCAATATCTGTGCTGTTTCTAGGCCACATTGTAGTTTCATTTCTAGCATGATAGTAGTTGTGTGACGACAGCCTACTGGAACTGCACCTTGGCTGGCAACTTTCAGGACTGCTTGCATGGAGTAGAAGGTCTTAACTGCAGTAATTTCTAGGGGTTTCATGAGAAGAAGTAGCATGCAAAAGGCAGCAGGAAAGCTCTATTACTACAGGGTAAGATAATAAGATGTAATATTAAAAAAAAAGTAGTGGGGGTAGAGGGGAAAACCTCCAAAAGCCAAAGCTCTGTTGTGAAAACTTCTCACCCATTTAAATCCTTTTCAGGAATAGGAAGTGAGAAATACTCTTAATTTAAGTGCAGGCTGGTTAGAAGGAAAAAAGCTGTATACAGAGAGCTAGATATATAGTAGTAGACTGTGTTGAACCCTACGGTGCTGCTCTGCAGAATGCAGCTATCCTTATCCTGGTTGAACGGAGAGTGTAGGTACTGGGGGTCTGTGGCTGAGTATTACAGTATTTGCAATAGCTGGCTCAGAAAAGCCATTTACATGCATTACAAGTCAATTAGAGTGATCTGTTCTCAGCACTTGGAAAATTTCTGGGAGTTCCAAAGCTGAAAAGATTGCAAACTGCTGAGCACAATGAAATGTGGGCCCACGCTGAGGCTTTGCGCAGCTTCCCACCCCTGGCAGCATGGGGAGCACTTGTGGGTGGCACTCAGGATTTGGGACCTGGGAAGTGCTGATCCCAAAGGAGATGTGCTGCTGGGTGGCAGTGCAGTTACTGAGCTACTCCATGAGGAACACAATGGCCTGCCCTGAGCCTTTCTCATCTCAGCTTCCCCTCTTTCCAGTGCAAATCTATAAGCAGGAATATCTCAAGCTAGGGGAAAAAGCTACAGTTACAGGAGTACAGAGAGAGGTCAGGGGTAGGAGAAGCTTACGGAGAGGCACCACTGAGCCAGTATCTGCCTTTATTGACCTAAGGCTCAGGTTGGGTTTGGGTCTGTGGCTGAGCAGGATGCTTCAGAGCAAAAGCACTGGATGGGTCAGGGCCAGGAATAGCTGGCAGTGTGCAATGGGGTATGGTTTGGGCAGTAGGGATTGGTTGAGTAATGCCAGGTGGGGATTGTCTGGTATTTCAAGAGGTGGGATTTTATTTTGTACCCTGTTTTTCAGATTGCCCTTTGTGCTCAATGGCAGTTCCTTCCTGTGCTGGAGTTAGATCAGTTCAGACTGTCCTAAATGCCTGTGCCTCCCACTGTATTTTCTGTGGTGGATGTTTCTAAAACAGCTTTGCTGGTGGAATCCTCTCAATACAGTGTGTGAGAGCAAATGATTCTGCATGTAATTAAGAGCCAAACAATAATCCTGTGATCAGCAGAAAGCCTGTGCTGTCAGCTGCAAGGCAGGGTGCAGGTGTGAGAACAGAAAGAGGGATATGCCGGGAGGAAACACCAGCAGATCTCTGCATCATGGTTGGCTTTTTAACTGCTAACCATTGTGATGTCAGCACTGCCACAAGACCTTGATATACCAGAGGAAAACAGAGTTCTCAGGTTCTTCATGGACAGCGCAGAGCATTTCTCCAGCTCCCACCCCAGACGTGCAGTGAGGTTAACCAAGTGGCTGCTCTCAGGTGACAAGGACCAGAGGCTGAGGCTGCTCTGCAATGACTCCTTGCACACCAGGTGTAGCGATTTCTCACATATAGAAAAGTAATGGTGAGATTCTCCAAGTCTCTGCCAGAATGAACACAACAAAACCACATTATTTTAAAAGAAGCCTTCCCCGGAGTACAGTTTCTCCATCTGGTGTTGGCCTTGGAAACTCTGAAAATGGAGTGTTCCCATTTTTTTTTTTTCCTCAGTGCTTCCCTAGCTTTAGTGCTAAAGAAAGAACTCAGACAAACAAGATTCTTGTGCTACTTATTTATAATAACATTTTATTAATATATTATGCTACAAAAATATTTTGACAAAATAATATTAGAAAGCATCTTTTTATTACACTCTTCAAAACAGTTCACAAAAGCAGGAGGCGGAACAGGAAAAAATATTTGAGATACATTTGAATCAAAAACTGACAAACATGCAATTTAAAATTCAGTGTGAGCGTGAACCTGCAGGGCAGTCAATCATTCCTGTGAATGAGAAGCAAGGAGTACTGCTTGGCAGGATCTTACTGGTTGTAGTCAGATTAAGGTGCCGCCTGGTGAGATTGTTGCAGGAAAATCTGCATTTAGGTTGGGACAAATCACACACCCACAAACGTGTACGTACACACAAACCCATGAGCTTGAAATTAGGAAATGGGCTTTCTGCTCCAATTAAGCCAAAACAAGCTGAAGCTGGAGTCTTGCACGCTCTGTGGTACATTGATCACTTTAGAGATAAAGCAAGCCCCTGTGCTTTTTGGATATAACACAGGAATATCTTATGGTACTAAGCAAGGTTAGGAACGATGGCATTTACATTTAGATAACCATGATGACACTTTGGTTTCTCTGACTTAAGGATATGATGGGAAATTCCTCTCTAACAGTGGTATATGTAAGGACTGACTGGGATGTATTGTTTGGCTCATCAATGCACTGAGCATAGTGTTCTTTCCCTCTATCTCTCCTCAATTGTATTTTGAAGAGTTTAGGTAAACATACACTTCTGTACCTTGGGAGTTCCTAAATTATGCTGGAGCTTCGTGGAACGGGAAGCTCAACAAAGCTGATTTTTTTTTTTTTTTAACCTTTATAATGCATGGTTATCATAAATCATTTCGTTTATTTCTAGAAGAGGGATTGCATTATTCAACAGCCCAAAGGATTGCAGAGAAACTACATCAGTCATAAAAATACAATATACCTTCTGTCCCAGCTTACTGACTGGTTCTTCAAGTGGCGATGCACATTAATACAACACCTGCAGTAAAACATTGGCAAGAAAAGCATTAAAATGGTTACAGAATGGAAGCTAGTCCTGTTGCTGGTGCTGTGGTATATTTACTCTATTGGGGCAATAGCTTGGCAGAAAATTACTGCAGTGTTACCACTACTTGCACTGTGAATGGTGATAGTGGCAGTTGCAGCTCAGTTGGAAGAGCGAACTATGCAAACATTCAACTTTGGACCCAGCAGCATCAAAAACTGTGTGCGTGTCATGCAATGTCTAGCAAACTCTCTTGATTGTGTTTCCCACAAGGAAATACTCTCAGTGTTTGCTGTCTTATATAGTGGGCATGGATGTATTTATTTTTAAAACCCTTTGCTCCTGGAATTTGTCACTGGAGATCTGAGCTTTCGTTAGGAGGGAACAAAGCAGTTGGTTCCTCATTCTTTGAGGAAATCCACTGAATCAAAGTGAAGTCCCACAAACCTGGTAGTCACTGTTACTTTCAGAGTGTGCATCAAATCAGATGCCCACTATGAGCTTAAGTGGGATGCAGTCAGGAGCCACTGCAATGGATATAGTGCATAGATCTGTGCTAAATACACCAGCACTGATGCATTTTCATTAACACTGAGCTGCTGTAGCTGATTACCAAATAACCTGTTTTACCAATCACAGTGAGAGTCTCATTTTCTAGTATTGCAATCAAGGATTAAAAAAAACTTACCCTAAGTCACAGCTTAGGGAAGACAAGAAAACAAAAGGAATGCTTGCAAACTGTGCTGAAGCCATTCACCTGGGGTTCTTGAGCTAGGATCTGGGGGAAGCATCTTCTCTGACGTTGACTGCAAGTGGCTTCTTCTCCCCTAACCAAGGCTGATGGTGTGAGCTAGATGCTTTCAGCTGGCTCCAAGCCCAGCAGACACCTTGCTTTGGCACCTGCACTGCAGAACGACTGGGCAGAAGGACAAGTGAAATGCAGTGACCTCTGGCAGCATTCATTCCTTTACAGGGATTACAGGCAAAATGCCAAGGAATGTAAATATGTCAAAACGTACTTTGATGTCCAAGCTATTTACATACTGCGATATCCAAACATGCTGTGGTACGTGCTAGTATTGCTGTCCAATGTAGGAGTGACTCAGGGAAAAACTCATTAGTGACAAACTGAGCGATTACTCTGGGTGGTACAGTGACAGCTGTGAGCATGGCTGTGTCTTTGTGCTCATTATACTAGAAAAAGACCCAGAGTTCCATGGAAAAAAACACGGGTTGGGTACAGTGGGACTGTTAAGTTCCAGCCTTGATCCTATTGGTGGTTTTCCTTATGGTTCTGGCCAAGTGTTTCTGTTTTCTGCTCTTTTTTCTCTCTGTTCTTCATATGGCCTTATCTATTAATTTTGTGAGCTTTCTGACACCTGGAATTATTTCTGCGGTGATATCACCATCATTTCTGGACTCAACCAGATTACAACAAACAAAATTTGGATTTTGTTTCATTGGCTGTTCACTTTTACTGAGTAATTTACCACCCTTAAAGTTTGCCTACCTTTATTTCCAGATCATTTTTCGTGACTTGTCACTTAGTTCAGCTTTGAATGTGGCAGGAGAACCAATCTTTTAAAACCCATTAAGGTCAAATTTGAATATCTGTTAAGCCATTATATTCAAATGAAGGCATTTTGGGAGAAATAGTCAAATAAAACCAAAATGAAAGTTCTCAAAATATGTTTCCAATATTCAGCCCAGTGCAATAAATATTATGCAAGATGAATGGCTTCTGTCCAAAACTAACATGTCTAATCTTCTGCTAGCCAAAATACACAATACAGAAGTATTCACTGGGTGTGCTTGAATCCCACATTTGGGGGCGAAGCTCAAAGTTTTCCATTCAGTCTTATCTACTGTTGTCCTTTATAAAACAGGGGCAGGTTACACCACTGTCTGCTGTACCCACTTAAGTGAACCACAATCTACAATCCTTTTGACAAAAACAGAGCAAGAGCTGGAAGTCATGGTGTGCAGTAAGTCAAAGGAAAGTAAGCTGTATTCCCTCTTGCCTTGGCAAAGCAATGGGTTGGGATGCATGGTAGAAAAACTCAGTGCTCATCATGGCTTCAGATGAAACCGTGTACTTATTTCAGGCTGATTATTTCCTAAGCTTCTTCCCTGAACAAAGTAGTGTAATCACAAATGAACTGTGAATCCTGAACCATCTTCCACTGAGGAGATCTAAGGATGACACGGAGTTGTCTCCAGTTCTGAAGGTGGTGCTACAAGAGTGATGGCACAGTAACAGTCCGATTTTTATTGGTGTTATTATTGCTGTCATTATCTGATATGTCAGAAAGACTATTTCAAACAAAATTAATTTTGTTAGAATTTTTTGCATTGTAAATGATTTTTTTCATCCTGTTTTTTGGGGGGGAATTTCAACATGCCTTACTGAGGGTGGCAGTTCTTAAGATGGATGTGTTTTTTTTGTTGTTTTTTTTTTTGTTTGTTTTGTTTTCCTATAGATGTTTTTCATCTGATTAATGAAAAGTAGTTGCTTGGAGATTGAGCAAACTTTTCAGTGAGTGCAAGTTGTCAGAACTTGACAATCTAAGTCAAGAGAGGTACCATAGTCAATAAACAGAGGAAAGTTCTTGTATGACATAGGGATTACTTTGGTTCCTGTAGCCTTGAATAGATTTTGGACAAATCATAACTCAGCATGAGGATTCCAACTCTAATCGTAACGGCAAGATGCTGATGAATTTCTAGGTGTTTTCTCCCCTCCCTGCAGGTTGCCCATCTGTATTAATTTAATTGATAGAAAGCAGTTCTACAGATTAGCACTATACTGCATCTTTATAGGCAGACCAAGTCCTGCTCTCATTTACGCTGCGGGAGGTTGTAGGCTTGTGTTTATATAAAAAGAGGGAGCGAATAATTGCAGTGGGATTATTGCGGACTTAAAATGAAATCTTTTATTAAGAAAAAGATGTCTTAGAATGAGCTAACAAATTATCTCAAGGTAAAGATTGGTAATTTTCAGAGAAGTTAAACGGTTGAGTTAAAGACAACTGGAGAACTTAGAAGGTTATCTTGACCAGTGACTTGATAAGTTATATAAAAATAACTGAGATTTTAGACTGTAGCAGCTGACTTAAGAATGTACCTATTCCTGCGATGGTCACAGGCCACAGAGCAGGGGATCTGTGTTATTTAGTCTAAGTCATTCCAATGAGAATTGTAGAAAAAACAAAGTTGTGTACAAATGTACTAGTTGGATAGCTGCTGTAAAAAGTTATGGTTAAAGAAACAAGCCATTCATTTTGGTGTCACTTCAGGCATTTGCAGAGTTGTCAGTTAGAAAACAAATATAGAAAATATTAATTTATCTGTTTCACCATCGCTACTGATTACTAGGGATGCTATTAACATATACAACAAGAAAAAAATAAGTTTACCAGTCGAATAAATACATTTTTTCTTTTTTTTTTTTTCTTTATATGAACATGAATATTTTACAAAACCCCATAGCACTATGGGAAATAAAGATCCTTCTACAAAAAGAAGATGTAAGTCAGTGTTACAATAAAGCTTTAGAGTTTCAAAATGTATCTGGGCAAAGAGACAAAATTAGCTAGAAGGCACTCTTGATTCACTGAGAAGGTCCAGTCTGTAAAAGTTGTCATAAGATCCTATTCATTCATAAATTATCTCTCTTCTCTATTCCCAAGGGATTGCACATAATACTAATGTGGTCAGGAAGGCTGCAGTAGATTCAGGAGAAATGAAGCTATGGCCATGTAGAGAGGAGCAGTTACTGATGGCCATAAAATGGTGGCTGAAGCTGAGCTTGTAGGCTGAGGCTGGGATGGATGATCTGAGCGTGGCCTCTGATCCAGCCGGTTGGAAATCCAAATGGGAGGTTTGACTGTGATGTAGCCATTGGTTATCCTGATATAGGAAGGCAATGTGGTGGTGCTAAAAGAAAACACAAGAGAAGGGAATTAAATAGGACAGCTTTTATCTCTGCTCTGCAGTCTATCATCCTAGTTGGTAGTAACTACAACCATGACAATCAGAATTATTTTTTGCCCTCAGTAGATCGCAGGTTGATTCCCTCAGGATGGTAATTGTGATGGTCTGGACACAGCTCTGATTTAGGAAGTCCCTCAGATTCTGGCTGCTGGTAGAATATAACCAAAAGAGAGATTGCTCTTGCTTAAAAAATGAGTGCAACAAATTAAATATGTCATTTGCTACTGGTCATCTTTCAGAGACTGTGACAGGTGTATCCTTGTACTGACCCATTTGGAATGTCTCAAAGCCATGATTTCTTCACCATGGGCTTGATATTAAGTCCAGGAGGGGCCAGAAAAGATATCCTTCATCTGTTTCATGCCTCATAAAGAATACTCAGAGATCCCCCTACAAAACCGGTAACTTTGGGCACAGGGGACGAAGCAATTTAATTTCTTTCCCTAGTTTTAGGGAATTCTGGATGACAATGCCAAAAACAGACTCAGTGTGAAGTTTCTCCAGCTGTGGCTTTGCCTCAATAGTAATGTGATTGCTTATTGATTGCAGCTTGAGTTAGTGCTTCGATTTGAATGTTGGAATTCATCATGATTCCCATGATGCTGAAGATCAGAAAGGTCAGATCTCCATTGATTTGTAAGTTTTAAGTTTGTAATTTCCATTTCATAATATGCTTCCCCTGCACCCAGCACTGGATGGTCTGTAATCCACCAGTTGTCACAGAGCAGCACACGTGAGCATGCAGACTGTTCAAGGTGGATTCTGGACTTAAAAACAAGCGCCTGCAGTGGAGCAAGGGGGGAAGGAAGACGGAGTCTTTCTGAAAACAAGATGTGACACTAATATCTGCAGATTCTCTCTATTACTTCTTAAATCTTCCGTAGAGGGAATTTGGGAGCACTAAAAATGACCCTCACATAATTTTTTATGGCATAAGAAGCTCTGCAGTCCCCTAACTATTTAGCTACGGTATCTGAGATCCTGACCCTGGAGGAAAAAGGCTGTGCCTTGCATACCATCAGATAGAAGGAACAATACTTTGTTCCAGATCCATGCACAGAATTTAGTAGCAATGAATGCTTTTGACTTTTTTCCTAAGCCAACACTAAGATGGCATATAATTATCACCGCTGTTCAGAGCTTTTAGCTCAGATGCTTCAGAAGTGCTGAATTGCTCTTAAGCTGTGACAAGATCAGAGTCCACCCAGAAGAGGGCACCGGTAAACACATATGCAGGTCAACATCAAGCACAATAGGCAATCACTGCACGTAGCACTTCACTCTGGGTTTTAGGGTAATTCTCAGTTCCTCCCTCATTCTTTACAATGTCACCACTTTCTGGGTGGGATCTTAACTGATGTGCAATGAATTGGAGAAAAAGGGAAGGCAGCCTGGAGTTAAAGACATAGGAACTGCTTCGTGAGGACAGATACTCCGTTTAACTTGACAGTGAGAAGGAGTACTTATTACAGAGGAACTGTAAACAAAGAATTCTGAAATCACACGACGCTGGAGAAAGCTCTTGTCTAAATTCCCACAGTAAGTGGTTGGTTTGTATCTTTAATGGATGATACAGGGTATGCAGCTCCAGAGCTTGTGATGCCACATCTAAGAAGATCAGATCCATGATAAGTTTTTGCTCTGTTTAAAATCTGTCCAGTGGTTTTGAGCAGTTAATTTAATGCTGGCAAAAATGATGTTAGATTAGGCACTATTCAAACTCTTGTAACGTGTAACAACAAATAGGAATGCCGTACTCACAGCGAATATAAAGCATCATTAAAGCAAACTTCCCACAAAACTACACATGCTGAGTAATTCGAGAGAAATGCAGTTACACTTGAACCTTTGATCCAGATCTCATTTATCCTGTTGAGTGATATTGTGGTGTACAGATCTAGAATAATGATAGGAACACAATTGTTTCAACTCCATACCATTTCTCCCTGGTAAGTAAATGTAAGGTGCTTGTAACTCTTATTTAGGTGACTTGTTGCTTTACCACAATTCAGCCCTAAGTTAATATGAAGTTTGCAATAAAGGTCTGGTTTCTCGTTTTCAGATGTTGCCACAATGACATATAGGATTTGCATTTTGGATATATCCTACTCCTGACTCATCCTCTGGGCTTGCTTCTCCAGTGAGACTAAAGGTACTATGTCCCTTGCACAGAGTGTCTTTCTGTACCTCTAGGACACATGGTGTGAGCTGTCTGGGATTGGGGACAGGCTGGCCAGGGATTCACAGCCAACCAAAGGGATCCTAAAGGAGCCTTGAATCAACAGTTTGCATCTCTGTATAATGTACTTCCATTTTGTAGCCAATTGCTAGAAATGTTTTGTTTTTTTCCCCTCACTTGAAAAAGTGTTTTTGAGGGGGGGGGATGAGGGGCAATTTATTTAAAATCCAGGGTTTCCTGTCAAAAGACCTGAAAGTTTTTTGTTTTTTTTTTTACTACTCTTCTCAGACAGTGAGGTCATTTACTGATTCCAAGATATTAGATTTCTATAAATGCTTCTTTAAGATAAATATTGTTAGGTGGGGTTATTTGCTAGTAAAAAATGCATAAGTGTTTTAATAGGGACAATGTGTTTCCATTAATGTGCTCAAGGCATACAAACAGCAAGTGAATCATAGCTTAGCCATATAACATATTTTCTTAAATGCAACTCCACTTTTAAGCATGCTAGCCTACTGCTTAGGTGGTCTAGAGATGATTAAAGAGAATGATCCCTTTTAACAAACACTACAAACCTCCTTGTAAAGTTTGAGTTTGTAACTGGCTGTTTCTATAGCAAGAGAAATCTCAGTCTCCAGGGAATCACAGAATCATTAAGGTTAGAAAAGACCAATATGATCATCTATCTAGTCCAACTCCCAACCCATTCCCATCATGCCTTCTGGGGGGGTCTTCCTCTTCCCGCAGGTTATGCAAGTCAAGACAGTTGAGTTTGATTACAACCTCATCTTAAGAGGTGACACAGGTGATGGGAGGTAACTTCTCCAAACTTACTCTGAGCACGTCTGCCTGTGCGTGTGAGATCCCACTGATTCCCATAGGAAAGCAGAAGCAGAGTCTCCTTCCTGAAATGTACATGTGGTTCACAAGATGAATCACAGATCTAGGAGATAATAATCTAAACTATTATCACACTTTCTATTGCTAGTTGATGATATTCCATGTTTGAGTTATTTGCATCTGATAAAAATGTCTTTAGTAAAACATTCCATGCGAGTGGTGACGAATAGGCAACCAGTGGCTCCTCTGTTCATATGTCTCTTTTTTGCTCCTGTGTATGGGATTGTTTTAAACATTTGGAAGACTCCAGGTACCTTGTAGCCAAATGTCCTGCGGTATCACATTCATAAGCTTGTACTTTTGATCAGATAGGAGGGCAGTTTTTCAAATCAGTGCGTTAGTCATACGTTGTCTTACCACCACTAGAATGTGTAAAACTTTCTCAAAAAAGGGCCCCAGGCACACGCTGTGTGAACAGACCCTACTGAATCCAATTACACGAATCAAGTCCTCTACGCTGGGGATAGGCTGAAGCACCTTGATGATCTGGGAGAATGTTAAAATTGCAGAGTAAAAGGCGCACACAGTCCCATGGGGGGAATTTCTGTTCCGGTTTAGTTTGCAAGATGCTTGGAAATACATTTTCCATCTAAGTTCTGGTTTATCCCTATAAGCAGGGCACATCTGACCACATGTGACAACACAGCAGAATCACGGAACATGAGGCTAGGAGGGACATTCTGACCCATCTGTGGCACAGACTGGGAGACCAAAATCCCTCCTGACATGTATGTCTAATCCAGTCTTCAAAACTGCATGCAATGATAGCAATTCCAGAGTCTCTGCAGAGAGATCTGACATCCAGAATTACTGCCTCATGTTTCAACAAATATCCCATGCTACAGCTCAAGTTCGTGACTTCTGCTGTCCCCACAGACAGGTTTTTTCCTTTCCTCTTCTCAGCAGCCTTTCAAGTAGTCTGAAGACTTAACCATGTTTCACCTCAGTCTTCCCTCATTTTTTTATAAACAATTCTCCCCACTTTTTTCTGCAAAGTCCTTGTGAAAGTGTATGAGAAGCTCTGGTTCCCACTTAGGGACCACATGCTTTGCAGCTTCCATGAAGATGGTTTAAGTACTTCTGCACCCAAACCACCTTTATGCTCCCAGTAACTGACCTCTTGCTGATAGAAAATTGAAATTGATGTACTCTGAGGGGTGGGGGCTGCCTCAGCTCTGGTGATATTTAAGTTGTGCCAGCGGAGTTTCAGGTTGGGTATCAGGAAAAATTTATTCTCTGAAATAGCAGTAATGCACAGGCACAGGCTTCCCAGGGAGGTGGTGGGGTCACCGTCCCTGGAGGTGTTCAAGAACCATGGGGATGTGGTACTGAGGGACATGGTTTACTGGGCAATATTGGTGGTAGGTGCATGGTTGGATTTGAGGATTGTTTTCCCACCTTAATTATTCAATTTCATGATTCTGTATTTGCATGCTTTTTTTTTTTTTTTTTTATCTGCTGCCATCTTTAAGTTGCAACGTTGTTTCCCTTCAGAGGGGTCCTTATAAAGCAGAACTTAAATTTGTGTTTGAGGGCCTTTCCTGGATTAAAGGAGCCATGTAAATGCATGATAAGTATTGTGGATAAATATAAACAAGTATGGACTCAGGCGGCCTTTCTTACAGTATGGAAGCTGATGAAAGAGGCTTATCAAGATGATGCGCTAGCATAGAAAATGTGATTTTTCAACTGAAAACCTAATGAGCTGGTAAACTGAAATAATTCTTTTGAGTGAATACAGTAATGGCTATTTTGCATTTGTAATTTGATGTCAACCTTGAGATGTGTTTTTTAAAGTTATACTATGTATCTGCTTCCTCTTCTCAAGCAGTTTGCCCTATTTTCCACTTTTCATTTAACAAACAGATGTGAAAGGAGTTCGTGTTATTTTTCTGGTGATCAGAAATTACGTCCTGCTAGCAAAGATAATTACTCTTGGAACTAACCAGACCTATCTATGTCACCCAAGCTTACAAATCAAGATTAGGCAAATATATTTTTCAAAATTGCTGGGACCAACATGTTGCAGTATGTAACCAAGCTGCCTGGCAAGAAGCCTGACCACCCTTCTGAAAGAAAAGACTGCGTGCTCAAAAAAGAGGAAAAAAAGAAGAAGTAAACAGTAGAGAAAAATCACACTACTACAAGGATTTAACTGTGAAGATTATTAGGGTAACTTAAAGGGAATGTGAAGTCTCCATCTCTTGGTTTCCATTTCTTGATATTTTCAGATTAAGATTTTATGTCCTGCTAGAAGGGATTAGTTAGGTAAGTATAATACGATTTCCCAAGCTTCATGTATCTCTGCATCACTGCCTTTCTTATGCATACTGTTCTTGCAGCCATGCAACAGCTCAGCATGTTCTGAAACCTCTTTCAGGATCAAGGAAAAGAGGCTCACACTTTGGCAAGGTTCATTCAGTTCATCGAAAAAAAGAAAAAACACAAAAGAAAACTCCAATCTGGATCAGATTAAGGAATGGGGGTTTTGTCCAGGGGAGGCCACTACTCATTTGCAGTTGTGTAGTAAACTGCATGTCTGAATGAGTGAGCCATCTCACACACTGGTTTGTGGCCAACAGAGAACACAGGGGATGAGCCAAGGAAGAGCCTTATCTTTATTATCTTCCCTTTAACCTGGGGCTACGGGGAGCCCAGGTTTTTGGCCATTTTCCATCTTCCACTCGGCAAGAATCTGCCCTCTCTATGAGCACAGAGAGGCAGCTGCAGCCACGCTGTCGGTACAGGGGTCAGGCAACAGCATCAGGAGCATTTCAACAACCTGCCACCATCAATCTGAGCTTCTCTTCCGACAGGATATCAACGGAAACCATATTCCCACCTGCAAAGAACTTGGAGCACAGTTAGTGCTTTATTTCAGTGCTCTGTCTCCTCTAGAGACTGCTGGCCAGCCAGCCGTTCCCCTTTAGATTTAACATTTGGAGCCTCTAACCTCTGTGCAGAAGCAAGGGGAGTGGGACTAGATGGCCTTTAATAGTCCCAACTCAAACGATTCTATGATTCTATGTCTGTGATGAGCCCTGCTCTTTGTTAGGACCATGGCTTATCTCTAGGAGAAATAAGAGGGTAGTGAGGGAAAGGAGGGAAGTGGAAGCACAAGTTTCACAAGGCAATGGGTATGAAAGGACAGAAAGCCATGACCAAACATGCCAGGATGCTGCAGCACCCTATCAATGTGTGCCCACCACAAAGCAAATAATGGGATGGGTGGTGGGAGGGCATCTTCCTTGCCTAGACCCAAGGATGCTGCATGCAAGAATGGGATGCTTCCCAGATGTGCAAGAGTGAGGCTGTCAGCAGCACCCACAGAAGATGCCACCAAGGAGAATCACAAGCTGTCCTTTAGATGCCCTGAACTTTAACAGGATTTAAAGTGTGGGATTAATTGTAGCTACAGGCTACAATTAGGCAAGCCTGTAGTCAGAGTTATTCAGCTGTGTTTTCTCTACAGTCAGTGGGGACTGAGACATCTCCAGAGGACCACTCCATCCCCACAAAGGCATGTCTTTCAGAAATGAGCTGTCCTCATGAGGCCCCATCTGGAGTACTAAGTCCACATCCGGGGGCTCCAATACAGGAAAGGTGTGGAGCTGTTGAAGAGGGTTCAGAAGATGGCCATAAAGATGACCAGAGTGTTGGAACACCACCCTACGAAGACAAGCTGAGGGAGCTGGGCTTGTTCAGCCTGGAGAAGAGAACGCTGCAAAGAGATCTCACTGCAGCCTTCCAGTATTTTAAAGGGGATTATAAACATGAAGCTGTAGCAGAAATGCTAAGTCACAGCTTGAAACAGTGATGGAGCACCTGGTGGGAAGGCAGGGCCAACCCAGGGGAGCTCAGGTGTATGCAGTGTACTTGAGTGACAGGAAGGGGTGGAACCAGGACCCACCCCTTCCCAGACCTCATTTAAGGGCTGGCAGTGGAGGTGAGGGTATCTCACAGGAGATCCCTGACTACTAGAGGTCTTCTAAAGGTAGGCAATTTTTCTTTCTTTGTTTCTGTGTCTGTGACTGCTGCATTTGGGCTTGTTCTTGTTTTATGCAGCTTAGGACTTTGCCAGCTCAAAAAATATTGCTGTACTTTCCATCACATTATAGCATTACAGAGGGGAATCAACTTCTGTTATAAGGGTAGACAGTGACAGGACAAGGGGGAATGGTGGAATAGTTTTAAGCTCAAAGAGGGAAGGTTTAGACTGGATGTTGGGGGGAAGTTTTTTACAGATGTCCAGAGAGGTTATGGATGCTCTGTCCCTGAAGATGTTCAGTGCAAAGTTGGATGGGACCCTGGGTGATCTGGTCTGGTAGTAGATCTGGAGGTTGGTGGCCCAGACTGTGGTAGGGGAGTTGGAATTTGATGATCCTTGAGGTCCCTTCCGACCCAAGCTATTCTATGATGATTCCACAGTGGCAGGGATACTGCTGGCACCCCTTTTCCAGGTTCTATATCTTAGGGAGCTTTTGTGTTTGCCTCAGAGAAGAGTGTGGTGCATGGGGACCTGTGGATCCAGGGAGGCCACAGTGATATTAGCAAGAGGAGGTCAATGCTGAAATGTTGCTCAAATGTCTCTAGGTCAGATCTGGCCTATGGGCTGGCAGCCAGGACATATTTTTAAATCCCCTTGCCACCCATTGGTGAAGCATAAAAACCTTGTTAAAACACTTCACTTCTACTCTTCTCCTGACTAACAGCTGAGTCAGGACCTTGAAGTGTCAGTGTGAGAGTGGGGACAGAGGGATGCAAAGAGAGACATGTGCATGTGTTTAGCAGGTAAGGAAGGAGCAGGTGAGAAACATCCCTAGCACAGCCTGAGGGCACTTTTCTGACCTGGACTTTCAGCGGGTGGGAAAGGTTTGGGGTTTTTTTTTTGCACCTTATGGTTAGGTTTAAGTTTCCCCAGTCCCTAGAGAAGACTGCACATGGCCCTATTCAACCTCTTGCCCTGAAACACTGCAAGAAAGCCTTACAAATACCTTCCCCACAGGTCCTGCATGTGGCAGGAGCAGAATCAGGCCTGCAGCTACTTTTCAGACAACTGCAGAGTGGTGTAAAAACATAGAATGCTGTAAGAACCAATAACCTTTGAAGCACACCCCCTGAGTAATTACCCCATTCCCATCTAATGACTTAAAGATGTTATATTCCTCTCTGATTTGGCAACAACAAAGATTCTGACCTTATTAAAACCAGCCCGTCAGGAAACTACATGTCATCCTTAAAAAAGAAAAAAATTAAAAAAAGAAATAAGAAATGAAATACTTTAAAATCTCTGTGAACAATAATTCAAGATACTGTAGCTGAAGACCCACCATTTGTTGTAGAGTGTCTGGGTGGTCCTGAGGCAGGAGATGACAACACTAGCTCTTTCCTTTGCCCTTCTAAGAAATGCTTTGATGATTCTCTAATATCCTAAGGATATCCCCCTGTGATTCTGCACTGGGACGTGGTAATCACAGAGCCAGGATAATGCATTCCAGTTTCACCCAGGGTCTAACTAGTGAGGGAATAGCTCAGAGTGCTTCATTTCAGATGTCTATGCATAACCTGTGAGCCAGGATGTGTTCACCACAGCCTAAATAGTGATGCAGTCTCAAAAACATCCACCAGCTCACCCTCTGCACACATCTGGCTGCATACCTGATTTGTATGTGCAATTAAGGCACTCATCATCATGACTCAGATAACCAAACACTTGTTCTAATGGTTGTTGAACAGATAAAGATTGCAGCTCTTACAGCCAAAGTAAGCAAGAACATCAAGGCTTCATACACAGATGAGCTTAGAATTGTAAAAATCTCACCCATGATGGAACTGGTGAAGTTTATTGGGAGTCCTAACAATATACAACATAGACAGGATTCATTCGATGGTACTGTAATCAAGTAGCTTTGAACCATACTCCAAGAATGAGCTGAATGTATCCCTTCTGTCTGTATTCTGCTCACACTAAAACAGCCCCACATGCTGAACAATTTGCATTTTTTGGGGTGGTCAAAAATTCATAATCCACATTTCATTTTTTTAGTTCAACTTTTCAATTAATTAGAAACAGAATGACTCAATCTGCCCTCTCCTTTGTGCATTCAAGTTTGTTTGGTATTGTGTGGGCCCTGTGGCTCAAATATATTTTGCAGATGCGCAGAATTAACCGTGCATGTTTAGATGTGCTTAGGGAACACATACATTTGTAGAGATGTATATATTTGACCCTGTCACTTTCTTGTTAAGCACTGTAAAAGATATCGACTTTCCTCTCCAGATTCTAAAATGATTTAGAATAGGCAGCACTGGGGAAACACCTAAAACATCCTGTCAAATTAAGTATTTTCTCCAAAACTGTTCTCAAAGACACACAGTTATTTCAGCTAAGAAGATGCCTGTGCAATGTATTAAGGAACAGAATGAACAACAAAATATAAACTGGCTTAAATGGATGTCCAGCATACTACATTTTTTCCATTTGATTTTAATTTTCTTTTTCCTTCTCCACATTCTTTTTCCATCTCCACACAGCACTTTTTCTCTCCACTTGGTCTGTATCACATTTTTCTCTCTAATTCACTGGGCTTACTTTCCTGCTTGCTGCTTGTTATTTTTCCAGTCTCTCTTACTAAGGGCAATTAAGGTTGGGTCAGAGCTCTGAACCTGTTATTTGGAGCAGTAATGAACACAAGCTCATTCCACTGAACAAAAGCACTGGCTGCTTTTCCCTTCTAGCAGACTCACTCTCAAAATAATAATTAAAAACAAAAAAGAGGTTCATAAGGCACATCTACCAGGCAGAAAAGAATATTAAACTGCTGCACTGCCCATTAGGAAAAGCTTCTTCAAATGAGCAGTGATGCACAGGCTGGAGGTGGTAGGGTCGCTGTCCCTGGAAGTGTTCAGGAACCATGGAGATGTGGTTAGTGATGATATATGATTCTAAGGATGAGATCCTTCCTCTTGTTTGCAAAGCAATTATGATGATACCAGCCACAACACAGGAGCTTACAAATACTCTGAAAGCCTGGAGATGTCACTGGTGGCTCACACAAAGCCACCTGCTCGCCTATGGGGCTGGAAAGGCTGCACTAGCTTTCCCTGCTGGGTGTCATAAACAGAACCCTGAGAAGTCTCTGCAGAACTGAGCCAAAGAATTCCGTGAGCATGGTCTGCATCATGCTTCTCCATGGTAGTGCTATGTGAAGCATCCCTGACATCTAGCAGCTCAGAAGAAATTGGCTGGGTTCCCTCTCTTTCCAGCTTAATGGGCTCAGACCCCAGGTATAATGCTTACTTTGTTCAGTTATTCAGGAGCTGTAAAGGGGAGATGTGAGTGAAATCAGAATTTGGCCTGGCATTTTTATAATTGCAGGAACCCAGCTTTTATAGCATTGAAACCATATGAATTTAGATGAATCCCACCTCTCCTTTGTCCCAGACAGTAACTGGGCGTGGGCCACAGCTGCCCTGTGAGGTCCCACTGTGTTTTCAGTGTGCAGTGCTGCCTGTGCTGCTCCTTAACATTGACAGCTTTATGTGTGTGCACACATTTCCACTGAATTTTAATCACAGATTTCTTTTTCTTTATGGTAAGCAAATGCTTGCACTGGAAGATGTTTCTGATAAATTATGGATTTTATGTAGTTCTGCTAAGCCTGAAGCTTTACCTTGCAAATCAGCAGATGTACAATTTTTAAGGATTTAGATACCTGCTAGAAGTGAAGGTCACTTAAATGCACACGTTCAACTTAGGACTGCTCTATTTGAGATGAAGGTTAAGAGTCTGAATGTGGAGATCGTCCCCAACCCAGTCAACAGGGAAAGCACAACACTTCCTAAGAGAGAATCCATTTTTGTATGAAGAGCTGTGATTTAGGGAGTGCAGTGCACTTCTGCAATTCAGCTCTCCCTGGGCAGAAGCCCACTCAGCATTTCATACAGTGCCTGTAACTAGTCTGCCTTGCAAGTTTAACACAAACCACGCTCTTCACCCACCCCAAACAGCAGGGGGGAAGAGCTACTGTGTATTGAATTTTCTTTGCCTGTTAAAGCTGACTACTTATTTCTCAGCTGAGTGACTAAGAAGAGCTTTATAGAGCTATGCTGAAGTGCCTGCCTTTCAGGTTTAGAAGAATTTCTTTTATGAGAAGGTATCCACTGCGTTTTCTTTTCTTATCTGCTTGATATGAGTCAGAAAGACAGTTGTTTTTCTTTTGAATGCAATACGCAATATGCCACAAAGAGTCATAGTTAAAGGCTCCAAAGAGCCAATCCTCAGAACATCTGGCCAGTGAAAGCCCTGGATATGGAAAATATAAATGTCAAGGCTCATATTTATAAACTGGAAGGGCCATGACGACATCTGCTAACAAGCTCTCTTCCAGAGCCCATTTGTACATGGTTATTTGCAGGCAACAATAAACATGTGCATGGATCACATGCACGGTCTGTGCTCCCTTTCAGTTTCCGAAGGAACACACACTCCCACAACACACAAATGCTCTGTTCTCACAACACAAAAATACAAGTGTTTGCAAACCTCACAGCAAAGCTCTTGCATACCAGACCACAGTGGGATACGCTGCTGGAACAGACTAAAAATAGATGGAGAAAAAGCCTTCCTTGCATTAACACAGAAGACAGTTAAACTCATTTGGCATTAACTCTTTCAGTGGAATAAACGCTCCGCTTCTTTTTTTTGCTTCTGTACACAGGAGACATTTTGTACTATAGCTTCAATCTGAAACCCAATATTTATGGTGGAGCAGTTGCGGATAGGAAGACTTAAATAGAGTCCACACCATTCAATCGTGGTAGCTTAATATTACAACAAATGGTAGGTAAAATAAACCTCCAACTTTTCTCCAGCTTAACGCCAACTGTAAGCACATATCTAATGACTTACTTAGAAATAAAAAAAAAAAAGATCCAATGCATTATCATAAAAGTTGTACTAATAACTTATTATTGTGGGTGTCTAGACCACAGATCAAAAGTGCAAAAGTTAAATCTACATTGCAAATGAAAGTTAGAGACCATGCTGGGCATGAGATCATCCAGAGCAAATGCAGGTCCCCAGTGCTTCTGGCACAGGTCATAGTCACAGAGACCATCCACTAAGTTCCCAGAAGAAGGAAGAATTCAGCAGAAAGAGCATAGAGTGCTTTATGATGATCATGAATTTAGCAAGGAATAAACACTGCCACATTATCCTGCCCTGCAGGAAAGCAAAAGGCATTGAAAGCTTCCTAGCTATGTCGCCTGCAGTCTGCACTAATGCCAGATGACAAAGACATGCTGGTTGCTAGAGACATGCTCCATATCAGAGAGGTTCTGCTAAAGGCTGCAGGCTCCCAGAGTACACACTTTAATTGGTGTGGACTGACAGAAGTAATGTGCATTGCTTGTAGGACTGCAGCCTCCTGTGCAATGAGCTCAGAGGTGGCATCCATGGCCATGGTCCAGAGGCCTGGGGATGAAGACAGAGATGGTGAAGGGTCCCCCTTGTACCCTTCTCTGCCAACCACGCACAGCCAGCATTAAACATGGCAGGTAAAACGAGTTCAGAAGAAAAGAAAATTCAAGCAGTAAATGGAGAACCACAGAACTGAAAAGCAAACAGGTTGTTCAAGATTAAGAACAGTCCCAGCAGCGGGTGTGGAAACGAGACAGCATTGGCTGGGAAAGAGCAGAACAAGTGGGGATGTGCATCACTGGAAAAAAGACAGTGAAGAGATTATCATAACTCAGCAGCTGCTCATTTTTGAAACTGAATCCTAAGCAAACATTTTATTTGTGCTGCATCGGGCAGATCTCAAGCAGTTTAAAAAGGCTTGCTATGGCAGGACTATATTTAACCAAAAATACATACAAATGAGACGCATATAAACACGCAATGTGGACTACCTTTACTCAACGTATGCCAAATGAAACGTGGAAAACAAGAAAGGAAGTGAAATCTCTTAATAGGTTCCATAAAACCTTTCGTATTGTGCTTTCAATCTTAATCAGCCTCAAGAAGAAAGGAACAGAAAGTGTTCTTGGAGGCCCAGTGCTGAAAAATACCTCACTGTTCAAAAATCTTTGCTTTTACGTGCTCCAATTTTGTTACTTGCTAGCCTTGAAAAATATGGCTTTAATATTCATGATGAATTAAAGCTTCATGAAAATAAAAGACCTAACGCATTGCCAATAAAGAGTTTAGTTTCATGAAAGAAAGAAATCTATATTCCAATTGTCTACTTTTATGTGCTTTCGTTATTTTTAGTGTTCTTTATCTCTAATGAATTCATTTTCACGTATTTATAGCTTTCATTAAAATAGGTTATACATACAGCTTCACACTCATCATAATGATGGTGAGACATGTAAGAGTGAAAATAAATATGCAAAGCCCTTGCTTGTATTTTTTAAAGTTTGCAAATCTCTATGTTTCATCACACTGGCTCTGCATATTACAGAGAATATCAGCAACAATCAACTATATAAAATCAACAGAACGAAGTAAAGCATACACGTATTTTTGTGCATCTAGCAGGTGAAAGTGTGCATGCACATCCTTTCAGCTCCATCTGGAGAGTAGCAAATTGATTCTTTGACTTTACAAGGGGAAAGAAGTTATCACTCATAGCCAGTTGACACGGAGGGTCTATTTAGCATGGAAATGACAGAGTTTTGGACACAAATTTCAAGATTTCCCATCCGTTATTGCAATGCACAGGAGAATTCTGTGCTGAGCACAGGTTTCACAGCCTTAATTAATACGTTGTGTGCACTCTGACCAACCTGATAATCCAAGAAGCCTCAACAAAAACTGTCCAGGGACAGAGGATATGTCATCACAGTATCATATGTTATAGCCAGGAGATTTTTTTTCTATTTATACGGTGCTGAGTTATACTGCGATGATATTTTACTTCCACAAGATGGCTTGAGCACTTAGGGCTGGTGAGAAGTGCCAACATCCATGCTTGCTGAAAGGAGGCATCAAGCCATCTGCTCACCTTAGAGGGGGATCAAGTGGAAACAGTAAGGGACTGAGGAGGGGAAAATACAGTATACCTCTTGCTTTGCTCTTTGCTCAGAAGGAGCTGAGGACCCACCTGTTCACAGAAATATGACTGCTTCTTATAACACTGGCACAGGCTGCCCAGAGAGGTGGTGGAGTCACTGTCCCTGGAGATGCTCAAGAAAAGAGAAGCTGTAGCAACGAGTGACATGGTGGAGAGAAGTCACAGCCATGGGCTGATGGTTGGACTAGATGATCTTATTAGTCCTTCCAACCTTAATGACACTATGATTCTATGGTTGATCCTGACTGGGGGGAGAGGGAAGGACCAACTCACACGGCTTCAGTGGCCTATGTGTCTTTTTCAGCCCCCAGGTAGATATCCAACAGACTTCAATGAAAACTGGCCAAATTAAGAGCAGAATTTAGGCCAGTCGAAGATACAAAGGAACTGAGATGGAAAATTGTTCAGGAGATGTTCTGAGACCACTCACCATAACAAAGTATCCATGCTGCCAAGCCATGAGATTTACCCGGTACTTCTGCACCATGCTCTGGAGACTGGAGGCAGTTACTGATAGGGACTGTGATCATGAAAGTTTCCTGAGAAGAAAATCCTGCCAGCAGAACAGTGAAGGAAATGGCAGGAAAGAGGAAAACCAATGGGCCACACAATGCAGTCAAGACCCCAACAGCAATGAGGTGTGACAGGGGGAGGAAGGTGTAACTTCAACACGCTTACACTGCCACTGTTCCTGGCTGCTGGAAGGGTCCCTTTGTGAGGCAGGTACACTGCAACAAGTTAGAAAGCCCCCAGATCTACTTCCTAATCCTTGGTGTTGGACAAGGTTAGGCTGAACACAGGGCATGTGCAGCAGTGACAACCACTCTGCTGGCTGCATGGAGGCTGGAGGAGGCAGTGATCCCCTGCAGAAGGCATGCAGCCCCCGAGCAGTATCCTTCCCATAGAGGTGGAGAGGTAATTTAAACAAACAAGGCCCCAGTGATGGAAATTTCAATCTCAAAGCTACCATTTGAGGGGAAATCATCTGACCACAATTTACCTGTTAGACTTCAAAAGTGTCTAGGTCTCCTCTAAAGAAAAGCAGCCTTTTCTTTAATGAAGTTAAGTACTGTATTTCAGCACTGAGTGTTGTGAAAAGGAAGCAATTTGGATTCATTTACCAAAATTTACCCTTCAGATGCAGTTAAGTGAAATTAAAAGTTTGTCTGAGTTGACAGAGTTCTGTTTTCCATCACTGTATTCTCTTAAAAGAAAGTATAACAGCCTAAGTGCTTAAATTCCATCCAAACTGATAAGCTTCACTCTATATAGGCACATTTAGTGAGGTTTATGACACGCTGTATTCCCTTCATCCATCACTGGTATAGTTTTTTTCCCCCCCTTAAATAACCATTGTTTCTAAAATAAATTGATATTTGTGATGTCACTGCATTCATCTGGGGTTGAACAGTCAGCACTGGGCTATCAGCAAAATGCCCTTTCCAATTACAAGGGAAATTAATTTCATTTTCCATTAATGGTAGGTTTTGCAGGGCTAAGCTTACATTTAGGATAAGAATCTCTTATTTCTCATCAAAATTCTTTCATTTAATTTCTTTTCTATGCAAGTGAAACATCTGTGTGTCCTCAATGTCCAATTGCTGGCTTTGCCTAGATCTCTGCTTTGGCAGTAGGAATGAATGATCTGCCCATGATGTCCTCTCTAATTCTTTCTGCTCACAACTGTATTCTTCTCATCCTCCAGCTGCCATTGCTCCTTCCAAGCCTCACACCTCCCAAACACTCTCCCAGCTTCTAACTCCACTCCCTTTTACCCAGGAGCCTTCCTCCCACCCTGCTGTACTGCTCCCCCACCTCTTGAGAGAGTTCTCCACTCATTTGGGCTGTTTGTAACCTAAAGCTTTTTGCCCGCCCTAGAACAAAGGTACAATGCTGATTTGGCCTTCGCTCACTGCTTTGAAACTTCACAGGCATTTCTCTATTCTTTCAATTCACTTAGCAGCTCATCATGAACAGGCACTGAATGATCTGTAATTAATTGCATATATTACAGGGGGAAACTCAGCTAACACAGTGTCAACAGGAACAATGACATACACTGTTTGCCAGACTGCAGACTTCCACTGCAAGGGCTTTGCCTTCCCTTCCTGCAGCCACAACTGGCTTTTGGCTATGAGAACTAGCTAGGGTCTTAATACTGTCTGCGTTCAAATTCCTCCCAAAGGCTTGCTTCAGATCTGTAAAATCAAGTCATTACATTAATAAAAATAATAAAAAAAAGTTCTGCTACTTGAAATCTCCATTTCATTTTGATTCTTGACAAACAATTTCAAACGTGAATTGTAGCCAGGCAGAACGTTTTCATCTTGTTTAGATTTGGAGGGAAGGAGGCAGATGGGAGAGGAAACCACAGATTTCATCAATGTTTTCTACTTTTTTATTAGCCTTCACTGAATTGTTCAGTGTAGCCAATTACCCAGGAGATCAGCAAATCTTAGCTCTGTCAGAGAGGAGGAGAAGACAGAACAGAAACTTTCTCATCCTCCACAGCAGTACTAGCCTCCAAACACATAAATCTAAACACCGTCCACTCAGGGCTGCCAACTCAAATGTCTCAGCTGCTAAGACAGAACAAAAAAGAAAAGACAATCTCCAAGGTATAACTGAAAGTAAATACTAATAATGATGTGTGACATTAAATGATGACTCATTTTTCATGAGGCCACTTCAGACTGTAGCTATAACCTCAGATCGGACCAGAAAGACTGTGTAAGATGAGGTCTTAGTGGAACCATTAATTATGGATTTCCTGGCTTTTATAGGTTGGAGTCTGAACTTTGATGTTTCCTTAAGATTGTTCTTCTGCGTTCATTTCCTTTGTTTCTGTGTTGGTAGCTTAAAAAAACACCTTAAGATTTCCATGGGAGTGTATGAGATAGCCTAGAAATCCATAGTCTATAAAAGTCCTGCAATTCATGGCTCATCAAATTCTCTAATCCATGGTCAATAAAGCTTTGGAAAAGAGCTGTATGAACCACAGTCATTTCACAGTTCAATGAGGTACATACAAAAATCAGTAATCTGGTTTAAAGTCGCCTGGATTTGTCTCCCACCTGTACATTTCTCTCTGACTTTTCAGGTTGAATGATGACTCAAACAGATGAATTCTGTTTTTCATGGAAACAATGAATTTTACATAGCTTTCACTTCCCCAAAACATAACAATGACCTAAATCTCCCTGATGTGTCTCAAAATTAAGTTTCAGATGAGTTGGAAAACTCAAATGGGAAGAAGAACCACGTGGAAAGCCATAATACTATATGCACAGAGCTCAGTCCACATAGAGTAGTTTTGCATACAGGAGCAATGGTGCTCCAATTTAAGTATATGCAAATATGCAGTGGATATCTGGGTCAGGTCAGAGCGTGAGCTTCCAGTAATACCAGCTGTCTTCCCAAAATGAGTGCTAACAGTCTCACTGTTCAGTGCTAGTGAACTTTACTGTGGTAACACAGTGTAAGTCCACGTGCTTCTCCACTGCACAAGTAACACTTATTTGCCCCTATTAGTCACCCTAGCTGTTTCTTCCCAAGAACAATTATGCTACAAAGTCTAGGGACAGGCACAAATTTCTGCTCTTCTCTTGCCAATCAGAAAGGAACCAGTTAGAAAGAACACACTGTTTATTGCCTTGTGCAAGATCCAGCTTGCAATTAAAACTGATGAAACCCAACTGCCAAAAGCACAATATGCAGCAGCCGGTTTATGAAAGCTGAGATCCTATCCAGTTTATGGGGAAAACAGAGCTGGTCGTGAGTCTCTGATTTAGCTGAACGGTTTGTAGTTTTTGTTTTGTTTTGTTTCCAGGAAAACACCAGAAGTTACTCTAGAGCTCTAGAAGCACTAAAGCCATCTGAAAGCACTAAGGCAAACTTCCCTTCCTCCAGCACTTCCTTGTTTCTAGGGCTGTAATCTCCCACTAACATCTCCCCAGGATCTTTCAGCAAGCTGGCGACACACCGTGTCTAGTTCATCGCCAGCTTGGTGGGAGCGGAAACTTGTGTTTCCTCATCCCAATCTCCATCCCTCTGAAATGGAAGTAAAGGGATAAAAGGTTTTGATTCAGATGAAATCTCTCACCAGCACAGGGTGAATAATTTAACTTTAGCCTGGAGAGCTACCCTTTGAAAGACTTTTCCTAGGAATATTTCATACTGAAATAAAAACAATGAAATGAACACGTCTGCCAAAGCTATGCAAGCACCACTGCTTTAAGTCCCCAGTTGTGCATTTCCATAGCCATATCAGGCCCAATATCCAATATCCTTTTTGTATAGATAAGATGGGGGCAGAAGGAACGCGGCTAACTGCCAAGCTCTTACAAGATGTTACTGTTTAAAGACTTCACTCTTATTTCAAATACGGTGAGCTGGATCAGGCATTCATGTGAAATACTGGGACGCCATGGGACACCGACATTTGGCATCCCCCAGGTGGAAGATGGACAGAGAAGCCCCTTGTCTTTAGGGCAATCAAATACATAGGACCAAATGCTTTTTACCTCATGCTAAAACATCTTTCACAGAGAGAATCCAGCACTGAAGACACTTTGAGAGCGAAACAGATGAATTTGGATACAATCCTCCTTACCAAGGCTGGTATTAACATCAGAACAACCTTAGCACAGTAAGAACAACACACTCTGTTCTAATAACAACACTTAATAACACTCATCCTAAGAGAATACAATAAAATAGAGCAAAAAGCAAGGCAAATCCTCCTTTGAAAAGAATGAACGAAAGGAATTTAAACAAAGTACAAAACACAAATATGTAGAGAGTTTTTCTCATCAGTAAAAGGAGCTTGTGAGAAACTGGCTTGTTTGGATTGCATTGCATTCAGATGTTGCAAAAATGGGAGTGACTTTGCCTGTGCCTCAGTTTCTCAGGTGAAGTAACATGGCAATGAATACTTCTCATTTCCAGGCTGTACTGTGATTTTTTAGACTCAGCATGCCCTAATCTGGTTCTAACAAGCCATAAATGGATAAGTTGTTAGACAGACAGACAGATACGTACATACTCAGTGTGGTTAGACTCGGGATGCTACAGTTTGTTGTTTTCAATGCAATTGGAAATGTCAAAGCCTTTTAGTCCCAGAATACACAAGGTTGAAAATTAGATGTTTCAGAATCTTGAAAGCTCCCAGTAAGAATCTGACAGGTTGGAAGATGGCTCAGTCTTTGGGCTGACAGCAAAGATTGGAAAATTATTATTGGACAAAGAAGGGGAAACAGTATTTTTCCTTGTCATTGTTTTTCTGGTTTTTACTCTTATTTTTGTATATCTATAACTTATTTTTCTGTATATTTTAAGTTTTCTAACCATCAGCTTTCACTCTCAATTAAAAGATTAAATGTTCCTCTTACCCTTCCTCCTTAACAACACCTTACTCCTCATCTTTCCCATTAAGCCTTTCTCCAACCTTTTGCACAGCATGATCAACAAGGCTGGAGACTGTAAAGGGCAGCAGGAAGGGGGCAAGAGCCATAAAAGTTATGACTCACCTGTCTTCTATCCGAACCCAGAGGTCGTTGAACTGCCGCTGGCGATGGTGTTTGTGCTGCTTCTTGTGCCATTTCTTCTGCCTGCCAAACTCTTCCAGCTGGCTGATGCTGTCCGGTAACAAGAGATGAGGAGACAGGCTGTCTTCTTCATCCATTTGCAAGGGCTTCAGGGAAGGAGATGTCAGTGGGACCTGTTCAGAAAGCTGGAGAGCAGGCAGGGCTGTTGCTGAGGACCCTTCTAAGGCAGGACTCGTCTTGGTCATTCCTGAACTGCAAAACACATTTGAAGCATAAGTTGAGAGATGATGCTAAGAAAAGGTGAAAGCAGAGGACTACACTACTCATCAAGTGCTGCTAGCTGCTAAGAAAGTGTACAGAGAGAGAGGCTTTTGCTCTGGAGCAGTGGCTAAGCACAACAGTATTACTAAATATAGTATTTAGTATTTATTTATAGTATTTATTATTTATTAAATTTAATTTAAATTTAGTATACTAAATTTCCTACAAAAATTATCAAGTAAACACTAAACAGCAAAACTCTGAGGAAAACTATTTTTAACTTATAATATAAACTGGTTAACTAGTGAATACCTTAAAAGATGCAAAACAAACTAATGAGATAACACTCAACTTTGGACATTATTTGTTGGAAACAAATCATTGTTTTGACTGCAACAACAATTACACTCATTCATCCAAATTAGGACTAGCGATGGGGAAGCCCAGACTGATGAAAGAAGCATAGTCTAACAGCAAGGCTGCTGGGATAGGGTTTGTGAGACCCAAACTTGAGCAGTTTCTGTGTATTGGAAGAAAAAAAAAAAAAAAAAAAAAAGGTAAACGACCTCTCCAGGACCACCATGAAGCAATACTGCTAGAGCTCTTAACTTCTGTTTGAAATACTACCACCTCTTGCATTGGACTTGAACTCTGCAGCAAAAGGCCTTCTATTGATTTCATCTTCTAGAATTTCACTAATTTAAAAAAAAAAAGTCAATATAAACTCGCTTCTTTGATATGCAGTCACGTCAACTTGCATTTGAAAGCTAAGATATCTGAGACAAAAATCTAATAAAGCAGTACAGACACCAAGTGATTTTTTTTCTAACTTCAGTAGAAATTTCTGTTTGGTCTTAATTGTGAGAGAGGAACTTTTTCTGTCTCTGGGATGGCCCAGTGAGTTGCAGGTAGAGAAAATGAAAGAGAAATAACAGGCAGTATGAAGCTGTGGTCTACAAAACTATTTCTATTACATGGATGCTACGACTTTTATGACAGAAACAATTAAAGCCACGTGAAAAGTTTTCCTCCTGAGTGAAACCAGTAAGATATTTTAATGAAAAAGTAATAAGAAATCCTAAACTTCGTTGATGACAACGTACAAAATGTACTGCAAGTGAAACCACATGTTTAATTTAAGGAACATTTAGTTCCAAAAAAAGTCACATCTACTACTAATGGCAGCCTTTTTTATTTTTGCTTTTTTTTTTTTTGTATGTTTGAAAGTCCATTACAGTAACACTCAGAATCATCAAATCTATTTCTATTGCATCACCTATAGATCCTTCCAATAGCTACTGAACATTAATTGCTGCTACTGTGAGTGAGACTCAGAGATCACATGACTGATGCAGAAAAGAAAGACAGTTATTTAAATGAATTCTAAAATTCTACAATGAAAATTCTTTTCATTAATAAAAAGACAAGAAAATCCCTGTTTTGTGTTGTGTTTTTTTTTTTTTCTCCTTTTTTTGCAGCTTCTTAGACTGAGAGAGACAGATCACAATCACTCCACCCAAGGCTGAAGCAATGTCATCTCCAGAGTCACATAAAAAGAAAGGCTCTCACAGATTTGCAATGGATAGATCCTTCAGGTCACAGCAGACATAAAGGTAGTGGCATGCAGAAACATGTTAAGAAGGCAACAGCACGGAGCAGATGCAAGAAACCAAAGTTGACAAGCAGCGAGAACATCATGGCTGAAACTGACCTACCGCCAAGATTTCTGTTTCCACTGACTTTACTGTTCTCATCAGAACTCTACCTCATGTTCAGATCAGTCAGCAGTGAGATCCCATCTGCAATTCCCTGAGATGCTGACAGCAGGAGCAGCCACCACATCAGGCCACATCTGCCAGTAAAACGCTGGGGCCACCACTCCATTCCTTGAATGTTTTTAGAGACATCTGAACACATACTTTCCACCATTTAACACCTACTATTTTGTTACACATGTTTATCTTGCTCTGAACTCCTAGTAAACTGGAATCAGTGGAGAGGTGTTTTTATGGGTTGAGATTTTAGAAACCACTTAAGAGGACTGGCAGCTCACTTCTTATTAAAATTAATGACTTTGGGCATCAAAATCCCAGTGGTGGCTTTGAAAGCTTCTAGCTTAATTGTTTCCACTGCCATCACATGAGCCACAGGTTGTAAACTCAATATTCCAGAACATTCTTTGGGAAGAGAATAAATAAACACTGAAGAAATGTTAAAATGTTGTAACCCAAAGAGGGTTATAAACTAACCACTTGTTCTTTAGAGTTGACACACAGGTAATAGACCCGTTGCCACAACTGTGCATTACATTTGGTCAATAATTGTTCCATTATTCCTGTACTGCTGCTGATTACCACAAGGCCTAAGAAAGACTGTTGAAGATTGTATGCTGATGCATGCTCACTTCTGTTTTCAACTACCTTGAAGCTCTAGAATACTGGACATGAGAAGAGCGAAATATCCCTCATACAAACACCTGTAGACTCAACATCTCTTCCTAATAGATGAAAATATAATCATACAGTATAGAAAAAAATTAAAAGGTCTAAAGAACTTAGTAAGAACAACTGAAAGCCAGTCATCAACTTCTAGACTACAAAAAATGATTTTTTAAATTGACTTAATAACATCTGGAGACATGGTTTTCCTCAATCTGATTATCAACCTACAGACATTTAACCAGAAACAAAACTTCCAATCCAACAGAATACGTATATTTAATCCAAATATATCAAAAAATATTTAAAGATATTTTAATTCAAAGCATCCTATCAGATGATAATCTTCTCAGTTAATTCATCAAAATGTATTTACATGCTGGATATTTTCCCCTACAAAATGACCACACCCTTCTGCCTCTCCCCTTGGCTATTTGCAATAGGATACTAGAGCCATCAGTCTCTTCACTGCATAGAGCTTTACCATTAGATTCACTGATCACTTCATGGACTATTTCATGCCTTTCCTTCTCAATGCTCTGTTAGTACAGCTGCACTGCATGAAACCATGGGGATATAATACACTATTTTTCACTCTTTCACTACTGCTGAGACAGCTTTCCAAGATACAGAGTAATTTTTAAAGCTAGAGAAAAGCAGGACTAGTTTTCACTTTGTGAGGCCACACTGCCTTTTCTCAAAAAACTGTAAGAAAGTACCACCCAAATATCTTGGTCCACACAAAGACCTCAGAGATTTTTCATGGGTAGCCTGATACAACTCCAGGCTGAGAGGTTCCACCCATTTTTAAGTGTACAATTCCCTCATGGGATTTTCTTTGAGAAATTCAAAGTATTTCAGGCCCTTAGGTGCATTTCTCTCATTTCTGACCTTAATTTCTTCCCCTGGGATGCACATTTCTGTCAGACACATTCTCTAAAACCATGAAGTCCAAATAAGAAAATTAGAATGCCTCAGCAAGTAACTTAAGTTTCTTTACCCTAAGATACAGAAAACAGTGAAAACAGGAAAACATTTATTCTTATTCATTCTTGAAAGTGCTTAATCCACAGACAAAGATCCCTGTGGTTTTTGTTTCTCTTCTGGTGGATTTGCCATCCTTTTCTAATTCTTTTCAAGAATTAAAAGAACAAAACAAAACATGCAAGTAGTTTAGGCAGAGTTGTGTGCTCTGTTAGACTGCCTCAGCATTCCTCTGTTTTGCGGTTTCCAGTGCCTTTGTGTTGGCATTGATAATAGAAATTTGTCTCATCATCAGGATTTGCTATGCTTAACAGAAGGAATTTGGTCAAGAAAACAAAATTAACATCATAATGTTCTGTACTAGCTTATTTTTACAATCCCCAGGCTTATAATTGCTAAGGATCCACTTTCACCCAACCCCAAGCCACCTGGGTGTCCAGATGTGCCCTTTTCCCTGCCCAAGACAAAGCACTGCTCCTGCCCTCTCCCAGTGCCTCCCAGTTTCTGCAGCTCAGAGGGCTGTGACCATCTCCAGACTTGAACACCTCTTCCACAGGGTGAATCAGAGCTCCCAAGCTAACATCACACCTTGTCTTCTCTGATGAACATACTTGCGACACCCAATTCATTCATGTCTCAGGAGCATCAGGTAGAGCAGACCCTGCTAACACAATTCTGCTCACTCACCCCATCAGGATGACACCACTAGTGACATTCAGGGTGAGTCCTACTTCACATCAACATCAAACCTCCCACAGTGTTCAGCAGGGCAAGGAATTTGCCCTTGCTGTAGCTCATGAGAGAGATTGTAACATCCTCTTGCAGCCAACAAACACTGCTGCGCAGTAACAACAGAGAACCTGTTCCATGAGATAATGCTTCTTAAGCACAATGCTGCCCATAGACATTTTCCATGCAACTAAATCTTGAATCTGTTTTTCAGCTACTTTGTTGTTAACATCTTTGTTCCCTCAAACATGCACAGAATCTCTTAAAATGCAAGGAATGTGTGATGCTGCTGCTTTATCCTCATGCCACTGTTCTGGGGGCACAGCAGGACTGCAGCCAGACACTAAGTTAAGAGCATTTTAGTATAGATAGATTCCTATAAATTCCAGTTTGAGAGTCTCTGTCAAGGCAGGAATTCGTCACCCCTCCCAAGCTTATTTGCTCACCTTCATCTCCTTCACACTGAAAGCATGAACATTATTTTTATTGCAAAGGAGAGTAGCTCCAAAGAAGCAATCTGAGGACTAAATTATTCTCATACCTTATCAGGTGTTCAGACAAATTACACAGTATGGAATCACTGTAAGTTTCCCTTAGAGTCAAAGATGAAAACCCAGTCTGAGGATTTACCCTAAATATATTAGCACATACGTTCTCATGAGACACGTGTCCCTCTCCTTAAGGGACTACACAGTTGTAACTTATCAGAACTACTTTAGGTAAGCGCTATAAATTGCTTAGGATGAATTTGGGCTCAAGAGGCAGCAAAACAGAGTACCTGCCAAATCCCTGGCTGCTTATTCACCTGAGGAAAAAGCTCTGATTGGCATAATAAGATTATTTTATATAGCATGCTCTTGCCTTAGGCCTGTATACTACCACTAAGGCATTCCCACTTCTTAACAGAATTTGGAAACAAAGTTATTTTCATTTTTGCACCATCCTACTACAACTCACAATCAGTTAAATTAGGTTAAGTAATTAAATTAGATTACAGTCCGCTGAAAATTTGGATGGTACCTCTGGACTCAAAGGCCACATCAGAGTGTATGTCTGGGAAGAACCACTGCTTTTCAAGGACTGTGACCTTAGTTTGAGAGGGAATTTGGTTCTCTGTACAAACATAAAAATGCAAATCCTCAACTCTGCATAAACAAAGTGAAAAGCTTATGAGGTCAAGATATTCCCATGGATTTTAATGTTTTCTTTCCTAGTTTGAGAAACTACAAAATGAAAGATCTATGTAGAAGTCTTGCTATTCCATTTCATTAAAAGTGGAGCTGAACTGAGGCGTAGAAGAAATGCAAGCTTTTTGCAATCCGAGTGTTTGAATTTGCAGAGAAAATAAGAGCTCTGAAATGTCCTTAACGTGCCATTTCCATGTTCCCAAATGTTTTTTTTTTATTTCACAAAAGTAAAAATGTTTAATTTCAGCACTTTCTGAAAAAAGCTTTTAACTATTTTTTTTTGAGTCTTCTGTTTTCAAAGACTTAAATGTTACAAAGTGGCCTTTTTTGTTTAAAAATTGATCTCGATTATAAAGAAAAATCCAACTAATAAATAAAAATGACAAAAGCCAACAAAAACTAACCACTGTCTTCAAAGATGTCCTCAAAATATTCCTTTTTAGTTTGCTCTGAACTTATTTCCCTCTTCTTGACTTCGTGGTTCAGTTCCTGAACTAAATAATCCTTTGTTCACACTTTTTTAGTGTAAAAGCAGCACACTCCAGCCTCAGAAGATGGGCAGTGCCTACAGAGGAGGAATAGGCTGACTCTCTCCCTTTGCTTTTTGATCCACCACAGTTCTAAATATTCTTCTCTGCTCTTGAGGCAAGAGATCAGTCTCATCTCAAACTTTATACTCCAAATCTTCACTGTCCTGATATTACAATACCTGTTCAGTGTTAAGCTGTTTATGCCTAGATTGCATGGCCTATACAAGATATTCACAATACTGCTGCCTTTAGTGCCTCATTGCTTCATGGAAGCTGTACTTACAGCTCCTCAGATAGAATACATATCCCATAGCTCTAGGCAGTCTAGCTCCTACTCAAGCATCCGAGCTCAACATGGGATCATAAGATATTACAGCTGCCCTGGGTCATCTGGTATGTTATAAAGTCTTCACAGAGGACAAAAAGGGCCAGGCATTCAAATTACAACTTCTGCATGTCCATGTACCGCTACAAGAGCCGTCACTTCATATTAACTGAAATGTTCAATCTTCTAATGAATTTTTGCATGCTGAATATGCAAAGAATTTTCAATATTTCTGCTGCTTCTCCTCCATTTTGGGCAGAAGCAAATGCTGAAACATTATCTCTGGAAAGGAAATCCGGACTTCCACCCAAATTCATTAATAATACATAAGTTTTCTGGTGAATCTAAAGCGATGCAATTACACTACAAAAGAACATTTTAGGCTAGCTATTTTATTAACCTGGAGTATTTTCAAGCTTTATTCCATGCTTTTTTCTTTTCTATTTTTTTTTTCTGAAGATCATTATTAACAAGAGTAAATATATTACTCTTTATTTTTAACCTAACTTTTTAATAAGCACACATGTATTACTTTAATAAAGAAGAATGGTGGACTTACAACTGGGCAATGTAATCTCTGCTTCCTCCTTATAAAAATTTCAGAGCTTTCAATACTAGCTTGAGGTGATGTCATATTAATTATACACAGTAGATTTTTCAGGTGCTGGAAATTAACTTCCATCATTCAGTATGTTTTGCAAAGCATAACATTCTTATCCAGTTCACCTCAGTGTGCAGGAGTGAGTTTCCTAAGGTGTAATTGTGATTTTTGCAGGTTTGTTTTGGACTTTGGTTTTGGGCCAATTCTCATTCTAGAGCAGTTTGGTGGGGCAGAGTCTGAGAAACTAGATAATGGTGACCAATGTCATTAACTCATCTCAGCCATCATGAACTCAGACTCCAGAGACCCAAAAACAAGACAAGAGCTAGAAAGCACCCTTCTTTTTCCTCTACCTGCTGTAACCAAACTAGAAATATTCTCCAAAACTCACCTCCTTTCTGCTTCTATTTTAAGTCAGTGGAGCTCCTGATGTCCTCCTGGTGTATGCTCCTATCCAGTCAAGGTCAACTTTTGGGACACTGAGGTCTACAGCCACGGCTAAAGGCAGGTTTGGTAACTCAGATAAAAAGCTATTACTCCCAAACCATTTCTGACCTCTTCTGAAGCAAAAAAAAAAAAAATCCAGTTGTAATCCAGACATGTTTTGAGATTTAGTGGACTGAAAACAAACAAAACGCCTCAAAACTAACTGCTAAATTCTAATGATTCCTTGATAAAATTACTACTAATATATAATGATCATTTGTGCCTTGATAGTTACCCAAACTGAATTCTGCTTCCAGATTTTGTCCTTTGGGAACTGATTTCCTTTCTCTTGCTGGATCCTCTGGACAGAACAACATCTGCAGGATTACATATTTCTCATCACATCTTAAAAATACGTTCTCAGCACAGACATCAACTGAGTAAGGTACTAAATGCCCATCTTGGTGCATTTTCACAGAATTAAGACTTAAAACAGGGGCAGACTATTCATTGTATGCCTGGTGCTATTTCCTTCATTTCCTTCCCCAATGGTCATGAAGTTGGACTCTAGCAAGAGATGAGAGAGACATAATACATGGATCACAGATCTGTACAAGTATGGCAACTTGTTTTCACTAAGTTCAGTACAAGCCCTTACATTTGCAAGTTGATAGGTAATATAGGCATATAAGCTACAACTTCCAGAAGAGAGACATGAACCACTTAAACAGTTGGCAGAAGCATGGAACCAAACAGCCCTAAGAAGATCACATCTGTATGAGAGCCAACATTTGTTACCCTGAGTCCACTTTTCCTCTCTGTAGCTGATGTTGTAAAACACCAGATCTGCTTAGCCATTAATGGCTGCTGAGGTAAAAAGGGAACACAAAGCCAGCGTGCCTTTCTCCAAAATGCTGTTATAGCCCATCTGCACCATTTTTATCACAAAACCTGAGTGCTTCCGAGAAAAGAACTAAACTGTTATCATAAATCCTACTCAGACACTTCAGCCTGCACAATAATGGACAGAACCCTTGAGACACAATGAAGGCAAAAGAACTCTTCCTCCAAAATCCACTTGCTTTCATTTCTAATGTTGTTTTATCAAATCTAATGCTAACTGACTTCACATAAAGTCTCTTTACATGTTATCCTTGTTTCTCTTGAATTCCCACTCTACATTAAGTGATGAAACTGCTTGAATCAAATACTTATTTCTACCTGACAAACCCATCCTTCATTAAAACTTTTAGTTAACGAAACATGCATTTTACTGTTGAAGTCTTCTGGAAGAAAAGGAGAAACTTTATTCATTTTTTTGTTGTTGATAATTGATATCTATGAGACTAAAATTTAAAAATAGTTTGAATATCTAAGAAGCATCTGAGACTATAAGAAAGACTGATTTTTAATGAGTTTAAACAAAGCACACCAGCTATGTACAATCACAATGGCCTTGCTCCTCTTAGAACAAGAAAAATGTTGAACACCTCTCTCCAATACCAGTTCTGGTGCGAGAGGCTCCTGCCCACCTCACTGTAGGGGTGCTCATACTTAAGCATCCTCAGGGACTCTTCCTATAATCTCTCCAGATTTAATTTATCAATTAAAAAAACCCAACAAAATCAAGAAATCAGACTGGGCATTGTCAGGAGCTGAAAGCTTCACTGGGGGTGCACTGGGATTGCTGAATGACAACTGGCTCTTGTCATAAGGTTGAGCAAATCCAACTTCTACCTCAACAGTTTACACACATGCAAACGTATACAATGCCCGTGATCAAACCCAGCTCTCCTCCTGTGAAGAGAACTCCACAACATGGCAGTAAATCAGACACCAGGAAAATGAGAACCATTTGTTCTATTGTCCCAGAGCAGTGTATCACTTAGGAAGCCTCCTCCCTCCATTATATGTGCGTGTATGTTTTCTTAGTCTCTGTTTATTTATTTGTTTGCAGGAAATGCTTTATCTAAGTGTCAGTTTGAGAGTGCATCACAGTCCAGTGCTTGTAGCACTGCAAAGTTCCTGAAAAGCATGTCAGATGTCAGAGGCTCATCAAAACTATGCCTGGCATTTGGCTTGGATTCTAGCAGATGTAACAGCCTCTTATTGCTATAGAAAGCCTAGCATTTTCAGAGCAACCAAACTAGGAATTCTCCCAAGCTGACACAGCAATCCAGCTCGGTTATAGGATGGTTGATATTTCTTTGCTAGCACAGGGTTTTTTATTCAAAATCTGTTCTCAGAACCTTCTATTCTGTAAAAGGTTTGGTAATTTAAAGTTACTACATTTAAAAAATATATATCTTATTCATATGAGTCATCCTATCTGTCCGTGAAGACTGCCCCTTCCTTCACACCTCATGGGCTCAGCTCATCTCTAGGACACAGAACATACACTTAATTTTCAAGGGGTCTGGAGAAAGAAGGGCTCAACTTCAGCTTTTTCTTCTGCCTTCCTATCCTGCACTGAGCATTATTATTTACTAGTTCTTATGTAAGGGACTTCATTTTTTCCCCTCTCTATTCCATAGAGGAGTCCCACCTATCTCAGACCACCTTCCCCTGTAAGTGATGAATTTGCAGAACAGGCTGGGGATGAAATCTTCACCAAATGGGTCCCATAGGAAACCTGAGGCCCTCGACAGGTCCAAGCACAGCCCACCAAATCTCAGTAGGGCAGGGGTTGTCCAGAGGTTTGGTGGTTAGCCATTTAAATTACACTAAACAGCCATGCTGTCACAGTTTTCCTCAGGGAATTAGAAACCTTTTTCGCCCCAGGATTCCACCCAACCCTCAAATTATGATAGCAAGAAGAAATTCAGCAGGGTTTAAGAGAACCTGTGCTACCAGGGGATGTGTGGGCCAGGCTGCAAAACTGCCTCCCTGTGTTGTTGAAATATTACCCACATACAATGTTTTAATTAAAACCGCAGATGATTCATGTGACTCATCTCTCTGCAATGAGAACAAAGCCTCTGGGCTGCCCCACCGGGAACTCTGAGACGGAGAAATTATGCTGAACTGAAGTATGGGCTACTCCAGCAATGCTCTTTTTAAATGAGCTTCCTACCCAAAAGATACTACCCCACACACAAGTCTGTCTGTCCCTCTGTCTCCTCCCTTCTCCAATAAGGATCTGACAGCCAGTTGTAAATATCCCAAGCAGCACAAATATCACAATAGATAATGCCCTTACTTGTATGAAAATATGCAGGAAGGAGAAAGACCTTCTGAAGAAAGGTATGAGCTCAGCCCTTTCTTAGATACTGAAATCCAATGATTAAGTCTAATGACAGGACCCCTAAATTTCATACTGATCAGGGGTTTCTTGAAAGGAAAAGGGAAGTAAAGGGAGAAGGATGTGACAGGGCACCTCAGTGCTGAAAGAAGAAAATGAATATAATAGAACAATTCAGTTGGAAGCGAGCTTCAAAGATCACCACGTCCAATGTTCTCAACACTTTAACCAAACATTAAAGCACAGAATTAAAAGCATTATCCAAATGCCTTCTGAACACTGACAGGTACTGGGCACCAACACCCTTGTTAGGAAGCCTATCAATATTATTTGACCACTGTCGTGGTGTAGAAATTTTTCCTAATGTCCAGTTTGAACCTCCTCTGGTGCAAATTTGTGCTATTCCCATGCTTCCTAGCATTGGTCAGAGAGAAGAAACCAGCATGTCCCTCCATCTTCCTTACCAGAAAATTGTAAAGAGCAATAAGGTAGCCTCAAAGCCTTCTTCCCTCCAGACTAGACAAAACTCAAGCCTCTCCTCACTGAAAAAAAACAAAATGTCTCCCACTCCATGATCTCACCTAAAGGAGTTTTAATTGCCTGTGCACATCATTTGCCTTCTTTCACTGATTAGAGTGGGAATTGTTGACAATTTAGCAATTATTGTTATTTTATAAATATTTAAACACATAGAAACTGATGTAAATTAATGGCTTCATATGTAAAACAAAAAATACATTAACCTGTTAATACTGTTTTGCTTCAAGTCTATATCCTTTCTGCTTTAGGAAGATGTTTCCAAAGTTGCCTTGGGGATTTAAAACATCTATGCCTGCTAAATGTCAATAGAAGTTGCACTTCCCATTTCACTTGTGGCCAAAACCCATAATCTTCATGCATGTTTGATATACACGCATAACACTCATTTAACATAAGCAAGGAATCACATGCCTCTGGGGGCAGAAAGCTGACTGCCTCATCAGAAATGCAAAGCAAGGTTTGCTTTGACATAGTGGTTGCAAAAAACCAGTCTGTGGATCTACTGCATCTATTGACTGTTAATGAGTGGAACAACCACAGCTCCTAATGAAACAGGGTGCTCCTGCTGTGGGAAGGGACACGTAACAAAACTCCGTGCATGCCCAAAGTGGGGCAGACTAAGGTATACTTAAGCCCTTCAGCTTGCAGTGCTTTCTTTTCCCTTCAAAAATCATGAGGAGACAATACCACAGAAGTATTGAAGATCCACATAAGCTTTGTTTAGCTACTGTGCGTTGGGGTTTACATTTCAGGGGTATAAAAAGCACAGAGACACAAGGATAGGGGCACATAACGTTATTAAGCTCTTGAAGATCACCTCAGTTTCATTCCATAACTTGGCCTGTACTTAACGATGCTGGCGCTTACACAAACTATAGCATTTAGCAAAGCTCCACGCCAGCAGAAACCATTACAGAGGCTGAACGGCAGCCCAGTGTGGTCCCTTGTGATAGAGCACTGGACAGGCTGTATCATTTTTCCTCAATGGAAGGGGGAAGTGTTTATCTGGGAAGCATTTCATATCAATGACACAAGGGAACTGTTTTGCTTTCCACAAATAGGCTGGTATGCAACTTCCAAGCACTCCCTATGGAAAACATTGGAACAGTCATGTCTTTCCAGCAGGGATTTCATGTAGTTAATGCTCTGCATTTTTCATCCTGATTTATTCCTGCTTCACCTTGTTTCAAAGTGCTGCACTCTCTTCAAGCACAAGGGGCTCATCTCTGCAAATGTGAACTTCGATTACTGGAGACTTCAGATTCATATTGTCTGTTCAAACGTAAACAGAGATGTGCAGTCTCGACAGAGGCATTTCTGCGTCTGCTTTTATTTTTGCAAGAGTAATTTGAAAATGTGAAACAGATTCAAACCTTGTGTTCCACAAAGTTCTGTGAGATTCCACAAGGTTTGAATCTAGATGTCAAAGCACGTGGACTCTTCTAACTTTGCAGTTGAGTTGCTGCAGGTTAGTTGGGAAATCTTGACTTGATGTATTTCATGGGAGTCAATGGAGAGGATTCATTGTATTCTCACCCACAAACGAGAGCACCAAATTAGGTCTTATTGGCTGGGACCAGCACAGAGTGGTGCTCACACTGATGCAAGCTGGTCTGATTCCTCCAATGGGAAATACTGCAATTCCAGTCCTCTCATCAACACTGATGCCCTGTGGGACCAACTGCTGAAGTCAGCAGAACTGTTTTCTTGCTGAAGTCAGTAGGACTCATGGCCACACTAGGCATAAATGTAGGCTAATTGTAGGTTAATTTAAGCTGATATAAACAGATGTGGCAGACAGACGGGCACTGCCAGGTTCACAGTAGTCACAGTTCTGTAAGTATTCCCACTGGCTCCCCTGATAAGCTGAAGTCTCAGAGGGCTTTCACAGTGGCAAAGGATCTGTTTTACACAACCACAACTGCATGCAACCATCATGAATGAGAAAACAAGGCTGAGGCCCAGAAAGATCATCCATTTCATGTCAGACACTCCCCACAACCCCTGTCTTTGCATGTATTAATTCTAAAATTGAAATGTTGTAGCAGCACAAGAAATTGTCTTCATTCAGGATGTCCTTCCATTGTATCAGTTGACACCCATTATGTCTATATGTATACATTACATCTGATCTGTGTTTCCTCCCTCCTGTTTCTATTCACAGGTCCATTTTTCATTCTCCCTGGAATGCAGAGCATTTGGGAGTGTAGGTGGAATGCCAAAGTCTTTCAACACCCATTAATAGAAATTTGTTTTATTAATTTAGATTGTGGGAAAGAAAAAAAAACGTAACAGAGTTGATACTTTGCTCTGAAATCATGAATCATTGTCATGTGCATGAGAAGACACGTCCTCTGAGACACCAGAGGCTGCCTCAGACAGAGTAAGTGATTAGAACTCCTTTGCTAGGGAGTCCTGAGTCATCAAAGATAGCTGTTTAATTCCCAGGAAATGGGAAACATATTGGGATGACATTGACTTGTATGGAGCACAAGCTCCTGAGAAGGGTGAGCCTTTCAAAGGTTCTGGAGATCAGTTTAGCTTATGGAAATTTTTTAAAACTTGAAAGCTTCTCTGAAGCATATCTGATCTGGAGCTGGGTAACACATTCCCAACACATTATTTACTCTGTGAATTAAACTCTTTACATACTTTACAGATTACAGGGGAATTTACTTTGACTTCTAATAAAAATGATTCAATGATTATGACATGGAAAATATGTTCTGACTTCAAGTTATTCCCTGTGACAGGAGCTTCATATATGCACTGTTCTTGATTTACTAGATCTATTGTAAGAACTTATGTTTTTGATGTTCCTGCTCCTACTCCTAGCACTTAAATAGGAAGAGCATCTGACACACATCCTTCTTGCTCTGACCCTTCAACATGGTTCCACCAAGATTTCTGATCCAAAGCTGAATCATGGCTAACATAAACCCACTCAGCTTGGCTCAGATAGCACAAGCTGTTAAAAGCGAGACTATTTTGCACTGAAGTCAATAAGAAATGGCACAAGATTTCATCTCGTATGCATGTAAGAGTGACCCTCTACTTGTGGGGGCAATTCAGAAAAAAAATAAGTAAATTTCAAAATTTGCCACAAGATCCACGAGGTGTCACGTGGCTAAGTCACTGGTCACAGCATTGTTTTGGAGAATTTCTAACCCCATGTGGACTGTGAGGCTTGCACTATAAAAGCCTCATCACTTATGAAAGATGGAAAATATATTTATCAGTAGAAAACTGTTTTCCAAAACTTTTTCTTCTAAGACAATGTTCTTGAAAAAATTTTGAGTGAAAGTGTCAATGAAATAAACCATTGACTATCTTTTGTCCTGTTCCTTTTTTATTTTTTTGGATTTTTTTTTTTATGAACTCATCAAGTAAAATTACTAGTAATTATACTCATGTTGAATCAAGTAGCTCTACTGATTGCAGTACAATCCACAGACCTCATGGCTGAAAGAAGAGCAGTCAGCTGTGGAAGAGGAAAAGCCATGTGGCCTAATGTGTGAGGTCTCTTTGCCTGATAATATGATAGTGAAGGTAAGGGAAGTCGGCACTGCACAGACAGAATGACAGCAAACAGACCACAAACTTCCTTAGATAAACGACATCTTTCAAACCACACAATACCACTTGATGCCTTTGTGCCCCTTGAGCTGTTACAAAGTACAGCTGCACTTCAGCTCAGATCGATATCACTTGAGACCAAGGCCATCAATCCACAAGCTGAATACACAAACAGAAAAGGGACATGATCTCTCTGTTTTGATAGAACGTTGTAGAGGGGATGGTGCAATTTTCCAAAGGGCTAAATGACGTTGTCTGACTCGACCAATTTCTTCAAGACAGGAGGGGAATTCATCTCAAACAATTAGTCATCTAAAACTAGCCAGATGCCTACTGCAAGCAAGTTGGGAAGGCTATGAAACCCACGAGCAGTCCTCAAGAAAGCCAGTCTTCTTATATTGACTTTAGTTATTAAATGAGCATAACCTTCATTTTCTACTGATTCCTCACAATCAAATATAGGAGATGATCATTAACAATCTCATGTTAACGATGACCCTGCTGTAGCAGCTACTGGCATTGATGGAAACTGTTGATGTCAGCATAGTTTGCATCAGCTTTATCTCTAGTGACTATGGGCCAGAATTTTAATCTCATGCTGATGATGTAAAAGTGAGAAGAGTTGGCTGGAAGCAGAAAGAGGATTAAAAAAAAAAAAAAAACAGCTTCCCTCTGGAAGGAAGAACTCCAAAATTTGGCTGAGAAATAAAGAACTAGCTCTGATCTTTTTTAAGTCTGCAAGGCTCTGTATGTTTACTATTATTTTATAGAGCATGAGATACAAATCTCCTAATGCTGATGGCCTGCAAAGCAGCTGAAAACCAAGGAACCTTAGCACAAGCTTCAGGACAGTTCATTGAGCAAGCTCCCCTTAAGCAAAAAGAAACATGCCCAGGCTCCCCTACGGTCCTTCATGCAAGTTCCTGAGGAACAGAACGATAAAGAACATGAAACAATTTTTCAAACTAAATTTTGCCAAGGACAAAATCTGATTACAGAGTACAGTAAATGTCCCACTGGGAACAACAGTCAAGCAAAATTCCTGAGAAGTTTTGTTCTGTATTATTTCACCAACTCCATGAATTAGCGTACACTTTTTTTTTGTTTTGTTTTTTTTGGTAGTAAGTTGCTGAATTCCACTCCTTCAGAAGGCACTTAGTGTTTAAAGATAGTCTGAAGAACATGCAGCCACATTGGCCCAAGGCAACGTATTGTTCAGGAAGGGACAGGATAATTAAGTTTCCACAGCTGAGAACTGGTAAGTTGACATTGCTTCTCTAACATGTCTTGGAGCTTTTCTTCAGTTTCTTTCCTTCTGCTAGTTACTTTGATTGGCTCAGACCCTACACTTTGTGGGTGTAAGGTAATTACGAAGAAAATTAAATCACAAAGGAGGATATTTTAAAAGTATATGGGAAACCCTTGTAAATCTAATGTTCGTGCCTTCACGACAAAACACTGTAAGCATTAAGTTGTTACATTCTCCAGTGTTAGATGAAGCAATAAATTTGCCAATGCATGCTGATGAACCCCATTTAATCCCTTTACACCATTTACTGTAAATTATGCTGCCAGAGGAATCTCCTAAATAATGGGTTTGGTTTTCTTCTGAGGGGAAGAAAGCTTGTGAAGGGAGTATGATCTTCAGGCACAGATCAAGTCAAAGATCCAAAGGTTTACAATAAGATCAAGAATTGCAGCATCCCAACAGGGAGATTATTCCACCCACAGATTTTTCTCTGTCACAGTAGAGATGAGGTCCAGGATAACATCACATCTCCCCAGACCTTTTTCTTCAATTAATTCAGTTGTTCTCAATGGAAATGCTATAGGTCTCATGATCCTTTTCTTCTCTCTTTTCTAATACAATTTTAATTATTTCAATTTAACTTGGGAAAACTTTAATGTTCTCCCAAGGATGTCCCAAACACTAAGACCTAAGAGACCCATGACAATGAGAATGACGGAATCTCTTTCAGGTTATCACCCCAAAGCTCAAGTTGTCAGCTGTCCCAATGAACATGGCAACAACAGGAAGTCTCCTGAAGGGAATATTATGTCAAACATTTTCCACCTAGCTCTACACACTGGATTTCGAAGGTAATGTATTCTGATGGAATGAAAAGTTTGCATCAGTGTGTGGATCAGGTGTGCTTTCATCCTTTGGGAAACAAAAAAACGTTTACAGTGGAGCAAAGAAACTTCCATTATGAGACAGAGTTGATACTGAGGAGCCAGGGTCACACCTGTAGGATGCTGTGGGAAAAGGAGAATGAGGAAGCTCTGCTTCAGAAAGAGGGAACTGGAGAAGCTACAACAGCAAAGACACATTGCTTTGATTGCACCAGGAAGTTCAACCATAAGGAGGAAGGGTTATTAATTTCTACAGCAGAGCTCTGAGAGTTCGCAGTAAATTCTCAGATGGTCAGAAATAAAAGACTGTCATGAATTCTCCCATTTTGAAAGAAGGCAGCATTGAGCACAATATCTGAAAAAGCAGTCTGATGGAAATGAGCACTGCTGTGTGTTTTTTTGGCCTAGAAGATGGTGTGCAGTATGTCAAGGCTCGGCACATGGCAGAAGGTCAAAGCCAATTCCGAGAACTCAGTAACAATAGAGAGTCATCACTGGACACAGGTGCTTCCTGAATTGATCTTGCAATTTGGCTGTTTCCAATTAAATATGAAGCAGCTGTGGCCCCTTATCTGCTCAAGTCACTGGAATCCATCTAAGAGGAAACTTTCTCCCTTCTCTCCTCTCTCCACAACCCATCAGACAGCTCTGCTCTCCAAAGAAACTGCCAGGGACAGCCAATTGGTCAGAACCTCACAAATAAGAGTTGCCTCTTATTCATCTCAGGGCAAATGAGATACCGATTCAGCTTTTCTGTTCCCAATGCTTATATTTGGGGACAACAGCAAAAGCCAACAAAATAAAAAGAAAATATGAATGTTGTCGAAGGTTGTGCGGCAAACAGAACAGGGATAGTTTCCATCAGGCACCAAATTAAACAAGCAAAGCCAATGGGAGGACAAGTCCTTAAGTGTTTATAGCATGGTTCTGCATTTTGAGTACTTTTCTTTTTTTTATAGAAAAGGATGGGAGCTTTAAAGAAGGTATTCTCAACAGTCAGCTAGTGAAATTATAGATGGGACTCTGAAAGGTCAGCATAGAACTACAAAGCAGAACAACAGCTGAAAGGGCATTTCAGAAATCCATCAAGTCAGAGCTCATAAGTACCGTACAACACTTAAACTTAAGTTACTTATAAGCTTTTCCCTTCCAGTTCATTTATTCTGCAGTAATGAAAACCCTCCATGTTTTGGCCATCTCTTCCAGCACTTTACTTTCCTCCTGCACTTTAAGAAGAGCTTGCCTCAAATTTGTGCTTGTCACTAGACAAAAAAAAAAATGAAATTCTAGGTATGCATTTTGGTTGTCTTCAAGATGAACTATTTAACAACCTGTGCTAAGCATTTGTTAGCACAGAATGCTAACAACCACCTGGTTTTACCCAGCCTGAATGTAACAAAGCCTAGACAGCTTTGCTCTTGGTCCTGTTCAGCTCTTCTCAAGGCTTTTCTGATACACAGGAACAGTAGCAGTTCTTTTCTAAAGAGTATTCTATTGTGCTTTCTGAAACGGAAATGGATGGCAGGGGTTAAACTTGATTCCAGACTATGCCATCTATTTATGACAATACTGCTTCATTATTACTGAACAAGGTTCAGACTACTGATCATTTCAATCATAACAATAATTATACTACTGTATGAACAAAGAGCTTAGAAACCAACAACTGCTATTTTGCCAAGACAGTATTGCTATTAAGTAGGAAGTGGCACTAGTATTTTTCTAAGATTACTTTCATGATTTCAAATAACAACGCTTCTGATTTAACCTGAGAAAGACTATCCAGCAACTTAATGTTATGAAGCAGTCAAAATAATCATCCATAAACAACCTTAGTATAGATATGATGGACCTCTGAAAGAACCTGCATGCCAGATCAAATCATTCTCCTTGGCCCTTCTGGGCACAATCCATGCACAACAATCCCTTTTGTGAATTCCTGTGGCCAAAGCATAAACATGCAGCTGCTTTTCTTCTTCTTCCAGTCCTTGCATTTTTTCCATGTGCTGTCCACATCTCCCCCCTCAACTCTCCACATTAGAGTCCAGATGACCTTCCCTGAAAACCATCTGATTTTTCAGTTTTCAGTGCCAGAATGCAGTGTATTAGGCCAGACTTCTTTGTAAAGCCTACTTCAAAGTAAAGCAGAAATGTCTCTATGGGTTTAAGCAGAGGAGAGAAAGACCTCTTATTTCATGTATGGCTCCACAAGAAGCAAGACAAAACCACCTGCATCTCAATGATTCATAAAACAATTTCTTCCCTCAAGCAACTCAACATTTGTTTTGAGCTTTTACACATTTATTCAATGTGTACATACGCTTAGTATAGCTACTACCTTAAAAACATCTCCTCCTGTGGGCCCTTCTAGCTGTTTCAGAATTTCATCTTTATCTTTTGAAGAGGGAGGAAGGAAGAAACAAACAAAGAAACCCCACAACACAGAAGCAAAGACAAAAATCATCTGACCACAGGGATGCATACAGGTTCATTAACAGAGCACTTCATCTTTATGCAATACAACCACTATTTGTTATATACAGCCATTACACCCTCTCTCCACTCAATCCAATACTCATGAACATCAGCATACTTAAAATACGCACATCAGTATTGTAGATAGGTTGCTCTGAAAGTAGCTCTAAAGACCATAATGGAAAAGATATGCTGCTGCCAAGGTTGAGGAATGCATACATAGAGAAACTCCCACATTGCAAGTTGGTCAACAGTAAGTAGTGGTATTGTTTCACTTTTCCTGCTCAATCATGTTCCATCAAGTTTGTGATGACTTATAAAGGCATATCCCAAGACCATAAAGAACAGAGACTGTTTCTGGATCTCTCTCACACTTCTCAAAGATTTACAAACAACCAATAAATTAAGAGTTTTCACAATTTCCTGTTGAAATTCTTTGTCACAAATGTAGGAACTGCATCCCTGCAGAAACTGCAAAACTCAGCCACTTTGGTATTGTTTGCTTGTATTTTGTTTTGCTGTATTTTTAGACACAGGCCTTTTGGCTCATTGTAGCCAAAATTTCAAGCTCCAGTCAGTTAAGGCATTTAAAGCTCTTCCTGTGTCACACTGACTTTTCTCACTGTCACAAGTGCTTCTTAAGCCTCCCCTGAATAACTGCTCTGCTTTGTGTTAGTTGTTTCTTCCTTTTCTTCCCATTGTTGTTTAAAACTGGGTTTCTATGGCTCAACATATTCCAAGAACCATTTAGGATAAATGCTCTGTCAAAGACACTTATGTATAGTCGAGCCATATTATATTCTATATAAATCATTGTGACTGTTTCACAAACAAGGCTGAATCAGACAGATTTTCCAAGTACATGAAACATAGCTTTTTCAGACATGGTCTCCTACCCCCCAGTTAATCTGCCATCCTGAAACTCACCTCATATTTGGACTATGTCATGTTGTCCCCACCAGGAACAGGACCATGCTACTAACATTTTCTCCTGATGAGGATAACAATACTACGATGGGGAAATCTCAGCCAACTTTTATCAACAGATTGCAGGGAAAAGGTTAGCAATGCAAATCTAAAAGTATCACATCATCTCTTCCAGTTTCATTTTCTAAGATAATCATAGACCTCAAGCAAACAAAGACTTCATCTGAATTACCAAGAAAGAAGTCTATGGAAAGAAAGAAATCTGTTTCACTACTTGAGGACAATTTTGTGATGTATTTCAGCTTATACTACTGAAGATTGCACAGAACCTGGTAATCAAAGTCTTCCTTTGCCTGCTTTACACTTGATCAAATGGACGGAGACACTCAGGGAATATCCAAACACTTCTCACCTACACAGCCTTCTTTCCAGAGTGTAAGATGCATTTGCATTACATTCAATATCATCCATCAGGCAAAACTGAAATCCCACCTGAAGAAGACAGCCTGACAGAGAGGCCTGAGAAAGAAAGTTGATGACACTTCACTGCTCTGCAACAAAGAAGCAATCAAAACCCATGGAGAAAAAAAATTCTATGAGGTAAATTACCAGAACAAGATTTTTCTTGAAAACAGAAAGAAACTGCAGTGTCCTTGATCTGGTAGTAGTAAGCAGCTGTGACAGGAATAATGTTCACAAGTGAAAAAAAAAAGCCACTGAAGCTCTCTGTGTTTCCAAACTCACACTATGGATGTTATATAGCACATTTTTTGTCTGAAAGTTGTGTGGGAATGGAAGGTGCCATATCCCCTCATCCTGCTCCTTTACTAATGCAATAATCTCACTTCATCAGAGAAAAAGAAGGAGAAGAAAAAAATAAAATGAAAGAAAAATGATTAATAATCTGTAGGCAGCTGCTTACTTTCCAATCGGTTGTCCAGGAGGGGTGTGCTCCACTTCAAATCCCGCTTGCCTCAGTACATCAATCACAGTGTTGTTACCCAGGAAGTGACCTAAAATACAGGTAGAAAATAGCACTGTCAATCGATCTGCTCTGCTCACTCATTTGACTTTCTTCTTTTGAACAAAAGGTTTGGGACATACGGTTACCAGAAGCTAAACTAGCTCTAGAAGCAAGAAAGGCACATTATGCTGTTAGTTGAGTTGATGCAACTGTTAACCACTTAGCCCAGAGCTTTTTGGCAATGAGCACGGAAACAAACCGCATGCAGGCTGATACGATCTTCTTTCTTCTTATTTATCCCTTCCCCTCATCACATGACCAAGAATGTGTATAAAACAAAATGCAGATAGATTCTCTTATAATACTACTTGATGGTATAGGAATTTGCAAACTGCTAACATGGCAACTTTTATTACGTGCACTGATTAAAGGATCTTCTAATGTGGGTATCCAAATGATTCTGCAGTGGTAAAAAGAATACTGCTTGAGCACTGACTCACGAATTGGAATAACTTACACCCTTAGACGTCTATCCTGCCCACCATCATTCATGGACATCTGCTTACAAAGAAGCTCTGAAGTTGCTCTAACTCAGGGCTCATCCACCTAAAATGAACATGGTTCAGAATTGCTTGATCAACCTCTCAGCCACCTGCACAGCTGAGTTGGGAGGGGTTGGGATGGTAACTTTATCTCTCTCCAGATGTGGAGATTTAGTTCTGTAAATCAGTGCACTTTGCTGGAAGTGTAAAGGTTGCATTCCTATTCACAGAAGTAACAAAGAGCCCAATAAGTACTGCAGCATGTATGGGCCTTGAAAGAGTTTACTTAAGGGAATTCTATACACTTGAGTCTGAACCAAATCCTACTGGAGTCAATGGGAATCCTCAAAGGACTTTGGGAGCAGACTCAATAAGGCAGTGTAATCCCTCCAAAGCTTTCAACTTATTGTCAGAGCTCCACATTGTTTTCAGGATGGGTTTGAGGTATAAAGCAAGGACACAAGAACTCCACTAACAGGTTACATTTAAGTCCACGTAGCCCAGTAACCTGACTCCAGCTGTGGCTCATGGTAAATATTAAATATATAAAAATACATAAATGAAAGTGACTGGGAAAGGACAGAACAATCCTCATCCATTACATCCTTTAAATTCTAACTCTGCATGGCTGGGTGACCCTCATTTACAGCCAGGTCATCGCATCTCACTGCCAGTTCTGAATAGACCAATTCACCATGAATGTGCCCAGACCTCTGTCTTCATCTACTTTTTGCCCCATGACATTTTGCAGCAGTGAGTTCCACCACATGCCACATGTAGAAGCACAGTACTCTGGTTTGCTTAGAGCTTGCTGCTTAGAGGGAGTATCTGTCTCCATTACAGATACAAATGCTTTTCACAGAAAAAAAAACAAGGCAGGCAAGACATGCCTGAGTCTCTCTCAGGTTATACTGTCATCAGAAAAATCTGGATAGAAAACTCTTAAACACCAACCAGTAGTGCTATACGATGACAATGTAACCGTGAGCAGAATCAGCACTAGGACAACTCACCCATTCTGCATCAAGTCACAACGAATGTAAGAGTAATTCAGTCTCCAGCATTCCTTAAGCCTGTGTCTCTCTGCTTACGCTGCCAACAAGGGTGCTAATTCGCATCAGTTGTGAGAATGATGTAGTTGTACAGCTTTTAGCACAACTTGCAAGCCCTGCTAAGAGCTTTTAGCCAAAAGACATTTCTTTAAATGATTAAACATACATTTGCAGAGCTCTAACGTGTTCCAGAATTCCTCCGCTTCTTTTTAAGACAACTCAAAATTTGATTTTCCCCTAGCTTACTTATAATAAAAGCCAAAGGAGCAGAGAGCAGTCCCAAAAATGTTTTATACACCCTCAGAGACTCAAGAAATGAGACATTTGTGAGTGATTAACTGGATTTGATCATATCCTGTTTTTTTATGTAGTGGCCAAAGCAAACAACAGCCACAATTCTGTCACTGGCAAGTGGCACTGAGAAATCAAAATCAAAGATGTCAAGGTCAGGGACCTTTCTGAGTCCATACTCCAACACTCTACTTTCCCTGAAGCAGTCTTAAATGCCAAGAGATTTCTTAATAGAAATAAATCATCCTAGATCCAGCAAGTCTTTGACAGGACAGTACCAGAATAATCCAATCTTAACTACTTTAAATCCAGGGGAAAAAAGGGTAACTATACAATAGTTACACTTCCACATCCACTACATGGCAGGCCTACACCAACATCAGCTCCCCAGCAAAACATGCAAATCCCTTTCAAGCCTGACATGAGACCAAAAGGTGACACCTCCTGGCCTCATGCTCCTTCCCATTCTTTTGAGACCATGATGACATGGGGACATGCAGTGCATGACAGCAGAGGAAAACATGGGACTGTCCAGCACCTTTCTCACTCTAGCTCTGGAAGCAGAAATTGGCAAAGTACAAAGTACCAGGAATATGTGGAAAAATAATGTTTGTGTGAAAAGGTGGCACCTGGGAGATTCCATGTCAGTTTGGTGAAAAGAAGCATGAAAACACTCTTGCCATTGCTGTAGTTCCAAGGTTAAAAGAATTCCTTTAAGAAATGTCTTGGCTTTCTTCCTGCTGATAAGTCCATCTTGTTTTAAAATCCAGGATGACTTTCAATATGAGAAATTTCTTACACAAAACAACTCCCTGTGGTCACATACATGTTGAGATAAGCACTGACGCTGAATATTGACAACAATACAGTACTTTTATGGGCATGTAATAAAAACCACTTTAACCTATGCATGTGAGACACTTAAGATTCAGCACGGATTTGGTCAGTGAGAAGTCCCTGCCTCTGGCTGCCCATATATACAAATATATGTATATTATAATATGTAATAACTGCCAGATTTGCTACAACATCAATGGATTTCATTAATATGTACACGTATTTTATGTGTACTATATTTATGTACATATGTGCATATGAATATACACACACACACACGTGCTTCTGCTAAAAACTTGAAAAAAAATTTCTCTCCCTGGACAGAAAATTTCATTCCAAAAGGTTTTGAGATATTTTTGCATCCAGAGGTAGATTAGATAACTAAGAGGCACACACTAATGCTCTTGCTTCTGTGTCGCTATTCCCCTCTTCACTGTAAACCTGGATAAACTATTCTTGCACTGGTAACCAAATTTACCTTGACAGCTGATGAAAGCTGAATCCAAGAGGTCAGAACACTGACTGCCTTGGGAATTCCATGTGAGCATGGAAATAGAAGAGAAAGCAGACAGAGAAGATTTTTCTAGATAAGAATTTGAAAGTGAAAGTCTGTACACGGCTATGAAGACACACAAGAAAGCCTCTCCTAATAGTTTAAGTTTAAAAACAGTATAAACCTAAGAAAATAAAAAAATAATTTGTTCAAATAAAATACAATATTGACACAACAGTCCATTACGCATTTATACTCAAGAAATTTGTGATGATACAAGGCAAACTGCACAGCAAGTGTTCAACTTACTCTGAAGTATTGGAACAAACTATCTAGTTAATAATTTGCAGGGTTTTACGCATTTACATTTAACATTTACTCTCAGTTACAGACTCCAGCTCACCAGGAAAGGTGTGAATGCAGTCCTCCTGTCCTCTAAGGACAACCAAACATTCCTGAGATTGTCTTGAGGAACACCACCAGCGACAAAGAGTTATATTAGAGTTTGAACACAAATGCAGAGGACAACTCACTGCATTTGCTGTGAGCTTCTACGTTACATTTGATTGAGGACAAGATTTTTGTCTCCTTCATCTTGTGTCTTGTTTTTCTGAGACAGGGGATCTGCGACTGGACACACTGGATGAAGATGTTACACAGCATGGTTGCTAACATTAATCAAACATCTCCCATCCCCGTTTCTTCTTTTTAATTAAGAACTGTGTTTTGGACTACACAAAGCAGATGTAGTAATGCATTTCCTTATCTCCCCAAGGTTTCATTTTTCACTGAAAGGAAGGAATAATAAACCACTTCATTAAAAAATAATATTAAAATGAAAAGGTAATAAAAAAATGCAAGGTTTCGATAAAGCATGCGCATGTACACACACTCCTGCAAAATTCACGCCTTGGTGACCCCATCAATAGCATAACCAAGCATAATGTTGCATCCTACAAAAGTTAAATGAACTTTAGGTGTTCCTACACACAAAAATACAATCTTGTTTTGAGAAGAAGGAGGAAAAATGTTTCTAAGCAAATATTCTGTGCTTTATCTAGATCTAGAGATCTCCTACAAATTACTTTTTCTCTTCATTTCACAATTCCTTGTTCCATGGCTTAGCAGGATAAAGGGGTACAAAGGAGCAGGAGATAATTCCCTCACAAAGGACCTCCATTGCTAGAGCCTTTGAAGTTGTGCTAAAAAAGCCTTGCTAGCCCATTAGCTGACACACAGCAGAAACCTGAACTGTTTCCATGCACACTACAAGCAGAGCTATTTTCTGCACAATTAGTCATAAAAAGGGCCAATGTAAACTATGTCGGGAGGTCTCAATTCTTTACATTCTCCACACAGTGAATCAGACGTTATGTATAACGTTTTGTTGCCATTTAGACCTCAGGCTGCCTTGCAATCAGGAGGCGGTCGTCTCTATTCCTGTTCTTCTCTCAGTGCTGATTTTCAAGGCCCTTGGCACCATCATTGTGTTTATGGTACCTTGACTTCACAAGAATTAGTGCAGGCAGAAATGCAAATATCAGAAGCTGCATGTTCACAGCTGGGACAAATATTTACTCGTTACTCTGCTTGCTGCCTCAAAAAGGATGCTATCTCTCTCATTCTGCGATCCTCTAACTGAATATTTTGGAGGTTGAGCGATGAAGGTGTCAAGAAGAGGCTGCGGCAAGGAGCTGCAGAAAACAGCTCAGGAAATTAGTTTTATCTGGATTTATCCTATAATGTTTGACTCTATACCAACGGCTTCTAGAAAATGACATGAATTTAGCAGGGGAACCATGTGACATCCCACAACATTTCATCCCACTGCAGATGTCCCATACACACGATGAGAAACCAGTTCTGAAGAAAACTTCTCCAAATCCTTCTTTTCCTTCCACTTTACCTCCAGTATGATTCTATCCCTGTTTATCTGTTCTGATCCCTTAAATTAAGATCCCTTATGAACATCATCCTTTCAGAAACTGAGGCTCTTTCACTTTTTTTCATTATGACTCAGGTTTAGACTGCTATTGCTGCCAGAGGTTTTTCTCTCTTCCTAAACCACTTAACAGAAATTTCACTCTAGAGGCAAGGACAGCAATCAATATCTCCAGCACACCTTGACATACATCATAGAACAGAGGGCTGTGAAGCAGCTCCTGAGCCATGAGAGTGCCCAAACACAACAGTCAATAGATGCTGAAAAAGACAACTCATGGGTGAGTGAACTGGCACCTGACAGAAACTCAACAGCCTCAGCAACCACCCCCAGTATGTTTGCTAATGCTTTCCATAGGGGTCCTTCCCACAGAGGAGAGTGCCCAGCACTTAGAAAAAGCTGGAAACTGTACTCCACCTTTCACACAAGCCTGTTTCCCCAGACTGTTGGCTGTTCCTTTGCTGCAGGACATGGTTTTTCACTTGGAAATTTCAGTATTATGCAAGAAACTCAGAAGAAAAGCCGGGGATGCAAGGAACGAGCCTTTCTGCTCCTGTGTTTTGCCAAGAGTGTCCAAAAGCCCAAAGCATGCCTTAAAAATACTTCTGTACAAAACCTGTTCAAAGGTCTTATAAAGTAGGCTTTCATCATAGCCTCCTTACATCATGCCACTGCTTCTCCAAGGCAGATGGAGAAATCATTTCCCTCTTGTTTGATGTTGTTATTCTCCACAGTTGCAAGGAACTGACTCACAGCCATGGGAAGCAAAGCAATAAAACATGAACGGCCAAAATATGCAGAGCTTTGAACGTCCAACATTACCCTCATGGCTCTCCACCATTCCTTCCTTACATGTTGTAGAAGGTTTGTGGGCTGGTAATCACCTCTCACCCGTGAGCACTTACACAACTTGCTATGAAGAAGGACCACACCATAGCCGGGTGCAGACTGGAGTGACATAGGGACAAAAGTTGAGGGGGTCATTCCAGACTGATGCCAGGTCATGGAGCACAGATTCGTGTTTCCCTGGGGTGTCTTTGAGAACTACTGAGCAAGACTGCACTCAAAACTTCTCAGTCAGAAGGGACAGATTCACAGCCTTGTTCTCACTTATTTCTCACTGCTCCTCCATGTAATCAAAACCCCTCGCATCTAAACAGTTCTACTCTTACCCTCCCGTTGAGGGCATGAAGCTACACTGGAGGCACATAAATGTCATGCACTAGAAGCCCTTATCTAGAACTAGAGCACTACACTCAGAAACCTCAGTGGAAGACTGGACTCAATCTTCACCCCAGACCTTACCAGTCTGGAAACAGTGCTGTGCTGGCAACAACTCTCTGCTTTCAGACTCATACTGGTGGCCCTATACAGTGTAATCCCAGGTCCTTAGTCACTCAGTTCTGTACCATCTTTGTATATCTCTCCCTTGCTGACTCACCCTACATATATGATGAAGAAATCAATAAAGTACTTTGTGTTTTCCTTCAACAGAAAGCTCAATTGTCTTCAAGCCTAAACCAGCTGTTTCATTTTGGTTAAGAGAAACAATACAAGCAAAAACTGAAGTGAGGTCACCTCCCAAGCACATCCTGTGGTCTCTGTGTCACAGGATTCACTGCTGCTTCAGGCAGCTTAAATGAAGTGACTAGTGTAAGTTGGTCAGCCTCATTGGAGAGTTCAAGCCCCTCTACAAAGTGATTCCCCTTCCATCTCTTTCACCCCACCCTTCCCTCTTCTGCCTCTTCCTTACCATGCCAGGTTTGTGAGGGACAGGCTTTATGCTGATCTCTCCTTGATAATGTGCTCCAGCTGACTGTGGTCCTTTTTGATTTGCTCCATATTCGAGCTTCACTTATGTGATACTAAAAGTTTCCCCACAGACAAAAGGCCTAACAGAGGATGACCTGTTCAGTACATATTCTTAAGGAAATAACTCACAGATCCAATTCTAAAGAGCAGAGGGAGGTGGATACGTAGCTCACAAAACCTTACTACATCAGTGTTTAGATATGATAATTCCTGACCATGCTAAGCATGCACAAATTGAAGGGAAAGGTATTTTTGTGAGAAAGCAAAGACTACAGATTTGTTACATTTACTTTTGAGAAAGTAATTATTGCGTTTGCTGTCATGAGTTGGAACAACCTACCAGGACAAGAAAGCTCTAGGAGGAAAATTACGTGAACAGAACTGAAAGGTTTTGCCTGTTATTTTGTCCCCACATTTTACTGTGAATGAAGATAAGCTTGCCTAGTCTGAGACATTGTACAGACAATGGTTACTGACATTTTTCCTTATGTAGAATGCCACTACCACACATTATTTTTCAATTTTTAAGGTATACGCTCCTCACTGAATCACATGGTTGGAAATATGCCATTCTACACAAAAGTATGACATATGGTGTGACCAGAGATGTTCCCCTTCTGGAATTGTGCAACAGAACACATCCCTGGGTATCTCACATGACGCTCTGCAATGGATGGGCCAATACACATAATCTTGGGAACTTAACCCATCCTCATCAATGCAGCATGAGATGAAACGAGTCTGAGCAAAATCAGAATCTCTGAAAGTCTTCCCAGGATACTGAAACATCAGTCCCAACAAACCAGAACCATCTAATTACCTTTGTGAGGACAGTCTGGTATGAAATGCACTGCCATGTACTGTAAAATGTACAATATTGTTTGCTGAATGTTATCAATATTTCAAGCAGTAAGAAAATCCATACAGAAATGCAGTCTCTTTTACCAAAGGTGTCTTGCTAGGGTGCTTGCAGCCTAGCTAAGGTAGATAATATGCTTCTATCTGAACCAAAAGTTATCAGCCCTTTTATCAGCTCCAGGACAGCTACCATGCTAAAATCCCAGCAGCTGGCATCAGGCAGGTAGCCTCTGAGCAAAGTGTTTCATATCCCATTGCAAATCCTCCAAGCTATCCAGAAAGGCATAACAACATCCTTGCCAAGGCCAGGCAATGGTTGGGGTAGTGGGGAAAACACTTGTTTTCATGCCACTCTGCTCTGCTCTTGCTCTCTTACCAAGACACCTTTAGTAACTTGCAGTCTGGGCCTTAGAAAGCTCCTCCATCAGCAAAACACATTTTTTTTTTTTTTTTTGTGTGTGTGTGTGCTGAATGCTTCACTTAATGTCTGGAAACATTTCTTAAGACATGACCAGTACTATGAAATGCTGCATCTTCACCTTTCTCAGGCAAAGGCATCTGGCAAGTATTAAGGATGTACTCAGTAGCTTTTTGTAGGAAATTCTGGAGAGGGTGCAGGCTCTAGGACTTCAAGAGCTGGACTACTGATGCTGTCTAATCTCTCTGTGGACTCATATATGCATTTGACTTCCAGAACATCCTGTGGTGACTGGTCTGCAATATAACTGCGCTAAATGAACAGCACTTCTGTTTGCCTTGAATATGCTGTCTGATCACTTCATCAGGCTCCTCCCAGTGCTTACATTTTAAACAGGTACAGCTCTAAACCAAACTCAAATATATAAATCAATCCACAGTGTCACTCTATTATGAGATTAAGCCACACAGGAAAGTTAATTGGCGATGGTGTCTACAGTTCTGCCCAATAAGTGAAACAGCTTCAGAAGACTACAGACAAGTTGGTACTTTCCCTTTGAAAATGAGCTTGAAAACTACAAACCAGAGCTCTCAGCTGACAGGACCTGAAACTTAGATTGCTCTTTTCTGGTTTTGACCTCATAGTCTATTATTTTACAGACTGCACTGGTTTCTTCATTGTTTCCATGAGCTTCTTTCTAGTGGTTTATTTGTATTGTGGCAGCAACATCAAACCATGATGTCTCACCAGTTAAAAACATGGCAATACCATAGCACACAACCACAGTGATTCTTCAGAAAAAAATGCTGGCCTTCTGATGTTCATGGACGTTGGATAAACTCTGTACTGGAGCAGAAAGTACCAGTCCCTTCCAGCTCATTTCTCGAGAAGCACCCCATTGATAAAGGGAAATAGAAACCATTGCATTATCCTATACAGGAGAAAATAAAAGGGTAACTTTTCAATAATGTCAAAACCCAGCCTCCTTATTGAGTATCTTTTCAAATATAAAAGCTTCACACAAACACGGTGGTTCATGTTTTTAAAAGAAAATTCCAGCTGGCCACTGGATGTCACTGTTGTTGCAGAAAAACACACCAGAAAGTTCATAAATCAGGCTGCGAATAAGGTAAGGTGAGATCACTCCTAACTCTTAACTTGTAGTTAACCAGTACAATTCCAATGGCACATGGAGGCTATCCTGCCAGTGCAATCAATGAGAGGCACCATGCTCCAATAGCTGAGGTCTCCACCACCACCTGCAGGCATGTCCTTCATAGATCTCATGGGCTCTCAATTTACAGGCTCCCAGACAGGTATTGCCACCTTGCTGCTGGTGTCCTGTTGACTCAGCGTGATGAAATGTGAACCCGCTCAGCCCCTGACTCTATACAAAATATCCAGATTGCCCTTCAGTTTGGACTCAGCCTTTTTCTTCTACCATTTGGTGGTGAACACTGGAACAAACATTAGCAAGTTTGTACTTGATCCCACATTAAAAGCAACTACATATAACCTTTCTCTGTGCTTTTCACTAGTTCTGCTAAAAAGGCAGTTTAGTGCAGTGCAGTGCTTTCAAGGTTCAAGCTAACATCTCAGTTGAAAACAGGTTTTTGTTGTATATATCATTTGCTTGCTCTAGCCTGGGAATCTTCAAATTGCACTCAAACACACAAGAAAATTTCCCTATAAGTCTTCCTGAACCTTTTAATTCAGTTAATGTCTTTCCACCATGACAGAATTTTCAGGTTGGAAAAGAACTTCAAGATCATCAAGTCCAACCTCAAACTAACCATATTACAGTAACAGTAACTGGGAGTCACTATAGACTGAGGTGCTTTCCTCTGTGAAAGGAGGAGAAACAAAACCAAGAAGTCCACAAAACCCTTTCAAACCAGGGCCCTGGGGTGAAGGCCACCAGGTGCAGGTGTTGCTGTTGTGGCATTTCAGGAGCTAAAAACTAGGTCTTGCTTCCTATCCAAACTCAAGTCTTGCTGCCTAATGGTGCCTGATCTAACACGTCAGCAAACCCACAAAAAAAGTGGATCAAAATGATATAGCTTTGCACCTAAGGTGAGGAGAATGAAGGCAGGAACACATGAGTTAAGCTGCTTAGTGTGATATTTGAAGACCCTGAAGTACAAGTGTTGTGGGAAGAGATCTACAATATCTCCATCTGGAAATCCACCTCCTTTGAAGTGCAAAGCATGCTTAAGAAATAAGAGAAAATTAGGCTTAAAGTACCCATTTTCATCAATCTAAATGACATAAATCAGTATTTCCTCTGCCTAGGGAACAATGGATCAGATCAACTTTGACTCTGAGGAATGTTGGTATAAATTAGGAAAAGCATCTCCATAGGGCATTTCCACAACAATATTTTTAAAGCATTAGAAGATATATTTTCATCTTTCTTTAGAAAAGAAAATGGAAGAAAGAAATGAAATGCAATGGAAAGGAAGGCTGAAATTCCTGTGGAAGAAGGCCCTGGGTGTTCCTAGACAGACACGACGAAGACTCTGCTACTAGAGTTGGGGCAGTAGGTTTTAGAGAGACCATCTCTGTAGTGGGAAAAGAGCATAAACAGTCCTACAGTATTTAGAGGTTCCCTCTCAGCTGTCGAAGTGCTGTATGAATACAAAGAATGTCACTCCCAAGGTCATATGACATCTGTCTTTGATACTGCCTACTGGAACTTGACAGTATGAGCTTCCTTTTGTAAGCTGAGCTGTGCATGCAAAGTCATATCAAGACTCCCCATTCTCATGCACAAAGGATACCTTGCTCACAGATGTTAAATTTAATTGACCAAAAATCAAGGAAAGTTTTATCCCTGAAGCATTAATTTGTACATGCTATGCCTGTGAAGTATTTCTTTATATCACAAATATATTCCTAATTAGACCATCAAATGTGTATCTACATTCTACCCATAACTATTTGTCTTTGTGAATTCCACCCACACTGATCTATTTTCAGCCACATGGTCAAACATCCTGACTAATTTCAGGGCAGTTTTTTTTCCTATATAAATACATAAACACACAGATGTTCTATACACAATTTGAACAAGCAGAAATATTTGATTCCAATCACCACTGCATTGCTCTGGCTTTGCTGGTATAAACACACAACAGTGGTTTTCCCTGTTATCTCCCGCTGTCAAGCTGTGCACATGGAGGAAGAGGAGCAACAGTGAAAATAAGCACATTTTATCTGAATATCTCTTAAATTTTTGTCCAGTGGGTAGACGTCTGGTGATACCAAAAGGAGGGAATTTCAGCGGTCCTGTAATCTTCCCAGGACATGCAGTCATGTTTAGAAGCAAAGTTATTATGGAGGTTTAGAAACCTCTACAAACAGACAAATCTTGAAAAACACTGTGGTTTACATGGATTAAAGCACATTTTAGGAGAATGTTAAAATCCAAGCAAACAACCTATTCCTTTTGCCTCTGTTCTGTTAATACAGAAGTGCGTGTGCACACACATCACCAAACTCACATTCCAATTTATAGCTCTGTTATTCATAGCATTCATTAAAGAATAACAGCCCCGTTTGAATATCACAAGGCAAAATTGTTCACACATGTGGACCAAACAGACACACTAAGGCTGTACCCTTATGTTTTCTGAGTGACAAGCTTAATAAGATTACGTTTGATCTTTCTCTTAATAAAGCTGGATGACATTCAAGCAAGGCCTGGATTTTGTTTTAATGGTACGCTAAGGGAACTCAGAGTTTGGCAAAGCTGGAGGCCCGAACCGTTGAACAAACCTTGGCACTGCCAACATTCCTTTACAATCCCAACCTCCCAGACTTCACACAATGAATATTTATATCTATATAGACACACATGCTCATATATTAAATGCCTATCATTAGCTGGTCAAGGTCAGTACTCTGGATAATAGGGCTGGATGTAATACCAAGAATGGTGACTTTTTTGTTTCATTAAGAATCTCACAAATTAAGCAGCCCTCAGTTTATGGAGTTTGCAATATGACAGAATGCTCTTAAACCACACATTCTGAAAACAAGGAGAACAGCTCCAAAAAGTAACAGGAGTAAAGGAGAAGTGTCATCACCTTGCTGTTTAAAACTGAACACAGAAGAATACGGAGAATCCTGCATAGTTTTAATAACACCCAGCAGCTTGAGCTCACTTCATGGGAAGCAGTCAATTGCTTGAGATAAGTCAGGGCTTAAGTGTTTTGCAGCATGATGGGTTAAAAGCTAAATAGCATTAGCTGAGTCACACTGATTTAAACCATCATTAGAGCTGGCGCAAAGATTACAAAAGGCAGAACATAAAAATCACTTAGAAGAAGAGCAGGGAAGATAACACTCAGTTTTTCTTTTGGAAAAAAAAAAAATAACGATCCCCTCCTCAATTAAAATGTCACTTTGGGAAAAGTTCCCTAAAGGATAAAACCCATTTTATCTTGACTCACTAGAGGCGGATGTTACATGAGGGCAGCTCTAGAAGTAATGCCTCCCATTTTATTATGTTGGCCCATGCCATCAGAGGTGGATGTTGGTGGTATGACTGTAGGGGCTGAACCTTCCTGCCAGCATTCCATTACATGTTGTTGCTGTGTGACAGATGGCAGCAGAGGGGCAGTCTGACAGAACGGTGTCCAACGTAGAAGCACAGGTGAAGCAAAGATGCGTCACCAAATTCCTCCATGGGGAAAAATGGCACCCACTGACATTTATCAACATTTGCGAATGTTTCTGGAGACCAACCAGTGGGTGTGAGCATAGTGAGGTGGTGGGTTTCAGCAGTGGTGACAGCAATAGGTGTCACCTCTGCTGGTGCAGATTTTTATGAGTGCAGCACGCAGGATCTTATTATTTGCTGGTGAAAATGCAGAGCTAATGGTGGTGACTATGTGAAGAAAGCATTTTCAAGCTGAGAATTTGCTCTATTAGATGTTAAATTGTTCTTCTTATGTGTTGCAGTTCACATGGAATTAAATAGGAGAAATTACTTTCAGAGCATCTTGCCCAGTAAGGCTACAGATCTTCCTCTGCATGTGTTCAGGCTGCGTGCCTGCGTAAATGTGTCAATCCTACAGTAAGTGAATGTGACTCAGATATCTACTGAGGTTCGTGATGGAGCTGAGAACTGTATGAACATGGGGAAGGGATTGTTTAGACTGTGTAATTTATCCACCAAAAAATCCATTTTGAGGTTAAACAGAAATGTTCACAAATTATATTTGATGAAGAATTTAAGAGTACTGAAATAGCGTCTTCTGCTGTTTCCAAAACAAATAAAAAACATGGTCTTGTTTCAAAGCATTCAGAAATAATTTAATGAAATGTAATATATGTAGATTTTTTTATTTTTTTTTTTTACAGAAAGAACATAAGCATGAACATTAAATTAAACAAATAAACACTTAGCACAACCTGAATTTTCTTCCAAGCTTTTGTTCTGGTGAGAAAAATACATTGTTGTTCAGAATTGACTTCACATAACTTTCCCTTCAATTATCTGATTTGGCTAACAAACTCCAAGTTATTTCCACTGCTCAAGACTAAGCCCAGATCTTTTAAATTTCCAACTCTTAGCCTCTCTCTTCCTCAACATCTATGTGGTCTTTACAGCAAATCCTATGTATAGCAATGGGACCTACTCTGGCTATTAAGACCAAAGCCACGGACAAGTGGTTCACATTAAGGCCAATCCAACATCTGATGACAGAGAAGTGCACCAGGATGGGTGCTTAGTAGAGACAAAAATTTCCATCCCACCTTCTTTTAGTAAGAAAACTCCTACTGCATTCAACTCGAGCCATTCAAATTAACTTCTGATGCCACACACCTGACCAAACTAGCTCTTTATTCTTGGTTACAAATACCTGAAGTTACACCTCCCAGTCTAATCAGAAGTCCACTGAAATCAATAGAATACTGCCTAGAAAGTATTTCCTTCACTTTCCTGACTTCCAGCCTATTTAAAGATGACAGAGCTCCAGAGCACTGAGCACGTGAATTTAGAGGTGAGCAGAATATGTACGGGATACACTTGCTTAAACAAGGATCCATGTTATTAAGTACTAAGGGAATGCCCATTCTTGCAGGAATTTGGCTGAACACGTACTCTCTCTCTTCTGTAATTATCTGTTCCCTTCACTGGAAGGAATTCAGATCTTCCTTGACTGAAATTAGAAATCTCCTGCCTGCCCTAGTGGCATTTTTGCATCCAAACCCTGTGGTGTTTTTCATCCCACTGAACTCCACCTATAAAGCTCTCACACTATATCTTGGCTGGCTACTCTGGGCTATTATATAAGCCCTTTGGCACTGGTCTGCCCCAGATTTCTCCTACCCTCCACACTTTTTCTCACAGCCAAGTTTCTGCAGGAAACAAAACTCTTTTCATTGAGGCCAATTAGCTCAAGAACGTCAAAAGAAAAAAAAAATCAAAAGGCTTTGGGTCAGTGACAAGAGCAATAGAGAGGCCAAGAAAATGAAAGAAGCTTGTTCTGAAAATGTTTTTTACTGTGTCAGAGCCAATTCCCAATGGAGTGAAACAAGAAAAACATTCCTAGAGAGATTCAAGATTTGTCGTGAATTCCCAAGGCACATTAAGAAGTCTCACTTTCCCTTCCGTCTCTCATTCCTTTCTGAGGTACATCATGGGTCTCCAGAAAGAGGATGATAAGTCAATAAATCTTTACAGCTGTCCCAGACATTCAAAGTAGCAATGAACCAATGGTTGAGGAATCTGCACTTAGTGTAACGCTCTGAAGTTTCCTCTCATGTTTGAAAAACCTGGAATCAAAACTTTATTTGAAAATATTTTAGTTGTGGTTGAGATGACAGGACTACTTCTTTCAAGAACCAGTCACTTGGTTTCCTCAACAACAGAAAGGAAAGAACCTGGTCTGTGCGCCTGCAACTTCATCTTTAAAAAGAAACACAATCTACTTTCCTCCCAGAAGGACATAATTATCCCGTTACAATTCTGTATGTTGATAAAATGACTGACAAATGAACTTCGGACTGAACTTCAAGACACTGCAACCACTGCCTTTCCCACCACTGCTCATAACAACAATGCTCATAATCAACTCTACTTCCAAGATGAGAAATTCCATCAGAACAGCAGACGTCTCTTTTCCATGCTTATAGATGTCAAACCTGCAGTCTTGTCTGTATTAGTACCAAAGCTCACTTTTCAAATTGTTTGAAGTATGAATTCAATGAATTACAATGTATCAGTGTTAGAGGGCCCAAGTTTGCTATCAGGAAAAAAAACATCACAGTTTTCCAGCCAAGCTTTATTTAATGACGGACTTTGCACTTCCTAATCTCTTCAGAAAGTAAATGTCGCACGGCATCATAACATACCAAGCAAAGGATAGTCAGGCTCCTAGCAAATAATTCAAAAGGACATTTTTGGGGTTAGTTTTTATGATGCTCTTTGTAGGACAATGCTGCAAGTTGATCTTGAGTATTTCACCATGAGAACAAAATATTCCTCCTGACAACTAGCACCGTATCCACGGGTTCATTTTTTCTAATGATTAATTTTGAGTTCATGCAGAGTGTGTTCAAGATTACATGGATTCATATTCAGTTGACCATATCTGAGAGGATTATTTTAGTGTGCCCCAGTTTATGGTCCTTGCAACATGATCCCTCTCGTCTCTCTCTCTCCTGACGGCATTATTCTAACAGCTAGTATTAGGAACTCATAGCAACACTACAGCAGCAGAAAACAGCTATTTTTCTCTATGAAATCAGCTCTCATTCAAAGCCTTACCTTCACTCTGCTCTCATTGCTAACGGACAAAAAGAACCAATTAAAACATTCCTGTCAAAATGGTTTGAGGGAAACTCCCTTTAGACTAAATTCATCAGATTTCAAGTTTATCAAACATTCTTATCATTCTTGGTTTTCTGGCACATATTACTGCTGTTACTAAGGATACTAACCCAAATAAGACAATTCATAGTTGAAATAACCTGATGGAGGCTGAAGACATTGCCTGAATCTCCCCCAGGAGCTCTTACCCACTTTACCTACACTGGAAGATGTTTCCATCTGTACATGAGACCAGTGCTGGCACTACAGCGCTGATCCTGGCACAAAGCAGGCAGATGAGCCATCTAACAGTTCTGGCCATATGTGAACATGTTTCCTGTCACAGTATCAATGCCTACAGCTACCTGCCAGGTAGCTTTAACTGTGCATGAGAAGCTTTCAGTCAAGACAAAGCTTTTAATTGCTTACAAATTAAGTATTAAAAAAGGATGTAAAATATACATGGCAATAAAATTTCACAGATCTCAAGGCAGTTTAAGAACAGGAATTAGGGGTTCGATGCTGTAACCCCTACTCAACAAGAGAAAGCTAGTTAGAAAGTCATCCCACTGTTATAAGCAGGGCTGCTCAAAGAAGTCTGTTAAATGTGCAGCTGCATGACTTCCATTTATTTTTTAAATTATAATGATTTATACTGTGGTTGATTCTCAAAGCCACAGTCCAACCATATCTCCTGGTACTGTACTAAAATAAATGAAACACTGAGTGTTCTTACTCCAGAACTCCCTGTCACTGGTCAGAAACACACATACTTTGGAACCAACAAATAAACATTTTTCAAGGTCTAGAAGCAACCTACAATATATCTGTGCTTTGTTAAGAGGCCTAAATTCACAGGAGTCAATACAACTTTTCTGTGGTGTACAACCTGGCCTGAACCAATGTGCAAAGCAACTCCCTTGTGAGGAAGAAGATCTGAACTATAGTTTTGGAAGTAAAATCCCTGTAGTACCATATAACATTAAATTACAATTCTTCTGTATCATTGCTGCTATGTCTAGAGTTGGGTGGATTTTCCTGGGGTATTATCATCCCTTCAATCCCATGTCACTGCAACTGCACGCAGACAGCACAGGTTACGTACACCGCATCATTTCAGCAGAGAGCACCTTTCACAACCCCTCAGCAATTTTCTACATAGTTTCAAATGCACTGGGCTGGGTAGAATGTTATTTTTCTTTGACTGATGCTGTCAACACTTTATCTGAAGTCTACTTCTGAGTGCAAGAGCTCAATGAGAGTGTTTGCATTGCACTTGTGCGTTACGCTACACCCATGCTTGGGCACCCTCTGCCCCATCACTCACCGATCCCACTTTCTGATCACTTGACTGCCATTTGGATAAAGCCCAACTCCAGCCCTCTCTGAATGCAGCCAAAGCACAGTCAAAGAAGGAGGGATAGTTGAAAATGGAGCTGAAATGACTGAGATTCAATGAGTTGTGTTCTTTCCTTTTTGAAAATAGTTTTCCTGTAAATTTGACAGCTAAGGAAATGATCAGGTACCACAGTTTTTTCACTCATTATAGGGGACTGCAAGAAGCTCACAAAAGCAACGTACTGCTCTTTAAGATGGGAGATCATCTTCCAATAACTAATACGTAAAACACCCATTCTGTATCAAAAGACCATGCATACTATACTACTGTCTTCATATTTCCTGTCCATCATATTTCTCACTAAATATTAGTTGATATATTCAGGAAATCTTTAAGCTGAACACAGGAAAAAATAAAATAGCATACCTTAACCATGACTCATGGACAGCCTAGGAATACCAAGAAATAAATACTCTGCATTTGGAGTTTCAGGGGAAATGCGTCCCATCCAATTTTCCAGAAAAGAATTCGGCCATGAAAGTGGAGCAAAGGAGTCTCTCTGCAGAGCACACTACCAAATTCTTAATCACTGCGACCAGAGCCTCAGGCTCCTGAGTCAACACAAAGGAGAGGACCTCATAGTCCACTCACAGTACAAGACAAAACAGCCAGCAACAATTCACAAGACAGAATTTCTCCTGAGCTGCCACCCCGGTCATTGGCTTGCTCTACTGTTGTGGTGGTGGTCTACCCATGATTTGTGTCAACCAACAGAAATTAATGGATAGTGTTAAAGACCATTCACCAACTCTTGACACTTGGGTAGCCTGCAACCCACAAGGGTAAGATATAACTGGCACAACAGCAATCTGTTTTTGCTTGCAGTGTCAAGCTCCTTTTCCATGACACTGTTTTGCTGTATTCAGCAACCGGTACATTGATCCTGAAAAAAATCAGTATTAACGATTCCACATTTGCACAAATGCAGACGTATTACGCACAGATACATGGGTACGTGTATATTTTCCTGTTGAGGAAATATGATATTTATGCTTTGTAAGATGAACAAGAAGAACAGAAAACCAAAAATTCTGGGCTATCACCCAAACCACACAGCTTTGAAATCATCAGTGTATTGAATCAAGAAAAAAAAAAAAAGAAAAAAAACACAAAATCACTCACACAACAACAACGAAAGAACTATGCTTCCTTCCAATAAAAGTATCTAAGTTTTCCAATCTGCTTATGACCGATGACTACCCTCAAGAGAATAAAACCTAGGCTGTCTGAGTCTGGACCAGCACACAACATCAAAAGCCTCTTCTTCCCCAACCAGGGAACAATACTTCCAGTGTCTGCACAAGAGGCAGACCTGTTGCTGCAGAACTTTCTCCCCAAAACTGCTGTATCTGCTTTTAATTTCCAATGAATCAGGGAACACATCTGTATGCCGCTACTCTTCCAGGCCAATCCTCTATTTTTTTTTTTTTATTCACAGAACTCATCTCCTTTCCTAACACCCACCTGCGCAATGCTCCCTTGGAAATATGGTTCAGATGTGTTCATGTACTCGGAAGTATTCAAATTTGGTATTTTTTCTGGACAAGGTTCTCCTTAGCTCTGCCGTCAATTAAATCATATTAGGTGGTATAGAAACAGGTGAACGAATACAACATCGTCACTAAGGCAACTATGACTCTATTATGGAAAGCTGGACCCACAACCAAATGCTGAAAGTAGCTGAAGAACAGGATACAGATCTGCACAGCATCAACAGTAAGATTGTAGAATTGTAACTCTAATATCTCTTATCTAAGTAACATCTGACCTCAAGAGTCTCTACTAGCACTAGCATCATTTCTCTGCAAAGCTCAATTTCTGCCTAGTGTAATGGAAGCTTTCCTTAGTATCAGGTCAATCTTTCTGTACCTTCAGTCTCAAGCCAAGGAATTACTTATGTGAATCCTTCCTAAGTCACAGATCCAACAAGGCATTAGGAATGGACCGAAATTGCATATGCCATCATTTCCCGCTTCCAGACTTCAAGTACAGACCCAGGGGTGAAACTTGGAGCAAGCCTACCATGTCTCCCAGGAACTGTGGAAGAAAGCAATCTCCTCATCATATTCTGCTACTGTTCTTAGACTTTCCAATAAAGCCATTGCAGAGTCTTTCTTCCTTTACAGTAACCCAAGGCTGAAGAACCAGTTATGCCAGGAAGTCTAGGCAAAGACAAACCCCTAACAGCTTGTTCTTTCACCTGTGCTTGACTCACAATCTCATTTCAAATACTTCCTAAACTGGGATGTGAGGCTGGATCTGCAGCGAAGAAATTAACCCCAGCTTCATCTATCACTCATCATTGCAGTGATTCCCTGGGTTGCTGCAGCCTCCAGGTGTGAGGAGCTGCAGATCAGGGGAAGGGGTCTCCACAGAAGCCATCTGTTAATTGCTTAGCTTCCCACTGACCTGCTTAACACAGCCTCCAAGCAATCACGTGGCATTTTTGCAGCAGTAAGATCAAAGAACCATAGAATGGCTTACGTTGGAAGGGACCCAAAGACCACCCAGTTCCAACCCACTGCCACGGGTGGGTTTGCTCCCCCACCAGCTCAGGCTGCCCAAGGCCTACCCAACCTGGCCTTGAGCACCTCCAGGGATGGGATACCCACAGCTCTCTGAGCACCTGTGCTGTGGGTGCCTGTCATCCTCTGAATAAAGAATTTTTTCTTAACATCTAACCTACATTTTCCCTCTTTTAGTTTAAAACCATTCCCCCTTGTACTATCACTATCAGGCCACACAAATAGTTGCTCAAAGATGAAAACTTAAAGTATAAAGAAGCTAAAAACCTATCCCAGGACAAACAGGGCTATGAAAACAGGTCTCCCAAGACTGATGGTCTTTGCACAGCAGTGCAGGACAGTCAGGTGAAGCACAAGCTGAAAATATTATGCATGTATGACCATTTCCCTAGTTATTCTGAGGCCTTTCATCTACGAAGACTTCATAGTCTCGTTGTCCTGTGTTTAACCTTGTGTTAAGTAGATAATTTATGACCACACCAGCTCTCAAAAAGAAAGGGAAAAGCTGAAGTGCTATATTTGAAATGAAGTCTGGCAAGACAGGCTGATCTCTCTTTACAATAACATTATGGCAAAGCCTAAAACTGTTTCCCAGGATGTAGTATATCTGACATGAATGCCTGCCAGGCAAAACCTTGTCTCGTTTAATTAGTTCTCAAATTTTCACCATCTAGCTTTCTCAGTGAGGTCTAGACCACAGTTCCTGCTGTCCATGCACCATGGGGAGTGAGACATGAAGTCCAAGGCCACTGCTGGTGGCCTGGTTGTGAAAACGTCTGATGGAAACTCATCTCATTAAATATTTGAAAGATGGATGCTCTGGCATTGGAGTAGTTCAGAGCTCTCAGCTGGAGGTTCTGCTGGCCTCCAACTCTCTTCTTTGTAATATTTTAGGTTTTGCCTGCTGGAAAATGACTTGTAAAAATGCTCTTGAGCGCCAGTGTTTGGAACCAGATCTGTTTCTAGTGTTCCCAAATCCTGGGATGCTCAGAGCTGATGTGCTGACTCAGACCACTTGAGGCAAGGAAGTTAGTGAATAGTTCAATCCAGTGGTAATGAGATCTAGTGGAACTAGAGCACTGTGTGATTTATTCCGCATTTTGTAATCAGCGTAGCGCGTTAATGCTATCCATTTGCTCCCAAACCTCCGTTTAGGAAAGAGCAAGGCTAGTCAAAGCAAATAACCTCTGACCCTTACGGTGTCAGCTTCTTTTCTTTGAGAAAAGGAATGGTTCCAGATCTCTGAAGAGGTGTCTGGCAGCTCAGCTGAATCCTCCAAATTAACATCTTAATTCCTTTCAATTATTACTCATCTCCAGCAGGAAGCTGTGCAGCTTTTTAGAGATAGTAACAAAACAAGTGCTGAAATAAAATGTCAATATTTCACAGCTTTTATGAAAAATTTATTATTTTCTAAGTATTTTGAACATTCAGTGTCGGTAAGCAACAGAACCTGGTGGGTAACACAGGTTTCCCAAGGATCACACACCTCTTCACTTTCCTTCTCCACAATGGAGTGTTTTCACCAATACTTCCTGGAAGACATCCTATCTCTCAAGCTCTGTGTTCTTCACTACATAGCTTTTTCAGGGCCCACTGTCATGCTTAAAACCTAGAGAGAACATACTACAGAGTAAGAAGGCTAATGGCTGAGGCAACTGAGAAAGCTCTCAGGCAAAGAGCAAAACAGCAGGAACTGTAAGGGAGCATCATGGTTTGCCACACGTATAGAAGGAGCTGGAATGCTCTTTCAAGGATGTATTTATGGATCAGGGAATTTGGTTACTTTGCTTTGTTTCCTGCTATTCAATCAGAACAAGAGCTCCTCAGAAGACATCTTCCTCTGCAGTTTTCAAAGGTAGGCAAAGTCAACACTGAACAACAATTCCTCTCACTATTAAATAGGCTTACCTCCCCAATTAAGTCAAAGATCTGGGGCTTCCAAGGAGAACTATCATATTTCCTTAATTGAACCCTACATGCCATACCTCAGTTTCTGAAACACAAGCCTTTATTTTGTCCCCACGCTGCTCATGATCAAGTTGATGCCCTTCCTTGCTCCTGCCTATATTGCTACATGTTTTCCTTGACTTTATTTACTTTTTAATTTTTAAACCTACATCCCACACTTCCATAGAAAAAGAATGACTGCTAAAAAATCCATTAACGTGGTTTGGCCACAGTCCAGAATTTCAGCTACCAAGAATGTTAAATCCTCCATCTGTTTGCTAGTTAGATAATGTTACCTTTGAGCTTTCCTTTGGCTGCTAAAGACACTTTATCTGCCTTAAATGTTGCAGAAAATTACACTTTAGGTCAAAGCCTGAGTGCCATTAAATAAGAGGGGGAGGGAAAGGTTCTTGCTATAAATTTCTACCTTTAGTCCCTCCTAGTTTTTGGTACATTCAGATGCTAGATCTAGAGCCGAGCATAATCATATTAATGACCTGGATAATTGATGATGAATGATAGATATGTTGAGTTAGACTCTAATCCACCCTTAAATATTTGCTCTACATTTTAAAAATCTAGGGAATACCCAAAAGGGAAGGAAGTTTTTTCACACAGGAGAAACTAAGCAGTTTCGGTGCGCTTGAGTGAACATTTGGCTAAGACATTACTCACTGCCTCAGCTAGGAAACCAGATTGGGCAGCGAGGCCCAGAGCTTTCTTTAGTGCCAAGTCCAAGTTGCAGTGCAGAGTCATAGAATCGTTTGAGTTGGAAGGGACTCTTAAAGGTCACCTAGTCCAACTCCCCTGCAATGAACTGGGACATTTACAGCTCCATCAGGTTGCTTAAAGCCTGACAATCAGATATGTCCAGGAAGAGGAAACAGCTATACTTAATGATGTGACTCCACAGAGGGTTGGCCAGGAGGTGATCTTGTAGTCCCTCCTCCTCTGTTTATCTGCTCACTTCTTGTTAAAGTGAATGGGATGCACGATTGCTGATCTTCCCAGAAGATCATCAGATGTGGAGCATGGAAGAGTGACATCCATGGGAGTTTCCTTGATGGGTTCATCTGCCATCTCTTTACACCTGGGATTTCACTTGACAGTACAGGTTACTCGGAAGTCACAACATAACTCTGCAGCCATCTATGACCCACTGAGCTCCCCCAGCAGAACAGGTGCCTTCCAGATGAGTGCTGGAGATAAAAAGCCACAGCCACTCAGGCTTCCTCCTCAGCTCCCTAAGGACAGTGCAGGCCCCACTGAGAAAAGCTGACAAGGAACCAGCAGAGCACAACTTCATGGAATGCTGTCAGCCAGTTATCAAGAAGAATTAAAACAAGACCCCAAGCCTACAGAAATTCTAGTGATGTATATAAGCAGCAAAAACCCACATTCCTATTCTCAGGGCTATTACATACTCACAGGGGTGGGTGGCTGAATAGCACTGGTTACAAACTCACAAACATGACACAGGATTGGAGACGACCTGCTCCAGGTCAGCACACAGATCCTTGCATCAGAGTTTGGAGTATAGCAGCTGAAGGATGCTCTTGCCAGCTGATCTTGTCAGAGCATCCTCCTGGGCAGCCAGGGATGCGTGGCTGGGGCTCTTAGTTTGAAACAGACCAGTCTGCTCTCATTTCACAGCTGGGAGGAAGATTTTCTTCCAGCACTGTATGATAGAGTTTCTGAACATCCAGCCAAGTTTCCTTAGTAGCAGCTGGGGGACTTAAGTTTTAGGGTTAGAAAGAGATTTCTAGGCACAGAGCCCCATCTGCAGCAAAATCAAACTGAACTTGACAACAGCCGTGGGAGGTCAGGACAAAAAATGACTATGAAATAGATGGAGTTGTCACTTCATTAAGGAATAAGGAAAACACTGACGTAAGCATGAAAGAGACAGGGTGGGAGGACTAGAGAGATACTAAAAAGGTCATCCTTCAGCTTGAAGTTGCTGGTTCAAATCTGTTCTCATAGGGGGCAACCAGAATTCATTAGTCATTGCAGTGGCTTGTGACTGGGGTAGGGGAGGAATCCCGAATAATTTCTAATGGAGAAACATACATAGGTTAACAAGGAAGATAACTGTACAGTCTGCCTGACTCCAGGGTAAACATAGGGTCTCAGTTATTAGTGGTCCACTTGGGGATATCAAATGCACGAAAAGAGCACAGAGAACATGTGCCTGGATTGTACAAACTCCTTCCTAACTAACAGGGAAACTTCATGTAAATGACCACAATCAGTCCAGCTCAGTCTGCAGAGAAACCAAGCACAGTTGCTACCATTGACCTAGGAAGTGTGAATGAACCATTTGTTTGAAAACAGATGAAAGGAAGTGTGCAAATGAAGCTTGTCTCTATCACCACGACAGATTTACTCCTTCAAGTGGCCTCAAGTAGCCCTGGAAAGGAAATCTGGAATGTTGTAACATTCATAAATATTTGAATGTTCTGTCTTACCTTGAAAACAGGCAGAAACCCTATCCTAAAGAAAGCACTCCCAGACTGAGCAGTCATTTTGTTAAGCAGGCCACGACCTGCGGAACTAGGTATCGGTGATGTTTAATCTGTATCTATATCTCTGCACATGTACAAACATACGATAAAATGCAGTGGTTGTCCTGCTGTCCCTGGGAAGTGTTTGAAAACAAAGCCAAAATCTAATCTTGGTTACATAAGGCTTACAAATGAAGCTTAGAAAGTTTAGAAATAAATCAGAAATACGTTAATATGTCAGCAGACACAATTACCTTTTCTTACTTATAGTTATCCCTGCAAGATATAATTTTATTATTTTAATTGGAGCAGTGTCTAGTGTCTTAGGTGTCTCCTTTCTTATGTAACACCAACCAGACAGTTGTGGCACACTCCTACCTTATGCCCAACCTTTCTATCTAGTTGCCACAGCAGCAATTTGAGAAGAAATAAGTGTATGTGAAGAGGAATGGTGAACATTCCCCATCGCTGTAAGCATTCAAGGCAAGGCTGGATGTGGCTCTGGGCAGCCTGGTCTAGTGGTTGGCAACTAGTCCTGTCCATGGCAGGGGAGTTGACTCCAGATGATCTTTGAGGTCCTTTCAACCCAGGTCATTCTATGATTCTAAGAACATATTCCACACTATATGGCATGATCTTCTATATAAAACTGGTTCTGTTATGCAGGCTAGCAGAAAGCCTTCTGCATGTGTTGAGATGGCATAAAATTATATCTGCTTTGCTGTTGGCAGCTACAGAGAAGAAAAAGCTAACAACTCCACACCCCTAGGGAATTTTCTTCTTGAGATACTGAAGCATCTGACTACATCTAATACAAAACTCACTGCATTTGGTGGGCATGAGCTGCGGTTAGAGCTGCAGGGTTTAGCTGCCCAGATAATTAAAGACTCCTATTTCTTAAATGAAAAAAGAAAAACAAAAAAAAAACAACCCTGCAATTGGATCCACAGATTTCCCCCACAAGCTGGTCTTGAATGCTGTGGTACTTTCCCCACTGGGTATAATTAGATTGCTATAACCCAAACAGCCCTTCGAGTTCCATCATTTTAATGTCTCCCAAGGTGGTAAACAGAATTAAAGACTCATTCCTGTAGTCTCTAGGTCAAGAAATATGTATGACTGTACATATATCTGGAACACTTTTCCTTGTGACTACAGAATGAGCCACAAGTAGTTTACTGAGAAGCATCATGAAGTCTGACACACTGGCTTAAGTCTTTCAAGACCATATTATCACAGGATCAACTCTCCATTCTGTGTAGTACGACAGGGACTGTAACGGAGCCATGAACTGCCAAGCAAGGGAATAATAGAGCCATGGAGCCAAGCAAGGGGAATAACAAACAGCAGTGACAAAAATGGATGAACCATTCGCCATATCCAAATTGTTTCTTTTATGAGGAAAGACATTATGCACTGCACATGTAGCCAGGTGTCCATTGATATTGATTCTTTTCCCAAATCACAAACTATTTCAGTGAAATAAATCAAAGAAAACATTTTAAAGCATTTCTTTCTGGGCAAACAGAACTAGTATTTGCAAAATTATTTTATATCAGCCAATGCACACTCTTAAGTTAAATGTTCTCTTTTCCCTGGGTTTCAAGGTTCCTCTAGATATTCAGAATATCCAGAAATTTTATTTGAAAAATAACAACCCAAAAAGTGCCTTATTTTGAGAGCTCCTAAAAAAATCCCTTTTAAGAAATAAATAGAACATTAGAGAAATGATACACTTCAATTTTTTCTTTTCCATCCTCAACCCAAGTAACTAAACAATTTTTAATTGAAAGAAAACAAGATTTAGGAGCAAGAGAATAGTTCTCCTTTTGGCACAATTACGCTGTTGGAGCAGTGCTGGCACTGAATCTGGTTACTTTTAGAAATTCTCTAGTAAAAGCATAAATTATCCAAAGCACAAATAATGCGCATCAAGAAATAAAAATAATGATCACCTTACATTTGAAATTAATTGGAAATAAGTTAAGGACACCAAGAAATAGAAAAAGCAAGACACAAAAAAGGGACAAGTATGTTGTTACATGAGGAACTTCAGAAGCCTTCCCCAAAACCGTTAGGATTAAGTTCCACTGCTCTGTAGAAGGACTTTGTTATTCCTTTCAGTCTGAGGAAAGCAGCAAATCTTTTCAAAAACAAAGAGATTTGCAAAGGAGTAACAGGCAGGAAGTAAGAATCCTTTTTTTTAGAACTGACAGAATCAAAAAATATGACTGTGGGAAAATGCATTTTCTGCATCTGCTTTTACATATATAATTCAAAAATACAAATGATTTATATATAATTTTATGCATGTATGCCTAGATACTCCAAGGAAAAACCTCAAGTGATACGAAGACTGCCTCTGAATTCTAATAGCTATTTTGCAGTATTTTCCTTTAATGGAATTTCTTAATGGAAGAGCCACCCAACTCATCTCTTATTTCTGAGATGAGCAGGTATCAACAGAAGTTGAATACTGAAGGAGAAATGGAAAAGTAGATGAGGGAAAGAATAGAAAACTCTGAAAAGAGTTGATTTGAGGTGGAAATACTTTCAAAAATAGGCTGTACTTCAGATGAAAAAGGGTCTTACCATCAAAAACAAATTAGCTTAATTACAAAAAAGATTGTGTGAAGTCATCCACGAGGTTTAGCCTCTAGCTTCTCAGAGAGACATTCTATTCTTACCCTAAGTCAATTAATGCTGAAAGAGCATCCAGCTCATCTTCACTCCTGGCCAATCTATCCCCTTGGTTTCTTCTGCTAAAGGCTTTGAGCTAAAAGATGCTCTTCCCCTCTTTAGAGTCTTCCCTTTGGTAAGAGAACATACCCCATGGCTGTCTCCTCTGCTTGAGGGAAACTGTAAAACTACTGTTTCTTGGTCTTCAGTTCTGCTATGAGTTAGGAACTGTTCATGGCCTGAACCTTTCATTTGTTCCCTTTCATGTCAAGTGTTATGGGGATTTGGAGGTAGAGTGCATCTTTTCAGGAAGCTGCAAAGGTTGTTTTGATAAAGACACCATAATGAAAACAAAACAAAACAAAAAAACCCATAACAAGCCAAGCTGTAAATTGAGAAACAATGGCAAGAGGTCTAAAGAAGGAATTTGATTCAGGCTAAGATGCATTAGTTGAAGATTTTCCAGTTTGACAAAGGAATTAGACAAACTCAGTGCCTGAAGGTGTAACCTCTACTAGCTGTTTTCATTACAACCAGTAGTCCATTCTCAAGTCAAACCTAGAGATCATTTCCTTTTCCAAATATTTCAGATGGATACTGAAATATGCTCATCTGCATTTCTAACCCTGCTTCTTTTAAACAACTCTGCTTAGAGAAGATGTGGAGATGGAATAATTTGTCCTCCTTCTTTGTTCTAGCTAGAGCTCCAGTCTACAGTGGAGATGATGGATATCTGAACTGTTGTTTCTTATTAGCTACAGGGGAACCTGAGGTTTATGAATAATGCTATGGATAGGATGTACAGTAAATTTCACATGGGATTAAACAAAGTTAAAGTTCATTAACTAGATTTAGGGGGAGGGAAAAACAAAATGATTAATCAGTGGATGACAAAAAGGAAATCATACTCAGCCCAGGGAACATGCACATATCCTGAGGGCATATGTTCTCTCACTTAAGTAACCTTGCTAAACGCTCACAATTAAATTGAACAAGTGAGAGATTCTGCAATAAATTAGGTAGAGACACAGAAATGAAGATTAAATCCGGGTCTGAGGATGTATTCAAGGTTTCTTGTGCTGCTAAAGAACTTGATATTGCAAATCCTCTCTTTTCTCCCCCTAAGTAATATTTACTGCATTACAGAGTGCAGGGAAGAAAACAAACTTCGCTTAGGACACAGGGGAAACAAAAAAAAAAGAAATCAAATGAAGTCAGATTTTGTATCAGTTTAATTGACTTCAGTTGAATGAATGGGTTTGGAATAAATCCTAGAAAGAAGAACAGTAATATGGGATAGACTACATGCCAAGCAGAAAAAATACTTAAAAACCTAAGCTCATCTGTGACGGTCAGTGTGACATTAATGAAAATAATCTTGACAAGAAAAAGGACATATTCCTTTCTGAGATCATTCAGCATTCTCTGGAAGTATTGGTTGAACAACAGGTCTCAGAGGGTTGGTATCAGTGGCATACAGTCTAGTTGGAGGCTTGTAACTCTAGACATGTTCCCCTGTGCTCAGTTCTGCATCCAATATTGTTTAACTTATTCATCAACAACATGGATGAAGGGACAGGGTGCCTCTTCAGCAAGCCAAGAAAAGAAGCATCTCAGGGAGAAAACTAATTTTGGTAGGTTGCTCCACTGGGGTTTTTTGGTTGTGTAATAAAGGCTGAGTACACATTCTCCAGCTTTTCCCTCAGCAGAGCACTAATAGGGTTTCCCTCCTCTTCCTGGCTGCGTATCCTCAAGTAACACACAGACTAAAGATCTTTAAGGCTTTTCATGCCTTTGTGAAATTAGTCAAGGGTTAATGGGGAGAGGGAAGGACAGGAGTAGACAAACATAAATCCTCTTTGAGTATACCCACATAAGCCATGTTTTCTTAAGAAACCACAAACACAAAGAAGATCAACAGAATAACTCAAGGACCAGGAAACAGGCCTCACAGTAGGAGATTTAAGTAGCGTGGTTAATTCAGCATAAGACAGAGAGGCACTGACTGCGGTTATACTTATCTTTGCAACAAAAACTTGTGCATGTGGAAAGATGCATTAGTGTAGCAGAGAAAGAAACAACCTAGTCAGAAGCAACATACAACAGGGCAAAATAAAAGGAAGGTACCTATCTGCTTATTTTGCCAGCACAAATAGTAACCATTGGAAAAGATGGAAAGTAGAGAGATCCCTGAGTGTCTTTAAAAATCATTTGGACTTTGACTCCTTGCTAAGTCTTCCTTCCCATCTTCATCCTCAAGCCAACCCTATCAGTGATGTGACAGCTTAGCAATGGAAGATGGCCAGAATCAGCTCCATTCCCATACACAGAGCTTGGTTAATACCTAGTACTGCTCCTGTCAATACCATTAGCTCTTATTCTATTGTTTCAGAGGGAGAAGGATCACATCTACATCATTTTCCCTGGGTAACATTGCAGAAACAGTCCTCTACTAAAGAATGGCTTTGATTCATCAAAGAAAAGGCCTCACAAACTGACAGTTTTCATCTGAGTTTCTCTGGGCAACGGGGGAAGGAACATATTTTCTCCTCCAAAAGCATTCAGCAAATTTGTACTCCAGTCAGCTAATTTTATTACATCTCATAAATGTCTGTTCCTGTAATGCTCTCAAGGTATTTTCATAATTCTACCTTGGGAATTACAAAACAGCTTTCTCTTTGATAAAGTAACCTGCAGTATTTTATTTTATTTTTTATGTTATGAACAGCTGAAAATGTATGACATCCCATAAAACGTCTGGGTTAGGCCTTTGAAAATTACTTCTTTTAAGAAGTCTTTTAGCATTGGGGCAGAGAAATACAATCCTAGGATTGCAGTCTATTAGGCAAAAAGAGGGAAGGAAATCCTTAAAGCCAATGTCTAGAGTGTCTTTAAAGTTGTTTTGCTGTATTCCAAAGGGATCCAACTTCCATTTAATTAAATTTTTGTTTAACAAAAAGAACCTGGATTATTTTATTTATTTATACATTTTTGCAGAAGTTTATGATGAAGTATATTAGAAAGAGGAGGGGGAGAGGAGAAAGGTGCTCCCTAAAGACAACGCATGTTTAAAGAATGAAGTATTTACCTAGGGAGCCTAAAAAATTCATTTCATGGCCTCAGAGACAGAGTCCCAACTTAACTCATAGCAGCAACAGCACACAGAGGAAAAAGTCCTTTGCATTTATTCAAGTCAGGCCGCATTTTCATTTAGTTACCTCTCCAAATCACAGGCTGGGGAATGCTGCAAAGGTACTCACTCACTTTTCTGTCATGCAGTTATGGGAATTTTGCAAGGCTGATTTTCAAAGAAGGTTTTCTGACCAATTTATACCAAGTTTCTGTTTTAAGCATATCCGTTTGTAAATAGGAGAGCCTATAGTACAGCAAAAGCCAACATTTATTTTACTACATTTTGGTAGATAAACGATTCTCAGAGAATTTTGTATTTTAAAACTCAGTGTCCTTTTCTTCCAGCAGCCACTCTAGCTCAGGATCCAGACAGGATCTCTATGCTAGAAGAAATAGCAGAAAAACACGTATGTCACAGATGAGTGCTTTTCGACATATTCTTCTACTCTCTCTGCTTTAGGCAATTGCTGAACCAGGAGTTGCATCTCTGTTGGAACTTTAACGAGCCATTGGTGTACACATTCAATTTTATGAATGTGTCAAAACCTTCTGCATATCCCCTAAACCAGAGCAATTAACTGAAAGCAGTCCACCAGCTCCCTCGTTACTTGACAAAGCTATCCCAAAGCACTGCTGGCCCACAATTGCATATCTCTTTTTGCCAAGGTTAGCATAAACACCACAAGAGATAAAACTTCAAGATCTCATGAAAAGCAATTATTTCCTATAAGACTCCAGATGTTTCACAGTCTCAGATCTAGCAATTATTCCCTCATTTCCCAAATTACATCTAGTGCAGGACCTTCATTACTTAAGTGCTTGCTATTTCATAATTACCACCTTTAAAAATGTCATAGATGCCTCTGTTCCCAGAGGTGTTCAAGAACTGTGGGGATGGGGAACAGAGAGACATGGTTAGTGGGCAAAGCGTTGGGGTTGGACTGGCTAGTCTTATAGGTCTTTTCCAACCTTAAGAGTGAAGTCTCTAGCACTGCACTAGTTGTCACTAGCCTGCACAATTCCAGGCGGAACAAATGGCAGGGGTCTTCAGTATAAGCTCAGAGCAAGTGTCAAAGCCAACCCTTGAGATCTACAGCAAATGCTATAATCACTCATACACCTTGCCCCGCAAGTCATGACTGCCAGCACAAGTGAGGCCTTCATGAAATACCCATGGAACCAACCATGCAGGAAGTATGTGTAATCACAAGCCCGCACAGTTAGTGCATGCCACGCCTCCAGTAACACACACCACAGCAAAACAGTACTTCTGGTTCAGTAAAGTGAACAGGATTCCGCACACATTCAGAGAAATGCAAAGCAGGAAGTGTTTTGCTGCATCAATTACATAATAAATACAATTTCTGAATCCTATGTTAGCTTGAATTACAAGTAGTCCCATGAGAATTATCACCAATTATTGTGCTTTTGTCTGAAATACATGCATAGTGCACGGAACTTCTGCTGGTCCTTTCAAAATATGCTATGAGTGGGAAGCTGGTGCATAGCATGCTATGTGCAGCATCTTCTCTGCTTATGCTTTGCAAATTGGAATTACCTGGAGGTGCTGCCTCCCTGCTGCACTCAGGGGCTGAGGGAAGCGTGGACTGGCACTTCCAGTCTGCAGCAACAATGAGTCCTATTGCTGCTTTCCTCAGAGCTTTATTCCAGCCTGACTTCCCATGGAAACAAAGCTTCTGTGGTCACACATTCCACTTGTGGGTTTTTTTTTTTTTTTTGTTAGTGGCTCTCAAATAGTCTGCCCACTTCATGTTACTGAAGCACCCACTGCTGAAATATTAACAGAAGACAGGATTGATCAATTCTCTCCCTGGAGAAAATGGGATGATCATTCAGCATCAGAAAAATCACTCCAGCTGCAAACAGATCTTCATTAATGGCTCTCTTTGCAGTAAGACTTGCAATAATAGCTTATAGATGACATTTGAAATCCACACAGGGACGCTGCCAAGTGCTGATTTATCTAACCTGAAACCCTAGTCACATTTTTCCTGTTTCCTGCACTAGCACCCTGTAAAGTTGATAAAAAATAGCTCTGAGGCTGTATGTTATGAAACAGCCAACACATTCTTTGATGATATACAGAAGTGACTTCCTAACTCACTTAAACTGTTGCACTGACCACATCAGAAGAGAAAAAGCCATCGAGAACAGAGAGAGTCTGCTATCAAGCAAATCTTCAAAAATTTTCTGATTATCACTTTACTGAAAGACAAAGCAGATACATTCCAAAAATTCCCGCAGCACAGAACTACAAGAGATCTACAAAATGCAGCAGAACTACTGCAGGACCAAGATAAATGGGAGATAATTCATGGAGTTATGCTATTAATTTGGAATGAAAAACCATAGAAAAGTTGTCAACTATGAACAAGAAAGGAATAAGAAAGTGGATTTCTTGGGCTTCTTCCCTGCTGGAGCAGTACAGCAAATGCTTGTCAAGAAAAGTTTTTGGTATAGTCTTATTCCCTGGAGTGGCCTCATTGCCAGGCAGGTTAGCAGAGCCATTAATATGGCATCAAGTACTTAGCACCAAGACACATTGGTTGGAAGGCCTTTGTACAGAGGAGAAACTCAGGGAGCTGGAAAGACAGCATGCTGTCCACTGCACTCAAGCACACTTTTCAAGTGCAATGCAGACAAATCCTATAAATCTAAGTTAACCCTGTAAGCCTAGGGGAGTCGGAATCCACGATTCTGTTCAGGACTAGGAAGAGCTTTGCAGCATTAGCTCATTCTAAACAATATCAAACCTGTTTCTCGAAACATTTGTGTAGATTTATGAGGCTCTGGTGGGTGGGAACTTGAAATAGATACCGTGCTCTTCTCTTCGATAGCGGAATGATTTATTCTGCCAGGCAGCCCTTCGGCACAAAGCCAGAACAGATCTATCCATCAGATGTGGCTAACAAGTGTTATAGAACTGCAAATAAAGCAACTGCAATGTGAGCATCAGTTCTGTGAGCACGTGGGCCCCAACAGGGAACAACAGGTGCATAACATAACCACAAGCAAGGAGAAAAACAAAGAGATATGTACAGAGACAAATTTAAGTTGCATTCATCCCCATAAATCACTGTGACAACTACATTTTCCACCATGAAAAAGTAAAATAAGAAAGAAAAAACGGAGATATGTGCTTGAAAAACAGGGTCACAGCACATCAAACAACAGAACAACAGAATTGAAAGCAGCCGTGTTAATCTCTTATGGACTATCTCACCATAATGATTATTTATTTCTTACAAATGGGAATTCTAATCTGCTGATTTTGTGGTTGCATTTTTGTGGCTTAACATTCCACATGTCTCAAGAAACATTGGCCTCCCTACCCTCCCCTGGATAAATTGATCACATGTGTGGCACACAAACGGAATGGCTACATGTAAACATTGCACCTTTGAGGCACTCCATCCTGTTTATCCTCAAAACAAGAGGGAGCCTGAAAGTTGCATCTTCAGTTTCACACTGTGACTTCCCCTCTAATATGCTTCTGGAATCATTTTATCCTCCACAAAAAACAAAACAAACAAACAACAAACAAAAAATCTGTTATATTATCCTGAGTTAACAACAGCTATTTACCAAACGTTCCTGAATCTAAAATAAGAAAAAAAAAAAACACAAAAAAAAACCAAACGAAAACCACAAGAGAAACAGGAGGAGATATGGATTTGAGTCAGGGTGATGTTTAACTGCCTAGGATAACACTCAGGTGCCTAATCTCCTTCAATGAATCCACACTTTTCATCATTTTGAATCTCTTCTCTCTGGGCAAACTGAAGGCCAGTGCTATTCAAACCCTTCCTAGCACCAATCAGATGAACCATTATCCCAACGCCCTACTCCCCAGCACAGCACGTCTTCTTATCTACCTGTGCTCCCACAAATAAGATCTGCCAAACTGCGATGGTGAGTTCTGTCAAAATTGGCCCCAGATGCATCGTCCCCAGTCAGCTAGGTCAAGCTGAGATTGCCACCCTGGGATGCCATAGAGCTGGAGGCTCCACAAGCATGTTGTGTTAAAGTACATGTGATAAGAAGGATGCAACAAATAACCAAACTGTAGCCTTCCTCTAGCATACCAAATACAAGGCAAGACTCGAGCTAAATTAAGAGGCAAATAGTGGATTCAGTAATATAACAACTGTCATATGCATTAAATTGGATCTTTCACTGCAGCAGGATGTTAGTAATGAAAACAATCCTCCATCTACTCAACCTCATAAATCCACAAAAAAAAAGAAACTGTTCTTTCTTCGTCCTACAGTCGAGGAGATGGTTTGTAGCAGGAGGCCACGTGAAAGTGAAAATGAGAGTAAAGATGAAGACAAGGATGAAGTAGGTTAAAAGGCTACCAAATTGCATTCACTTACACCAACAAGAGCATTTCCAGCCCAGCTGGTACTCAGCCACCAGTGGAGAAGGAGAAAGGCAGTGAATCAGAATCACAGTAATTTACTGAGATGCACTTCATTAGAACATTACGCTATTAAATTCTACATCGCTTTTCTTCTACAAACATAAACAAGTACTACTTCTGTAACGTGTGCTGACACTACATTACTGAATTTTTTTAAGCAGTATTTTTCAGCTGGGAAACACTGTTATCAGTTCCTATACATTTTGCAGAAGACGTCAATTTTGGCAAGCTACTGAAAAAGAAGAATCTGATTTCATCATTTGGACACTTGTCCTACCGTTAAAAATTTCATCATTTCTTTCTAATCGCATTCACGGAATTACTTTTGACATTGATGCTAATATTTCAACATAGCATAACAGTCAAAATGATTCATCACCTTCACACGATGACTTAGCAGTTACCTTTAATACTTGGCAGTATTGGTCACCATCAAGGGGGGAAACACAGTAGGGTTTCCACTGACATTCATGTTGGGGCAGGCTGGAATTTCTGTTCCAAAACCTTATACGCATTCTTTTTTGATTCAACTTAGACTACAAACACATTTATTTCCCTGGAAGAGAGATTCAACATTCGGCACGTGCGGCAATGGTAATGGCATTTCTTTGTGCTGACATTCAATCACTGTCTTGGAAGGAGTTTAGAAAGTTTGAGGAGAGTTTTCCTCCAGTGGCACAGCCATAGTCCTCCCAAGCCAAAGGTAGAGGATCTCTGCAATTCTATGTCTTTGAATAAAGCTGCTTAAAAGGTACAGCCCATCACCTGTACTAGGAACTTACATATAAAATAAGGACACTGCAGCCTTTAAATTATTACTACTAGTCTGCTACATCACGGTAATTCCTCAAACCTCAGTAAACAACCTTGCCTATATTTCTATATGTGTATGTGTGTGTGTGGGCGCGTATATGTCTGTGTTTGTTTGTTTTTTATTTTTATTATGTTCACCCATCCAGCAAACAGGGAAGGAAACATTTTTAAGCAAAAAAAAACCCAAAAGAAATATAACTCATCAAAAGATATTTCTAAAATTGCTAAGCCTAGAGAGTTCATTCAATCCCTTAGAAAAAGGATAAATAAAGTGCAGCGACTGTGGAGATTTGCAGGAACCAATAGGGCATCACTCAGCAAAATTAGGTCCAAGCAGCAGCTCCTACCACAAGGGCCTTTTGTCTGAGTAATGGGAAAAATAGTGTGTGCTCCAGTAGCAAGAGATGCTGTATAAATGAACACAAGTGTACTGCAAACAGCAAGACAAAACAAAAATAAAATTAAATTAGAAGTTGTCTTTAGTCTGTAGCTAGACTCAAAATGAGTTTTCCAGGTATTCTTAAACTTACTATTCACTTTTAGTTCCAGGCACAAGTGCCTGGAGAAGTAGCCATTTTTCAACAAAAAGATATTAAAAGATATATTTCTTCCTCCCATGAAAGCCTCCCCAGGAATCTTCATCCAAGTCTCTGTTTTAATGACTTACTGGATACTCCATTTTCAGAAAAGGAAGTGGAAAATAAAATAAAAAATATTTGGGAAAAAAGTTTCTTATGCATTTGGAAATGAAATACTTTTTTTGCCTGAAAAAAGAATAAAAAAAGATCACAGCACTCACAGATGTTCACTAAGCCTGAAAACACCGTGTTCAAGCTGTTCTTCTTTAGGAATTCCAGGCACTTACCAATTTGATATTAGGACTGTGAGAGGCTGAAACCATTTATGACATACACTATTAAAAGCCATCTGGACACACTAATCAGACTGAGTCAATGACTGCCAGTGCAATGCCAGGAACACAAAGATGAATTTCCATTAACTTTTGCAAAGGAAAAATAAAACTACTATTGAGGATGCAGTCCTCAGCATCAACAAGCTGCGTGGAGACAGGCATTTGGAGGTCCTAGGTTTGAGCAAACCCTGCAAAACCTGGAGCTGCAGACCATGGTACAGACAGTTATAAGAAGCATCTGTTCCAATTTCCCTTGTGCCACCCCCTGGAAGTAGGGCACGCATGCCTTGGATCTCTCTTACACGTGCAGAAGGTGAATTTGGTGCGGTATTGGCACAGGCTGCCCAGGTAGATGGTGGAGTCACCATCCCTGGAGGTGTTCAAGAGAAGGATACACATGGCACTGAGTGACAAGATCTAGAGAGGACACAGACTTGGGCTGATGGCTGGACTAGATGACCTTAGTGGTCTTTCTGATCTTAATGATTCTATCCAACACATGGCCCCATAAGCAGCAGGCTTCTGGAAGTCCCACCGAAAGTTTCAAAGGCCAATGAAACTGCCAACGAGCAAGTGTGAGGGAGGAAGAGCTCACAAGGAAGTCAGTCATATGCCACTTATTATGCATGCAAGGTTGAACTTTGTACTGTGATGTTCACATCTATTCCAGCAGACACATTTGCTGCTGCATTACATGGTGAAGATATCTCTGTGCAAGGAACTTTCCCAGAACAGATTATTCTATAAAGAGCTGCCAAACAGTACCTCTAACATCCCCTCTTGACCCCAGGACGCCTGTGTGCAACTGAGCCCACCATGATTCCCTTGGTCACACTACAGCCTTTTGAAAAGGGAGCCCACTGACTTGAAGCCACAGCCACCTGTGCTTGAATGTGGATTATATTCTTGACAGGTCTTTTCCTGGCAGGATTTGCACCTAGATCTTCATGCAGCAGGATAAACTCATATTTCAGTCACTGGAAATTATGCACACAATACAAGTTAAAATTAGTAATAATAATCTAATGAGTATTGCATACCCTTATGACCAGATCAGGACTTCAGCTCTGGCACAGACTGTGGCACAGGGACAAAGAGGAAACCTCCACAATTGCGCACCAGGGCTGTTCATGAACAAAATGGCACTGCAGGACCGAAACAATCCCCTCCCCCCTGACTTTTACCCAACTCCCATTTGAAATAAGGGAGAAGACTAAAAACAAGCAAGAACTCTATTAACACATGCAAATGTCAGTAAGCTAATGAGATTCCAAAACTACTTCAACTCCGAGAAAGAAATAACCCAAATCAGGTCAATCTGAATAATAATGAGATGACATTTTCTCCTCATGGGAGGCCACAGCTGAAGCAGGTGAAGCTGTTTGCAGTCCTCTCATCTGAATGATCACATCAACCTGATAAACTTCTGTTACATCAATATTGTTCCTGTCCCTGCACTTAGCATAATTAATTCAGATGCAATCAGGATCGAGAGCAAAGCATGCTCTGCAAGTGCCCCCCCAGCACTGCAGTCACAGTGGTATTTTGAAAGTGGATTTAATCAAATGTTATTCAGGAAAGAGAAAGTTCAGGCAGGTGCAGTTGCAAATAATCCAGAAAGATTAAGGATGTCTCAGTGGCTGATTATACTGCAGTACAGGAAGCACACATTGTGCGGAGGATGACAATGTTTCTACCTCCTCCTTTAACAAGGGGCATTGTAATTGCCTGAACATCTATTTTTTCAGCTACAAGTATCTGAAGCATTTTGCAGCACACGACCTCCCACCTCTCTTCTCGTTGTCTGTACAAAACAACTCAAAGTTAAAGCTGACTGGGTCAAAATGAATTTGCATGAGTATGATTTTCTGCATAGCCTGTTTGTATTATTAATGAAATTCTATTATTAAATATATGTTATTTTCCCCTTCAGTAACTTGCAAACAATACCTATAAGGTGTAGTCACACAAAGGATTTTTGAGCAGCTCACATTTCAGTGGTCTCCAAATAAAGCAAAACCCTGACTCTAAAACCATATAATCTTTCGGATATGGAAACAGAGCAAGAAGGAACAGTAGACATGGAAGCATAATGCATCAGCTGATGATAAAACTGGGTGGGGGAACCAAAAGGAAAAAAAAAACAAAACACACTGACTTCTTTAATGCTCTCTGTGTTTTTCCACCATCTAGTAGTTATTTTCTTTTAACATTAGCCATCACATGAAGAGGTTCTTGCAACTTAGATATCACTACTTTGTGGGTGCATCAACAGAACAACCTCTCCTCTGCTCACCTTCTCCCAGAGTTAAGTTGAAATCCACCTCCAACTGATCCACCTACAAATGACTGGAGATCTCCCTTGATTTGAAAGCAGACTTACAGGTGATAACTGCACTGCAGGCACAGCAGTTCTTTTGGCCAGTGCTCTCTAGAGTAGCAGCAATGGTCTGAGCAGCCTGGAACAGGTCTCTGAACAGCTTGAAATCCCAGGTTTAGACACTCGTATCAAAACTGACTGAAGAGATGGAGAAATGTGGTACAGGGAAAAAGTAGCTCTAAATCTCGAGCTTATTTTTCTCTTTAGTCACAGTAAAAATACTGTGAGGAAGATGTGCTATACCGTGGAAAAAAGTTTTCCTTGGGAGTTCAAGGTAGGTGATCATCATGACAATTCATTCTATATACTCATCTCCTACATCTCAGGGCTAGACTCTGCTTAAATATTTTACTAATACAGAAGAACTGATGAGTAGAGCAGCATTTCTGGGCATAGTTGATTCTAATTCAAGAAACATGCAGATGTGATATTCTGGGACGTGGCTTAGTGGGCAGCAGTGGTGGTAGGCAGATTGTTGGACTAGACAATCTTAGAGGTCTTTTCCAACCTTGATTCTATTCTATGATTCTAACCCTTGAGCTAAGAAAAGTAGCACAATGAATACTGCTGTTATTTCTGCTGTGTTGAGCACTTGGAGAGCCTGGGACAGACCCTGGGTCCTGGCTGAATGTTGATCTGCTGCATCGATTAGGGGTTGGGGACCTCTCAGCTTATTAGGGTTGGTCTATGTCACCAGCTTCACAGCCTGCCCCTTCACCTTGTTATCAGTCCAAGGGGGAAATCTAACAGAATAATGCTGAGTTGTTCTGAGGCTGAGCAAGAACAGCTCACTGAGCAAAAGTGCTGAGGTAGGGAGGGAGCAAGGCTGGTGAGGGAGCACAGACAAGTGTTTCCATTCAGATGCCAAAACACGTGTGAACAGACAATTTATTTACATTAGCTATTTTTTGGAAGAAGAAATGGGAAGGGGGAGAGGCTTGCTCCTCTGTGGATTCTCATGTTCTGTCTCAGCAGATGTTAGTATTGGGCTCCCTCGTCCCCTTGGAACTGTGCCACCTTTTGGCACAGAGCCATTCAGACCTGAAGGACACAGCAAGAACAGAGAGCCCTGCTCCTCCCAGGCTTTCTTGCTGTTAGTCCATTTCCTTTCACACAAAGTCCCAACCACTGGCTGCTCAGAAGCTGGGTAGCCTCCAAAGGACAACCACAGCCTTTTATCAGGTAGAGCCAACACACCACTCTCAGTCAGGTGCAGAGCTATCGGGAATTTATTGGAAAGCAAACCCCTAGGAAACTGCACAGTGAAGCACAGACAGGCAAGATATGCTGCAGTGATGCTGGGAGTCTGCAACACCAGCACAAACTGATCTTGGCTACATGACGGGAGGAAGAAACTGAATAGTGCTATGAGGCTGCTAATGAAGTGTCAAGGCATCAGACCAATATCTAAATGTCAAAGGTTTCTCATGGGCCCAAGAGCATGAAACGAGCTTTTGATGCATACCTGTGAACTAATTTTGATTTTACAACATTGCATGCACAAAGCTCCAGATGAAAGACTGTTTCGCAATTACAAACTAGGACTGTTCAAGCTGGTGTCCCACTAATGGAACATAACACCCCCAACTAAGCTTCCTTCCAAAAGAATAACTTTGGCAAATCAAATGTATAGATAATTCCATTCTTAAGCAAATGCCTTTATTGCCTGCTATATACATTTTGAAATCTTGTTTTCAGTTTGAAAAAAAAAAAAAAAAAAACACACAAAGAAGCTGAAGGTAAGTGCATGTCTAAAGTGCTGAGGAGAGTCAGCAAAGGGGAAAGGACATCTATCCTGAGAGTAGAACGTGTCTCACATTTTACAGTCCTTCCTGACCTCCAGACTAGTAAGGTTTGCCTCTGATTCTGACTACTCCTCTGCTACAGTATATAAATGAATAATTGCTGGTAAAATAGAACAGCTGATTTGTTAAAAAACAATTTCCCCCTCCCACCAGCTGCATCTATTACTCAAGTGTACAAATATTGCATTAACAAGATCACCTGACACAGCTCTGTTTTTTATTACAGCAAATGTGTTACCAATCTATAATCGGAACCATGCCTTTCAATGTGATTTGTAGGACTTAGCTGTTTACGTTAAAAATAGTTTTTGTCTTTTAAATCTAGCAGCATCACAATAACCTATGAGATGGTCAGTGTTGGACTGCTGATCACATTTACAGCAGCACAGGTTTTTGAGAGTGGAACAAAAGCTGTGAGTTCATGCCTCAAACTCCTTGATCATGCAGTCTAAGGGCATGCCCTGAGCTCCTCTTGCACTTTCTGGGTAAAACACAAGTTGTGTTCAAGTTCTAACTGTTTTCTGTGATGCAGGAAAACACAGGAAAGACCTATAATGATTAGGCTAAATTCATCAGACGATACTTTATACCATAACAAATGAAGAGCAGAACTACTAGATCACACTACAGGTCCATTGAAGTCATCATCCCACCACTGCTGATGGTCAATACTGATGTCCAGTGAAGAGCACAGAAAATAAGAGAGCTGTACAGAGAAACTTTTCCAGAACATTCTCACAGTCTCCAGCAGCTCATAGCCTTCCTGAGCCAGGTGGATTCAGTAACTCTCAGTGGACTTTTTCCAATTCAACTTCAGCCGTAGTTGGGTTGGCCCTATGAGTGTCTTTGTGAAAAACTGTGTGTCAGTAATGCCCATCTGGTACCTTGGCTTCAGTGAAGCGCAGATGTGTCTACACATAATAGTGCTACATAAACTTTCTAAGATGTGCTAGCATACAGATTTTAAGATATATACTTTGTTCAAGAAAGGGAGGATGTAAGACATTAGTGCAGTGCAGCAATAATGGTGAACGAACAGTTAAGGCCAAAACTGGACTTCAGAACACTCAGGATCAGTTCCTAAATCCTCTGCAAACTTTGTTTTGCTTTGGGCATATTAGTTCAGTCCCTTATCTGTCAACTAGTAAGAATTATGCTGTTTTGGTCTCCCTGTAAGGTCCTTGGGACGTACCAATTACCAGCCCTCATTTCAACTAACTTTAGGTTTCTCAACACAGCACTTTACTTAGGCCCCTTTCTAGTCAATGGAGAGAGACAGACACTTTGAGAGCGAGATAAATCTCCTATGAGAGTTATACAGTACTCTGGAGAGGCATACTTCCTACTCCTGAGATATAAATGAGAAAATCTACAGAGTCTGAACACTTGATAAAATGACTGTGCTAAAGTACCTGGAGTCAGCTACCATGATTCCAGGTCTTGATATTTAGAACAACAGGCTGATATAAAAAATGCTCCTAAAAATAGTACTGAACATGTATATCCCCATCTGCTGAACCACAGACAAGAATAACTAACTCAAATATGCATTCATGGCAACCTTTGAGCTGAGCAGATGGGAAACCCAAAGGGCCAAATGCACCCAGATGTGAAGCAATGGCCTTTTTAGCATCGTGCTCTCGCTTCCACATCAACATTCACTCAATTCTGGCTCTGCGTGTGCATAGGTTACCGCCCGCAACTTCCACTTCCGTTTCATGTATACTATAATAACTCAACTTCTGTAATTTTTCACTGGTTTAATAGTACTCACCAATATTTGTCATGGTTTACACTCATTTCAGCTTTTGTATACAGTCACACACCATACTCACGCTCTGAGCATTCAGGTTTTGTTGTTTGTTTGTTTTTAATTATTTCTTAGGAGACGGTAAATGAACAAAACACACAGGGGAAGAAAAGGTATTTTGTTATTTTTTTAATGCAGGGAAGTACAATGATGGGATCTAACATGCAGCACAAATCTGAACACATACAGCACAAATCTGAACAGAGGTTTGATAGGGCTGTCAAACCTGACTTCCTCCTGAAACTTGAGCAAATAAATAGGCACATGAAAGAACTGAAAGCAGCCCCAACACAGCAGCTCCATCATGGAAAGAATATACTGTAAGAAGCCATAAGCCAGCCTCAGCAAGGCTGCAGCTATGACAAAGAAAGAATTTGGAATGCAGCTGGTTACCTTCCATCTAAAGTTCAGATTGCACAGAATGATTTTCAAAAAACAAAGAGAGAACTAAGTACAGATGAAACTCCTATCAAAGCCTTGGAGAGATTAGTCCTTCCTAGTGTTATTTCTCTAAACATCAGGTGCTTCATTTAAACTGGTTGTGTTGCCTTCTTCTGTGGTCAAAGGAAGCAGTGAAATGCCAACAGAGACTCATTTGGCATCTTAAGAACTGTGAAGAACTTCGACAAGTGAATTAACTTTGAAAGTGCTCATTTCTGTTGGCTACTGATGAAAAGCCCACATTTTAGATAGCTAACTCATTTGAGGATATAGCAATGAAACAGAAACACAGCCACTTGGAACTTTTACATGTGAACTGAGTCCATGGTAATGTTCTGTGCACCTGCCCCATGGTTAGAAGCACTGAACTAAGACATGACCACTAACCTCAAAGAGGAGAAAACTCAAAATGACTTCACTTAATTGAATGACTTTTGAACAACTACAGGCTACAGCTGGCAGAAGAGGCGGATGGCTTTTCTGGTAAGTGATGAATATTCATTGCCTTTATCAGCCTAGATCCCTGCTGCACTGGCAGGAGTCCAGTAACTTTCCGTAAAGACCATGACTGAAGCACAGATTTACTTAACGTTCTCTGCCCTGCTGTTCATCTTTAGCATAGCTTGTTTATCCCCCAATATATGTTTTGCTGCAGCCATAAATGACTTCAGCAACAAGCATCTGAGCTGTGCTTGGATTGGGAATCGTAAGCAGGCATGGCGAACAGCAGCCATCTGGCTCCAAGCCCAGCTCTATTCCATTTGAGCAGCTCTGTTCTTTGGTGGCCACTTAGAGTTGTATTTTATTTATTTAGGGCTGCTAAACCTCATTTTTATTTGTTCATGTAAATTGCCTGAGTGGCCCTGGACTTGGAAGGGAAGCACATTTTTCCCCCCTAACAAAGAAACAGATGATCTCATTGGCAAATGAGACACACACAGCATTGTGTTTACTTTAGAGCGAGCTCACTTACGAATCAAGCCACTTGACTTACCAAGATTTCCCCCCCCTTTTTCTATTATGGGAAAGCCTGTCAATGAGAAGAGGATGTCCCTTCTTCACCTCTCACCATCCCACATTCCTGCTCATGGGGCTGCTGCCCTGTTGCCTTGACAGTTCTTTAAGCACGGTGCTCAGAGGTCACTCACTGACAGGTCTGATCCAGACATAATATATGTTGAAATCAATAGGATTTGGATTCTCCTAATGAAGGCATGAATTTACAAGACAGTCTATCCCTTTGTGCTCAAAGTTTAGGGTTTCTAAAGCTAATCTTGCGCTGAAGTTCAGCCAGGTTTTCAGAAGTGCTGTCTAAGGGTTTTGGCCTTTGAAAATCCAGGCTTTAGCATAGTCCAGTTACTGGGCACTTGGCTTCTATTTGACTAAAGAGAAATTGTCTTAGAACTTTGGGTAGTTAAAAGTCCAGCCCCTGAATCCACGTGTACTGAATCCTAAAATGAGCAATGCCATACAATTAAAATGGTTGCAAGAGGTGATGACTACACAGTGATAGCTCTGAAATAGCTCTTCTGAGGGATGCTCAGTATTTCTCTGTGCTCCTCCTGCAGTGATTACTCCAACCACAAATTAAGCGTTCACTTCCCCGTATTAACTCCAGCATCTGCTGTGGACATGAACTTCTGCTTCCCACATTCAAAATGAATCTAAGCTATCCACCACAAGCTACTTGCCAAGGGAAAAAGTTAGAAGTCTCACTGCATTAGAATATTAATCCTACTATGATTTTTTTTTTTCTTGGAGAAGCTGTTCCTTATATTGCTGGAAAAAGTCATCCTGAATTGGCATTCTGAAGCAAGGGACCATTTTGTCACAAGGCTGTCATCCAGTTCTTCCCAGGGGAAGCTCTGGCCTACTTCTGGATAATTGGACAAGTGGCCACCCACAACTCCCAATCCCACAGAAGGTTTACTCAGTCCTTGAACTCTATGGCTTCTCTCAGCCACTCTGGTTAGCATTCTGTCTCCTCAGTCAGTGACCAAATGGTGAATTACCAGTTCCTTCTTCCCAAATTTTCTGTCACTGCTGATGCTCCTTTGACTTGGAGCCAACAAACTGAGGGCAAATCATTTGATGACATAATGGAGGCAATCAAGGAATTGTCTCTCATTTGCACATGAAACAGCTGATCTACCAAAATGCATGAGTACAGTTACAAGAATTGTTTCCAGAATCATTCTCCGCATGCAGAAGACACGACCACAAACAGTCTTCTTCTAACATATGACCTGCCGCTATGACATGTCACATAACCTCTGTTCTTAGCTGTTATTAATTAACAGGACAGTTAACCGCCCAGGGAGCACTGCCATGAGCGTTACCACAGCTATGAGCTAACATTTGTTCATCATGTTGAACGAATTGCATATGCTACCTGGTAGCACCATTAGAATCCGCAGCAATTTGCGACTGCATTTTTCAGTAGTGTTATTAATTCTTCTTCTCAGGAACAAGCTTTTTGGCAGCTGTAGTACTGTCCATAAAATGATGTGAAATCTCTTCAGATGGAGGGGCACAGATAAGCACCTATTTATAAGCTGCTGCACACACATTTTTATCTATGTGTTAACTTGTTTATCTGGGCTACCCCCAAGCACAGAAATGTCTGAGCATACAGGAATGTGATGTTTGCTTGCAAGGGGGAAGCCTGCAGCACAAGAAGCCTCCTAGCAGAGGGGACAGGACCCTCTCCTCCCCAAAGCCAACTTTCCTCAAGGCAGAGATAATCCTCCCGCAGATCTAAACAAACCTTAAGACCACAGGGATGACCAGTGTCCCCTCAATCTTTCTAGCAGGCAAGGTTATGGTCCCTACATCTCATCCCACTGTCCTTTATTATGCCACAGTAATCAATACAAAACGTGAAGAGCACAACTTTCAGCTCTTCTACAGATGAGTTATTGCCCCGTCCTGGGGGCAGGGCTCACAGCATTCCTTTCATACATCTGTCTCAGCTTAAACCTATTTCTGGGGTTATCTGAGTGTTGCAGGGAGGAGCAGTGTGAGAACAGCTATGAGATATGGCTGGCTGTGTAGGGGTGAAGGCGGTCTTCCCATGGCACAACTTCTAATCATACTGTAGTGCATACAAGTGCAGGTCAAGCATAATTAAAGCCAACAGCTAAGTCTTTTCTATCATACTGCTCACCTACAGAATCAAAAGAGCAATCAACTGAAAAAACATTCTGTTGCACTAGTTCAGTCGCATGCTCCAAAAACTTCAACTGATCTTCCACTCAAGGGAAAAAAAAGAAAAAAGAAAAAAGAAAACATAATAGGAAATTCCTACAACATCTGAAGTGAATATATAGCTATTGGCAGCTTTTGGTTTTGTGTTTCACCCCAAGCTTTAACTGGCAGGAGACAGCAGATTCACGAGCTTTTTCCAGAGAACCCAAGAGAGGAGGGAGTCAGCTTGACAGAGTTATATCTCTGGCAAGGAGCATTGCTGATAATCACTTTCACTGGAGATGCTGTAAAGTGCCTCATAATTCACTCCTTTTGTACAATAAGCACAGGACAATTAAATCCAGCTATCTTAGATACTATGCACAGAACTCCAGCACAATCCATCATTGCCTGTTTACACACAACAGCACAGAATTACCAAAAAAAAAAGGCAAATATGCTTGGGTAGACTGTCTTGTCACATTTTCTCACAGTTATAACGATCCAGCATTGTAACCAGTCTGCTCTTAACATAGCCCCTTTGCTTTTTAAGACATAAGTTTAATTTTCCTGTATTTATTTCCCTCTCTCACCCAGCAGGAAGAGACTGTCAACACAACTGAGTTTGTATTTGGCTAATTCCAGACTGGCGCCCAGTGCCTGGAGGATGCTTCACCCAGCCCCTGCTCTGCTGCCTCCTTGATGAGGCTCAATCTAATAACTCCTTGTTATGGCCAAATTATGGCAACATCTTTTTTACTCTCTGGATCTAATGGAAACAGATTAACATTTGACAGTCTGCAAAACCCTGAACAGAAAGCTTGGTAGAAAACGCCATTAGAATACACAATTTTTCCTGATCAGTGAAACCAGAAAAATGTGTTTGGTAATGGATTTGTTTGGAGAACAAGCTCTTTTTCCAGTTCCTAGGAAGGAGTGATTTGGAGTTTACATCACAGCCTTTTTCCTGACCAGGAATATTAACAGAAAATTCCTCCTCCTGCCAAAGCCACCTCATTCCAAATAGGAACATGACTGTGTGAAACTTCCACCATCCACCAAATTCAAGGGAAATTAGCCTATGGGTTCAAATGTTCTTAACAGATGCGTAAAATCAGACTAGCCCATCTCACAAGGAACTGCATCCACTTTCCTCCTTTACTCCACCATGCCACCAAATTTCAGTTTTCAACTCAGTGCTGCACTCCCATGAAGCCAGGCACAGCACCTTGGTGCCTCTGGACAGGAAAGCTCTGCATGTTAACGTACCCTCTCCAAATGGCTCTTAAAGGAACAAAAAGTGAATGACATCAAACTGAAGTACTATTCCTTGTCCAGGATAAGCCTGTAAGAATTTGATCAGCACCTCCAAGGGCAATGGCCTTCAAAAAGATCTCAAACCCAATCCTTCCCAGTGACAGGTGTGTTTGTAAGATCAAAAGAGAACATAAAAGAATCAGGTCCTGTGAGGCTCCAAACACACGTATGAAAGCAAGCTGACAGAATTCTGTCATTTGACAGTGACAGCACTGGTAGGAAATTTGCACTAGTCCCACATGCAAACATTTAAGAAAACAGTTTGTGAACAGACTTTAGCCTATGGTTTGTTTGCAAGCTGTTAACTTTGTGCTTTTTGTCATTCTGAGAATGCAATTAGTCAGCATAATTTGACTTCTTGATATAGTTAAGACAAAGAATAACAAAATGAACAACTAACAAGCAATGAAAGCACACCCACAAGCCAATCAGATTGCATTCAATAGAACACATAATCCCAAGAACAAATCCTTTCCTCAAAATGACAATCATGCCCTTTTCATGGGAGGCAAGAAGCAAAAAAGTATTTTTCTCATGTTGTCTTACACAACTGGAATTCAAGATGCGACTTAGATCACTTAGGAAAGTCAGATTTGTTTAATTAGACGTTCTACAAGGGACTAAGGAAATGATCAAAACCATTTGGTGTCTTCAAGTTGTGCAATATTTACACTATATAAATATGGCAATTTCATTTTTACCTTGTTTCCAAAGAACATGAGGCTTACAGGATTCTGTTGTCCCTCTGCGTATAGGCTTTTGACTTTCTGATTTCCCCTGAAGGATTCTGAACCCACAGGCAAATTACAAATCTATTAGACAGAAGAGAGACTGTCTCCAAGACAGTCCCTTCCTATACATATTATGAGAATAGATGACTGGATAGAGACTTGCTGATCTCTTCTGTGGAAGAAAATGTTGCCGGGTGAGCTTTATTAGGGAAATCAGAGACCCATAAAGATAATACAAATGCCCTAATTAACAGAAATACCTCAGTTACAGTTCAAACTTTATTAGGCCACTGGGAATCCAAGCAAATGACCTAAAACCAAAGGAAACCAAGCTTCATTAATGTCACTGCCCACAGGAAGGTGCAAGTGTTTGAGGATCAGAGCTTAAAGTCCAAATGGCTCCGCAAGGACAGATCTTCAGCCTTGGTATTTAATTCCCCTTGCCTGGGAACTCACTTACTCTGAGAATCCATTGCATCCAGCTCAACTGAGCTCTACCCATAGGTCCCTCCTGGGTGTGCTCTCTGTGACGCACAACAGCATCCTAACACAGTGCAACCATGACTGCACTTAGTGAGAGTTCAGAATTACCATGGGCAGCAAAACAGCACTAGTTTCACATAAATTAATAAGGTCACCCCACAAACTGAACTTTGAAAACAGGTTCAAGACAAAAATGAGGGCTCTTCAGGGAGGGGGAAAAAAAGATTCTTCATCTTCACGCTGAAGGCCTTCAACAAAACAAACATACACTAACAACAAGAGCACTTTCATTACTTAACTTCTTAATATTCAGTGTTCTACTGCTTTATTTCCTGTGCCTGCATACAGAACTGAAAGTCTATTAAAAAAATAATTATCTTTGACCCACGGTTTAAAGCTCAGGTTTAAACATAAGCAATCACAGTCCATGGAAAGGGATGAAATTCCAAGAGATGAGATTAATCAATCTAACAGCCTGAAAACTCCAAAAGCGAAAAGAGACCATCTCATTTTTACTATTATTTATTTGAAAAATCAATTAAAGATCCTTCAAATGTTTCTGACTACCTAAAAAAGCATTCCTTTTTCCCTTGTTATAAAAAGAAAAGTGAGAGAATGCAGAAGTAAGGAAATGGATGCTGGATTCTGCTAAAATATCAAGGGGAATCTTACCAAATGTCAGACTCCTCAAGTTGCGTGTATTTGTTTAAAACATTTCGCTTACCAGCAGACCAAGGGGGCAATTTTCAGGGTAGAAGTTCTACAAATATTTTAAGTAGGGTTTTAATTGACCCAGTTTGACATTAAAAGCACTTTTTAAACTCTTGATATTGTTAGCCATTTAAGATAAGTGGCAATAAATACAGATTAATTGTAACACGTGAAATGAAATCTTTGAGCTGCGGTGGGCCACTGAAAAGGCCCTTTGTGTGCCGGGGAGGTGCAAGATCATGTGTTAGGGTTAGGCTAACAGAATACCCCATCAAGCTCAGTGAGGTTTTTGGTAGCTCACGCTGTGACCAACTGCAAAGACAACAAACTTTAGGCAGAGGCAAGTGGTGTGATTGACAGGCATAAAGGAAAACAAAAATGCTGGAAGGACAGGCTCCCTTCTGACAGGAGCGGTGCCCAGAGCAGGATTTACAAGCAGGCCAACACTGGAGCTTTTATTGTGTGAGAGATGATTAACTGCAAATGTAAATTCAGAAAGACAACTTCTGAGATTCTGGTGTTTCAAGGAGATGCTGAATAAATGCTACAGACATGGTGAGGGGCACCACGGGAGACACTGTCTAGTACGTCTATCTGAAATACTAAAGAAAACAAAGCAAAAAAGCCACCCACACACCTTCCAACTTCCACGCTCCCCAAGCCTCACACACAGCAGGACAAGTCACGTCAGAAAGCTGCAAAGGGTCTCAAGGCCTGAACCATGTCTCATTGGCAGCACTTAACTCATTTGGCCTGGTTGCTGCTTTAAGCAAACAGCGAAGACAGAACACATGGTATGTCAAAACATTTTCTTTTGGTTTTGGCTGCTTGCTTTGTACCTCACAAGAGGGATAACCCTACTGATGGATAGAACATGGTTATGGTTTTTGTTGTTGTTGTTGAAAGAAATGCTTTCAGTCAGATGAATGATTGTACTTGCCCTGCGACTGGCTTGCTTTCCCTACTGAGGAATGACAGACAAGCTTCACCCTTCCATGTGTTTAAGTCCCTCCCTTCTCTGCAAATGAAGGTGAAAAGTCTGCTGTGAGGGCTGCAGGTAAGAAATGATCCCAAAGGTGAACAAAGGGGTTGGTCAACACTGGGCTTCAATTACATCACATAAGACCTGAAAACTGTGTGCTGCTTGGTGCTACAATGGAAATTAGAGCTTTCCCTTTCCCACAACAAGGATCCCAGCCTCGTGCAAGTTTTCCAAGGCTGGTGGCAGCAGGCTTTCTCTGCTGCTGGAATACACACCAAGGTGCTCTCCAAGAGAGGACACAAAATGCTCCTGGGTCAGCTTTCTGCTTGCTTGGGAAGAACAAGGCTCTTCCATCGGCATCAACAGAAAACACAACTTATGAAGTCTTGATACACGGAGCAGTTGGCTCAACGTCAGACAGAGGTAAGGACAAGACACCGGACTCCTGACTCCTGCTCTCTAAGTGAAAGTTAGACATTTGCTGGAGGTCAGTTTTTCAGGTTTCCTCTGTAGCCAGTGGAATGCCTCCAGAGGGTAATTTCTTCCATCTTAAAATATGTATCTGAGGTAAGTGGGAGGACTTGTTCTCTGGGGATTCACAGGTGGAAGGAATCTGATCCTCTTACACAGAAGATACACTGAATTTTCAGATACCTATAGTTCAAGGGGAAGTGTTCCACCTTTATCTCACCAATATACGAGAAAAATCTTCAAGAATCTCAAGTAATTGAAGAACCAACTCTGCTTTGACATCTGACACATATCTATATTTTGCTCTGAAAAGGTTTCAAGTACTGTCCCCATCCCCATGCTTTCTGTGTGCCTTTGCTAAGTGTGAGGTGACAACCACCTCCCTCTCTGATTACCAAAGGCTGTAAACCTGCTCTCTTTACAGTTTGTGGTTTACTCCTTCATTTCTCTAATCTGTTCCTGACTGCCAATGAGCCTTTTCAGGTCTCAAGAGAATAACCTTCAAGTGTTCCTGAACTCTGCACACAGGAATGCTGCCCCAGGCTGCCTCTTGGACTGCTACGAGTTTCTGATGCTCGTTTCACCCCTTCCTACCTAAGGACGTTTTTGGGCATGGTTGATGGCACATTTGGCCAATTAGCAGTAGTGAGGCTGCACAGTTTGAGTGCCCACGAATCATTAGGTTTATAGAGTCCTGGAGCCATGCCTAGGTCACATTTACAAATCTGCTACCTAATATTGCTCTGGCCTTGAGAGAATGAACACTTCATTAGAGCACAGCCCAGAAATAATGCGTGAATCCTGAGATGCTCCAGATAATTATTTTCTCTGAACATCATTGCTCTCTTCAAACCACACCACGACTAATTAATGTACTGCTTTCAGCATCCTCCTGCATGCAGATGAACAAATAACGTTCCACTGCCTACAGAGATGTTTCACCTCCTTGTCCCTCAGGGATTTTCTGAGATCTAACAAAAGTTCAGCTCACGCTGTGCTCTTTCAGTGGATGGACACCATGAATTACTTTTTCCCCTATCCAATTTTCATGAAGCATGTAAGAACATACTATCTTAGAGCCTTTAAGCCATCTGACAAGCTTGGTTATCTTCAGCCAACAAACTAAAAATTTACAAGGGTAGAAGACATTCACACACACCAGTATATACGCACTCACAAACACCATGATTGCTTAAGCCTCAGGAAACCAGATTAAAAAAGACTTCACTATTGATGTCAATGCTGTTATTTCTTTGGCAGATTTCTGTTACTTTTAAACCAATCCTCCCAGTGAGAGGTACTTCAAAATTTTCAACTGGAACCAGACCAGATCACTAAGTGATAAGAACCTCACAGCAGTTTCACTGTACCTCAGACACCTCCAGGAAAAACGCAAAGTGAATTCTGCAAAAATATTGAGGACTGGTGCAGTGTTTCATACTGAGTTAACCCAGTGATAGCATTTGATTCTTTTCTCGTGCTACCTACTGTGTATAAACACAATTTTTCCAAGTTTGCAAACCTCAGTATTTAAGATACTTGCCATTATAAAGTACAGAACTATACTAAAAATACTCACGTGTTTTAGATACATCACTTAAGTTTAAGTCTTGCAACATTACTCCTGGAAAATGGTGGAGATTTCACTTCTGCAAAGGGTTAGAGCAGAAGCTGAACTCCACCAAAGCATCAGCATTTAGGTTAAAGCATGTTTACAAGTTCTCTAGAAGAGCATTCTTCGGTTATTGAATAACAAAGTACTTCAGAAGTCTCAGTGAATATCCCTAGAGAAACAGAAGATCAAAGACGCATTCATATGGATTTTTGTTTTTTTTTTGACTGACTCATTCTCACTGCCTCTCTGGAAGTACACAGGAGTAAAGCCTGGTAGCTCTGAAGACATATTCATCATTTTCTAGTTCACAGCCCTAGAAAATTAGCTGCCAAGAGCAAGAACTCCAGGGCTACCTACATCTAAACCAGCCACTTGCGGCATTGCAACAGCCCCAGCTCCAGAGCTTCTACTAAATACTAGCACACTTGCCCCTCTGAGTCTTCTTTTTTCAAGGCTGAACAGACCCAGGTCTCTAAGCCTTTCCTCATAAGGGAGGTGTTTCAACTGTTTATCTGGTCTAAGATCTTTTTAAAAAGAAGAAGATTAAAAACAAAACTTGAAAGTGTAAAACTTCAATGATTCCCACAGATTGGAGCTGCTTCTCACTCCCCATCAGCGTAGATGAGTCTCATGTTTCACTAGGTCTCTAGAAAAGAGCAGAAAGGAATCCAAATGTTGAGCACAAACCCAACCTTCTTCCAATTTTAGATGGCAACTGAGCTATTGGACTTGGGCTTCAGCCCACTTTAGTTGCCACCGAAGCAGTTTTGTCTAACACATCCCAACCACTTTCTCCATGCTACTATAAAATGGGTAGACAGTGGCAGAGTTTGTGTTTTGAATGACTAAAGTTTACGACATCTCTTCATGCTGGCTAGAGCTCTAATTATTTCCCTTCTGCCTCTCTAGGTAACTCTATCTCCCCTTTACATTTCTGACACTTAAATATTTTTTTTGGGCAGAGGCATAGTGCACACATTTTCTTTTTCTTGACATGTCTCTTGTGATCTACCAGAGAAAAACTACAATGGAACAGGGATTTAATAGGCTTATAAAGAGAGAGGGCATTGACGTATTCCAGTAATGTGAAAGTAACAGCCTACAGTAAAGGACTGGAATGACAAATAAATGTTGTCACATCCAGGTGCATATGCCTGTCACCTTGCTGTCAGCTGCTGAGCTACCATTAATTCACTGAGAATAGGATCTGATCCCAAATCCATAAATCCTTTCTCAGCAAGTTCGCTCTGATGGTATTCCTGGCATAACCACGACCAAGAAATCCTGGAACTCTCTCAAGAACGCCCAGCTTAATGAGATTTCCAGTCCCATTTTCCATACCAGTAAAAATTCAAGAAATCCCCATAATTTACAACTAGACTTTTTAAAGCTTTCAGTTTTGTATCTTTTGGCTAAAGACAGTTCTGCAACAACTGTACCCTGTCTTTGTATCCATCAAGATCACCAATTCTTCCTTCATGCATGGTCCTCCTGTAACTTGCCCATAAAACAAGGGAGAAGCACCTCGAACCTGCAGAATCCCAACAGCACAAACAGTAGATGTTGGTTCCTCACTCCGTCCAATTCCTTTCTCAGCTCCTGCTCCAGCATGCTGGGGCTCTACCAGAATTGCTGCAGGGGTACAGCCACAATGCTCTAGGAGTTCCTGGGGATTCCCTGCTCCTTCGTGGGAGGTACACATCCAGGCAGGAGGTGCAGGGAAGTTGATCCCATGTGAATTGCTATGAGGGATTTGTGCTAACATGTCGGTTCTAGATTTAAGCACACTTGAGAAGCCAGATTTCCTTCTGCTCTGGGATAAACCACATAGCTGGCACTACATTTGAGAGCAGTAACATCTTAATCACTACAGGAAGCACAAATTTATCCCAGCTGAGATGAGATCCTTGGACATTTTGCAATTTGTATCCCATCTGCATTTTCACACTAGCAACCCCCAGAAATCTCAGTGGTAGAGGAACACTGCCAATCCGGGGTTCTCCATATAACCTTTTTAAAGTCTTGCTAACAACACTGTTAGATCTGGTTGAGAGTTTTCTGATGAGACAGTTTTGGGATGGAAAGTGATGAATTGTCTGGCATCCATATTTTGATTTCAACACTCCTATTATGAAATCTCGTTATATGGGACCTCTGTTGGTCTCCCGAGAGCTTACAGGGTGGCCTGCAGATCGCAAGTTCTTGCATGTGCTGGGGGTTAGAGGGAAGAATATTTCACCCCAAGTTTAAGCCCATTCCGGTTCAGCAGAGTGTTTAAGCCTGAGTATAAATCTCTCATGATTATTTGCAGTTTCAAAAAGAGAATCTCCTGAACTACATCTTCATTTTTTACATTTCAAATTTTGAGGAGCAATACAGTTAGGGGATAGCCAAAATTTCTATATTTTAGGACTGCAGGGGCCAATATAGCTTTCTTTTCTTTGACAAGTGGCAGGCAGAATTGGTCTCATACAGTAGAACTTGGCACAGATGTAATAATAAATAAATGAAAATGTCAGTGACCCAGAAGAACTAACATTAATATATACATTTCCTTAAACCAAAAGGTTAGAACTTCAGGCTGAAGCCTACTTCAGTGGAGCAATGATGAGTGGCCAGGCAGGGCTCCTTGCTGAGAGCACAACGAGGCCTCCAGCAGACCAGAGGAGTGCAGGGCTTGCCCAGCTTCCCTCTGTAGCTTAGGCTGTGACACCCAAGTAAAGAGCATGTGAATCTGTTCTTTCACTTGCTTTGTTTCTAACCTTTCCTGGCACAAGTGAAAGCAGTCTCAAGATAGCTCTCACCACTGGATGGGCTGTTCTGTGTTTCTATGATTAACATCTTGGTATACAACAGGAGTTTGTCAGATCAGAACTACAGGAATCAGCCTTCACAATGGCACTTCCCCTTTCACAATAAGATATTGAAGACAGGCTTATTTTGGCTTCTCTAGCTCAAGTTCTCCCTGTGCTGATTTAAGCTTCAGGTGAAAAGAAAATATTCAGAGGCTTCCAAACCAACATATGACACAAGATCAACGTACATAAAGTTCAGATGGGCTTTTTTTTTTTTTTTTTAAAGGCTACAGGCTGGATTTGCACTTGGAACAAACCATTTCCCAGTGGAGTAACTCCTGATTTACAACTGAGTGTCTGAAAAGAGAATCAGACTCTGCCTGTTCAATGTAGACTTTTAAACAATTCAATTACATGGGTTTGGTCTAAGCTAGCATGCAAGAATATTTTTAAAAGCAAAGTGATTCTCTACCTTAAAAACTATAGAAGGCTGTACACAAAAAACAGGTCAACATCACTACAGGTATCTGGTTGCCCAAATAAACACAAGTGAAGGGAATTCTAGCATCTGCAAACCGTTAATTCACCCTTTTCTTCTCTTTTGTAGGCTTGCCAAGTTCAATCTCCTGGTCGCCAACTTCTTGCTCTGCTGAGACAACCAGAGAACCGCGCCAGTGATGTCAGCAGCACCACTAATCAGTGCTGAACCAGGATGTCTGACCCTGGGGAGAAAGTCTCTTTGTATTTCTGCCCATAAGCATGCTTTTTTTATTTTTTTTTCCCCTTCCTCCTCTATTCTACTGAGGATCCAAGAGGAAGAATAGAAATGGCAGAGCTACACAACTTGTGAAAAAAGCAGGACCGTACTTCCGATGTGAGGCTGAGTTTGTTCCCAAATGGTACGACAGTGGGTGTAACTTTGAGTCCAATCTGCACACAATACTTCACCAGTGGGGAGTGCAAAACATTCATTTGCATAATCAGTGTGTGTAAATCCTCAGTCCTCAGCACGCAGCTGGATGTCAGCCTTAAGGCATTTCCTTTCTGAAAAAACGCTTCCAACTATCATATGTGAACCTGGATGCCAGACCTTAGGGCAGGTGCTAACAGCTTTCACAAAGGCCCTCTGGATCTCAGTGGCTCATGTTTAAGCTGAGTGTAGTATCTATGGTTTAATTTATCTTCCCAAACTACTGAACACAACTGCAGTTTCCAGTAACAAAGATTCCCACCTCCCACCATTTTTCCTCCCACCTAAATTCAACAGCCATCTCCCATCTCTGTTACGGCCTCTATGTTAATTTAAATAAATAGGTAAGTGTTCAAGAGGTACATCACCAGTAGCTGTCTACCCAGATTCTCTTCAGTTTATAGAGAAAATTAAGCAAACTTCAGCAGTGAATCAGACCAAATATAACCTCAGCCATCTTGGAGATACCTGTCACTCTCAACTACAGAAGGTTACTGGCAAATGTTTCTGCATTTGATACCTTCTGTAACTATAACGAGATGTGATGAAATTCCCTTTGGGAATCCTCTGTAGGGAGCAGTAAGAAAGCTGGAGCTGAGGACTATTTCTCCCTGTGCTCTCACATCCTTTAGAGAGGCTTGACATTTACTGGTGTGAAAACACAGCCACAAAGCTTGCAAATCACTTCTAAGTCCCAGATAACATACAACTTTCTAACCAGAGAGTCTTCAAAGCCTTCTGCAAATGCTGTATGTAACATTATTATTATTAACAGTTTAGCTTAAAACAACGTGTGTCATTACTGATGATGCTGGCTGAGAAAAACCTCAACAGAGAAGGGAAGAAATGCACCTTTCCTGAACAGAAAAATAAATAAATCAAGATTACCCTGCAATAGAAACTTAAAGAGAATCAGATTCTGCCTGGCAGAATTATTCCTCTTTTTATGGCAGCATACAGACTTCCGTAACAGAGCATCCCAGGAATTTTTCAACCTAATCCCAGCCACCTATGCCTTTAGCTGAACATTAGAGGTCCAATTGTACCAGGTGGTGGACCTTGGCAAAACACACTGACTTCACTGGGAGTTGTGGTCACCCATATGGCCATGACATTTCATCGCACTGCAGATAGAGGGGCTGCCCACAGCTAGAAGAATGCATCCTTCTCTTCACTGCAGCATTCAGCCCCATAGACAGCTCCATCCCCATCCCTCTGCAAGAGACCCTATGGTGCTAATATTTCAGCGCAGAAAAAAAATAACATTTTCTAAAATTTTAATTAACCAGAAAAACCATTCTAAAGCCTACTGACTTGGCTGCTAATAAGCTTGAACTGAAGCAGCATCAATTTCTGAAGCAATAAATCCAGCACTCAGTTACTAAACTGACAGCTCTCATAAAAGAAAGAAAGAAATGCAACTAAGTAAAACATCCTAAGGAAATTATCCTTCAAATTAACTGCAGACATAAATTTATCCATCTGTTATCATATGTGTTACTTGAAAATTATTTGCCCATAAAAATGAAATAAACCAGAGTGATTTTTTTCTTAAACATTGACTTCATGTGTATAGTCTTAGTTGCCAAAATATTAACTCTTTTTAACAGCCCGTGTGCTCTTGGCAGTGTCTCTGTTTCTTGACTGCAAATGGGCCTTTATTAATCACACGGATATGTCATAGCTGAGACACTTCACTGTTACTATGGATCAATAACACCCAACAGTACATGATGGATTTTCAAAACAAAGAACAAGCAAAAAAAAAATCTTCCCCCCCCCAGTACTCCATTAAACCACTTTTATTCATTCAGAAAGAAAGATTAAAATGCCTGTTATGTGAAAAATACCATTTAGCCATGCAAACAATAAATGGGGTTTCTCTGCTGGAGTACAGTTACAGGGAATATGGGTGTGGTAAGATTTCCACATTAAACCTGAATATGGTAAGCCCTGGCAGGAAAAGAACAAAGCGTACAGGAAGGAGTAAGAGTTGTGCCCCATCTTACCCAAATCCTGTATTTTTCTTGGAGAGGACAAAGAAATAAAAATTGAAAGAATAAATGGTCATTCTCATTAATGTATTTTGTAAAGAAATACACTGAAGTTCGAGCAGTTCCAGTGCATTTAACATATGAGCAATGTCACAGGAAGGTAGGAGTAGGAATCTACTGAGGTTTACTTATTTAAAAAAAAAATCAGAATACTGAAAAGCTTGATTTAGAATTAGGACTTCTGTTTTACGATTTCTGAATGGAACAAAAAACTTTTCAACAAAATAAAAGCTTTCTTTTTCACTTTGTGCATCTGAAAACTGTTCTCATCTCAACTTGCTTGGATGTTCCAACAGTTTACCCCTACTGCTCCCTCAACCTGAGGCCTTGTGTGATGGCCTCATGCTCAGTTACAGGCCAGATGTTGCAACACACTGCCCACAATGCAGCAGTACTCTCAGTACTTGCCATATAAAGGAAAAAAAAAAACTCAGAGAAGAGAGAAGGAATTAATTGTGTGTGGATGGCCTGCAGGGATGTAGGGTTTTAGCAAGAAAGACCAAAGGGATACTAGAACAAAGCACCCAAAACAAAAAGCTTTCCTCAGCCTCTCTCCTGCTTCGCTTTTCAATAAATCCTGCGGTGACAAAGGCTTCCAAAAACATAGCCAAAAATGGGTGGCAAAAGATGAAATGGGCCTTGCTTTTAACAATGCAGCTTTCACACATGAAGCTGCCCAGGTGCACCGGGTAGATGCACTCAGCTGCACGTAGGGGGAATGAAAGCCCAAACCTCCTGCACCATAGCAGAGGCTCTCTAAGAAGAGCCATCTGTAATGTGTACCCATTTAACTGCATTTCTGTTATCAGTATACACAAATAGCTGCAGTGGTCTGGATCCTTCCAGTCCAAGATCCTGCTATAAGCCAGATGCAGCAGATGCAGGCACAGAGAAGTGCAACAATGCCATCTGTCCTCCTTGCTTCAGTAGCTACCTGCTTAGGGGCTTCCTGAACTGGAAATTACATTAGAACCACCACATTCTGTAATTTCTGATAAACCTGACTCTGTGGGTTAGACAATTATTATTATTATTATGCTTTTTTAAATTAATTCCTATCCAACTCTGAGTCACAGCGATGTATTTTCCTACTGTAAAAAAAAAAGTTAAAATTGCACAAAAACTCCTCAAACAAAGTATCAGGAAAACCTGAGATAAGATAGGGTTGGAAAAATTCAGAAAATAAATATGTAAAGATGCATCGATCTGTACTACATCCTACAGTCTTTAATAAAAATCCCCAGCCAAGTGAGTAGCAAAGGCAAGTCACTGACAAAGTTCACAGTGAGAACCATGGGACGAGAAGCAAAGTTCCATCAAAAATGAGCAATGGTTAGCAAGATGCAATAGGAAAAACAGATCAGTTCTCACTACAGAAAACTCAAACTGCCTTGAAGTCGGGGCAGCTTGAAGAACCACTGAAGCCACTGCTCAGGATTCTGCTGAAAAGGGGCTTGAGCAGTTATTTTTTATGCTCTTACAACACAAGTATGAACTCTGTTGCAAAGGGAAAATAATTAACAGAGAAAGGACAGCTGCACATACTGTTGGAGAAGTATTTCAAACACCTGTGTTCCACAAACTTCACGGAGAAAGTTAAAACATGCAGAAGGACACAACAGATTTTCCTTAATGACCTAGAAATACTGGTATTTAGCTACATATGCAATTCATCCACTTGGACAAGGTCCAGAGACATCCAGTCCACAGAGATACACCACCAAGATAGCAAAGTCACCCCTTAAGAAAACACACAGAAGTAACAAGGTCTGGAACCCCAGGGCAGGATCCCAGCCCACAAAGAAGTCCCTTTCCACAGCAAGACTTGTGTTTCTACAGCCTCACACAGTCCTGCAAATCTAGAGACCCTTCAAATATGACCAGGACCCACTACCACAAACACAGCACAATACAAACATAACATGAAATCTAAGCTTTGTTGGGAAAGGGAACGAGTGCGGTGGTGTACAAAACATCAACAGCTTCATTTTTCTACCAGAACAAGCTGATGAAAAGCACAAGAGCAGCTAAATCACATCCTGTCTGGACAAGATTCATCTCCAACACAGCAGGCTTTTGTGTAAACCTTTCTGCTTTAAAGGCAAATCCCCTAGAGAAAACTTCCTGCAATACCAGAGAGAGAATCCCAGAGAATTCAAATTATTTTACTTTTAACCACAGTATCCACATAAAGCAGAGTATTTCACACAGTACCTGCTCCGAAGGCAAAGAAGAAGCTCTTATCCATGTTCTCCCGTAGAAGTGCCATCACTCTCTTGCCCATTCTCTCATTCCTCTTGTAGATGAGCTCCTGCCTGAAGTAGCTGTCTATCTCCTGGGCTGTTACTTGCTCATGGGGTGGAAGCGTTGTGTTGATGAAGTTTGGGACCTGCAATGGAGAGACTGAGGCTCAGCTGGAGGCACCAGGCTTTAATAGGCTCACAGAAAGGACAGGTGTAAATCGTTAAGTAATCTCAGGAACACTGGAGGTTGTAACCTAAGCCTTAATTAAACCACCTGTACATCACTGTAAAAACTCACCAGGGTATGTCAACTTGTTCTATAATCTTCAGTTCTACAAAGAAAGAAATAAAAACCTGGCCAATGTGTGTGGGTTTTTTTTTTTAGTATAATTGGTCCCTGTTTGTATCTGGGAAGGGTACAGCAAAGTACAACTTTTACTAAATGGACCGTTCTGATTTTTCTCTGTTCCTTCAGCAACCTGAGCTTTAAGGTGCCACACCTGGGTGATTTACAAAAATCTTTTCTCTACATGTCCAGCCTTGTTTATCAGCTAATTCATGTCAGAGCAAGTCCTGAGATACATTCCCAACTGAAGTGGTCAGAACTTTGAGTAAGGACTGCAAGATTTAGCTTGTGTATGATACTTCTAATAATTCAAACAGTTAAACAATTAAGAAATATCAGCAAATTCCAATCCAGGAAGATGTAAACAGGATAAAACTCCTTACCTTTCTCTCAGCTTTAGATCTCACTAAAGAAGACCATGAACTGCACTACATAAAATCCCTGAAATTTTCCTGATATTTTGAGGGAAAAGAAGGGAATTTCATGTCAGCTGCTCCTTCAATCCCTCTTTTTTGTAAGGAGTGATGTTCACACACAAAGAAGAATGGTGAAAGCACAAAGGATATTTAGGATTGTTGTAGTAAGTGAAGCAAGCCCAGGAAAGGACCAAGACCCAAGCTATAAATGGCAGCTATGCCACAAGTATCTGATTACTGGGACAGGTGAGTTGTTTTGCTACAGGAGCTTGCAGGATGTGAGCATGCTACAGCCGGCAGTGTTTGATGACTGCTCACAGGACCCCTCACCTTCAGTGATTTCCTCTCCCTCGCCACTGGAAAGCTGCTTAAGCTGCAAAAGCCAAATTCAGATTTCCCCGTCCCCAGGTAAAAGTAAAGCTGCCAGGATTTCCAGCATTAATCTGAGTCAGCGGTAATGGTATTGCATGCACAGCCCATAAGGGGAACATCCTTCAAGCAGAGTGCTGAAATACTTGATGCAGTGGCTCAGTTGCTTTAATTCTTCCTCTGGTTTTCCACTATACCAGATTCCTGAACTCATTTTCTTAAAACCTGCCTTTAGTCTTCTTTTTTCCAGCTCACCCCTTACCCTTCCACTTGGCCACATGATTTTACCACAACAATTTCTGCCTCTTCCCACATTCCTCACTCATATTGTGCCTCCAAAAGCTTTCAGCAAGTCTTAGGGAGAGAACTCATTTTCATCTTCCCAGTGGCTCTCCTTAAGGCTTTTCTGCTGCAGCCCCAGCTGTGTGGGGGTCACAGGGCAGCTGAGGTTTCTCACTGTGAGCTATTCAGAAGGGCAGATCGAGGCCTTGCTATGGGTTTGCACCAAAGGCTGTACCCGCTGAGTGAGCCAGAAATGAGGCAGGAGCAGCAGTGCTCATGGACAGAATGGCTTTGAGTAGACCACTCCCACCAGGGGACAGCTCCACTGATGGAGGTTGAGAGCCCAAGCACAGGGGTTTTGTTCAGACCTCAATCAAAAGGGTCTTTGCCAAGAAGCCACGTGCCTTCCTTTGGGCTCACAGTTCCACCACCTCCAGTCCTCTGTCCACTCTCAATTCAGAGTTTGTTTCTCCTCTTTATCTAACCTAAAATAGAGTCCACAAAATGCAGCCATTTCCTCACCTTTTTTTCTTCTTCCTCCCCTCCCCCCTTTCCTTTCCCTTCTGTGGGAAAGAGTTTGCTAAGGACAGAGAGACAAATTTCAGACCAAGGACTGGATTTCGTCAGTGCTTCTCATACTCGTCCAAAGGAAAAGATGAAAGAAGGCATTCCCTCTATAGGCACATCACCAGCTACAGATCCCTCTGCACCTTGTGCATTCCTGTGTTTCTAATGACTGCTCAATCACTGGCAAAAAATACAGCGTGTGTATATGTTTGCATGCGTGTGTGCGGCGGAGGCTGGAAGATAAATGATTGAAGTAAGTACAGCCGTACACAGTAGTGCAACCACACTCTGAGCTACGACACTGGCCCCATTAATCAGCACTGCTCCTCCCTGTATCGCTGCTCCTTTCCATGGTTGGTGACATACACCATGCGTGGCTTTAAGGAGGCAGCTGCTCCTGCTGATTTAAGAAACCCTTTGGATTCCTAACTACCAGGCAGGGATCAGGAAGTCAAGAAACAGTCGCATGCAATTAGGAAGCTGTTAACCACAGTTGGGATTAAATGTTTTCTTTGGAGGAAGGGGGGGAGGGAAGAAAAGCTGTTGTATTAAAAGGATGAGCTAAAGAATACACTGAAGGGATGTTTCTTCCTTATTCCATTTCATCAAGTATTTTGTGTAAAAATAATTTTAAAGGTAGGCATCTGTCATTTCAAGCTGAGTGATGGATGAACCATGCTGTGCCAATGGACAGTGGACTGACCATCTCTGCAATAATAGCTGTCTTCACCTGTTAGTATTCAAATGTATCACAGGATCCATGATGGGAGCGTTGAAAATCCTAGCTTCTTATTCTGCTGTTCACTAGGAAAGCAGTAGTAGGGTCAGCAGACAAGCACACATCACCTGGGCTATGCTCTCTTTCCAGTGGATACACGTTAAAAGAGATACAAACAGGTTTTGTGTACAGTCTCTGCAAGCAATGCTGTTTTTTGAGAAACCAATGCATATAATGTATATACATACATACATGCCCCACATATCTTCCATGAAAAATCAAACATATATTTCATGCAGGGATATTCAAATGAAAGAATAATTTATTTGACTGAATCAGCTAAAACTCTGCCTTTTTTCTATTCATATTCACCCAGGACTATGGTTACTACAGTTAGTATAGCTGGACTCCGAATCCGATCATTAGGTGTCACCCTTGGTATCTTTAGGTACACTCTGCATTTCTTAATCAAGTTTTTGAAGTAAAAGGATAGAACACAAGAACTAAACAAAGTCAAGTCCCAGAACCACCCCCCTATCTGTGTAATTTTACTTAAGCCAGTATCCCTGATGTGTGATTGTGGGTAAAGCTCTGCACATGCATCCAAACTCACAGTGCTGTGGGATGTGGGCCATAATTCTTCACCTTTGAAGTCAGTAGGAGCTTCAGGAAGAAGAAAGAGGAAGGGTCATGGAGTGGTTATGACACTACCCTGAAAAAATTATTCTGTTCCCATGGGCAATACAAATCTTTTGCATGATCACAAGCTTGTCTTTTGGGTTTAGACCTTCAAAGCAAACTCAGCACTTAACCTCCACTAAATACCTTCGAAGCATTTGGCATTATTCCTCCTGTCTCTCAAAAGCCCATCTGTAAAATGGGGACAGCAAGACCCTCTGACTTGAGAACAGATGTTACGTACAAGGCGCTGTCTGAATCTTGCAGATGGGACCCAAAGGAAGATCCAGAGTCATAGATGACACTTAGCAGTAACCTCACTTCCCATTAATACTTTGTGGAAGGAGACTGGGATTCTGCTGCAGTCATTAGCGTAAGAGCTAACAACGCACTGCACCTTAGGAAAAAACGCATCAGCCATATCTCAAGATGTATGTCATGCTGACAGCTTTGTCTATAGAAGCAGAGAGAAAGGAGAAAAAAAAAGAGGAAAGGAAAATGTACTGGTGAAGTCTTTCCTCAGAGTTAGGGTGTACTGACAAAGGTCAGCTGAAATTTCATAAACACTGGAGGACATTTAAATACATTTTCTTGTTTACTATTTTTTTAATATTTGTACAAATTATCAGGGCAAAGGCAAAATGCCAGAACTGTGGATATGAATCTAAAAATATTTTTTTGGACATTTTTCTCCTGCTTTGGACCCTATCAGCTACAGTGGAACTGCTCTAAATTCAGTCCAGTATCAAATCACAATCAGATGTGAAGGAACAGTGCCACTGTTCCTACCACTATATGATACGTTTCTAACTATCTTCCATTCCTCTGATAACCTTTTTTAGCCTCACTCTTTTCTTGCGATGCCACCCTGTTCCTGGAATGTGTTCAAATAATAGCATTGTGTCAACAGAAAATCAGTATCACTGATATCAAAATAAACGGTTAACACTGTGTGGGCAAAGGTCTTCACCCTTAATGGAGAGGGAGATGGGCAGGAGGAAGCTCATGCAGGGAAATGGGCAGCTAACTCCTACCACAGAAAATAGAGATTTCAGCAGCCCCATGTAGGAGCAGAATGGTTTCAGGCATACAGAGATGACCCATCTCCATATCAGCACATGTCCACGCAGACCATCACACAGCACAGGGCTGCAGTCAGGCACCAGTAGTACCCCAGACATCAAAGCCCACTGGCATTAAGTTTATCTGAGACACGTCGTCTGTGAACATTTCCTCTCTTAAAGCCTTTCCTGACATCTTCCACTGCCTTGGTCAGTCTTCTGCTCCTGAAACCCCTCACTCCCTGTACCCAGGAAGCTGATAGCTTAGGGCTTTCCAACCTCATGTCAGGTGCACCGTTCAAGCTCCAGAAAGCTGAACATGCAGTAGCGTACCTAATCCTTGAAGGAAAATTGCTTAATAATAATTACATATGCCCCTCCCTCCCCCCATATAAATAGAGGAAATACAAGGAGACATGACTGAAATCATAAAGAGAGATTATGGGAAGGCAAAGAGCTGGCCATCTGCTTCTCAGGTTCCAGTCCAACACCTGAACACAAAACCCATTCAGTCTTCCCTGACAGGACACAACTTCCATGCTAGTAATCCTTATCTCCAGTTGTTACACCAACTACAATATTTTTTATGTGATATTTATTACATATTATCTCATTATCTGCCTAGTTTATGAGCTTTATGTGGGCAGAGGCCAGAAGACAAATAAGGGGACTGTGCTTTGGAGGATTTCCCCTCTACCACACAGGTCAGGAACTTTTATATGGTCTGGAGAGCAATACTCAAGATAAACATCTCAAGAGCTGACAGCGCTGCTTACATGGGCTTCCAGAGAGTCAAAGTAGCATCCTGAAACCCGCTGGCTCCTCTGAGAGACAGAACAGCCCTAAATTCATGCCAGCTCTTCTTATGTCAAAGGCTGACATCTGAGCTTCAGTTATCACACGTTTATGAAGGGAGGATACCTGCCTGTTAAGCAGCCTTGACAGGGCATTGTGGTTTTTATTGCAGTGTTGCAAAATATACTACTCCGGACTTGGAAGACACCTGTTCCCCTCTGATTTATGAACCCTTCCGGCATCTGGGAGAGCAATATCCACTTACTGCAGCCTCTGACATGAAGAATTCAAATACTGCAGAGGGCTGCAAGGATAAGCATCTCCATGAGGAGGATGTGGCTGCTGGAGTGACAACCACTGCTGCTGGCTGGGCTGGTTTCCTGCAGCACCTCCGAGTTTCCATCTCAATGGAGACCTTCGCAGCCAAGGAAAGGAGTGGGTGTCTGGTCAGTGTGATGTAGCCCAATGATGGCAACTGCCCAGAAGATGTGCTTTGAGCTTATTTTGCAGAGCAGAAGCCAGGAGGGAGCTCAGCAAAACCACGCATGTTGCTATTAGCCCACTCGCCAATTCCTGCTGCTTTTAGGTGACAATTTCTTTTTATTAAGCATCAAAGTTTGAAGTCATGTACTAGAAGGACGGGTAAATTTATATTTTCATGGTAAGTCCTATCTGTCCTTTCCCAGTGCAAACATCTACTTGTGATGAGTGTTAAGAACACATTATATGCACTTCCAGCACGTTTTGGAGGATGAGGCTAGCATACGTATGTCATTTTGTGGATTCTGTGCTGCTAAAATGTTTGGCTTTTTTTTTGGAAGCATACTCTGACACCAAACTAGCCACCACATTCCCAATCTGTGCTTGTCCCGTTTTCTTCTCATCTGCTTTGCAGTCATCAAGTGATGACTCTTTGCAGCCAGAGAGAGGCTTGGAAGCTCTGAGGTCAGGTCAAAGAGCAATCACACTTCTCCTGCTCACACCTCCCCTCCCTCCCGCTGCCTGTGCTCCAGGAACTCTGCAGGAACTACTCTGAGGTTTGGGCTACCTCAGCATTTCCACTTCAGGAATGGATTTTCCATCGCACCCCTTGGCTTAGAGAGAGTCTGTAGTGTCCCAGACCTCTGAAAGAAGGAAACGGTGCTGAGAAAGTGTGAGGAGAAGGGGCTGCAACCTCTCCCTCTGCAGAAAATGTGGTCTTGCAGCTGAACGGAGAGAGGCTTCACAAACTAATTATTTTCTGGCTCAGATTCATTACTACTTGAACACATTTGTGCACTTTTCATCAGCATTTCTGCTCAGTCCTCCCTGAGCCTCACTCTTGCAGGGCTGCATTGCACCAGTGGCCTGGCTGCTGCAGTTGCATCGCCGTTCATGCTGGCAAGTGCTGGCCTACCTGATTTCAAGCTATGCTGGGTAGCTCTTATGATGGAAAGGTAATCTGAGTGTAAAAAGGAAGACCTTGGAGTTTCAAATTAGCTAGCTCAACTCCACAAGCCACTGGAGCATCTAAATCTATGAACAGAGGAAAATTACAAATAGAGAAAGTCTGAGAGGGAGAAAATAGCCTGAAATCTAGTGAATTCTCTAAAGATAGCATATGATATTCCCTCCACCAAGACTCCCCCCAAAAAAAAGAATACAATATCTATATACAGATATATATATATATCTGTAGGTGAAACAAATACTTCAGGAGCCATTGCTGACCTGACTGTAGGCTTAAAGGGTCAGCTGCCACTCCTGAAGTCCTGGACACCCACATCCCTGCAGCCATCAGCCCCAAATCCTGCTGTGCTGGCTGTTCTCTCAGGTGGCACCTGGCCCAAGGGCAGCCATGTGCCCTACCTGGCCTCATGTGCTCCTCCTGGGCATTTGGGTGGAAAGAAAGAACATTTCAAAGAAAAAGAAATAAAAAAGAGAGAAAGAAAAAAAAAGAGAGAGAGAGAGAGAGAGAGAGAAAAGAGGAAAAAAAAGAAAAAAAATGAAGAAGAAGGGGAAAAATGGAAAAAAGAAAAGGAAAATAAAGGGAGAACAGTCACAGGGATGGCTTGTGCATCTCACAGACAGCTTGGGGGTTGGGGCGATACTTCTATCCTTGTTAAAAATAATCCCTGAGAAGTCATGATCTCCCTGTATGTTTTCTATTTGTTTTCCCAAACCAGCTCAATAGTTGCTTTCCAAGCACTTGAGAAAAACAAATAAATAAATAAAACTAAAAGTGTACCACCAGCCCCTCCCCCAAGGCTTCCTTCCCCACCCCTACCCTGTCTCTGCTCCCCTTGGTAGCGATGCCAAAATTTGCAGCTGGCCTCTCTATCGGAATGAATGTTTTGATTAAAGAAGCCTTAGCAAAACACAGCCAGAACAATGATCCCAGCCCCTCCTTCTGCAAGGTTCACCCAGCAATGCAGTGTATATTTAGGACCAGATTACAGGGACCTGTTCATTAATTGATTGAGGATGACAAGTCTGCAGTGTATGCAAATACAGGTTTTGGTTTCAGTGGGGAGCGTAAATCTTAACTACATATTGATAACTCCTGCCCCATTTCAAAGCTCAATTTAACATTGGGATTCCTTTTTGAGGCCAGCTTTCATGAGCTTGTACACATATGGAAAAGTTCAAGTGCTTCTATTTCCCTTCCAAATGCTTTGCTTCCTTTGACAAAGAATTTTTTCTGCTCTGACACTAAAACCATCACCTATTATATTGCCATGACACCCAAGCAAAGATACTGATCAAAAGGCAAAGCAGGCAATAAAGTAAAAAAAATAAAAATGGGCCAGAGGGTTTGTTTGGGGGATTGGTTTTTCACAGCATTACAACTTCTTTTCCAAAGGTATTTTTCATTTTGTTTTCTGTTGCACAGCAGGAGAATAGCTCTGAGTACAAACTCAGCTCTGGGTGTCCCAACGATCAGGGCTCTTCCATGAGCTTCTCAACAGCCCTGTTCAGCCAGGTTGACAGTGAAAGCTCACATGAAATTTGCCACCTGCTTTTAGGCCTGAAGTCACCATCAGCAGAGCAAAATCAGATAATTCTGGAGAACCTGATCTACAGTGTCCCACACTCATTCACATGCATTAACAGTATCAGAACAAGAAATGCTATGTCAAGGACTACCTCAAACCATCAGTGTTTAAGATTTCAATGAATACCACTGCTGTCAAGTCAACCAGGACAACCAAATTGCTGACCTCTTTTTATCCCTCCTCATCTTAATGAAGGGACAAACACGTCCACTAGATAAAACACAAAGCTTTTTCTATATTCAACTAGCAAGATGTTGTTCAAAAAAACCAAGTCCTTCTCGTTTCTCTTGAATGACTCTTTCCAAGAAACACTTAATAAACCAGCACTTTGAAAAGAAGAGACAGTAAATGCTTTATAGCAAACATGCAGCAGTGCACAGAAAGCAGCATGCTACTACCTTGAACTCCAAATGTTTTTCCCAACCACTTATTCATTCTCTTTTATAGTTTATTCCCTTACTAATAAACACAGTTAGTCAACAACCCTCAAATGTTTTTCACATAAATCAGTTCTTTTCTGTAAGTGAATATGTTTCTTTTCCAAGTCTTTGAAAGAAAAGCATTTGCCTTTAAATGTCCTGTTCCAATCTTTCTCCTACTTTCTCTCCCTCTCTCGTCGCCTTCTCCATAGAAACTGGAAAGTGGAAAGAAGGAACTTCCAAGTTAAGACAACTCTAAAGGCAGGCACATAATGAAAATTTACAAGCAAGAACCTATTTTCAAAACCTGCAGCAGGAAAATTATCTGGAAGCATTCCAGATTACTCACGAAGAAATCATCTCTGCAGAGATTTCCCCAGCACTGTCATCAGCAAGTATACTTTCTCAATCTGGGTCTGTAACCAATTTTGTAGAACACATAAGCCAAAATATAATATTGCTCCAATCTGGAATCCTGTTCCAACATAATATGAAAATTAGACTCTGAAAATGTTGGCTGCCCTTATGGGTTTGTTGTTTCTTTTTTTTTTTTTTTTTTTTTTTTTTTAACTTCCAAATGCTCACAAAGCTGTGAATCAGGTGCAAGTGTGACCCTCCCACAGCTGATCAGGAGCTCTTCTGAACTCTGGGAAAGCAACATCTCTCCAGAAGAAGCCAAGAGGTGGGAGCTGCTGCTGTACAAGCAGCTCTGAACATGCCCTCAGACACCAGGGGAAAGTCAGGCCTGCCATGCATTTTAGTAGTAACGTACATGCATGGAAGTGCTACCGACCACTTGCTTGGACCCTGAAACACTCGAGAGCAGCTCACTCTGTGCCCGGGACAGCCTTGCACTTGCCTTCCTGGAAAACCTGTAATCACTTTCCCTGGAAAAACGAGAGGCTGTGCCAGTTCGTCTGCAGTTCGTTACAGCTGCAAATGATAAGATGCTTCTAAAGTGTTGTGTTACAATAGCTGTGCCTACAGATTAAGGATTTATCTTCCTCTGCCGTAGATAAAACTCCATTCCTTGAACAAATTAGGTCTGCTCATCATTCAGCGCTCCACCTAATGGTTTCAGCGGTATGTTTCTGCATCTACTGAAGCTGGGGCATTCCACAGATAGTTCTCATTGATTTCAGAAGTGAGCCAGATATCCAGTCATATTTTATCCAAAATAGAATGGGGCAAATTAATGATATTATCAGAATTATCAGAGCTCTTAAATCTTAAAGGACAGGTTTAAATGAAGGATGCTGACATTTTTAAGAGGGGTATAAAACACAGCTTATTTATAAACAGCAAATATGTTGTGAAGTGATGAACTAAACCTCTTCTTTAATGTAGGGAAGCTGATTACTGACATGCTGATAGCATGGATCTCCAATGCTCTGTTATCAGGATCACCCCACATATTTCAAAAAGCAAAATTCAATATCCAGAAACTATTTGACCATGAATCCATGGGTCAAAATTATGGCTGAGAACAGCCAAGGAAAAACAAAAGCTGGAGATTACAGGTAGAGTTTCTGAGTAGGATTTAAGGAAAAAAGAAAAACAAATGAAAAACATAACAGACATCTACATATGGGCACGAAGGAATACAAAGAAACACAGACCCAGTGAATTCCGTGCTAAGCAAAGGTGAATCTGCTGCACAGAACTGTCCTTACAAATTCAAACATCTCAAATCCGATCACAGGAAATAAGGGTAAAAGATACTCCCAAACCCAAAACTCTAGATGTACCACTTCAACATATTTAGACTTCAGCATCAGATGTAGCGAACAAAATACAGAAGAAATTGTTCCGTCCCATACTTCTCTCTCACCAAGGCTCCAGGTTATTAGGAACTTCTTAAACTATCATAGGTAAGAAAAAATGTTCTCTGGAGGTAGAATATTTTCTAATTTTGCACTAACAGTTTTTATTTTTTTGTGTTTGAACACATCTGGACCTACTGACCTTAATTCCTTTGTAACAACTTCAGACAACACAGAAGTTAAAGCTGCTGATCTAATCCAATGCCTCTTCATGTGCAGAGTACGTTTTTTAAAAGCAGAGAAAAAAACTATAATTCCTGTGGTGGAAAAAGTTTGAAGAAAAAACAACATAAACCTATCCTATCCTTAAATTAAAGAGTATTTTATTTTCAGCATCATGTTGACTTTCTGCCCAGAAACTCCAGCCTAAGTCTCTTGATTGAACAAGTCACAAGAGAATCGTGTATTTGCAGAAAGCTGTACAAGCAGGAGAGATGCTTTGTGTGCCACTTTGGGACACAGTCTAACTGAATAAACTCAGCCTCTTAAAATTTTATTAAGTTTGAATAAGGGTTTATATGTTCAGAAAAATGGTGCTTGGAAACAAAATATAAAAAATAAATAAAAATGAAAGAAAGAGAAAGGAATGAGGAATGTTATATAACCAACGGAAAGCAGAGGTGTTTCCTGCTTTCAGTGTTCTCAAGTAAAATTTAAAAAGAATAAAAAATAAAAAGAACCTCAACACTGAAACTGAGAAGGAATTGCTTTGTGCTTGAGTGTCATTGGTGTTGACTGCTCCTGGGCTGGACCTGTCCTCTGAGTTGGTGCCTAAGCCCCTGATATGGTCTATGAAATGCCCCTTTCCCATACTTCCCCCATGCACTGTCCCGTCTGCACCCTGCACAGTGCAGTGATAAATCTCTGTGCTTAGATTTAGTTGTTCATGAGAAAGACCCCATGGGGGATGCTTCATGTTTAATATTTATGCCAGGCTAATCAAATTTGATCATCAAATAGACTTCCCATGGCGGGGACATCATCCTTACAAAAACCACACAGAATAAACTCTGGAAGTACCACTGGCAAATGTTAACCTGAATAGAGAGTTTATCTTAGGCTTCTATTTTCTATTCCGTACTGCTCGCAATTAAAAATAAATGATACAAAGCTGGTTTATAAAAACACTACTAAACAAAAAACCTCTTTATCTGAATTAAGAGCAACAGCCTATAAGAGGAATATACTCCACAACATTTAGAGTTCTGGAGGGACTAGTATACATATAGGGATTTTAATTTTCCATGGCCTCGAAGTGTTATAATCTCTATCAACTGTGTGCTCTCTGAGCCCATGACTAACACTATTGCTTAAACTCTCATTGGTTGTTGGCTTCTTTCTTCTTTAACACTGTTTTTAAACTCACAATGATTCAAGAATTTGCAAGAACAGAAAAGCTTTTACAGCATCTCAAGTCGAAAACACAGGTCTGTTATAAGACGCTGTGTCAACAAATCACAGATGTCTGCGAGTCACTGCAATCAGTGTGAATGGCAATAACTTGCCTCAGAGACACAGGCACAGAAGAAAGCTGGCAAAATTGCACTGTTTGATAGTCATTAAAAGATGACACCAGACATTCAGATGTCAGGACTGTCTTCATGATTTTATGACTAGCATTTGTTTATTTGCATCCATGACAAATATTTCATCATACCACTAGATAATTACTCTGCAAGGTCGTTTTGTGTTTATGTTGTATAGCTTGCCTGCAAGTTGCCTTCCCTAGGATCCTCTGAAGTCTTGAGCTCTCTATCTTTTCCAGCTCACACATCGTATCTTTAGAGTCATTCTTAACAGAGTTGGTTTCTCCCTTTGCTTTTCAGCACAAGATTACCCAGAAAGAACAGCTCTGACAGCTCTGTTGCTACGCAAACATCTGTCTTAGTACTGTTCCATCAACAACACCTTTTATGTCCTGCTGAGATGTTAGAACAATGTTTCACCCCACAGGAGTGAAAAGATCTGATCCCATTTGTTACCATCAATCACTCTCTGCAATTTGAGAAATACAGTCAGACAGGAAAAAAGAGGAAATATAACCATTTATCTAGAATTTAAGAACCTCCAACTGTCCAAGCTGATGTAGAGGTTAGTTCCTGTGATAGATTGCTTGGAAAAGCTGCAGTGGAAGTATTTTAAGTTCCTGCCTAGAACTTCTAAAAGACCTTTACAAAAACATCCATGTTGTGGAGAGTGGCTACCTTGCAGACTGGGGTCATCCCTCCTTTCTCAGCTCTTTATCTGAAAAACTAGTGATCCAGAGAGCACTGTGCAACTCAGGGTCTAACAATGGAAGATCTCTCTTCACCTGATCTCAGTTCTCTCTTGAGGTCACATGGTTAATCCTGATTTCTGCATCTTAATGGTAAGCCACTATCATGATTTAATGGACTTTCATTGGCTTCACATACAAAATACTTAGGTTGGCTGGCAAAGTATATAAAGGTCCCCTTCAAAGAAGTCTCTGCATCTGAGACAGGATTCTGAAACACATTTATCAGCTAAGAAGATGAGGTAAGAGACAGCATCCATAGACCAAGTTTCCAAAGAATTAATGCGGAAGAAGAAAGAGGAGCCTATATAACAAATAAGAATCTCCAAGTTTGCCATGAACTATCAGACTAGTCTGGAAAGCAGATTTCTGCTCCATTGAGTCTTTAATAGCATTGGATAACTAAGATAAACAGAGATGGAAGGGCTGCCTGAGACACATACAAAATTATTGAATTATGACATGTTTGAGAAGTTATTTACTTTACAGAGTATTTACACAAGGTTCACTTCTTCTTCAAACATAAGCTCAAATATTACAAAGATTTTTTTTCCCCTTAATGAGGAGACCACATTCAACAGTCCCACAAATGTCCATAATTAACTTTTTTTAAGGCACATTCCTAGGAAAGTTTTTTCACGCAGTCACTTTCCCAGAGCTGAAGCAATATTTAGGAAATCCCAGACTCTCACTATGCAAATGAGGCACACATGGAGAAGAAAACATGGGACATCAAAAGGAACATGAAAAAGAGGAGATGGGATAGAAAGTGATGACCGTGAGACTGGAGTTTTACTTTCTACTGTGCTATAGGCACCTGACAGGCCTTATGCCAAGCTCTTAACCTCTCTGTGTCTCCATTCATCAGCTGAATTACACCCTTCTTTGTCATATGAGACCTGCAGGATGCAGTGCCGAGGGAAAATATGTGATTACCTGGTAGAAACAGATGCCAAGCATTTTAATGAATACGTGTCACTATACCCAATATAGAAATTTTAGATGAGGAACTCTGGTAAGAGAACAATTCCTGTCTTTGTAAGAGAAAATACCATATCTGTTAAAATAAACGATTTGTTCTCAGTTAGCTGCCTCATACTCAACACTTCTGCTTACCTGAGAAGTGTCATGATTGAATATAACTGCATTCAGGTCTCCACAATTATAATGTTTGATGAGATCTTCAGTGGTATACGGGGCCTGCAAACTGCCTGCTCGGAGACTTTCATGCTGGAGCAGAGTTTGGTTAAGCGCAAACAGCACCTGTAGAAATGCAAACAAGAAAAACAGAAAAGGAGTTAATGATATTAAGTATCAAAGAAGTGAAGTGTAAAAGGCTAAATGCCTTAAAAAGCTCACATGCACCTGAAATCTACTGACCCATCCTGGCCCACAGAATAAAGGGCTGATGGTTAGATTTTTCCAACTGGAAGGTAATTCTAACCTTCTCAAGTAGAAGTCCTTATTACATGACCCTCACTGTTCCTCATCAAACCTAACTCCACAACACTGCTCCTGCAGAGGTAACTGTCTGAGGGCTTTCAGGCTGTCTGTGTGGGCAACTTGGCTGCATGAGAGGCATCAGAATTAAAATTAGGAAGTTTCTATTTCCTTTGACAATTTCCTGCAAGCTATCGTAAATCCAAAGCCCAGACAAAATTGAAAGATTTCCAATAAAAATCATAATCTTCCAAACTTAGGGAGACATGCTTTAAAACAAAAGTTTTAGGTTGTTCATCATCAGTTTCCCTCCCTTAGTCTTTCCTCTTCATCTACCCCAAATGAACAGAGATACTGAATTATGACACTGTTACGGGACACAGTACTCTATATGTGGACCCCCCCATAGCAGAATAGAGGAGGAGGATAACCTTCCTCGACCTGTCAGCTTCATTCTTTCTAATACACCTCAGGATAACATTGGCCTTCTAGGCCACTTCTGGCTTATGGTTAACCTGTTGTCTGTCCACTAGGACATACTTGAACAGAGAAAACAGAATCATTCTTTACATCTGTATACCCCTAAAATGTCCTTGAAGATGACAAAAGCTTTTCACATTTGTAACAACAGTGCCCTCTCCATCCCATGGAACAGCCATCATCTCAAACCTTGTGTAAGCAACACGTGCTGAGCTCCAGCTGGCCCAGCCATGACTTCAGTCTGCAATACATATTCTTACTCACATGCCTAGCTTTAAGTAATTGAACTGACTTTAAGCACTAAACCCCAAAGGAGTTTAAAATTAATGATGTACCAATGTCTTTGCAACTTGAAAGTCAATATTTGTTTACAAACATGGTTTCCACTGAAGTTGATCTGAAGGAAGGGAAACTGTCAACTGGATTTAATGCTGCAAAACCTCAGGTATATAGCAAATAAGATCTGAGAAAAAAAAAAATTAAAGGCATTAACAGCCTCTTAATACAGAGCTGTTAGAGGTTCACTAACATACACACATTCTAGTTGAGGGAAAGAAAATGATATTTTTAATTTATTTTTAAAAAACATAAGGATGGTCTTTCAAATGAACCTGCTACACCTCCACCCTGCAACTGGATGTTGCTTAAGATCCAAGCCTAAGAGATTTCCTTGTTCAGATCTAAGGGTCTCTTCAGGCTTTTCTACAAAGAGATCTATCTTTCCCAGGACCACAGAATAAAGCCAAGCATCTTCCTAACTTAGTTTTCCTCTAATTTAAAAAATCTGCAAAAAATACAGTTTAAAAATTTCTAACCTTTGAAGGATCCGAGCGTTCTCTTTTTTTTTTTCCCTAAGGGCTACAGCTCAAAGAGGAAACGGCTCATCCCAGGATTTCCTGGGGATTCTAAACATTTTGACTAATAAAAATAAGAGCTTAGAAAAACTTTGACAGGAAAACCGAGAGCAGAGGTTTCCCCCAAATGCTTTTAGTAAAATCCTTCTCATTTTTGATTTTTTAAACAATGGGTGTTGCTGGAATTTTATATACAAAAATGTGCATACACACAAACATACGCATGTAAACGGCCAGACAAACCTTGAGGATAAGACAGAGTGTTTTACAGCAAAATATTAAGGAGGTGACAAACAAATCCTTACTTTATCCTGAATGACTTTTTTTAGGGAGGGTTTCTTCAGCTTCCTGAGGAAACCATACTTGATGCTTCCTCCTAATAAACTTGGAACCTATTAGCTGATTTCAGTCATATTCGCAGAGAGAGGTTAGAGGTCTTCAAGAATACTGCCTTCATGCTCCTTGAAAATAAGCATTTGGCTGTAGGAAAGGCCACACTGTGAGCTCACTTGTTTTAAAACACCAAAGGCATCACACAGGAAAGAAGGAATTTATCAGAGCTTGCAGCAGTGGACAGACCCCGGTGCATGGGCACCAGATTTATTACTGTCAGTGCTTGTCTCATGATGGTTGTGTTCCTACTCTCTTCCCCTGTGCTGTAAGGGGATTTAGAAATGCTGCCAGCTGAGCTCTGGTACCCAGCTGAGCCCATAAGGGAAACCAATTGCTGCCTCCAAGCTACTGCCCCAAAAAGCAACTCCAAAGATTTTATTCTGGGCTGAGTGTTAAAATTAGAAACTCAAGTATTTGCATATGCTAAAGCAAAACTTCAGTCGCTTGAGAAGATTTCTAGAGAGCTTAACCAAGCCACAGTCATCATGCTTTTGGGTTGAGAGGCTCAAAACACACGTAAAGAGAGGCAAGGTCTGGCAGCAACCGCCCACTTGCTGGATTTGTAGGCCATTTCCTCCAAAGTCAGGTTAAAGCCATCTTAAAAGCTGCATGTATTTTTCATTACTGTTCAGATAATGCCACAAAAACAATGCTGTTTCCTTTCCTCCTCCCTATCTTAATATCAGTGACCCCATGACCTCCAGCCCAAACCTCTGTCTGAGCAAAAACTCCCAGAGGTGCCCAAGATTACTGCACAACTGAGGGCTTCAAAATAAATACACTGGAAACGACTGCCTGTGCACAATCCCACCTAATAAATACAGTAGACAGTATTTGTTCTGGGAAGTGATGGGAAGTTACAAGCTTGGTGCTGGGAAAGAGTATTTTATTCAAGCAATTTACGATCCTGACAAGTGTGTGCTCTGAAGGCCAGTTTTGCACGGTTGTCTCTGGCCCAAGTTTGCAAATAATTGAACATGGACAACAGACGAGGGTTTTCACCCTGCCAGGAAGAAGCCTTTCTACCCACATGGTGTCATTCTCCTCTGCAAAGCAACCAACACAGACTTCATGCGTGATTGGAGACGCTAGCTCAGCCCTTGTGGCAAACCTTAAACCTTACGGTCCTGCTTTACTGCCTAAGAGAGCAGGTACCACCAACTCCACACAGCACCAGGAACCACAGGGCAGACCTTTTAGCAGCACTTTTGCACAGACTATTGCCAGGTTGAGCTTCATTTTCCCAAGGCCATGAGATTAGCTGGAGGTAAGGAGAAGCTATCTGATGTTACATGAGATTTTACTGAGATGTGGCTTGCAGGCAAGTAAATCCAAACCATCACAATGTATGGATTCTTTCCCATGACCATCACTGAACATCAGCTTGAGGATGCAAACGCAGCTGTGTCGACTCAGCTCTACATTTTTAATACTTTTGATACGAGTGAGTTGACTTCAGCTGATTATCCTGTTACGGATTTCCAAGTAAAATGCTCACATGCTTTGTCAGAAATCCATTTTCTATATTAAAATCATGTAGTTCCCCCAGTTCTGATGACAGCTCAGCTCTGTGCCTATCACCCCATGTAGGATGCACTCAGATGGATTTTCAGCCAAATGGAAAGGTCTCAGGGACACCTCTTCAGTTTTCTTACTACAGTCTCACAGTAGAAAAGCAGCTTCATGTGGGCATCTAGGAAACCATCGTAAAGTATGACAAAGAAGCACTGTCACCAGGGAAAATGCCTGAATAGTCCCAAAGATTCTTAGGAACTATTTTGCTAATAAAACAAATTCAGGAATTACAATGGAAGGAACAAAATTTGAGTTAGATTGAAAAGAAAGGTATCAGTATTTTTCTGGCATGTTTGCTATTGATACGATTTGAGAAGCAAAGGAAACTGCAAAAACTCTCACACCAAACTTTGCTGTGCGGAAAAATTTGTCATGATGGAGAAATCACTTTCCATTCCTAAACTTACTAAGGCTGAACCATAAGCACAGCATTCACATGACTCCAGTAGCTGGAGTCACAGGATGACCCCTGCATAGAACCATGATTAATAACAACACCGCAAAAACAAGTCCTCAACTTTCATACTGTGATGTCATCTCTTGGGCAGGGAACTATTGTTTTCTTTTGCTCTCTCTTTTGGACAACTGCCAACACAATGCAAATTCTAAATAAGCATTACTGGAAGCATTTGGGTGAGTATATCCCACCAGTGCTCATATTGCAACTGAAGAAAAAAGTGCCTGCTCTCCTGCTCAGCACAAAACAAACTGCAACATAAGTACTGAGGTGTACTGTACTTTGGGGATTCTTGTTCTGTTGTTTTCATTCTCTGTACTCAAACAGACAATCAAATATACTGTTTCAGGTCAAAATATTGGCCTGAAGGATGGAAAAAAGAAAGAAAAGAAAGAAAAGAAAAAAGAAAGAAAAGAAAGAAAAGAAAGAAAAGAAAGAAAAGAAAGAAAAGAAAGAAAAGAAAGAAAGAAAGAAAGAAAGAAAGAAAGAAAGAAAGAAAGAAAGAAAGAAAGAAAGAAAGAAAGAAAGAAAGAAAGAAAGAAAGAAAGAAAGAAAGAAAGAAAGAAAGAAAAACTGAATCACCCAAGTCCCCAATTTTCCAGATTAATGAAAAGCAATAAAAGTGTTTGCCCAAATCTGTCCAGTTCCACTAGTTTCCAGAAGACGGGTTTCCCCTTTCCTTGAATCTTTTGCACTGTTGCTAGGAATTAGTGAGCTGTGAAGCTCACCTAATGAGGTCAGCATCAGGAAATAGCTCTGAAAAAACAGGTCCCAGAGGAACTATAAAGGACTCCCTCAGTGTCCAAGAGAAATCGTGGATGCATCAACACATTGTGCTGCCGGGGCCACTGGAGGAATGCACCTTACTTTGCTGTTGTTGTTCCTATAAAGGGACAGCTAGGGAAAGTGAAACTATTAACTCATCCACTGGAATTTGTGCTCAGAAAACCATGCCCCCTGTTAAAGCTCCTCATAAAAGCCTTTCAGCTAGTTGTTTCCATATGTTCCCCAAGCCCGCAGTTATTGCTTCTGAAAGGCAGGAGTAGTTAAGAGTCTGTGGCTTGGCACTGACCAGGGAGACCCAAGGACTTTGTTTTTTCTCTCCCTTTCAAACTACCAATTAACCAGTTTAATAAAACAGTTTGAATCTGACCAAGGTGTTTGGTGAAACCTCTAACCACGACAAATCCTACCAGTGACATGCAGGCTTGGCCTGGTGCAGAGCATTTGTATTAATAACACGCAGCCCTGACATTAACCACAGAACCATAGAATGGTTGGGTTAGGAGGGACCTTAAAGGCCATCCAGTCCCAACCCCTGCCATGGGCTGGATGCCCCACACCAGATCAGGCTGGCCAAGGCCTCATCCAGTCTGACCTCGAGTTCCTCCAGGGATGAGGCATCCACAGCTTATCTGGACAGCCTTTCATTTAAGACTACGATAGCTTTTTTTGGTGCTGGGAATACCACAAGCAGACAAGGGCTCCAGCCCCATGCACCCAGAGGTCTTGATGAAGTATTTAAGTTGACTGCTGGGAGCTCAGCACTAGCTTCAACCTCCTAACTTTTCTCTTCATATGAACCACCCATGACAAATATAAGAAGTGCCAAAGTCAACATTTGGTTTTTGGTATTTTCTTTGTGTTTCATTGAATCAAGGCATAAGAACAAACAAACAAAACCACCAAAACAAACCAAAACAATACTTAGACAGGAAGCACTGCAATGTGCAAGAGTCCCCCATCCTTCAACGCTATGACTTCAACACACCATTGCCATAATGCAGGGAGGACTCATCTGGTTGGTAGCAGCTCTCTTACATTCCCTGTGCTGACCACATCATACTACTGCACAGATTTCTGGCTTCAGTGGGACTCTTAGACACACGTCTTCAGTTGTACAAGGCCATAAAATCAACAAAGAAAGACAACGGAATAAAACTCTAACCTAATTCCTGTCTAGATAGAACTTAGAAATACCATATAATCCATGTTACATATACTGTAAATGCCACACCTTAACTAGGCCAAAACATCCCAAAACAAGGTCTTAGATATGTCAGAAGCAGTCAGAAGGATAAGACCAGAAACCTTTCCTTCTAAATACATCAAACTGAGTTATTTTCTAAAGGTAAGAGTTCATCTTCATTTAGAAGAAAGGAAAGGAAAAAAGTTTCTATATGAAATTTCCATTCTTTCCCACTTTGTGGACCAAGACACCACAGTGGAAGGACGCACTCTGAATGCACTCACCACAACTGGCACACTGGCACCTTCTCTTTTGCTATTAACTCAGCTTGACACCAAGCTAGTAATGGTGTAAATGCAAAATGAATGCCATCAGTGTTAATGTGATTCTGTCAGCATTCAGAGATGGCTTACTCTGATGCCCTCTGCACTGCATCAGAACATTGTTTTGAGCCATTAAGAATACACCTGTTATTCTGTAATATCTAAATGCCACTGTGCTTTGAGTGTACTACATACATAAGGTAGAAAAAATAAATGTTTATGTACATAGGGTAACATGAAGGCTTCATCATGGGGTGCCTCAGGGTCGGGAATAACTCATTCATTTACTCAATCAGCTCTAGGAGAGAGTAACTGGGTAGCACTACACTCTGCTTTGTCCATCAACAAATTGAAGCTTCATCAAATAAATTAAGAAATCATTCATGCGCTCAACACTTCCAAAAGTGTCTGGTAACAAATACTTTGGAAAAGAATGTAAGAAATGAGGTGAGCAGAGCATGAGTCTTCTTCAGACAGCAACTTCCCTCCCACTCCCCTGCTCTTCCTTTAGTCATGCTGAAGTCACTGTCACGCTCCTTTGCACTGCGTTATTCAGGAGCAGCCTGATCTTTGCTGAAGGAAAGTCACATCAGTTGCCCAGCTGAGTCTGCTACTTTGCTCAGCACTCCTAAAACTGATGCCTGGCAGGACGCCCAGGACCCCAAGGGCATTGCCCACGATTATTTTCCTCCACTTTAAATGGGCACATTATCTCCACTTTCAGCATCATCACTTTCAAAAGAGGCAAATGAAATCTTTCCCAAGAACCTGAAACCACGTTTGTGCTCCTGAGTCACCAATAAGATTGTTAGCGAGCACTTGTGTGGTTTCAATTTTGCTTTTTTGTCTGGACTGTAACAGAAGGAATGTGGAAACAAGCACCCTGCGGGGCAGCTCGTGCCCTGGTGACAAGGGGCAGAAGCAAAGGGGCACCCTCATGGAAGAGGGTAAAGCTTTGGGAAGCTCCTCCTTGTTACAGGCAACCAGGCTGAGACTTTTTTTTAAATAAAAGTTTGGTTTAATGATATGCTTTGTATCCACCCATTGAAAATCCAGCCCGTCCTGGGTATATTTAATTTGGGGTTTTATTCATATTACTGCTTAATTTTCAACTGCTTCTTTTTAATTACCAGCTGAAGCTACATAGTAAAATGGACTAGCCCTACAGGCATGTTTTTCTTTCTATTATATTACAGTGAGGCAGCAGACTAACTCCTTCAGCCATCCCAGCTTAACACCTTGCAATGCCAGCACAGCCCTTTCCAGACTGCTGCTCTTGCAGCAAAAAGGGCTGAAGAGGACATAGAGATCCACATCCTAGAGTTCCAGCTCCCAGCCCTGGGTATCAGCATGAACAAGTGCCAATTTCAAAGTACATCAACATGACGGAGCAGAAATCATGGTCCTTCAGCAGCAGGTATGCTCTCGAGCAAGGCAGATGGAGCCTCTGGCCAAGGGCAAATGGTTTGGGGCATAGCTACATTGGTTTTCTAGCCTCCAGGCAAGCACAAAATGACCTTGGTGGTGGAAATGACGAACAAATTGTCCCTTCCCAGCTCAAGGGCAGCCACTGATGTCCATGCAAGGGCAAGGTGGCACTGAAGTATGAAGAAGAGGCGTCAGATCTGCCTTTATGGCCCAGGGAGAGCTGGGCTCCAGAGCTGTCTGCACAGCACTATAGCTGTGTTGCAGACTGTAGGACTCTCACACTGGAAGCACCAAGTTGCATCAAGATCGTTCTTCTCCAGTTAGCCAGAAAAATACAGTGAACCTATGCATTAAATCACAGCAGATGAGGTTTCTCTGATCACCAACTTGCAGCCAGGCGCTCGCCTTTAAGCTTAGCAGAGGCCAAGAATCTTTACTTACTGTTCAGCGAGCTATTTACATCAGTTACTCTGCAAATAAATGCTGCTAATCAATAGGTTCAAGGAGGCTGCAATCTATTCACAGTCAAGGCAGAAGAAATTTATTACAATAATTATTTAAAGCAAACTCCTCCGTTAGCTTTCAAGGTCAGAATGATAAATGCAGGCACTGCATTTTCTACCACATACAGGGCTTCTTCAGCACAATTCTGTTGTTTATGAATTACGGGAGGTTATCTTTCTACAGACAGCTATATTTTCCTTATCATTGGGACTAAATGATCACATTATTCAAACCTTTTTTTTATGCCTAGGCTGAACAGATTTCATCTCAGAGAATGACAATGAAACCAGCTACTAGAGGGGACAGGCTATTTAGGAATCAAGAAGAGTCTAAACATTCTTGCTAGAGTCATCTGTTGCATTCCTGCTGTGAAACGTTTACATGAACTAGAGAAACCTCCTCAGATGCATCTCTTCTGCATGTGATGCACTTTCCAGAGAAGAGCATCAAGACCCCTTGTCCCCTTCCTTCCACTTCCTTCCCTAATTCATGTGAATGTGCTGTAATTTTGCCCACCCTGTGGCAGTAGGTTAGCATTTGCTGCCATCCCCTGAAATACCCAAGTTTTCAGCACACTGTTTCCCCTCTACCCATGCTTCGCCAGGTAGATTCCCAGAAATCCTGCAGTGGTTGCTGACACTGCATTCAGCTCAGACCAGTAAAGGATGTCCTAAGGTGAAAAAGCAAATCTCTTTTCTTCTGGCCCTGAGATAACAGAGCAATGCTATTTCCACAATAGCATCTGTGAGTGTAGAGCTCAAAGCCCGCTCACACACCTCAGGACAGCATGGAAGATGTTGTTTTACAGATGAAATTCTTTGCAGATCTGAGCTGGTCAGCTTAGTTTGCCCCAGCCATGCTCTTGTAACTCAAGAGATAGGGAATTCTGTCCCACATTTATATTTTGTACAAGAGTAGCTATGCTTAACATTTAATTGTTTCTCACGTTTTGAGATTCAATTGCTAAATTTTAACAAACTTTTTTGAACAGTAAATGCTCAGAATCACTTACAATTACTCATTAAATTGTTATTTACTTTATGTCTCCAAACCTTGAGTACACGAGAGAAAAATGTCAGTCAGTTAATACACAAGGTGGAAAGGTGAGCAGATGAAAAGAAAGTTTCCCAGGAAATATTTCTTACTGAGCTCTGGTAACCAGAAGGTACTGGATTCAAAGCATTAGCATTCAAACATCTCCAAGACAGAACTTCATGGAGTCTTGTTTAAGCTGCAAATACTGACTCTTTTTATTTTTATTTCATTTTATATTTCCTGATGGAGTGGGTACTCCTCTCAGCTTTTAGGGAGCTAAGTTACATTTTAGTTTGCTTATTTTCATCACAGTTTGCTTCGGGCACAAATGAAGGAAAAAGAGCTCTCCTCTTTCTCTGGTGATAGAAATTGAAAAGGGCTTAACCAAAAAGTAATAAACCCTTCCCTCTGAATTGCTAGCCCCAAATTTTCTTATTAGTTCCTACCCACACTAATCTAAAACAAAGCAATGCTGGTTTTCTCCAAGGCTGTCAGCTAAAATAAACTGTTTCTGCTCCTTGCACGCTGTGTTTGACAGAGATCTTTCTCCTTTTAAAGCTACCCCCCTCCACCAATTATATCAAGATTGTTGCCCTTTTCAGAATTTCCCATAGGCACACAGCAAAGTTAAAGCTGGAGTAAAGCTCACATGGTATTTTTCAAGCTATCATCATGAGATTCCTCTGTCCACAGAATGTTAAAGTGGAGTGAGCCCCTCTGCACAGCTGACATGGTTTTATGATGACAACAGCGCTGAAGGTGGATGGATGGATGTCAGAGCCTGCTGCTTGCAAAGACCGCACTTCAAGTGTCTTGAGAGGAGGGAAAGTTCTCTTGATGCAAGAAGCCAGCAGTTCTGCATAAGATCCACAGCAAGTCTTTCAATTACAATGGGAGTTGCTCAAGAAAAGCGGTCGAGACTTTCTGCTTGTCACACAAGCACTGAAAATGGCAGAGCAGGAGTCCCTGCAGCATCACATGAAATCCCCAAGCCATCCCAAAGCACATTTGCCAATCTCCTCTGCAACAGATCCAGAATCTCTGGCACCTAAAAACTTCCAGATGTTTCAAGCCACCTATTCAGAACTAATTTATGTCCCCCCAGCCCAGCTATGCTACATGGCCAAGAGACCAATTCCCAGCTGGCACTGGCAGATCCCAGAACCAGTTCCGCTGCCCACCATGCAAGACTGGGCATAGCTTGGCCTTTTGTATTTCCAGCTAAATACTCCCAGATGAAGGCATCGGTTCAAAGGCTGGTGGAAACAATTAAGATCACAGGAAGCCACGCTTATCTTTTTTACCTATAGCACTGAATTAATCATGTCTGATAGGGATCTGAACAGAGCAACAAGGTCTGGCCTCCGTGTCCCACTCAAGTCCCTGATTTATATCACGACCTGTCAAGAGACGGCAGAAGACTGACCAGTAGCTGCTGAATGCCTTTCTACCACCCTCCCTCTCTCCTGGGGAGATGAATATAAGCCAGGACACTCCTGCTCTGTTGAGGATGCCATGAAACCTAACCTCATGTTGACTTAAGCATTAGGCCCCAGGACTGTGTAACAGGTCACTGACAGAAAGATATAAGATAGAGCTTCCAAATTTGGCAGGCCACACACAGGCAGGCACAGCTTCCAGAGCTGTGTGTGGAGGAGGCTTCATAGCTAAGAGACACCAATTTTCAGATGTGTCTTCTGGTAGGCTCAGTGGCTGATGCTGCCTGAGATTTCTATGGGCTTATTTCCTTTGTAGGTTTCAAGGGTTGGATTTAGTTCTAAATACTTGAAAAACCAGGGACTGAAGAACAGCTCTGTCCATATAGTTATTGTTAAGAGGAAGTTAATGAAAGGAGTGCCAGAACCCACCTACACTGGGACAGGGAGTCCGAACATGTACACCTGAATCTACACCTATTCTCAAACCTTAAGCACCGATATATCTATCAGAAGTCTTGCACCAGAGGGGAGTCCTGCTAACCAAAAGCTCTGCTTTCCTAGGAAACAGAAGACCCAAAATCAGGTTTCTCCCTCCACAAGCGACACACTGATGCCTGCTTTTCATATCAACTATGACATGGGAATGGATTTGTTGCCATATGCTAAGCTTTTTTCCACCCGTGGGAGGCAAAGCAAAGGCAAACAAGGAGGCCTGAGTCAACACAAGGGTTAATTTAAGAATTGAGCTTGCTTAAAGTAAAAGTTGTCACCGACCAAAAAAGAACAAGTAGCCATTGAAGAGTAAACTGTTGAGATTTATGGGCCCCATTCTAGAGACATAAAAGGGGAGTCAATCATCATTTGAAGTTTATTTTTTTAATAAGAGCTCCTCAAACATTCCCTCCACTTTTCATTGCCAGAAACTTAAGCTTGTGGCTGTTAAAAAGTTAAAAATTAGGGGTTTCCTAAGTGGGAGCAGAATGCATGGTTGCTCTGTTTGACCCTGGCTGCTCAAGAACAGCTACTGCTAATTCCCAGAGGAAGCATCAATGGCTTGTGAAATAGACTCCTTTCTTTTCTTGTACAAATTATTCCTTTATATTTTTGAACTTCTGAACCTCTGGGCCTAATAACAACTCCACAAGAAAGAAGGAAAATGATTGAGTGTTTATAACAACACGCATCTTTTTCGATTATCATTCCAGGCTGTGGCACTTTCAGTTTAGCTAAGCCTCAGTCACAGCCTCCCTGGAAAATCATTCAGAAACAGGGGAGGGGGGGGAAGAGGAGGACACCTCCTGCTACGTACAAACCGCAGTGACTGGACATTTTGAAGACTTCCCAAATATTTAGCTTTATAGTCTTCCTCCCTCTTCCCACTTGCCACCTGCTGGAGAGCTAAGCAGGAGCTACAGCTGCCCACCCTGGTGCAGACGAACTGCAGCACATCAGGATGTGGGACATTAAAAACACTGCCAAATGAAGCAAGACAAAAACTTGAAAAAACCACCCACACATGCAGGCAAAGAAAGAAACAAATAAAGGGAGAATAATAGGAATGAGCAATCTTTTAGCCTCATTTCTTTTCAGTTGTAAATGGAAACCAATGTGACAGTGCTGAAACAGATGACAGGGTCTATTTATTTTCTCCTAAATGATCTCCAGTTGTTGGATTCTCCCCTACCTCCTCAAAAAACATAGCTTTCAATTGAAAAAGGCCACTGCCAGCTGACTCAATAGAAAACATCACGGCTAGTCTCAGGAATTGCTCGGCTTCTTCCATCAGTTGATTTAACAAGCATTAAACCCCCTATCATTGCATTCGAGATCTTTTCCTGCTCAGTACCATCACTATGTTGGTCTACACAAAGCTAACTCATAATAATAACAGATTCCTAATAGGAAGCTTGGCAGTTAATATTTGACCTAGATCCTTAGCCAGGGAACAAACCCGTACCCTCTCATTTCAGTGGTGCAGCTCCATTCCATCTTCTTAAAGGAAGGTTACGACAAACCTTAAAATCAGAAGACCCTTCTAAGGACCCAGTCCATGTAACATTTCTCTATCAGCAAGGATAAGCAGAGCCTGATTCACGGCAGCAGCTTTATGTCAGTAAAACTCAGACAAATCCTGGCTTGGCTGAAATAAATCAGCATCCCGGATGTTTTCAAACTTTTGCATTTACATCAGTTATACTGTACGTTTACAGCTGATGCTTTTTCAGGTTCTCACTGGTATAATCTAACAGTAACTCTTTCAAGCTGATGGATTTGCACCAAACTACATCAGTCCAACAACTACCCTGTGTAAGTGAGGGAATCCTGCTCCATTTGCTTATGCATTACGTTGACCAAAGGGTCAAATTAAGAGGTAGCAATTTTAATGGTTTCTTACGGCTGATGGAGCTATTTTGTTCAAAGAGCCACACTTACTCAGGCATCTTTCCTTTCCTCTTAGTTGGGGTTCTTTAATGTAGCTTCAGAAATCCCAGAGGTCAGTCTAAATCCCTACTAAATTTGCTTCATTAAATGCAGTACTGTAGCTGGAATGTGCTGGAGCTGCAGGATTCGAGTGTCAGCCACCACTGGCCACTGCCTCAACCACTGGCATTTAAATTGAAGCCCAGTCACTGTGTGCTTATGGTCAGATCTAACCCTAAATGAGTCCCTCCAACTTTGTTCTAAAATATTTATTGCTTTTGAGTTAGTACAGTAAATGAGAAAAAAAAATCTAAATCTTAAACCCAAAACAAGAAGCACCACACCTGCAAGATGAAACAACTTGCAGGAAGGAAGGAAATGGGTAACAGCAACCTCTGGAGCTACACATCTACATCACCTCGTCGGTGCCAAGCCCCCTGTTCCTTTCAATGTGACTTCTCCATGTGACTTGGAGTGTGACATCCTCCTGCAGGAGCCTCCCATGGAGCTGAAACAGTCCTATGTCCTCAATTTTGCCTTTGTTGAGTTAGGTGGATGATTTCCACCATATTTCTTGATAGGCGAAAATAAAACACGTAAGGCATTAGAGCATCCTTGTGTTAGTTTTTTGCAGCCCTGTCGTTCAAGGCTTCTGAATTTATCACCTGCTCTTACAAGAGGTGATGGGCAGGTGCAGGTCACCAAGGAACTGTGTTCCACCAAGACGTGCAAAAAAGGGACAAAGCAGAAATGATGTGAAGGGAAAGCTGAGCAATATGTTCAACCCTCAAGGAATCAATGCAGGACTTGAGATGCAAACCTCACAGGGGCAAAGCTTCTCTGCTTGGCACAAACAAGGCATTTGGGATGAATTCAAAGCACAACCAGGCTGCTTGCAGCTAGTACATTTTGTGTAAGCTCCCTACGTGTAATAACACAACCAGATCCTGACATGCAACAGAGCTCAGAACTGCACGGGTGGCCCAGAGCTACACTAGGTGCTACAGACCCAGGGTGGTGAAGACTGGGAAAATCCCAGTAGACTGCAGGATTCTGAAACCCAGAGGCTTACAGCCTCAGCTAATGAAAACTTATTACCTCAGCTCAACCACTCATTCAATTTTTCTGCTACTCCAGCCCTAATTCATACAAGAGCTCTGCCAACGTATTTCAGGACTGACTTGTAATGGAGCAAGAAGCAAAGTTCGTGCCCAGTGGTAAAGGCTCTAACTTATACTTAGAGGATGTGGGCTAGCTTTCCTGACATGGCCTTGGATAAATCCCTTTTTGTATGAGGAGAATGCGACACAATGAGTTTCGTTCTTGTGAAAGGGTGACAGGAAGATGGAGATGAGTCACTTGGTACAGCCTCACAAACCCATGTCCCAAAGGATGGTGATGCACAGAGGTGGTAAGAACCAGTCACAACAAGAGCTGTCTTCAATTAACATAGTATTTTCTGTCAGTGGCATAGCTGCTCTCTGAAGTCTGAGGCACTGCATAATTGGTCAAGAAATAACAGGCATTTCTTCTGAGCACTCAGATGGGACACCTTCAACATCAACCTTTCTACTTTCAAATTCAGTGATAAAACTCCCTTCAGCAAGTACTTGAATCACTTCTCCTCCTCGTGTCCCATTAAAAACAGAATAAAAATCACAGTCATCATTTCTCAGCCAGTAAGAGTAAGGAAAGAACATTAAAAAAACACAAACAGAAAAACACAACAGAAGTGTTTTGTTTCTGATGATATAAATTGTTCTTTTAAATCGAGTGGGCAAAAATCCACAGAAATGAGTCAGAGGAATAGGAAACTTTAGCAATTTGGTCCAATTTCTATTAAAGTACATGGCGAGCTTAAGACTGATCTCTATGGATCTTAGATCAGGCCCACACAGAGAGAATTCAGCACTTTCCAGGTCAGAACAGAAGCTCTACAGACCACCTTCCTGGACTTTGTACCATTTTTTGGTTTTAGAGACATGATTGAGAAGGTTCGAATTGATGTTGAAATTCCTGCCTTGAAATCCAAAGGGGAAAAATGAAAAGGGGATCAAACAATTCCAAGTGAAAAAGCCAGCAAAGCTGCTGAATCGGCTGCCTATGTGCCTTTCCTGTGCACTCCAGCTCAGATTTGTAAGCAAGCTGTGTCCATAAAACTAAATTCTATTTGGTACAGCTCTGCTGAAGTCAAAGGGTCACGCTTGCAACAGAAATGCAGATCTTTCATTTGTTTTTGTTATTGCCTTCTCCCTCGGGTTTCCTCCCCTGAGACCTTGCCTTTCCAGCTCCCTTTGGGCTGCTAAACACAAACCTCATTTTTGCAACTCTTCCATGGTTGATTCAAGGCCACCTCCTGCTTTCCTGGGTCTCATTCATGGACTGCTCTCGTTCTTTCAGACCTCACATCTGCTTAAGCTTTTATTCTTCTTCTGTGTTGGCTTTTTGGGCTAAGAATATGTCACAAGATTCAACCGCAGCCTATCTGTGTAAGACTGATTTCTGTCTCTTAGGGAGGAATTTTTCAGGAGCACTCAGAGTTGGCCTCACCAGAAGTTGAAGCCATTGAAAGTTTGGTTGAAAGAAAGCTGTTGGATTAGACCACCAGAGAAGGAGCTGGGATGCTCTACCCACCCAGCTTCTCAATGCGTTATAACACACATTTGTATAAAAGGTGGTATAAAAAGAAAAAAAAGATGGAAAAAACAACTTGGATTATCACTACCACCACCACTAAGCAGCATAAAGGCAAAACTTAGAAGGCAGCTTTCCAATATACTTGTTAGCAGCTTTGCACTGCTATTTTCCTACTTTCAAACTCAACCCCAAGGAAGCCTCCACCCCATGTTTTCTAACACCACAAGACATCTCACAAGTCCTTACTTTCAATTTATATCATTGCCTTAACCCTGGCTGCTATTAGAGCCACGGTGTCTGGCTATAAAAGCACGGTATTAAGCAATACATCACCAGATGCTTGCAAAAACCTCCTTGTGTCCCCTCCATCCCCCTTCCCTTCCAAGTGCCAGTTGTACTTGACCCTACTGCAACAAAGCATGGCCGGCAGAGCACTCTGTCACACAGCTCCAGCCAGCACTACAACGGGGGTTTTCCTGCCTTCCTGACACTTTTGATCTGATGGATTTTGTAGTGGTCTTGTAAATGGGAATTAGTCATGCCTGGAGGGTAAAGGTTGTCAGACCTCATGCTGAAGTGCACATGTATTCCTGAAAGGAAAACTAACAAAAGCAGATTCTGTGCCAGGGTAGGAGAGGAAGAAGATATCAACAAACTGACAGAAAACAGCTTCTGTGACTTTCCAGCCCTGCAAGGACCAGACAGCAGTGCTGGAGGAAAAAAAAGATGGGAAAAAGGGAGAGGGGAAAGGGAGAAGGGAGAATGGAGAGGAGGGGAGAGGGAAAGGGAAAAGGAGAAGGAAGACAGAAGATGAAAAAGGCTCTATGTATTGATCCTTCTATGTATTGGATCCTTCACTAATGGAGAAGGACTTATAGAAGTGGTAAAGTTTGATAGTCAGATAGTCTGGATCATATAATCCCATGGCCTACCAGTAATGCTGTTAGCACGTGATGTATTGCTAGAAAAACAGGACTGAATGTGAAAATACAGCTAACAGTAACAACACTCAACTGGTGCGTATCAGCCTCTGCCAGGTAACAGTCAGAAGATCTGATGATAACTTTCTGTAGCTCCTGGGCCAGCTGTACAGCCTTCCCTCAGGTGAGCAGATCCTGCACCAGCTCACATTGTCCGCAGTGTGAAAAGGGTTTCTGTACACTGTGAGCTGGAGGAAGGGCTGGGGGAAGCTGTTAAAAACTGAAGTCTGAATTGGCAAGTGGTGTGGCCTGACAGGAATGGATCAGGAGAGTGGTGGGGCCCAATATAATAAACACTATATACTTTTCAGGAGGTTTATTTTGGCTTAGCTCTAAGCTGGTCCCATGGACCAGCCTATTGAATCCACAATAAGTACCAAGGTACAAGAGGGTAAGACTGAGGGATTCCTTTCAAAAGCAAAGTCCTGATCTAAACAAACTAAATGTGGACAGACACCCCCAAGCTGATTTTCTTGTGTATGCTAACATGGGTCCCACTATAGCTTATAAGCATACTGGGGAGGGATGGAGTGGGAATGAGTCCTGTGCACTAGGAACACAAACCACAGTTGAAGTTACTGCAATGTAAGAAGTTAGTGTGTCACACAAGGTGTAAATAGCTGTCCACATGCCAACCCCCAGCCTGCCCAAACTGCACAGGAAGGTGGCTTGGCTTAAGCATCATTTAAGAGTCTGGGAGGTAGCTCTACAGACAGGCAGCAACTCACCCAGTTCCCACAGGTCTCGTATAGCTCAGCTCTGGATGTTACTTTTGGGTGGGTTGCCAGTGTTGAAGGGAAAGATTAATATGAAAGATCCTCACCCTGCAATAAACACTCAACAATACTTCTCACTGTTCAGCCCTATTTAAACCTATACCTGTGTATCTGCTGGGCCACCTCATTTGGTGGGCCCTGCCCAAGCGAGGAGATTGAGCTCGAACACAAGAGAAGACATGTAGAGGTTTTCCAGACGGATGCAAATTACTCATTTGCAAACAGCAAGCCAAAAAAATGGCTAAAACCAGAGAACTGTTATGCCTGGCCAGCCCTCAGGGAAACACAGTGCTTATGTACACCCCAAAGTAACATTGTGAGCTGTTATCTAGTGAAAAAAAAAAAACACAACAAAACCAACACTGCAGAAGCTCAGGCTGTCAGGCACTGTTTATCTACAGTACTTACTGACCTTCACTATTTCTGCTCAGTGGTTTTGCTGGGACGGCCTTGAGGGGCTTCACTGTTTGCACCCAGTATGTTTGTTACTGACCATGCATGAACACACTGCAATGTGCAAACTTAGCTCTGCCACCATTCTAGCAATAGTATTAGAATGGAAGGATGGCCAGGGATCATTTCTCTCAGAGAGAGACATGCTCTAACCCATTCACCCAGAACCACATAGGAAATCTGTGGCAAACCATAACTACTTCAAGAGAGAACAGGCAAATCTTTCCTTTCACTGTGAAGCAAGCTACATGCCTGATCAGTTGTACCTGATCTCTAGTTGAATGTGGCTTTTCCTTGAACAGGAGTATCTACCAGCTTCACTCATGTACCTGCTAGCAATGCCACATATCACTGGTAGGATGGGGCCAGCCATGGACAGAGAGTTTTCAAAGAGGAAGCAAAGCAGTGAGGGGATGTGGTATTTTTGTGATAACAGGAGGGCACTCAGCTGTCTGAAGTTGCTTTGAACTCCTTCCCAGCAATGAATGATCCAAAGAACTGTCTAAAAAATAAAAGGTGTTGAATCCTGAGAGAAATCCCAGGCACATGACACTTGCTTTCATGGCGATATGAGCCCAAAAAGTTGAAAGAGCAAAATTTTCCGCTCTCAAATACGACAAAATAGAGATCTATCGCCATCTCCAATGGTGGCAACAGAAAGGTCAAAATCAGAACAGTCTTCTGACAACACTAACACAGACCTGCCCTGGAAAAGCAGCATTTCCGTGTTTTCTGCAGTTTAATTTTATGCTGGAAAAAGCTCTAAGATCAGACCCACAAATGGATTACAACACAACGACATGGAGAGAACAAGATATGGGACACTCGACATGAGAATCCCAACCAGGAGTTATCCACTGTGCCACAGGGCAGCAATCTGTCCCTCAGAGATGTCACACTGCCCTTCCCTTAGGTCACAGACAGACCCCAGACTGAAGGGCCCCCTTGAATCAAGCAATAATGCCAAACAGAGATCCTATTTATAAGAAGGCCCACCTGTGCCTACAAATGTATGGAGGCAAGGTTATCAGTGGTGATTGGCCAAAGTACAACACAGGCCCCTGAATGCCACAAGTGTTCCTGCTTCAGTCACAAAGACATACTTTCCCTGAATTTTATTTATATGTATGCCTTTGTTTTAATAGTCTTTTTTTAATACTGTATGCTGAGATGACCTTGCTTCCCCAGGGGTCTCACTAAAAGCCAAACTGCACCCGACTCACCAGTGTAACTTAAAAAGTTAACCAGCGGTTAGGGACAAGCCACCTCATTCTTTCCAGCCCTGGAATCTTAGTGCATATGAATTTTGGATACTGCTGCAAAAGTGGCACATTACAAATTAGCAACAGTTTAGTTTATTAGTCCCTGAGTGGATTTATTTACGGCACAGAAAATATTGCTATAGGTTCCTCGAGACTGAGAATGTGACGTCACTGAAATTAAAAAGGATTTCATATGGAAGGCTGTGCCAAAAAAGGACTTATTCCTATTGTGCTTTCAACATGTGGTATTGTTTTACCATATACCTCTTCAGCTCGATGCCTTCGCACCTTACAAAGATCTCCTGTTGCAGCAGCTGATGCTGGATTCTTGTTGAGGTTATGGCCACAGGCACGGAGGGAGACAAACATAATAAGAACCTGGACAGACCTCCTTTCACTTCTCCAGAGAACAGGACAATGCACACTTAAGATTCTCAGACACAAATATGGTGGAACCACTTCTTGCTTCACCAAGTTCCTTCAAGCACAGGTTTTGACAGAGGAAGGGGAAGACAAGAGTTATACCAATGTATTAATTTTTGGTAGCCAATTAGAATGTTACAGTATCCCCTACTTCCAAATAATTGGCAAAGAATGACCTCAGCATCTCTTGTCTGGAGCAGAAAGCAACTGCTGGAGGATTCACATGTAATACCCTTTATTTTAATGCTGTTCCTCTGAGCTGCTGATAGACAAGGTTATGCCCATCAGCAAGACACTGCTGTTCATCCCAGCTGCAGTCTGCCCCTTCAGCAAAGCAGGTGTCACTTCCCATCTGCCAGAAGGAAAAGCTGCTGCCCAGCAGAGTTATGTGAGTTTTCCAAGGCCACACACTGAGCAGACAGCAGCTCCAGCACCAGAAACCAGGGATCCTGAGCATCCAACCACAAATGCAATCCACTGAGACCACAGCTGCCTGACACAGCCAACGCCTGCTCTGATGGGCTGCAATAAACTAAGTAAAAAAGAAAAATGACTTCAGAGGCAGAAACTGGTTTGCCATTCTGTATCCTAGGGCTTGGGCTATGTAGCAAGGCTTGGTTAATCTCCACTAACAAATTTCAGGGATGTCATCTTTATTTCCATCACAAGATGTTACTCAGAGGACTTCAGGCCACGTTCGCCAAGTCTGTTGCCTTCTGCAAGGCACAGCAGATAAAAACATCTAACTAACTGAAATGATGGGCCACCTTTTCATCTCCTGCCCACGGGAGTCGATCGGAAATATTGAATTCAACAGTACAGCTCCTCACCACTGGTCTTGAAACAGATTTTGGTATTATTTACTACATCTGTTTCTAGTGCCTAAGGTCAAGGTCCTGATTACCAAATTGCTAATTTTAATTACTACCAGCCATGTATGAAACAAAACCTGCCATCTGCTAGAGCTCAGCATAAAAGGATGCTTTATCGGTACAGTAGGACAACTCTGCAGTAATAATGTACTATAGGAACCTCTCTGCACCTACTCTGCAGACATTAAGAGTTAACTATGGCCCTGGACTGGAAGACAAAATTAGTGACATACTGAGAAGCTCATAAGCTTCTGATCCAAACCTTGATATTCTAACCCAGGTGATGGCTGAGGTTCATCACAGCGAAGCTGGTCAACAGGACTGCTTGTTACCTACAAGATTAGGTTTTGTTTCACCCCCCTTCCCAGACAGTAGTTTCACTAGAGAGTAGTCTGGGAAATCTAGCTGAGCAGTTGTATTGAACTGAACAGGTCCACCAGGATGGTGGAAGAATGACAGAATCTGTCGTCAAAGAGGCAATATTCCCACTGGTGGCATCAAAATGTCAGGACTGTATCATACTGTAAATGTCACTCGTTTCTGCCAACTTATTTTTATTTGCATTGTTTCTAGTATAAATACTCTTTTCTAAAAATGTCAGCAAGAAATGCCAGTTAAGTTTCTGACAATGATGACAAAGGGAAGATGCATGGGAAGTTAAATACTAGTTTCCCAGAAAATCATAAGGGATTTTTTAATGGAAAATATTACACTTTTGTTGAAAAATCCCTAATCCTTTGGCCACCCACCAAAGTCTCTTGGAATGAACAATATTAGGTTCGGCCAATGGGCTTTCTATACAGATCCTACTTCTCACAGAAAACAGACACACTTGGATCTAAAGAGAAATCTCACCAAGCTATACTGTCAAGAACTCAACTGTCCACCAGAGATGTTTTGATAGCATTTTTTAAATTAACTGCATTGAATATGTCACCAATGTTGACACTAGACTCGATGAACTCGCTCCACCATAAAGCATTTAGCACAGAGAACACCAGGGATCTTCTCTGATCTATAATTCAGCCTGGCATTCTGCTGATGAAGATTTTCCAGGGAAAGCTGTAACCTACACTGCTTTGCTCTAATGTTGCTGATTTATGTATGTATATGTGTATATAGATATATATTCCAGAGTTTTTGATTTCTTTTAAGTGTCTCTCTTTAATGTAGTAATATAGTTTCATCGAGGATTTTCCTGCTTTTACCAGTAAGAACATATGAGATTACCACTTTAGAGAATAAAAGGAAGCTTTGTGAAGAGTCATACCCAGTCACTATAAAGCCTGAACTATGAAGCTTCCAGTATTTCCTACCTCTGGTAATTAAAGGTACACGAAGATTTACGTAACTTCAGAAAACAGTTTTTTTCATACTCCACACTGGACTACTTTGATGACAGTAAGCATGTTTCTGATTACAAATTTTGGCATAATGTAACGAGCTATTCTGGAAACAAGCTCTTGCAAATTATAATCCAATGTGTGAAGGCATCTCAGCCCCTACAAGGAAAAAACTGCTTCTAGATTTCACCCAAGCACGGATCTGAAATACTGCAGACAGGGATTATACTTGAAAACTGTCTCCCAAGATCTTTCAAAGCTTGAAACAGACACACAACCCTGCCCAGTTCGATTTCTACAGCACCTCCTAAAGTACTGCTACTCCTAGGAGAAGCACACTTCCATTTCCAAACACACAATGACTGAATTTGGCAAAAGGACATCTACACTTCCTCAAGCGAGGTGGAGGAACTAAGCCTTCCCTGGGACAGGGGAGCCTCCAACACACGGAATCACTACAGAAGTTCTGGTTTCTCATCTCTCCCTCCATGCCACGCAGAGCTGACCCCACATGAAATTTAGAAAAGCTAACTTTAAACTGGGAAGGGGAACTCTGACAGGAGAGAGAGCTTAAATTCCCCCCTGGCTAAAGCTGTGCTGTCCACACCTGCTGATGAAGCTGGAGGTATGTCACAAAGCCGTACTATCTTGGGTCATACACCTTCCAGGGTCTGAAACCATCTTTCTCCAAAGGCAGCTCTTCATCAAAGATGTCTTGCATTCAGCTGAAATCAAGGAGTCCAAACAGATGTCACTAAATGTATTTCTTCCTTGTAATGACGGCAAATAAAAGCGGTGTCCTCCAACATGTTCTGCACAGCATCTGTAACGCTACTGACGCAAAGGGAAATCAAAAGAAATGGGGTAGGATGTTATGTATGCTGTGTGCCTGGAGAATATTTTAAACTCCCTTAGCCTCTGTAATGAAAACCACACTATCTGAAAGTGAAACAGCGCTGATTGTTAACTGTAGGTCTGTTGGAAATAAAGCAAGAGAGACACAGGGAAAGGGAATTTCACGTAAATCTAATTTCTTCTGTGTCAAACAGTGCTACTGTATTTCCTTCCATCTGCAAGGATACCCTCTGAAACGTGGATAAATGTTATTACAGTCTGCAAAAAGCAGAGTTCAAAGGGGGGGGAAATTTGGTTCAGATTTGGATTCAGCAGTTCAGAAGTTTCTTCACACTCTTCAAATGGCACAGAAAAAAAATTCTAAAGCTCTGACTTGCCAATCTTACATAAAAACTTTTAAATGAATCTGGCGGCTAGGATTTAAACAAATACTTATAAGTCTTGCTTTTTCAGCAGAAATAAGATGGACTGTTTTGTGGATAAGAAAGTGACTGGGATGAAGGAAAGCAACATCACAGTTCCTTGCTCCATCTGTGAGTCCCTGGGTGACTTTGGGCAAATTACTGCTTCTGCCTGTGCTTCCATGCCCTCTTTGCAAAACAAAGAGCCCATTTTTCTGCACCCTTTCTTGCTCTTAACTACACAGTTGCAGCCTGTGCTATGAGATTGGGTAAGAGAAGCTAAGGATGATGGTGAGCTAGGAAGCTCTGGTTCCTCCTGGGACCTCTTGATGCTACTGTGATGGACATTACATTACAGAAGCAGCATTAAGAGGAGCTTCTCATAATAGCTTCTCCTCAATTATAATTCCTAGGAAATAAGAGAACAGGAAAGATAATGCTCACTATACTCAGCTAAACAACCAACTTATACTTCAAAATAGGCTTTTTCAACCAGAAATATAGGATCTCTTATGAATGTCCCTTCTGCCCCAATCCAACCACTATGCTGCTTGATACATCAGCCCAGGAGATCTTGCAGCACACTCAGTCACACAGGCCAAACAGGCCACTACAGGCTCTAGTAGGGCAGAGATGTGCACTTATCTTCCTGTGACACAGACGCTATGTCTTCTCATTTCTCTTGAAATTAGAAGCATTTGGGGGAACGGAACAAAATAAGGAGGTACTGATTAAAAAGATGTGATGAGAGGACGCTGCAATCTTCAAAGCATGCCCCATCCAGGTTTTTGATGACTTTGAACTGGATTTCCTGGCTGCCCTCTGGAAGCTGAGGGATGTGCTCCTTTGTTTACCCCACGGTTCTGGACTCTTTGTTCAACTCATCTCCTGCTCATTGGCAAAGTCCATACGAGCACCCCTAAGGCTGCATTAACAAAACTCAAAGCCACCTGGAGCACCTCTTGGCATTTCCAGCAGTTTTCTAGCCTCTTTGCACGGAGATTGTCACTTTTCTTCCAGTTATTTTGTCCCCCTACACACATACAGATCTGTTCAGTCCTGAAGGGACTTGGCATTCCCTGCTCAGTCTTGAAGGGACCAACATATCCCGTTACAAAGTCCCAAACTAAATTCACTCCCAACAAAAAGCCATCTCCCCTTGGACAAGTAAAGTCTACCTTTCAAAATATTCACATGTTGTCTCAGCAACTCTCCTTTATGGCTGTTTACATTGGATAAGAAGTAGAACACAAAGCAACATTCAGATGGAGAAAGTGCTCAGAAGTAGTAAAGTATTATCTATTTTTTTTAGCTGAATAAATTGAGCTTGCTTTGCATTATTGCTGGCTGTCTTAACCCAGCTCTGCAAGTGAGAGAGAGAAAGAGAAAGGGAATCTTTAAAGGCGACTCCCAGGAGGACGCTAATATTTTTAATAGTTTGTGGGTTATGAAACAAATCTGTGTTAGCAGTATTATATATCTCAGCCTGAACCACTGGGGTGTTTCCAGACTCTTTAATGAAACTAAAGTACTAATACAGTGCTGCCAAGAAAGTAGATTTATTCACAAAGAAATGTTTGCTAGCAGAAATGAAAAAGGTATGAGCAGGACCACAGCATGCTAATGCACGATCTTGTCAGCCGTTGCCCCCATCACACCAGCTGAACTCCACTGCCACTCTGCGTCGCAGGTCCCACCTTTTTCCCCTTCTCCTCCATCTGATTTTGTCTTTCTTTCTGTCTTTCAGAGCCTCCAGCACAGCAATACATCAATATGGGCCCAAATCTATGCTAACAGCAAAACTTGATCTATAGCCGAGGAGAGCTGAACATAAAAAGAAAAAAACATACACAAACACCAGGGACTTCTTTTTTTTTTTTTTTTTTTTTTTTTTCATTTTACAGTGTGAAATAGGACCCAAACTAATCAATGGAGCTCAGCAGGAGTGCATAATTATTAATAGGCCCTACATGGGGCCTCAGAAAATATGCAGTTCTCTTGGAAGTTTAAAAGGTCAGTGTGAATAACTAAAACATACCTTTCTTGGTAGTTATTATGCAGCAAGAAAATAATTCATAAGGAAATCAGTTTAGCAAAGAAGAAAAAACTCATGTTCTAGCAGGGTGGCTTAGGAGTCACTCCTGTCTTCCATGTATCTTTTCTGGCAGGTTAATGGACCATGTTTTATTCTCTGCTTTACTTCCTAAAATCCATAAAGCCCAGTCCTTTTTCTCTGTTTGTTATTACAGAACTTGACTGAATGCTGCCAGATTGAGAGCAAGGATGAAAAATTGTGTACCACTTGGAAAAAAGCACACCAGTGGAAGGCAAGGCCAGACAAAACACCTTTGCACAGTGCTGCTGGTTAGCTTATTTGTTGATGACACAGCAGCCTCAAGGTCTCCTTACTTATGTGCTACTCTTCAAACTGATTTCTGGTAGCTGGCAGAAGTGAGAGTATGATGGCACCAGAAATGGCTCAGACCTGCAGAGGATCGATATGTTGTGTCTAGGCCTCCAAATAGCTTCAAGGAAAAACGCTGAGCTAATCCCAAGCTCCCTGCATAACAGCAGTGCAATGAAGTGAAGAGAGGAGTGATGATCTATGGTGGACGGCACTGCCATGCAACAAACACTGTTGGGAAGATGTTGCCCTTATCAGGGCCAGTGAATTTATATGGATTTCCAACAGCAGAATAAACCACATCAGCCTGAGGGGTCTACGGCTGACGTGTCAGAAGGAGAAAACAGGTTTATTCCTACCTCGCACCAGAGAACAAACGCTGAATGAGTGATGTGACAGAGAGGTGCCAACACACATAGGCCCATCTACCTACAAACATGGTTCCAACTGCCAGTAGCTGAACCAGATCAGACACAAGAGTTTTTTGTCCTGTTTCTATGTTGTCAAGTGCTGTGTTAGACACTGTCAGAAGGTGCACACTGTTAAATACTGTGGCTCAGTACAGAAATACCTGTGAACCAGCCAGGTTTAAGTCTAAGCATTTTTCTCAAGAGTGAAGTCATTTTATTACTACACTCTCTACCAGGCATGTGCAGCATCTGGTTAATATATTTCTGGGTAGCTCCTAGCTCTCAAAATGCTCCATCTCTTCCATATTGCAAAACACACAAAAGGCAAACTTTCCAACACTTTGCTGGGGTACCTGTTCCAAACACTTACAGGTCTGGTTAGGAGTATTTTCCAAGGAATCAGCATGCATTTTCCCATGCTTAATTTAGTTATTGGAATGTCTGCCATTTATATGTGATCTTCTTGGCTCCTGCACAGGTCAGCTACTATAAATCAGTATAGTATCACCGACTTTAACAGAGCTACAGTAACTTAGAACAGCTGAGTATCTGGTTTATGAATGCTGTTCCCAGAGCTTCATGTTAAATAGAGCCCAAGGCTGGGGCATTTAAAGAGAATGAAGAGGTTATGAAAGGTACGTACACGTCTTCCAGTTCAATATTGTTTGTCCTAGATACTTACTAGGTGATGAAAGGATAAATAAACAGACCCTAGGCATGGTGATATCAGACTTTGTTTTTGCCAGTGATATTTACTCTGTAAATGAAGCGCATGTGAAACAAATGAAGAAACAGGTGAGAGCGAATGTTTGGTTGCCAAACTTGGCCACAGATAAAACATAATGAAGATATTAACCTTGTGGACTGGAATGTGAGTGGAAGAATACCTGGCGAAGGAAATCACTGCAGCCATCAAGAGCCCTGCCTAAGCACCTGATGGCAACTAATGAAGAGGTGTGCAAGGGAATACACATCCAAAGCCACAGTGGACATGAACCTTGACAGCTTGATCCCATCTGGTGAGGAAAGAAAGATCATTCTCAAATTCAGTTTCCATGTTTTTCCCCCAATTCTGTTATTTTCCAATTCTATACAGACACGGAACTGCATCAAAGTCAGTTTGCGCACACCTACATTACAGGAGCTTCATATTCCGGATTCAAAACCTTTTCCTTTCAACAACAAAAAATGAAAAGATTTCCCACCAGAACAGGAAACTGTGAAGGGGAGGAGACAGAGCAGATGGACCTCCAACAGCCCACTGCCACCATTCTCCTGTGGCACATCTCAAATCACTGCCCTGAACCTACACTGGTGAAGAGAAGCTCCCCAAAGCCACATTCACCTGCTTGTCCCTGACTCATTTATCCCAGAAAAAAGTGATTACAGGAATACTACAGCTCAGTTCACCAAACACCTCCTTGGTCCAACCCACCAGTTTAAACTACACTGATTAAGTCCAAGATATTAGGAGAAAGAAGCTGCTCAATAGTTGGAGGAGGAATGCCAAATTGCTGCAACGTGTGGCTCTCTCTACTCCCTGACCCAAGACATCATTGTGACCTTCTCCATCTTCCAGACCTTCACAAGCAAACCAAGATCTACACAACAGCCTGACCCATGAAGCATTCTCCTGAAGACAAGATGAAAGCATAAAACCCCACTACATAAGATAACATAGTTCAAAATTAGGTGCAGGGTTTGTCACAGCTGATCTGAGCTGGAAGGGACCCCAATCGTGCCCACCGTAGTGCAGCAGGAGTCAGCCATCTTCCACAGGTGCTCCTCTCTGTCCTCAGGTTAGGGAGAATCCAAACCAGCAGCTGAGACCAGGTGTCCCACTGCAGAGATCAGAGTTAACTCCCATGGGAGCTGATAGCGTTGTGCTAACTCTTCAAACACAATGAGAATTCCTGGGGGAATTTACAATATATTAATTAGATGACAAGCTGACATATTTCTGTCTAGCGCATATTAAAACAATTCCATAAATATTTACCAGTTGAGGTCTAGAAAGACAGGGTCCAGAAAGAAAACTACAAGATTAAGAAAAAATTCAGTTAAGTGGAGATGTGGCAAATTGCCCTACCAAGCACAGTTACTCTGAGCAGCAACTCCTTCTCCCTTTTCCTTGCAGGGATTCCCATCACTGATAAAGGTGCGAAGGGCAAACTATGTCACATGATTTCTGTCTAGAACAAATGCCAAACAGGGAAAAGAGACCCTTAAGCTTGATCTCAAAAAGAGAAATGTTATTATGCATGGTTAAAATGCCATCTATCTCACATCCATTTCAGGAGCAAGGAAAGGGAGCAGGGCAGTATTCCTTACTGGGACCAAACACAAGTGCTATCAGTTGTTCCTTGCCTATTAAAGTAATGTCACCAGCAGTTTCACTTCCTAACTCTTCCCGTCACTGTCATAATTAATATATAGAGAGCATGTGGCAAACAAAATTTCCCAGAAAAGAAAATGTTGAAGCTACTTTGGCAAATGTAACCACAAACATAATTGTATGTTTGAATAAGGCTAAGAATAAAAGGCTTTTTTTCTGAAGCAGATGACATCGCTTTAAAAGGCAAGTGAGAGTCTAACTCAGAGCTACTTATTTTCAGACATCAAGCCAAACTCCTAAAATTAACTTCTTGTTATTAGTTACAGACTTCTCATTCCACCCTCCCACCCCCTTTTTCTTTCTTATTTTTATGAAGGACTTTAACGATGGTGCAAAATTTGGACTGTTTATCGACAGACTGAGCATAAGCAATACAAGCACAGAAGATGACTGTCTCTGTATTTAAGACCTTGGCAAAGGAATCAGGTGCCTGTGTTTGGGCACACTACTCAAGGCTACATTTTCTAGTGGGGTTTCCAAACCATACTGGCACAGTCTCGTTTTCTGGAGTCACCAACCTCACGTTGCCACTCCCAGGGTACTAAAAACTTTCTTCCCTTGATAGGTTCGAGCTATTAGGCATTATTTTTTTCAAAGACTGAAAAATTAGAAAGGCCGACTTATTTACTACATTAAGTAGCAGTAAGTGATTTTCCTCAGAGCGGCTGCTGAAAACGCCAGCATGGCCACAGGAAAGGCACACATCTTTAGAAGGCAGCAGAGCACCAGAGGCTCCTTCTCCAGAGCTGTTTCAGCCTCCTAATGACTGTATAATGGAGGCAGAACCCAAGTCATCTGCTTTCCTATTTTATGCAAGGTGACTAAGAAAATCTTATTTGGCTTGAATAGATTTCAAAAGTGTGCATGTATATATATATATTTATATATGAATAAGTCTCTTTCATAAGAAAAGACTTCATGAATATTTCATGGCTTTCCCCTTGGGTTTATAAGTATCTGGGTTGTATGCACTTACTAAGAACAATTTTCTGCCATCTGGGCTCAGGAACGAAGACTTTCACTGCACTTTGTTGTTTTCATCAGTACCTGCAACTGCACACGTCTCCAATGATACCAGAGCTATCTTTAGACTTCGGGGGAGCAACAAGGTGAGGAAATGACCTCCCAAAACTGCACAGCCCCATTAGCTAAGAGCCGGCATTGCCAGTTGGTTGTGTCTTTCCCCAGCTGGTTTTTAAAGAATGTTTTCTTTACCCCTGGAGCTTGCAAGATGCTGTTCAAAGGGAAAGAAAAGCACAGGGTGACCTGTGGAATTCATCTCTCATCACATCCCAAGTCTTTCCACATTTTTTTTTTTTTTTTGCGAATGTAAGTTTGGATAGACAGGCCAGTTTGCTGTCACATCTCCTCATTGCAGCTGCTGACAGTCAGACGATCTTGCTTACTTTAGGGTTTGATTTATAGTCTGCAATTAGGCTAAAAATGGATATTTTAGAAAATACAAAGGAAATCTATGATTAGTTGCAAATTGAGAGCAAAAATAGAGACGGCTGAAAAGATTTCTTTATCCAACTTGCCATTCATCTCTGTGAACCTGTCAGAAGGCCCTCACTACGTAGGAAGGGCTGCTCGCTTTCCTGAACCTCTAATCAAGCTCACAATGTCATCAACTCAAATTTATACTAATTGCTGCCCATAATGAAAACAATGCAAGCCCTAACTGCCTTCTTCCAAACTCTGGCAAAACTTGGGTAGCTGTGAGGGTTCATGGAACCTACTAAAACCTAGGCGGTGAGTGGTACATTGGGATCAGCCTGAGAAGTATGGCAAGGAGGCACTGTGAGGGTAAGGATTCAGTGTTGCAGAAACATTTGCTATGAAATGATGTAACCAAAAGGTATGTCCAGCCCTGAGAGATACCAACTCAAACTGAAAGCCAGGAAGGGATCACTGCTGCCTTCCATATCTCAACTACTCAGTTCTTCCAGAAGTAAAGGACAACATTCACGAACCAGAGAGACAACTTGTGCAGTCGGTGCTCATTTTATTCTGAGGGAAATGCTAAATCTAAGGTAATCACCTAATTCTGAGGAATTCAGAGCACATTCCAGCAAAGTCACAATGACTGCAAGAACCATCTCAAGTAATTCACCTCATGGCCTTAACATGCTCCACCTGTGTAAGTGCTTGGCAAAGGCTGTGGCTGAAACGCGGAAGGATTTCAGTGCACAAAGGCCTCCTAAAAATGAGCTTGGGTAAGTAGCCAGGCAAAACCCTTGCATATAATAAGGGGGCATGAGAAAGGTTATGCCTACTTCACAGAGCAGATTCCAATACACAGATCCCTTTTCTTGGCCACCAAAGATGTAGAACTCGGAGCAGTTTGGTGTTTATTTATACAAAAATAGCCCTCATTTTTGTTCCATGCCTTGGGGCTGTGCATACTATGATAGGAGAGACATGTTTCCAGCAATGATAAGCAGCAGACAAGGGCAGTATTCTACCCAGAATCTGCTATTACACTCCTCCCAACACAAACAGAGCAAATGAAAATTAGCAAGACATTAAAGAATTAACACTATAAGCATTTATGACCAGCGTCAATCATTCACTCACTCCTGGAGCATACAGAAGGGTGAACAAGTACTGCTGTACTCCAGGGATTAATGGTACATGACTGAAGCCATAATTCACTGTGGGCTATTTAGTGGTGAAGCACATTTGCCCTCAGCTAGGCAAAAGGAGGTAATGAGCTGAAATAAAGAAATGGGAAATATGAGCAGGATAAGGGGAGAAAACATCCTAACAAGCTGCCAGGGGAATTGCTGGTTCACCGCTCGGGTCACTTTAAGTTGGACCGGATAATGCATTGGAAAGGATCCTAGTTGCTGGGAGGTTGTGCACTGAATTCGAAGGATGAATAGATAGGATGGTAGAGCTGGTATATTTTGAGCATCTTCAGTGATATTCTCCACAAATAGCTCATGGTTCATATCAAGCCCAGGCTTATTTTCCACCTGAAGCACTGGGGAAAATCGCCAAGGAAAACAAAAATATGCTCATTATTGATACCTGGTGTCATGCTCCCTTGGTAGCTTTCTTCCCTCGTCAGCTGCAGTATTTCACAGCCACAAAGGATCACAGAAAGGTTTGAATTGGAAGGGATCTTGAAGGCCACCTGGTTCCAGCCCCTTGCCATGGGCAGGGACACTGTCCACTGAACAAAGAGGCTCATCCAACCTGGCCTTGGACACTACCAAGGATAGGGCATATCTGTCACTACCACTGCCCTCCTAAAAGTTTAAGATGAACCTATTTCAATTCACATTGCCATAGAGCAGCAGCAAGTGGGCAGCACCTCCCACCCGAGGAAAGCTGATCTCCAGCCAATGAGCACTAACAAGCCCTCAGACCTTGCCTTTACGTGAACTACTTCCAGACAACACAAAAGACTACTCAGGGCATCTCCACAGGCCCAGCTGCGTCAAAGATTTTTCTCTCCAAACTCCTCAACCTATTCATTAGGTCACCAGTATCCCAAACTAGAGCTGGGACCCCGCAGGGAGCTAGTGCAATTATTAATAGTGTTACGAGCCCCACAGAAATGCAGTTCCTTGGACAAGTATTCAGGGATCACACATATTTTCTTCTTGGAGGTCGTCTGGCAATCAGAAAAAAAGTCGAGGGTCTGCTATTTTATATCTTTTTTCCCCCACAGAGAACAAGGAGGCAATATCCAGGCAAGGCAAGGCCTCCCTAGCCTCTGCAGGCAGTGAGAGCTCATTTATTTCCATTTTGATAGAGGGAACATTGCTGAGCAGTGGTGATTTGGGAATGAAACTCAGCCAGCTTGTTACATTACATGCCCTTTTAAAACAGGAGCGATACTGCTTTCACATCTGACATGCATCATTAAAAAGCAATCACTTCAAGCAAGACTTGTTTTATTTATCACTAAAAGAAAAGAAGTGGGAAAAAGCAAGAGATAATCATCACTCATCCCTTTCTCTGCTGCAAAGAAAAAACCTACATCCAACAAGCAAGACCACCCATCTCAAAAGCTTTTTTTGTAGGATTTACACTTGGCTGATGCTTTAAGAAACATCCACTGCTACGCCTTCAACATGTATCCAGGCCTACAGTTCTGTGAGCCTGATATCCTATCACTGAGAATAATAAAAATCAGATGCTTCTACATAACAGATAATGTTTTATATATAACAGGATGTCTTTTGAGAGTGATCCCTACCTGTAGACAGTTAAGACTTGGCTTATATCCTGGACAATGACTGTTTATACCACGTACAAACAATTACACAACATCGTGAAAGCAACAAGAGGCAAATGTCTATCTTTCTTTGCATTTTCCTGCATTCTTACTTTTAACTGTGCAGTCTTCTGGAGATTGCCTGAAGATGCCAAAGCCATCAGCAATATCCAACTTTCTGGCAATGTTTCCTCCCAGTTTCAGCAGGCCCAGGGAGCCTGCAGGCTTGCAAACCAGAGATCTGGGGGAAAAGAAGTCTAAACTAACTTAGGTAATGATTTCTGTGTTGCTATGACATACACACTGTATTTCTGCTCATGTGAAAGAGGTGAGTTAACGTGGTAGCAGGGAAAAAGTCTGAAAGAATCTGAAGAGAGTTTGTCACAGCAGTGCCTCAAGGTGACCATTGGGAGTTCCCCAAGTTCATCAATTTCTCATTAATTTCCAGTTGTTTCCAGCTCTAAAAATGGATAACCAAGGACAGGAATCAATCTTCTAAGTGCTACGTGAACCTAACTAGTAAGCAGGAGACTTTCTTTCATCAAAGAGATATCCGTGAGTAAATCAGAAATGCCAGCACAAGGGTCAGCCTCGATCGTAACACTGAAAATACCCTCCTCAGCATTGCTCTTGATAGAAACTCCAATCCAAGCTTGTACATTGAATTAACTCAGAAATAACTCCAGCACCTTCACCAGAGAATTCCTGGTGTGAAGGTAAAAAAATGATTGACTGGGAGGAGGTTGACACTAAGCTCTGGTGCTGCTCTCAGCTCTAACAGTAGCAGGGTACTAAACTCAATGGCTTAGTCTTACCTATTGAACTGCTATTTTCTGTGCCCAAATAACTGATCCTTAATGAAGCTATTTATGTTAGGAAATTAAATTAAAAAGGAATGTTAGTCACCTGGGTGTTGCCACACGGCTATAATGTGTGTCTGGGAGAGCTGAGACTCATAAATTGTATACAACACACTGAATGGAGGTCTTTAGCCTGTATAATTAAGTGGCAACTAGCTTCATATTAAAGATATTACACAGACACAGAGCCACAAACAAAATGTCATATTCTCCATTTCCTGTGTATAAATCTCCACACACAGCAAAGCCAAAAAAACACAGGTTAGGCACAAGGGAGATGGGGTATCAAGGGAAAAGCTCTGGGGCTGAAAACTGACCTATTATTTTGGACCTACAGCTTTCAGAGCTGGAAGTAAAAGGCAGACACAATTCCAGAGGCACAACTCATTGCAGCCACAGTTACCACTCAGGTCTCGAGGGATCGGGGCAAAGCAGGACGTTCACCACCTCTGAAAAGAAAATCATCCATTAACCAATGCTAGGCAGTGGAGACCACTACTTTAATGGGAAACATAGAGTTTGAGGACAGATTATGCTCCCTTTCAAAATCCCATGGCTGAAGACTCAGCAATTGCACCATCTGAGAAGGCAAAAAGTCACTGCCTGTCATGTTTGGCACTGAGCTTGCTGCTGTAACCAGAGCTCAAAGTATGCATGGCTTGCCTGGGAAAGGCATATTCACACATTCCCTAAAATATAGAAAGCAAAACTGCAGATAACAGCAGCTCAGATATCAAAATAAATCTGGATGCGTATTACTTCAGTGGCTCTGAAATGCATCTTGATTTCAGACTAGAATACATACAAAATATAAAAACCTACACATAAACCCAAATTCCTGAATACAACTACACTGCCAACTAAGAGCAGTTTTGAATTACAAAAGATGTCCCAAGCTTGGCTCTGCAGAAACACAAGGACAGATTGCGTACACTATCCAGTCCCCACTCCTGCTCAGTAAAGTGCAGACGTATGCAAAGTGTGTGGTATGGGGACTGTATGCATCTCCTCTTTGCTGCTTACAAAATAACCCTTTCCACTGTCATTAACACCCACGTGGCCGAGGTCAGGGGAGACACAGAGCTCTCTTTCCCACCTCTCATCCTACAGCAAGGTGTCCAGCACCTCTGTGACCAGGAAACACTGATCCCTGGCCTTCCCTGCCCTGAGGACACTCGGGGACCTGCTCTTCTCCTTGCCAACACTATTGCTAATCTCCAGGAGGATGCACCCTCACTTAGCAGTCATCAGCCTGCGAGTTATCACTCTGCAAAGCAGTGCTGGGCTCCAAGTGCCCCAGGAGAGATAGCTCTGGTGCTATAAGGTTTATAATCCACCACTGCATCCACAGGATGCAAGATGTGGCATTTGTCGATGTCTCTCGGGACATCTCCCTCCCCACAAAGCTCTGCTGTTCTGCAGGAGGAGCAGGGCAGGGCAAACCAAGATAGACCCAGCACCGATCCATCTGCCTTCCCCAGCATTCTGCTGGCAAGCGGAGCTAATGCTTAATTATCATGAGTGATTTATTAACTTATAAAGTCAGATTAAATGGGTATTTTGAGCTGAGCGGCTGAGAAGCTTTGAAAGGGGAAAGAGATTCATGCTATTTATCCAGCTGGGGCACAAGCCACGTGCTGCAAACCCACAATACTAATTCATCTGGATTAAAAGGAATGCATCTCTAAGAAAAGGGCGTGACCACCAGCCAGCAAATGCTTGGATTAGGAGAAGTTCCTGTTTCATACAACCACACTGTCCACATCCACTTCTAAACCCAGCAGAGGAGGTGTCTTAGGACTCCATAATTTTCTCTAAGGCAGTTATGTTATTCTCACCTGTTGCATGAGGTTTGTAGGGGCTTCTGCTGGCTTCCAAAGCGTCACTGTGTGACAACATTCACACATAAAACATAGTTCCTGTCCCTGTTTAATTTTATCACTATCTAAATAAGAACCTCGTAGCCTGAACCAGAATGATGGTTTCCCTCTCCCAGGAAGGAAAAAAAGGAAATAAAAAAATGAGGAAAGCAATAGGAAACAACACTTTACATGCTTTTATCTATCATCTGTGTGGTTTTTGTTCCTGTGCCACTTGTTACTGTGGGCAAAACCCACATAACCAGATGTACTTCAGGGATGGTTTCCTAACATGTCTGTGTCAAGATGAGGCTGCAGTAATAGCAGGATACCCTTCTGATATATCAACACCAGGAACTGGAAAGCTATACAGAAAAATAATCAGTGCCATCTACTATTTTTTTCAGCTTAACTTTATGTAGAGAAGCTTACCAAATAAAGATGGAAAGAGAGAGAGGAAAAAAAAAAAAAAAACCTCTCAGGTTGACATTGGGCCCACAGTAGAAATGATCCTGCAGAGATATGAAGTATTCAGGTGAGAGGATTAAATGTCCTGGATTTATGAAGTTGGCATTCCTCAACCAGGTGTTCCCAATTCCCGACTTGCCTCTCCCCCATTCACTCCATCTCTCAGCATCCTTCTGCACAAGCAAGGAGGCAGAAGACCTGCATCGGCTAACAAGTCACCTATATCAGCCAACTTCTCTGATGGGAAAAAGAGTGTTTCTTGGTATTACTAAAGGTCAGAGCTTTGATAAGGGAAGTACCATGCTCCTAAAGCTTCAATTCAGATATTGCTTTAGCAGGGATTAAGGATCCAGAAAGGAAAGCAAGGGAGGGAAAACAGCTTGCTTGCAATGTTTGAGAAAGTCCTGCTATATAGGGTTCAGGGGTAGAAAACCAAAACTGGAAGGATTTTGCCTTGACATGGCTGAAACAAATGTGGTTGGCCTTCTTTCTTCTTTTTTTTTTTCTTCTTTCTTTTTACCTTTTTATTTTTTGGAGGGATCTTCCTGTCTTTTCTATAATTTTTTCCCATTTTCAGGCAAGTATTTAGCTACAAAAGCTTACCTAGAAGTCAGGAGGCATACCCTTATTTGTTCCCTTGTGAGAGCTGTGCTCACCTCTTCCCCTGCCCAACCCTGTTTGCCACCATGGCTGAGACAAGCTGATTCCTCTGCTAACAGTACCCAGTGAAATTTTGTCACGTGCATACACATGACCAAACTCCACCCTTCCCTCTGGCCCACGGAGGCCCTCTTTCCAGGCTCTGCTTTCTGAAACAAGGAGGCAGCAGGCAGAAATGCTGGGCACCTGGTGGGACAGGCTGCTCAGTGTGAAGCCAGCTGGAAACACAGGCTGCTGGCTCCTCGCGTGGCACAAAATCCAAGACACAATCAAACCTATAGAGAGTAACTAGCAAATCGCTCAAGCTATGTTTTTATGAGACACTTTATCCAGCCTTCTTTTCATATCCTTTACGAGGCTGCCTTCAGCCCTAGTCATAGTGAAAAAAACAAGTTATGGAAATCATAAGAAAGAAATTATGTATGGAAAAATCATTACGTTATAAATTGGTTCCACTGTTCAAAACACGTAGGAAATGGGGCACATTAAACTCAGATGGTGTTGTAGACTTTGATACAAGATTCATTACTACACTGTGACACAAGTGAAATACGTGCTAACATACCGCCAGTTAATTTGCCTTTATTTACAACGCAGACCCATCTCTGGGCAACTTCATAAATGTGATCTACTCGGGTGATTATTCTGACTGAACGTGGCAGCCTGCACAGAAATGTGCCCTTGGGAAAGCGCAGATCTTCTGTCTTCAGCACCAGTCTGTTCTGAACATGTCCCCCCAAACTTCGTTCTATACTGGTAGCAATCTCCCTGTTTTCTCCTAATCTTTTTCAGACTTTATCCTCCCATTCAACTATTTGATTTCTTATATCCAGTCGTACATGTGCCATCCTTGTGTGGTTCTTAAAGTCCTAATTGAGGTTAGAGGTGGGCGCAATGGGACAGGAGTATTTTCACAGACCGTTCTTTGTTAGAAAAGAAAAAACAACTTGCTCAGATGGGAAATGTCCATGGAAATGTGTCAGCTTTCGTGAAGCTTTCATCAAAAATATTCTGAAGCGAACGAGGAAATTTCAGCAACAGCTAAAGCTGTCCCCTGGGAAAAGGGCTACCTAAGGAGATCCACTTAAACGCGGTGGCTGTGCAGGGCGCTTGCTGCAAGAACAAGAAATCCAGGGGATCGCATTTCGCCACTGTTGAGCATTAAATTTGCTAAGAAGGGGAACTGTGTGGGAAGACGAGCAACGGACAGCTTTCCTATGAACTTGCTTTAATTAAACAGTTTAAAAATAAAATCACAGTCAATATAAAAATATTTCTTTACTGGAATAACTCAGGGAAACTATTTTTAAGACTCAACAGTCTGTTTCCATACTTCCACCAAGAAGTTTGTTGTTTTTTGTTGGTTTTTTTCCTGCAAAATTACATTCTCTAAAATAGGCTCCGCTTTCTACTAAAACGTAAGGGGCTGAAACCTGAACGAAGTGCTTTGAATATATTGAAAATGTTTCAAATGACCCAAAACAATTATGCTTTTTTGTTCCAACACAGAACAACATTTCTTTTGCTTGCTTCCCAGGACCTCAAGAATCTGGAAAATCCATCTGCCATCCAGTTCTACTCTCGGCACGAATGTCAAGAGCTCTCATGTGCTGTTGCCTAGATGGTGTCTGAACTGAAGAAGTGCTGTCAAAACACAAAGTCTCACAAACTCCTTTAAATTTCCAGTTTGGAAAGGAGCCTGATCTCAGCTAGGACTGAGGTCTCAGTGCTGCCATCGTCAGGGAGCATTCCAGCAGATATAACCTTGGTCCACCGTCCAAACTTCCCCCTACTTACCAAAATCAAGCCCTAATTTTGAATGCACAGAATTTTTCAGCTCTCGGGTTACAGTTCACTGTACTCTGCACTACCAGGTTTCACAGATGACAGCCTGCTCTCCTGCCTGTGCCAGTGATTTTCTGGAGGCATGCTGACAGACCGGAGGGCTTTACATCTTGCTGTGCATATCTGCTTTCACATCTTTCACCATCGTTTAAAATGAAATCACACTAGGAGTGAGAAGGAGGAGGGGAGGCAGTGAAGGGCGACTGAGGAAACCCTACCAGCCTTAGAGGACACTCGGGGTATACAATGGGCCGGCCTGTGACTTGATTTTCCCTCAGTTGCCAAGGCCCTGTAACGAAGGACTGACAAAATTTACAGACTTACAGTCTATAAATTGGTGGGGAAAGTCTAAACAGGGGCTAAAGAGCCTTTGCATTAGATAGGAAGGGCAAAAAACCAAGCAGCTGAAGATACATGGGATTAGAGCCTGGGGATTTTCTAGCACTCGACTCAAGGCACCAGGTAAAGAAGCCAAGCTGCCCGGCTGCTACAGAGGTAAAAATGAGAGCACCTCTGCTCACTGCTATGCTCACCAAAGCCAGGAGCCAGCCTGCTGCCCAGGCCAGGGCTCAATGTGGCTGCAACAGGAGCTGGACGAGGAGTTGCTGGATGGGCTGTCCCGATCACCCCAGCTGTGTCCCAGCAGATCACCCACAAGCAGGCTGGGCTTTGCAAACAAAGGTCTCTTGCTGCTACTGATCTGTAAGCACTCCTCTGCTGGCTTGCTTCAGAACAGTGAAAGTTTAGCAAGCTTTACAGTAAGCACATGGCTTGAATTCATAAGATCTCCCTTTATTTTTAGCTTCCCTTTTACAGCACCATTTAAATTATAATTTTTTTTTTTTAATAAGGAAATTGCATCTTTAACGGAAATTAATCTCCCAGTCCCTCTCAATAAACCTTTTGAAGCTGCCTGTGACTATGACAGAGGTAGGTATTTTTAGAAAGACCGTGTGGTAATTTTCTCTGCAGCATTCAATAATTTACAGTATCATAGCTGAAGGTAAAGATTTCCCTCAAGTATAATTTGGCATTAATCGGGCTTTCACAAGCGTATTTGTTGCAGACAGGGCACCAGCCTAGAACAGAGCCTTACCCTAAGGATCACTGGGGAGCTGCTCGGCCGAATAATAAAGCCTTATGCAAATTCACAGAGAAGAAAAGCCTGATCCTAAAACCAGAGAGCTCTCAACACAGATCCCACAACATGGGGAGGTGTGTGCTGAAGGAAGATGCACACATCCACCTCCAGCATCCTCCATGTCATGAGACACAGGAGGAAATAAAGAACATAACGACTGGAGTAAAGCAATCCACAATGATTTCTGATGCACAGACTTAGGAGACTTTTCAGGACATCCCCTACCCTCTTCCTCCTTTCCCATATTATTAAAGTACGTTATTTTGAAGCAACATTGAGAAGGCTTAAAAATAATGTCTTCTGCACCTTAGTAAGAACAAACTCAAATATAGGGTACAAAAAAAATGCAAAGCAGAAGAGACCTCACCTGCAGACTGCTCCTACCACACGTGTTCACGAACATTTGTTTGAAAATTCATTCTGTAATGTGAAAACGCACCAAAGAGCCCAACAAAGCAACAAAAATCCAACAAAGCCCTTTATTTATTAAAGAACCAACTGATATCTCTGTCAAGAGAGGCGGTGGAAGCTGGTGTAACGCTCTTGCCACCTGATCTCTTATTCCCACGTACCGCGTTAACAGTTGTGCACGCCACAGTGGCTATCAGTGCGCTGCCAGAACACCACGCGGTGTGGGAAATGTCAACATCTCGGGGCCCGCGTTCCCATGAACCGAAATTTCTCAAGAACAGCAGTTCTGGAAATTTTTCGTTACAAATGTGTATAGAATTACAGGCTGTTACAGCACAGAATAGGATACTAATAGAGGAGAAATACAGGGGGAAAGAAAAGAAAATAATTAAAAAGGAATCATTTGTTCAACTTGACGTTACGTAATGAACTTTTTATTTATTTCTTTTACAGAACCAAAGGTCACAATCGCTCTGAAATGAAACTTTCTCAACTGGATTTTCTCTTTCTGAGAAATCGAAACGGGTATGGTGTGAAGGAAAAAAACTTGATTTTCCTCAACAACAAAAAGTGGGTAAACGTGAAAAAAACATTTAGGGTTTGGCTCCATTGGAGCTGCTAGTAGACACGTTGCTGTTTGTTACGGACAGGAGCAGACACAGTGCTGGGAATGTGGTGTCCCTTGCTGATTCCACCCCTCGGCACACAGCCCGTTCCCAACCACACAAAGGGCAGCAAGCATCTCACACCAGCCAATATCCCCCTGCTTTCACTTTAAACATGTCTGCCTTAAAAATGATTATGCTGGGGTTGAAGTTAATGGCTTCTGGGTCCAGACCCTGGATGGCAACTGGCAAGTGTCCAGGCACAAAACCTGGTTAATAGAGGATTTCTGAACCTGTGACAGTCGGCACAAGTGTAGTGGAAATGCTTCCGTCTTCCTGCCCCCATCTGCTCAGGATCTCATCACAAAGACTGTCATTATAATAACTTTATTATGGACCTTCTGGGGAAAGCGGGGTCCCAGCAAGGGTTTTGCAAAGGCAGATAGGAAACTCTTTGCTCCTCGCTAGTGCAAAGCCCTTTATAATTAATGCTGGGTAAATAAAGCACTCATCTGTAAACACTTTTAATTAGAAATTGGTTAAAGCTAAACCCCCATGACCACATCGGCCAGAGGGATTAGAGGCACGTCAAGCTTTGCCTGATCAGTAAATAAGAGGCCCTTTAGTACCTTCAATCCCTGAGCTGTGGGATCTCTTTCAGCTCTCATCACATGTCATTGCACTACTCAAGCCTGCTCTCCAGGCTCAATAGAGGATCAATATTTGTCTGTACTTTCTAAGCAATAAACCTCCTTGACACAGGCAGCATCTGTGTTTGAACAGTTACTTGCTAACACATAGCAGACTTTCACCGAAGAGATCTTGAGCCTGACAGGTCACAGCAGAACAAGGGTCAGCAAGCACCACCAGCACTTTCTGGGTTTGCTTAGAGCCACGTTCAGCACTCAGGTACCAGAAAGGGCCTTGGACACAACTAAATGTGAGGGCTCAGCATTGCCTGAGGACACACACGGGAGTGATGCTTGCAAGGTACTTGTAGAGATGGAAAGACAAAGGGATGGGAGGTTAAAACAAGGCGCCCATGCTCAGCCAGCATCAGCAATAGCTAATGCCAAGCCCCAGTGATGGCTAACACTCCCCAACATCTTCTAGTTCTGCCTTGTTATTCCTAAAAAAAGATATGGAAAACGTTTTTGAATATAAGATGGGATTTCTCCATGCCTTCTCTCTTCCTGGAGGCCTCCTTATGGCAGCTATAAAGCTGGCACAGGGATGAGGTACAACAGGGAGCACTGCACCAGAGAGGCAGCTCAGACTACCAGAGACTTCCTGGCCTACAACTCCAAAAACGTTTGTTCTACTCTCAGCTTTTTGTGAATGTTATTTGACCTCTCCTTTCCCCTTTCATGCTCTCTTTCTGCGTTGGCAGTGGAACCTCAGCCTCTGGACGGCAGGAGTGGTCCCAACAGCTCTGTTCACTCCTCCCCTTCCAGCTGCAGCTGCTTGGGCCTGGAGATAACCTCCTGTCTGAGGCATGGCCACACTGCTGGAGGTAACACTGGATCCAGCCAGCCCAGCTGTGTCCTACAGCACTCCTGAACTCACTACTCCCCAGACTCACAGAGCTAGCACGTACCTGTTGTTTGAAAGACAACACAGCTTACTTAATGTTGATGGATTCAGATGACCACTTGGGAGCACACAGAGGCGTTGTAGCTTTGAAGCTGGCCCTGCTTTCAGTGAGGGATTGGAGTAGAGACCTCTGGAGATGCCTTCCAAACTGAGCTGTACATGTGGACCCTCTCCAGCTATCTGGGCTGCAGCTGAGGATGGCTCAAGCTGGAGCCTTTGGTGTGCTGGTAGCTGACAATCAGCTCTCTGCACCCACAAGCACACACTGCAGAGTCAAGCAGCTCCAAGGGAAGCCTGTCCTGAAATAACTTCTGTCTTGTCACCATCATCACCTGCATTCTTGCTCTCTCCCACGTCCAGCTGGAGGCAGGTCCAGCTCTAGCAAAAGCCAGATTTGCTGCTAATGATGCCTTATAAAGTAAAGCCAGAACTACATTATAGATCCCCAGCTGGCTTCTGATCAGAAGGCATTTCATGGCAGCACATCAAATACACCCACGTGCAGTGTAGTTGTCTGGACAGATATCCTTCCCACCCAGTGATCCATTAGGAGTCTGCAAGTGGTGTTGGCCACGTCTATCTTGTGGGATGGAAAGATTTTTGGAGATGTAGACTATGCCAGTCTTCCATCGGATACCCCATTACAGGGTCTCAAGAAATTTTTGCTGTATAGAATCCCGCCTGCCAAGTGCAGAGGAGCCTGGAATATCAATCCCACCCCCTCCTATCAACACTAAGGCTAGATGAGCTCCTGGCTCTAAGCCTCAGCTTTGGAGTAACTAAATTTCCTGGAGTGTTACCTTCACACATTCCCAAATGCAATGTCCATCATTTTCAAGCAGCTTGAATGTAAAGAGGCATCTGCGACAGGCAACTGTCAGGGTGACTTTCAACTGGAAGGAGAAGCTCCCACCACAAGTATGACACAGGGACCCACCCAGGCAGAACACCTCCAGCTTCCTAGGGAGTTTCAGTAATGGAGGATTTGGCTTTTCATTTGGATATGCCCTAAAACAACCTCTGAAGTGGGGGCAGCAGCCATTGATGTAGCTTTCTCCAGGGATGGTGTCAAGCCCTCCTCCTGGCCTGCAGTCAGACTTGGGGTTTTAGCAGGCACTCCAGTAAGTGGAAGGATAGATAAAGTAGTTGGGATTGAGGTTTCTGCACTTCTCTCTCTTAGCAGAAATTCTTAATTTTTATGTCAAATGCATAAACTCTCCTCCAATGAAGAAAGGAAAAAGGGAAATTCTCACATGGGCAAAAGCCCTACTCCAAAGGCATTTGATCCTTTAATTTATGACATACTCTCCACGTGTTTATTAATATGGTTTTATTGTTTCCTTGGAAAATCTTTTCGTACTCCTAGTTCAGTAAAATCTCTGACACTTGGTCCCCTCAGGCCTGCTGGTTAACAAAAGGGAACTGTGCCCATTTGGATTACCTAAACCCGGCAAGAAACCTTTGATTTAATACCGGAGGCCTGAAGGTCCAAGCTGCTGCTCCGCTGCCCTGGGTTACAGTGTCATCACTGCTCCCTGGGAGAGGGATCAGGGGCTTAATGGGATTTGGGGTAGAAAATCCAAGCTCAGCCTGAGGTGCATGCAACACAAGACTTCACAGAGGAAAGGGAAGAGAGCCAGATTTGTTCCTTCCGTCTTTTCCCATCTGGGACCTGCTGCATTTCTCCCACCCGAGTGTGGGAGTGGAGAAAAAGCAAATCCCACATCAAGTGTGAATCTCACTGAAACCAGTTTCCATGAGGATGGGCCCTGGAGTATTGCCCTCAAGAAAGCTGTGTGGTTCTGATTAAGAAAAATGGCACAAGAACTAACTTTAAATGGTGACTGTAGTGTCTGCAGTATTATTACAGTCTACAGTATTAACAGTGCTGTAGTGTCTGCTATTATTATGATGATGCTAATTGCATAATTACATAGCGCACATACTTGCATGATGGTAGTACTGTTCATAGCAGTTATGAACAAATAACTAGTCTGTTTGCTACAGAAAGCAAAACCCGGATGTGGTGGCAGAGATGTCAGCCAGTCCTGTACTGCCACCTTTCTGCCCCAAGAGACACCAAAGGGAAACCACAAAAAAGGAGGAAAAGCAGTAGGAAAGGGGGACGAGATCACATGCAATAGACATTAAGCTCCTTCAAGGGATGGCCTACATTGATCATTACTACAAGAAATGCTAGAACTGTTGAATCAGTGCTGCAAGAACTGCACTGCCATGACACAGCACATCCCCGTTCTAACACTTTGCATGTCTCGAGTAGGAAGGGGCAAGTTGTCCCCCACAGTTTCAAACCCAGCCCATCTCACTGGCACCTTTCCCCACACATACTGGTGTCAGGCAGGAGCCACAGCTTTAGCAGGGAGGGAGGGAAACAAACGATTTCAGAGAACAAGCTAAATACAAGCTATTGCACTGCCTGCTGCAGGCCCTGCTACCATCACAGGCTGTGCTAACACGGCACAAGGAAGAAGGCTAGAAGAAGGGATTAACCTTTCATGTCTTTCATTCTTTACAACAGTTCAAATCACTCGACTTAGTCAAGTGATATCTGAAGGTAAGAAATTCTCCCTTTTATTACTCATATTCACACGAAATTTTGAACACATCCTACATTCACTTTTTCCCCCCAGAGCGCTGGCTTCAGCGTTCATCCAAAGGCAGAATCTAACGCTTCTGATCCGACCATACTTCTACGGCGCTGCAAATACACAGGGGTGCTTGTATTAAAATTAATTACCAGGAAAGCCACACAAGTTCACAAGCTTAATCCTGGGCAAACCTCCCTTATAAAACAGAAGTTTAGGATGTCAGACATCCTTTCTAAAGATGCAGAAGAGGTTTGGATGGTAAAATACTGAAGCTTTAAGACCTCTGCTGGCAACTCCTTCAAAATTCAGTGATAGTCACAACTTGAGGAATCACATTTCCATTTCATAGGATCATAGAATATCCAAGTTGGAAGGGACCCACAAGGATCATCCAGTCCAATTCCTGGCTCCACACAAGACTACCTAAAAACTAAACTGTATCAAAGCAGAAACTCTATGCGTATATGACAGGTACCAAAGTCAAGGCCAGACTCTTGACAAGCGTGAGGGAGAGATTATGGATTATGCCGGTTAAAGAGAGCATGATTCACAGACCATATAGGCAAACGCTTTGGGAGAAAATGACTCAGGTCTGCATACTTTATGAAACATGCAGCTAATCTGAACTGCCAAGGAGTTACTGTACTGTGTATTTAAAATAAAAAAGTAAATCCAGGGGAGCAGATAACTCCGCTAGAAAGCACATTTCAAATACTCTACGGCGCATCGGGATGGATGATCACCATATCATGCAACCTCTCTGGCAACTGGAATGACTTTCTGCATTTTCCCTCTCAACTTTCAATGGGGCTGAGGAGAATAGAGTTATTTGAACTCACTCTGATGTATTCTGTCTTAATCCTGGCTCTGTTTGCAGAGTATAGATATAACAAAACCCTCCTGTTTCAGATCAGGAAGGATCTCCTCCCCCATACACATGAACACAATTGCTTAGAGGTTATTTCTGCTCTACACCACATGTGGAAGCATCAGAGGCTGTAATAGGGGAGAACAGGAGAGCTTGACCAATCTAGATCACTGCTGCAGGCGAGGTATAGAAAACAGATGCCTGACTAGTATGCACTGAATAGGTGTTCAGATACAATGACCTCCCAGCCAAACCAGCTGGGAAGGTGGAGAAAGCTCTGCTAGGGTTATCTAAGTTAGCATCATCTAAGCATTCTGCTGCTGTGGGAATCATCACTGTGATGTTTGCCTACAGCTATAGTTCAGACTCCCGGGATCCACAGAGCAGAGATATCTTTCAGTCTAATGCAGAAGGAATTTCAGAAAATAAGCCAGGGAAGACCAACCTCACTTTCTAGTCAGACCTAAGAGGTTCCTAATAAATGCATGTCTAAACTCTCCTGAATAAGCTCTTGTGGTGAAAGCTCTACATGTTACCCAAGCTGTTCTGCCTCTCCTTCTAGGAAAGACCTCACCAAAATCAAACCTGACAGCTGGGGTGTACCAAAAGCCTAGTAGTTTGCGTCCCATGCCAAAGGGGTGATAATTTATCTCCCCTCTTTTTTGTTTTCAGGAATTTCTTCCACATTTTAAAATATATATTCTCACAGACAGACGATTATGCAGGCAATCAATTGCTACCTTCTTCCTTCTTTGCCTCTCTCCCCAGCTTAGCACATGAACTGGAATCTTGAAGGAGCTCATCTGTTCTCCCCAGTTCCACATCTTCACCCCCCCACTCAGTGTATTACTTCTGACCTGAAACATTTCTTGGTTCTCCCAAATTCCCATCTTCTTTTGCATTTTGCTGCCTGGCCAGACCTGTGCTGCAGTATTACAGGAATAGTGAGATGAGCTGCCAAGAGCATTAACAAGGGACTCATATAAACTCTCCCTCTCAGCCAGGAATAATACCCCAGGTCTAGGAGTCCACTTGAATTGCAGACAGGAGGAGGGAAGGAATGGGGAACCTATTCGCTTGTTTCGCTGTTTAAACAGAAACGTGTTCTCCTAGCTGTATCCACACACTGCTTGGCAAGCAGAGGCTTATTAACCATCTTTATTGGAAATGCTGACACCACAATCCTGCAAGACATTGCTGAGTATGTGAAGTGTGCGAGACAGGGAACTGGAAATACGTACGTGTCTTTGTATCTGCATGTGAAGAGATGTCCTCTAAGAATCTTTGGGAAGGCACAACCAGGACTTTCCATTCTTTCTCATTTCCTCTTGAGAACAGCTCAAGGTGGAAAGGGTGGCTCAGTAACATCCAGAGAGCAAACAAAGTTTATGTTTCTCTTCAAGTCTTCTGATATTTCCATCTTGTCTGTCCTGTGGTCTGTACTCATGTCTCGCCTCTGCCTCTCTCCCTCTCCCGGACAGAGCACTGTGAGGCTCTGTTCCAGCTGGAACGGCACTCATCAGAGCTCCGTGGTTTCTCAACCAGGCAGAAGCCAGGTCCAAGAGGACTTAAGGCTTTTCTCTAAGCCATTACCAAAGTGTTAATATTACCACCCAGAAGATCTCAGATCTGCTTTTTCCTGCTGGATTCTTGCTAGGCCTGTAACCTTCCCTCCTTGGGGAAGCAATGGCTTCACACCAGCACACCAGCTGGCTGCCCCATTAAGTTCATGTTCCTTGTAGTCTCTCCCCAGAGATGTAGGAGGGCATCAGCTCAGGCAGTGTAATGTATCAACATTTCATGGTGGTCATGAGAGCAGGGAATCTGCAAGACCATTACTATTCCACAGAGTGGAAATAGAGAACAGTAAACATATATACAAATAAACATATACACACACTCAAACCTCAAATCTCAAGTGTCCTGAAGTCTTGGCATTCCCTTAAAAAGATTTATTCCATCCATAAAATTCCCTGCAACCTTGTGTTCTTACAAAGTCATAATACAGACTATCAAGTCCTTTCAATGTGATTAAGTGAAAGAAATCATCTGATGTAATCTGGAGGCAGTAATTAGATGTAGGCAGTGAGTCTACCCATCTCTGTCCAAGAAGAGAAGCAGTCTGGCACAGCTGATGGTGCAACAACATTCATCCTGAACATGGCACAATCCATCAGGACACAAAGCTGGGAGAGGAAGAGGCGTGTTTCCTCCCTTGCAATAACATAAGTCAACTGCATTATGCCAGTCTAAAGAAAGTATCAACGTAATGAGCTTCTGCTGTTTTCAACTGGAGATTTCAATCCACTGAGTGAAAAAAAGGGAGAGAATGTGCCTTTATAATAGGTGGGGAAAGCGAGGCAGAAATTTGCACAAAGCTTCACATAAGAATTCACAAGAAGAAGCAGTATGGAATCCCTGCTTTTTGGTCTCACGGTCCAGGAAATCTGTTCACTGGAACAAACACTGAATCACTCATCTGCAACACATGCAAGCCCCTCTGGGCTGCTCTCATTAAAATGGCTTTTCTGCAACACAGAAAACTGGTCTTGGTTCTTTTGCGTATGTTCGGGGTAATGCATCTGGGTTTTCACTTCTAGCTCTGCCACAGATTTCCTGTGTGACCTACTCTTGCTGCAACTGCCCGCTCAGCCAAGAATGAAAAGTAGTCAATGCCAATCACATAGGCTTGGTTTGAAGAGGAAAACAACTTGGTAAGTATAACAATAGCCTGTCACAGAAAAGCCTCATAAAGACCTGATCTTTATCGTAGCAGGATTTGTCCCACTGAGGCTGTCCCTCTGCTTCCAGCAGCAGCCACTTTCAGATGCTATAGGAGAAGGTGTCAAAGTCCCAATCTGCTGCAAGTGCTGAGATTTCTTCCTGACCTCAACTGTTGTGAGCTTATGCCTTGAAGCATGAGAACTGATGGCCCACGTGATTTTATTTGCACTACTGTAACTGCAGATGGCGTTCGCCTTGCTGGAAAATAATTGACCACAACATGAAAGATGTGTTGAAAGCTGAAGGTTAGCATGGCTAAAATGTGTCAAATCCAATTACCTGGGACAGAAAAAAAACCAACCTCTTGGTACAAGAAGAAAAGGTGAGTTGCTTATGAAAATGATAGCATTTTTCTTCCGTCTCTCAATTTGTTTCTTTTGGGTTTCACTGCTTTCAGGTGGTGTAAGTCGACTAGCAGCTGCTGGGAAAGCCATCTTAGTGCACAACTTGATCATCAAGTGTCTCTTTTTTTTACTGTTAGGAATGGTCTGAACTCTGTTCGGATGCAGCCTCCAACTTTGGAAATTCTCAAAATGCCTGATTGCTCCAAGCTGGCAAGAAACACGTGGAAAAAGATCACCGCACTTAGTGCTGAATATTTACCACCAGCTCCTGTCTGATGTCTGATGGGTGGGATCTGACCCTGTTTTTATGGACTAACAACATGACAGGGGCAACATGCCCATTGATGAGAAAGAGCTTTAGTTTAGGAGGGGACACGGTTCACTCCAGGGAGTGAAGGAGTGCCTGCAAGGCAGGTACGGGATGAGGGCACAGTTACAGGAGACATTAGGCTGAACAGGGAAGACACACAACACAGCACTCATGCTTTGTGGTGAATAGTTTCACCTATTTCTCAGGAACCAAGAACTGTGCTTTGACATGCAGTACAACAGCAGAAAAAAATTGTTCCATTCATTGAACACAGACTGTCCATTTCACCCTAACTGGCGATGATTGTTAAAAAAGGAAAGAGAGAATGTTTCAGGAACTAGCCAAGGAAGCGAAGGAAGAAACCTCAAATAGGAAAACATATTCCATGCGAACTTCAGAATATTATATAATGCACTACCTAAGCCAAATTCAGCCTGGGCTGGTTCACTGCCATCAAGGACTTGCAAAGCCAAAAACCAGCGCCTGTAATCAAACCATCTCACCATAAAATTTATCCCAAATGCTGCAAAATACTTTGTGTCATTCCTTTTCAGTTCCCTTATCTATCACTTTATCATTGCCCCTTCTCACAGAGGAATATGGTTCCCCTTCCAACCCACTAGTTGTGTGGCAAGGCTGCCTGGGCGGTGTCTGCATCGAGACGTTTTTGTATGTATTGGCTGCTCTGGAGGGACGGTATTCCTGTTTCTTCAGCTACATGAACCATACCCAGAATCAAATGCTCCATCAAAATCCTAAATTCACTTCAAACCATTAGGAAATTTCTTTCCTGGCCGTGTTAGTGGTGGCCTTGTTTCAACCCAAAAAGCAGATTTTTGATTGAAACAAAGACAGCACTTATGCAACTTCAGCATTGTGGGGAGCATTCCTCAGCAATACCAGTGCTGTCTTTTCTCTATTTTGTTTTCATTTCAAATATGTCTTTCTCCCTCTTTCCCACTACACAGAGGAGAAGCTTGCAGGCACTGTAGAGATGCAACACGCTGAAAACCACTGCAACCCTCCTGGTTAAAAAATAACAATAACGATAAAAATACAATATAATTAACAAAAAACTGGAATGGATGTGGCTAACCAGCTGTTGAAACCTGAGGTTGCGCATGACTGAGCCATGATAGGAAAAAGACCCCCAGCTACAGAGCGTGCTAAACAGCTCCACATCCATCCAGCCTTCCTCCAGCATCTTTGTCTCACTCTCCCATTTGTACAACATTAGCCCAGGAGCTGTTTGTTTTCACTGGGGTTTTCTTTTGCTTGTGAAGCTCTAGCCCACAGTATTAAGATGTTCTCTGCAGTGCTGTGGTTACTTCCCTTATGGCCATCTCTGAATGGAGCAATGCTTTTCTAGCATGCACACACAGATCATTATCATGCTCCCATCCTGCTACAGACCACGCTCACATACAATGGTTCTAGATGACGTTCATATATCACCACTTCCATGCAGAAAGGAAAGTCCCTGCATGCAGGAAGATTGCACTGGCTGTGGACGTGCATTGTTCAAACCTCCAAAGGCCCTCTGAGGGACTCAACACCTGGAGGATGAAATCTACAATATGCAATGATGTCCCCAACTAGGTTCAAAATACAGACCCCTTGACTTGTGAATTCACAACTCCGCAGCTTCAGTTAAATAACAAATACTTGAAGTGAAAAGATAGGTGGGATAGGCGGCTTAAAGCACACAGGTGTCAGGAAAGGAAAGTCACTTGGAGCCTCAGTTGGAAGATGAGTGAGGCTTTTTTAGAGTCATTTTTGTGGGTGAGGAGAAAATCTGGCTCCATCATCTGCCACAAAACCATCCCAGCACTGCCCTTTTCTCTATTTCACCTGGGTTTCATGAGCTTCTCCACCGTTTCCATCACCTCTGAGCACCTTCAGTTTTCCTGTGGAGATCTCAGCAGTGAAAACTTCCTTGGTTTAATACCTTCTACAATGAGAGCAACCCACTGGTCCTGCCACAGTGGCAAGATTCACCCTGAGACCTACTGAAATTCCTAACACCATGCAAGTGAACCTCTTAGTGCTCTTCAGTGCCCCAGAGAAGCACAACTCTATCAAGTTCATTCACAAAGGTCTACAGCTTCCACAGGGACTTGTTTTGAGTACTGCCCATACCACTGTATTTTGGGATAAACACTGAAGCAGCTTCTCCCTCTTCACCCAAAACTACTTTCATTAGAGTCCTTCTACTGGCAAAGGGTCTTGCAAGTCCCTCCCTCTGAATTACAAAAAAAGAGATGTTTCAATACACAGTAATCAAAAGTGAATCGGATTTGGAGAGGAAAATGCATTCTTTAGCAGTGTAATAAAACATACATTGACTTGGGATTTCATTTCTAAGTGGAACAATTGTGCCTCGGGTTGGAAGTCTTGTGAACACTTACTACAGCCTGTAGGGCATTGCTTACATATCATAAACCTCAGCTCTTCTCAATAAACATGTGTGCATGTGTAATCGTATAAATAATTGTACACATTACTGTATACAGAATGTATGTTTGATACTTAAACACAGTCTTAGAAGTCCTTAGAACAATAGGTCAAACCAGATGGTGGTGCAGTCCCACAGGAGAACATAACACAATAAAGCAGAACTTCTGGCAGAAGGAGCACAGTTCTAAGAGGAGGATAAATCTCTTGTATTTGGGCATGATGCCTCAGCATTAACTTTCCTTTTTTAAGCAAATAACATAAGTAATATTTATTTTGTGAGGTAATCCTGTTTCCTATCACAAACTTAGGCCTAGCACTACCATTACCATCTCTCTGACTGCCTTCTCCAGTACACTGTCACCTTTAAGGACACACATTCCCTCCTGCACCTCCTGCTTCCCAGAGAACAAAGACATCCTTTCCCAGTTTACCATGTATGCCACTATCTCCTTTCTCAAACTGTCCTGGGAGCTCATGAGAAGAAACTCAGGTCCCTTTCTGCCCAACTTCATCACTTCATCTGGAGGAGTATGGGTCGGCATGCACAACTTCAGTTGATCTGGGTGCTCCCTTTGCATAAGTGGAATGATACCAACTTGCACCACTTGAGCTGCAATGAGGCTACAAAGCGTATTTTTCCCACCTGGCTTCCACTCTGTAGTCCCTGGGTTATTCAGAGGTGCATGGATTTTATGAAAGTGAAGCTGATGAACTCTCCTGCTCAAATCAACTTAATGACTTCTGTCATCCTAAGGAAAAAATTAAACTAATACATCACATTGTTCTCTCAAGCTAAGATTTCATAAAGTTCCTAGGAGATAAGATACAATTTCATGCTTTTTTGTCTGCTTTCTAGAAATCTGATAAATTGTGAACGTGGACTATCTTCTAGGGTCAATTTACATCATATTTATTTAAATAAATTAAATTAAAAAATATACATTTAGAATATTCACCGAAGTGTTTCAATAGAGAAATAGAAAATCATTTAAATCATTTTGCCATAAGAGTCTTGTAAGAAGTTATTAAAAAATTAGATTTCTCGGATGGACATGCTTTAATGATGTTTTTCAAACAACAGTTCTTTTTGGCTGAAGTCAAGGAAAATCTTGTGTTTGAATTAAGGCTATTATTGGTTAATTTCACTCAGATATGAAAAAAAACAACTTTTCTTTTTGAGTTCACCCCCAAATGGTTTGTTTGAGTGTCAGCACTAATAGCAAACAAGCAAGAAGTAATTTGCCTTAGTTCCAGCTAACTCAAATCACAGGAAGCAGTACTAATGAGATCCAACTCCAGCTCAGGATTCAGGGCTAACACTAACTTGCTCCAAAAACTTTAAAGATCTCACTGTAAACGCCGTAATATATTGCAGATACAAAGAAATTACAAAACAGACAAATACGTTTGAAATCCACCACTCTATCCTCCATCAGCCCAATTTGTGCAACTTGCAAGGCAGTAGCTCAGAGAACCTCAACATTTCTTAACAGCTGTGAAGCTGAAGCAATTTTCTGTAACCAGGCTTTGGGATCATTTGTATGTCCTTGAAGATTTTTACTGTTAGCACTAATCACACCAAATGCTGGCGGATCACAAAATGGCAAGAGGCATAGTACTTACAACAACATGTTGCACGTACACTAAAATGGCTACATCTTCTTCCAGGAGTGTTATGCTTAACCTACAACACAACTGATGAGGCAGTAATACTCGTAGGACAGGTGACAAGTTCTGGAAGTTGTTTCAGACAAAATGACAGGTTTTATCGTGTTGGATGCCCCAATGGGGACAATAGCTGAGGACATCACCAGGATGTGGTATCACTGTTGTTTCACTGAGCCCGTTTTCTAGGGACTGCAACGTTATTTTGCTGCATTTTAGTGATCCCTTGTGCTTCTTGCACCAATCAAACCTAACTCTGCAAACTTTCCTTCTAGTGCAGCTCAGTGCTAGAGCACGTGCTCAAGAAAATTAATGTCTTATTCTTTCGTACACAGCTACTTGGAGATATTACAGTACTGGTAAAGTTTGGAAACATCTGTACCCTAATAGATTCTCTGTGGCCCTGTTCAACAGCCACAAAGCTGCTGAATTTCACATTATATTATTTGCAAACATGGAAAAGGAGTCTCCTGCCAGCCTTTCTAGTGTAAAACACATCAGATTTTCGCTTCCAGCCTGCAATCATCAGCACCTCCACTGTGGTGCAGGGGAGCACTCAGGTGAGAGTGCATCAGGCTTTGCTGAACTGACTGAGAAACCCTGCTGTCTTTGTAGGCATGGTATAGTCATAAGCTTCTTTGCATCGGCAAATTGTGCCTGGACACACTCCAGACCTGCAGAACAGCACGGGACCCCTTAGCTCATTCCTTGCTGCTTAAAACATCTAAACCCACTGTAATTCCACGACTAAAATTAATTGTAGGTTTCCAGTTCTTAAATCCTTGGAACCTCCAGACTGTCCCACACCTTTTCCCAGTGCTATAGTCAAATATGTAATAAACTAAACACATCTACTCAGAAAGAATCTGAAGACGGAAAAATTCACAATGCAATCAAAATCTAGGATCTCTTTTATTCTGCCTATACAGATCGCCTTCCCAATATTGAGTGCATCAGCTGGTGACTGCTATAGACATGGAAGTATTTCAGTAGAAGTTATACACTCTACCCCTCCACACTTGCTCCTGGTACCACTTGTCCTTGCCTGGGACATCCCACAACCTCTGACAGTGGGGCCAAGTCTCCTTCCAGCAACCTCAGGGATAGCAGAAATAAGTCTGGAGAGTTCTGCCAACTGATGGCAGCTGAGAACTGAGCCTCCTCTGAATTTTAATGGTATATTAGAAGTACAACGTGGTTTAAAAGAAAATCAAGGATTACAGATCAAGCTTTGGAAAGGACTGGTGTATATGCCACAAACAATTTCATATCGAGTAGTCATCTAAATAGCATCTTTTTACAGACAATCTAGTAAAATTTAACAAGCTCTCTGTCTCCAGTGCACCTCGGAGTGCAAGTGAAATTCATAATGGCTATACATACTTCAGGTTCTGTTCAGGCCCTTGACATCTGTTTGCTTAAAAATAGCTTTGGCACAAATTTCCTCAACAGCAAATCTACTTACACTTAAGAAAACATGTTGTTTGTTGTTATGGTGCATTACAGTATAATTCAGAAATGTTCACAGGAAAAAAAAAAAAGAGAGAAAGATTAGTTCTGGTTTTCTGACATCTGGTCTCTCTCTATCCTTTTTTTTTTTATTCTTTTTCTAAGCACAGCATTTTCCTAAGCAGGTTTATCTTGATGGAAATCCCTGCACATCTATACACACATATAGAGCATGTACATAAATTGTTAATAATGGTGGCATCTTTTTTTCAGAAGAGCTCTTTTTTCCTTAAATCGCTGCACAGAAAGCACACATCAGCAAACAAGGAAAGTTAACATCAAGGAGTAAAACAAGAAAGGCCAGAGAAACTGCAGTAATTTTCTTTTGACATTTATGTTTTAATAGATTCCAGAGCTTCATAATTTCTAGGCAGTCTGAAATGGCCATTTGACAGATTTTCACCCTGATGAAAAAGTCATAGACTTCAGAGAAAAAATGCAAAATAAAAACACTCTTTCCTGCACACAACAGAGTGTCCCTGAAGCATGAAAAAAAAAAAGAAGACTGACTAAACCAAAACCCAACTGACAGCACTCCTACAGCCTTCCGCAGCCTACAGAGTTGGTAGGTAAAGAGGAAAAAATAACAGGGAAGGGGCTGGATTCTCTTTTAAAACCATTAATACCCTGACTAGTGGAGGTTTGGGGATCAGTAGTGCTGTCTGTCCATCCATCACATCCATGCCCATTTGGGTACTGGTTCACGCTGGACTCAAAGCCACAGAACACTGCAGCATATAGGTAACATCAAGGGCAAGTGACATTTGCAGAATGCATTCATTCCCACTCTTCAAGTCAGCATAGGCTCAGGAGCTTTGAAGGTGCACGCCAAGTCTCATACAGTCATGCTATAAAATGAAAACTAGTTGTGGAACAATTTGTCATCCCTTTTGACAGACTGTGGTATTGTGACAGCAGACATCAGCCAGTACACTTTTAAGGTTCACTTTATGAGAGAAGGATGCTTCTGGAATTAGGGCAATTTCACTTTTCCTCCAGGCTGGGATAGCAACACCCTTATTCACAGATAATAACACTGAGGCACAAGTGAAAATGCTTGCCATGGACAGAGTGGAAGCAATGAAATGAACGAGAGGAGCCTGGCACCACGACCCTGTCTGTCACTTGGGATAGAAATCAGCATTTTCCTGCTTAGGGTAGGATTCTTCCTGCAGAAACCATGAATAATGCCAGTGTTCTTAAGACAGTTTCACTCTGGATTCCCATTACTTCTGTCACAGTGAATTGCTGACAGCCTCATTGGTGATTTAAGTGACTTCTTAGCAAGCATAAACCTCCCCTTCTTGATCTCCTTTATTCCACACTCCTCTTGGCAGAGAGGCTCGGGAACAAGAGTGGCACAGAGAAACTCAAAGCACAACTGACTGCTAAGCTCTTCAGCACCACCTGCCACTTGTGCCATCCAAAACATGCTTGGCTAAGTACTGGGACAGAACACCCATCCTCTGCTAAGCAACTTGAAATGACTTCTCTGGATCTCAGGGAGGTATTTTGCACTAATCCTGACTGTGCCACATCTGCGCTCTGGATTAAGACAGGCTTTTATTTTCCAAAGCCGTCAATCTGGTATTTTTCCATGCTCAATAAATTCACTTTTTCTATAAACAAAAAAATAACAAAGAAAGAGGAAGATGAACCATAAGATGATTTAGTCCTGAAATTTCTGGCTCCGTTTCCTTTCCTAGTGAGGGATCAAGACATAATGCTACAGCTTCATTCAGTAAGGTCTTATGGAAATCTCATTTTGATACTAAAATGATGTTTCCAAATGTATGTTTTGCTCATTGAAGAATTCACCCTCATTTATCTTTCATATTGGACAGAAAATGAACACTAAATTATTTCAGCCCAGAAAGCAAATAGCCACTGACAAAAAAATAAAAGGGGTAGATTGCCACTTGCTTTTCACGTATCTGCCTGAACACTTCAAAATACCTTCTTATTATATAAAATATGTCTGGCTAGGCTTCAGATGGGGGCCTGCTATGGATGTGTCTCCATAGCAATAGCAATGAGAAATGGCATGCAGAACTGTATGGCTTGCAATCTTCCTACTTGTCTCCTGATTTTCACGAAAAAGTTGTGGGTTTTTCTTGATAACAGAGTGGTATTAAGCGATCCATGATGTAGTCAAGAGCTGGTTAAAGCTGCAGTTGCCTTTTCTTTGGATGAATCTGGTAACCAGGGATTCAAACAAATATCCAGGAAGCACTTCACAACTCTGCTAGAAATAAAGCTGGCATAAGCAATGTAAGCTGGGGTAACAAAACTTTTTTGGGCTATTGGACTGCTAAACTGACCTGCAGAAAGTGGTGCACATGCCACAGAAAGCACAACAATGCTTTCTGGCTTGCAAATATTTTTTCAGTGAGCCTGGAGAGTATTCTCTGCATAGGTGCACTGCCTGACATATGCTGCAATGGGATTTGACAGCGCAGATGAACAAAGGCACCAGCAGAAGGGAAATCAGGACAATGGATTTGTAATGGAGACTGGCAAGTCCCACAGAGTCGACCTTTAATGACATAATTTAAAGGAAATTCCACACTGGATATCATAAGATCAGAGAAATGCTGGTTGGAAGCAATCTCTACAACTCTTCAGTCCAACCTCCCACTCTTAGCAAGACGAATGCTGACAGCAGGTCAGGTCAGCCAAAGCTTTGTCTAGCCAAGCCTTGAAAGCCTCCAAGGAGAGAGATACCACGATGGCTTGGGTAACCAGGAATGCTTCCAGTGCTGCTCCACCCTCCTAATGAAAAATTTTTCCTTATGTGTAACTTCAACCTCCCAAGCTTTAATTTGTTATTGCTCACAGCTCACTGCTTTATCATCTGGCATTCCTTAGAGTTTGTCATTCACATCTTTATATATGTCCTTCAAATAGCTGTAGGAAACAATTTGATCCCCCAACCCCCACAGTCTTCCTCGCAGTCTAAAATAGACTGCATCCCCTGCCTCCCACCAGAGGGATATGCTCAAGCCTCTTGAATACCTTGGCTACTAATGCAGAGGGCCTGAGCAGCACCACAGCGTGACAGTCCTTTTGTGGAGCTTGGTACAGCCACACAGATTCCTCTTTTTCCCTTTTAAATGTCATGTCATAGGTACATTCCTACAGCGGGGTTGATTTTTCCCCTCCAATCTATTCTCGTGAAGCTCCTCCTGCAGTGCTGCATTCAGATCTGGGGACCCAGCATAAGAATGACATGGATGCAGTGGATTGGGTGCAGAGGAGGGCCAGGAGGACCATCAGAGGCAGAGGGCTGGAGCACCTTTTCTATGAAGAGGAGCTGAGACAACTGGGGTTGTTCAGCTTGGAGAGGAGAAGACTTTGGGGAGACCTCACCATGGCCTTCCAGGACCTAAAAGGAGCCTACAGGAAAGCTGGAGAAGGACTTTTTATGGTGTATGTAAGACTAGGGTTTTTCTCTTGGCTTCAAGCTGAAGGAGATTAGAATTCGATTAGATATAAGGAAGAAGTTCTTCACTATGAGCACAGTGAAACACTGGCACAGGCTACTCAGAGAAGCCATGGATGACCTATCCCTGGAGGTGTTTGAGGTGAGGTCAGGTCAGACAGGGTCCTGAGCAGCCTGACCTGGTGAGAGGTGTCAGTAAGCGGTTGGAAGTGGTTATCTTTAAGGTCCCTTCCAACCCAAACTATCCTGTGATTTTGTGATTCTGTATTTCACTACGTTTCATCAGGGCTTCCCCTCTAAGATAAATAAATACTTATTTTACTGATATCTAAGTCAAAGTCTAAAACACTTTGGTTTATTTCTGTTTGGTTTTGGTTTTAATTCACTGCATCCTTTAAATTAAGCAGAGCCAGTGGGTCATGCACAGTCACAAATGGAATGTGCCACCCCCAACACGGGGCTGACTCACTGCCTTCAGCAATGACTCAGAGGAAGAAAACCCACCTCGCAAACCTCACCAGCAGTTCCCTCTGGCACCCTGGATTCTCCCTGACAAACCCCCACGCAAAGACTGAGCATGCCTCAGCTTGATTAGTTGGGGAGATAAGGCAAGGAACAGCCCAAGTGGTGATGGCTCTAGGCCAATGAGAAGCTACACATCTGCAAAGCCAATACAAGTGATTTCAAAGGAAGAGTAGCAGAATGCATTAATCCTAAAGAATAACACAAGTAAGTGTTTGCACAAACATGAGTCAGTGTTACTCTTTAAAGCTGCTTAACAGTTTCAGGTAATGTCATTTAGGACTGAAATATCTATTCTTTAACTTTGTCCAAATAAAGGAGAACAGAGAATGAAAAGAAAGGAAAAAGTAGTGCTGCATCCTGGCCTGGACTCTCTCACTATGAAATAGAAAGAGGCTTCAAAAGTCACTTGATTTTGCTTTCTCCTGATACTAGCTGTCCATTTTGTAGTCTCCATACTCTTTGGAGGATATCCCTTACCATGTACTTATATTGCAACGCATACAGTGATTCCTGACTTCATTTCAGAAATTGATGCTGCTAACTAATCAAAGTAATTCAAGGATGGCGGTATTTTTACACTATTTGTAGTAGTTGAAGATCTGCCCATGTCCTGCCCTCCTTCTCACCTGTTTGGGACTAATTGCTTTTTTAGATGAAAACAGAAAGTAATGCATTCATTACTTTTTTCTATTGTACTTGTGATTATTCAAATTAAAGCACTAGTTTTGATTCTATATGGTATCCCCAATGACCTTCAAGCACCAAGTAATTCAGCTGAGTAGTATGCACAAAGAACACCCTAAGTTAGTTGCACAAGGACCAACAGAGGAGGGACTGATGTTATCTGGTTTCAATTACCCGGTAGCTAGCTGCCTCTCCCACCAGTCAGGCTCTTTCCACCCCAGTGAGTCAAGATGGGAGCGCTCAGCCAGAACTGGCAGTCTGAGGAGATGCCCTCTGAATATGGCTGTACTGTCCTTAGGTAACAAAGTAAGCCTCAGTGACGAGATACCAAACCCTGAGATTGTCAGCATGGGATGAGGTGAGTACCACATCGGTCTGATTCAAAGATTAAGGAAATAAATGAGGAAATTCCTTTTGGATTCTGGGAATCGCATCCTATCCCACAGTAGGATTATTACTGAGTGCACAAAACTGTCTTTGGACCTACTCCAAAGACCACTGGAGTCAACCGAATCTCATGAACCATCGTTAACAGACACTGGATTAGGGTGTTGCTGGCATATCAATAGTGTAAAAATCACTAGTGTAATATCTTTTCCATTAAATGCTTCTGGGTTCGTTCCAAGCTCAAGATACAGAACACAAAATAACTTTACTCTTTATAAAACGAATCCGGAGCCCCATATCCTGACCAAGGCCTTTCTCTTTTCTTTGTCTTTTCTCTTTTACCAAATAGCCACTGCTAGCTCTGCGGAATGGAATTCATTTGGAAAAAAATCCCTCAAAACAACATGAACTATTCTTGCTCTCTTTTCTTATGAACGCATATGCTTAAAGTAATTCCAAGCAGTTTAGATTTCACTAATGACGGAAAGCACTGAGAAATGAGGATTCTTTTCTGCTATATTGTTACATAGGAAACATGATTTACTCCTGCCCCATAATTTCTTATTTTAACATAATAGTATTTTTCTTATGGAGACATCTTTTTCTTTTCATTAACAGATAATAAAGAGAGGACCGCTGTGTTTAATGTGGTGTGGAACTTTTAAACAATAGATACTTTTTTTCCCCAATTCTACATTCAGAAAATATTTATTGGTGAAATGACAGTAGCTAAATGAGTTATAGAAGTCACAGCAGAGCTGAAGATGAGTTGATTGCTTTTCCAATTGGCTAGAACCAAGTATATAATGTCACTTTTGTTGCACTGCTTTCCCAGTCCCCATGTTTATCTTACACATGGCCCCACATGCAGAAACAAATGTGCTTTCATAGCTGAAGTAATTATGAGCTGTCAGCTGAGCTGCCATAGCAGGCTGCATGCATGCTCTCAGCACAACTGGGAAGCTGGGCGTGTTGGTTCAGAACTGCTTATGGTGGCCAAATCTTCCTGGTGGCAACGTGGATACTTTAGCTCAGCTTACTGGTGGTTACTGGATTATTTTTAACTGCATAAATGCATTTCTGGGCTCCTGCAAAGCCACCGGCAGCAGGAATGGTGCAGGTCTTAGGCCGCAACTAAACTGGAAGCTGGGAATGGAAAACATACATGGTGTTTTCCTGAGGAAAGACTCATTAAAAATGTGAGTATTTCGCTTAGTGTCGTGCTGTGCCACCTATCACAACTTTCTCAACATCTCTCTCTTAGCTTCCCAGCAGCCAAATGAACCCACCAAGCCCAGCCTCATAAACCTGCCACAACCTGCACCCAGGGATCCAGGCGAGGTGACCGAAAAGCCACATCCAGCAGTAAGACATGCAAAGCAAACTGCCACCTCTCCCACGCAGAGGGATGAGGGGGATTTAAAGGCTCTTGCTGGATGATCAAAGGCTCTGGGCCTGACTCAGTGCCGAGCAAAGTCAATGGAAAGCCTCACATAGACTGCAGTGGGCTGTGGATGAGACGTTGTATTCATACGCTATTATTACTGTAATTGATTTATATGAATGCCATGTGTACTAAAACAATACAAAAGAGCAGAGCATTCAATAAATAAATAAATCTTAATTACATCTTTTCCAAGTAACATGTCACAAATTTCTGGTAATCTGAAAAACTGCTGGTCCAGATGTCCACCCCCTCCCTCCTCGTCTCTCCCTGCCTCTTGGTCAGGCTCACTCTATACAGCATTTGGAGTGCAACTAGAGGGAAATTACTGCATTATTTGCTGTCCTTCTCTGCTTTTCTTCCCTTTTCTCTCAGTGCTATTTTTTTCCTCCCGAATCGCTGGAATAATTTAATAAAGACAGCAAAGAAGCCAGATGTTTCTGTTGTAGAGACAAGCTCAGTACCTATAAGTAAAGGAGGGGGCTTAATAAACACGAAGTGCCTATTCTTTAAAACGTTCCAGAGTTTTGCATTCAATTTTCATTTCAAAATCTGCCAGAGCTCTTCAAAGATTTTGTTACTTTTCAACATCATAATGTTCCTATCAAAGCAAGAACTCATCAAATCCATTCAGTAACAAAGCTACTAATCCCAACCTTTTCTTCCAAGGCTTTTTTTTCCATGAAACTTCATAGCATCAGGATGTCCTGCCACAGTTTAAGAAAGCAAGCCAAGAATTCCATGGGATATAGTTTTTCTAAGTATGCTTTACCCCTGCTTGCCAGTTACAAAAAGATCAATTGATTTCTAGCCATTGAAAAATAAAATTAAAAAAAAAAAAAAAAAAAAACCAGAAACAACACATAATTCCAAGAACAGTCACCTTTTTTAAGGATCTGTAAGAACTTTGCCAGACCAGCATATTCACAGAATAGCAAAAACACATGGAACTTTAGAATAATAAAGTTGAATAAATAGCAGCTTCATGACAGATATTGTTGAATGACTTGAACCTTCCCCTGCATTGCTAGCCAGCCACCAGATACTATGAATATTTTGCTGTCTGTGCTGCTTTGGATGTGTATCCCCAGCTGAAGAACCCAATTGCTGCTACCAAATAAAGCACAGTTTCCTAGGACAAAAAAACATTCTATTTTCAATACATGTGCTGCAAGGTATACACCTAAAATCTGAATTATTGTTCACTCTTACATATAAATATATGCATATTTCACCCTCTATCATATATAAGATGAAAGTTAACAGTGATGGAAAGTCTTCCATTTAACTTCATACACCTGTGCATTATGCATGCACCACAAATGGGCTCCAAGCAGACTGCTGCTGAGAATACAAATAGCTTTAATTTTCTGTCTCTTAGGACAAAATTGACCTTATGCCACCAATCTCATCAAATTCCTGAGCAACAAATTCCACTTCCTCTCAATCAGTAGGACTGCAGTCACCAGTTCCACCACCACTACCCTACCAGGGGAAAACATCCATTCTCTAGGTGACAACAAAATCCAACCTGCACTACTAGTTCTCCCCAGCTCTCTTGTATTTTCTCAGAGATGTTCAGACATTAGCTTCAGACTCACTATAATTAAGGCTTGCTGTCTTTTTCCCCGAGGCTCTCTCCATCTGCCTCTTATCCCTGTAAGCAATACCCTGCTGCTTATCCCACAGGCCCATCGCATAGGTGGATGTCCTTGTCTAGTGGACCACTCCATAACTCTTTACGCTCAGTTTGTCTTCCAAGTTTTTCCAGCAAATTATGTGAAAGATATGGTCTTCTTTTTCATCCAGACAGTTAAACACTTGGTCTCCCCTCATCTCACGTTGGAGGCAACACATCTCAGCTCAAAAAAGAGCTTGAGTAGCACAATGATTCTGGACACAGATCCCTCCCCACAAATGCTACGAATCCCATCATTCTGACGATCTTGCCAATGCATCTATTTTGTTCTCTTTTTCTCTCTGGCTACTGATTGTCTTCATCACCAAGACTGTTCTAGTGCATCTTCTTTCTACTCATGATCTCTCACTTGGTATCAAATGGTTGGTTTACATTTTCAGTTGTCCCACGATACCTTCTTCACCACTGGCTACACGTTTGAATAAAGGAGCTCATTTATCTCTCCCGCCCCTTCTACGCATCACTGTATTCTCTGATCCCATCTTAAAACTTTTTTTTTTTTTTTTACTTAAAATAAAACTAGTGAGAGGCTCAGCTGCCTTTACCCCAAAAGCGCTGCAGTGACAAAGTCAATTTTCCTTTTTTCTTCACACACCCATTTTCTTGCCAGATGTAAGACATCTGGCACAAACTCTGCCTTTAGGATGCATTTGTGATTGATGCTACTGCATTACAAATCCGGATTTAGAATTCATTCTTTTCCTATTCACCACATTTCTATTGTTAATCAAAAAGGAGAGTATACATCATTTGATTCAAGCACTTAATCACAAATTAATAAATAATGAAAAGTGTGTACTTGCAGTTTATTTATTAACCTGTGGCATAGCCTGCATTCCCATAAATTGTCCATTGAACAGTTACAAGGAGAATTACTGCTGTTACAAAACAGTATTAAGACAACAGCTATGTCTGGGCATTTATTATGTCAAATACACTCATTTAGAGAGCAGACATCCAAAACCACACATCATTTGCAATATGGCAGAGAGGAGTTAGTGGTCATCTATTCAAACAGAACATTTTATTGTGCAAAAGAGAGAATTTATTGAAAAGGAGAACTTGGAGAACTCTTACTCATTGATAACATCTATCAGTTGTGTATTTCCTAAATACACAAAGTGAAAATAAATGAACATATACTACAAAACTTCAGTCCTGAGCAGTAAACTTCAGAAAATGCGATATCTGGTTTTCAAAGACACAACCTGACACACCTATGAGGATTTTGCTAACTTAGACCGTTAACTCCAATGTTTGATTATGGACAAGTTTTACAGGACCACTGCCTACTTGTAAATTTCAATATATATAAAAGAAGAATGTTTGGGAAGCCTACCATTGCTCCTAGAACAGGAAAAACACAAGATGTGGAGCAAAAAGCAGTAAGAAAAATCCACCGCAGAGTGATAAACCCTTGGTATTTTAATTTGGCTGTGAGGGGTGACTGAACACAGAGATAAAAGACAGGTCCAGGTAGAAATAAAAAAAACAAAATGACAGTAAAATGAAATTGAATGGCACAGATATCAAAGCATGACCTGGGAAATAAAGCAGGGGGTATAAGATAAATACACAAAAACCTGCACCTTTTTTAAGAAGCAGAAGTAGTCAAAATGTTTCGGATCTTAACATCCTGCTGGCTGTTGCATTTTTTTAAGAGCAGGTATTATCCGTCCTAAAAAAGTAGTGTAAATATTTCTGGGACAAAAATGCGTGTTTAATGAATTCTAGGATTTTTTAAATCCTATGCTTTTACAGATACTCTGCCAGCAAGGGAGGAAAGAGGCTGTTTAGCAACTTTGTCCTGTCTGCTCTCCAGAGAGTCATCCCTCTCTATTCCCTGATTGCCACAACATGCTATCAGAAACTGTGTCAAAAATTTTTAAGTGGATCTAAGCAGTAACGTGAAAGGTGGCCTCCATCAACTGGAATACACAGCAACAGCCCTAAAAGCGTTCACAGCTTAATTATGAGTACTCGAATTTTCCCTGCACATTATCCATGACGCTGTCTCAGGGAGACTTCAGTGAAACACAGGATAGGATAAAATGGTTCCTATGGGTAATGAATGTGGGCAAACCTAATTCGGAGACCAGGCACTACTTAGGCAGGGTTTATTTTTCAGGTTTTTGCTAGCAGCTAGGATATTTGGACTTCAGCCCACTATTGCCTCAGCAATTTGTTAATACAAATAAATAGTAATAGCGAGGTACCTAGTAATGATTTAATTAAGCACCAGACGAGCTTGGTAGCATCACCCAAGATTTTAGAAACACTAGTGATGCTACTTGCTATTGCATTAATGCTTTCCTTTACTATTCAGTGTAATTTCTGTATTAGATGAAGGCTAAGTGCAGTAATCTCTCCTCCTCTTCTTTCAAATACAAACTATCCTTTTAGACCTTTGCACTTTTAGAAGTCCAGGGGAGTATTTTCCATTCATCTGACTGAATGTGGGTCAACCCTCAGTTTGGCAAGGGAAATAGAGCAGGGAAAGAGAAGTACATTTAGGAAGAATCTTGACATGTTTTGTCAAAGAAGAAAATGCTTCAGAGCACGGGACAGGAAATAACGTGCTCACGGGCAGTTTATTCCTCTGAAGCAGCTCATATGTTGCAGCTGAGATAACAGGAACTCAGAAGGCAACATTGGAGTGGAGTTTCTCAGGTCCCACAACTGGGGTTTTACAGCACCAAGAGCTGCAGCTGAGAGAAAAGATGGCTTTTCAAGGTCTGTCCGCTGAAGGTACTCACTACTCTTCTTCATAAGCTGGGGCTGTTTTTTTCAATGGTAAGTGCTACTGCTCACAGCTGCTTTGTGAAGCGTTAAGTTTGCTTTTCAGTAGGGCACTTGACTTATTTTCATTCTCTGTGGTTTCCTCACAGAAACCAGACACAAAGCCAGTGACGGATAGCCCCACACCAGAAGGCCATTTCAGCAGCCCACGCGGCATTGCCATGCAGTGAAAAGGGTGCTTGGCTCACAAAATCAAGTGCAGCACTAAAGATTGATCAGTTCTGGAATTCCTGTCTGATGCACAGACCATTAAGTTATGCAAACATGTTAATTCACAACACAGAATAAAGCAACTGCCTCCTGCCTTTCCAGGAATGTTTAATCTGGGGCCCAGCAGGGAGATAGCATTCTGTTAGCATGAACATTTTGTTAGTTTTAGCAACAGGGAATGTAAACTACAACAGAAAAAAAAAAGTAATGAATGAATATCAAGAAGGAAGCTGAAGGTTAAAATTTGTGTCCTCCAATAAAACAAAATGCGTCTGAGAGACTAAAGTAAAATCTATTTTATTCTTTTCCAAAAGTCTTAAGTGTGCCATAAAGATTATCTGTAGTGCTTTAAGCCCAGATCTCCAAAACGAACAGGACCTGATCTAACTGAAAAGGAGCAAGGCACCTAAACCTAATGGAAGACTGGGCCTCTGTTTGCAGCTCACTATTGGCAGGTACCACGTAAATCCAGAGAGAAAATGGTATCTATACAGATCTGATTATTTAAATACAGAGTGGATGACAAGAAGTGTTTGCACTTCCTTGAGGCCGCTCAAGGTGGGCCAAGATAATGCAGGAATTTCCAAAGGTCCTATGAAGAATGTGAGCTTTTCCAGCACTTGGAAAAACTCCTAGGTCTCCTGGGCGTTCAGTTGTTATTTTCCCTACACTCATTTATCTCACTTTAGCACTCCATCCACTTACAAAGGTCTTGTCCCTAAAACCAGCATGATTATCTTAATATCACGCACTTATCCAAGCATCTAATTTGATTTTCAGTGAGGGCTAGCAGTAAAGGGCACATAGCAGGAGAAGCAATACAGTTAGCAGGCCATCCAGCACACCATCAGCTTTCCGTGAGCACAACACACCCCATCTCCTCTGCTTCCTGAGACTACAGAGCCATGAGCACCTCAATAGCCCCAAGTTTTGTCAACGTGCCTCCAGCAAATCTACACCGTACTCTGACTCCCCATAACCAAGCAGCAACAAAGAGCTCATCCACCCCACACTCTGATTAGCACCGTGCTTTGTTTCCTGGCCGCAGATGCCAGGCTTCAGGCCTTTCCTAAGGCAGGACTCAGCCTTGTTCTCAGCTCCCTGCTCCCACTGCTTGCACAACACAGCAGAGATTAGAGGGATTTTCCCTTCTTCCCTCTTCCAGAAACATCAAGTGCTTTCTGCTAGATCAAAGCAGAAGAAAATTAGCCAGTCACACCTCTGTCTGATTGCGCTGACAAGGCAGTGGCACACCAGCTTCCCAGAACAGCTACGTGCATGCTGCCAGCTAGCCACAGGTGCAACCTACTTCAACAAGCAGAGCTGTCCATCACACCTGATTCAAACTAACAAGCTCAGACAAAGAGGCCCACTCCGTGCCAGCTCGGAATCTATAAAGCAGAAAAGCTATGGCAGATGCAGTATTCTAACCCCATGTTTGTTTCCTTAGCCCTCAGTGGGCCACAGAGAAAAGGCTGGAGACACTGTCATCTCTAATGGGTGCAGAGATGGGTTCCTTCCATGCCCCCCATATCTGGGCTTCTAGTACTATTAGGGGAGACTACAGCCCAGCAGACTGCAGCCCCAACATGGCTCTACTCCCCAGCCCCGTGATGAAACATCAGCTGAGGTGTGAATTCTGCATGCCTGTGTACACCTCTCATGCCATAAATATCTTCCTCCGTCTCCCCTTGTCTCCTCTGAAACCTTCACAAGCTTGAAGAGTTGGTTTTGGTTAAACTTCCTAAATCATTCCATTATTCTCTCCTGCACGTGCAAATGCAGAAATAAAGCGATGCAAAGGGCAGGAAATGCTTCTGGTTTACATCCCTGGTGTTTGGTTGGATGTGCAAAGTGGGTGAGAAGGAACTTAATCATGGTGGTTTTGAGACTATGAGGAACACACCACGCTGCTTTCTGACCCTAATTTATATTAAGAGTTGAATCTAATGGTACAAATACCCCAGTGGTATAACAAACTTCCTCTGTAAGCTACACCAACAATCAGTTTCACATCATCTCCTCTCCTTCCCCTGACTGCTTTTATAGTAAAGACACAATAACAAAACAGACATCTTTTTAATAAACAGGCCTAACCCCTTGTTATTAGATGATAACCAACCCCAGGATGTTACCAAAACAGCGCAGCGCGTGCTGTTAGCAGTAAGTACACCAGCTCCAGCCCTGCTTTTGAGCCCTGTCAAACCACTTTCTGGAGGTAGCAAAGAGCATGAAAGCCGCTTCTGATCAACCCATGTCCCCAGCTCACATCAGCATGCCTAAAAATAAACATGTTGTGGCCTGACCAGTCATTATCTCATTGCGCACAGCAAGGCTCTCACAAGGCAGAGGCAGGAGGCCAAGGCAAGGGATCTAGTCCAGAGCATCCTCCTGCAAGCTCTGGGCAGAGGGAAGGCAGCAGTCTCAGGAGAGCTGTACCAAGCTGTGCAGTTAATTCTTAGCTCTCTGCTTGCATACAGCATGACTTAAAACAACTCGCTCTCATCTTCATTCAGTGCTGGAAGAGCAGCATTGTGCTGAGGCCAGCCCAGCCCCTAAACTGCACTCTGGTGAGGCTCTGTCCCTCTCATCCTGAGCTACAGTGCATCTGGAGGGCAGCCAACAGCGCCCAAAACATTAGCTATGCAAGTAAAATAACTTCCTTTGCCCCTTGTTCTCTTACACGCACTTCAAGCCAGAGCTACCAAGGGATGCTCAGGCATTTGCTTTCTGCTGAGCGCACCTCGGGTGACAAAGCTCTCATCTCAACAGCAAGCCGAATGAAAAATGAGAACATCTCCTACAAACAGGTCTCTGCTTCGTGACACCAATCCCTCTCTACTAAGAATTACTGTGAGTGGAAAGCTCAAGTGGAGTTTGGTTCAAGCTTAATGAATTATGATCATTTTCCAGCACATTGTCTTGGCTGATAAATCACAGCTTCACGCACCATTAGCATGCAATGATTGGAATATTTAATCAAAGGCCAGCTTTTTGTATCTTTTACCTTTGAAAAAAACAGATTTGCTCATTGGAACAGTTTTGAACCATTACACACACTTATCAGGAAAAATCTTTATTTTATGTCAAGTGTCGCAATATTTAAAGTTCCTACAGCCAAGCAAAGTTTGGGAAAAATAAGTGGATCACTGATCTCAACAGACACAAAAGGATTCGGGATGTTATTTGAAAGACTGCAGAGAAATTAAAGTAGAAGGAGAACAAGCAATTCTACATTGACAATCAATTAGAAATGCTAATTTGGTCTATGCTTGGATCCCTGAATAAAATCAAGACCCTTTTGTTCTCACATGCCATAAAACCCAAGTTTTGAAGACAAAAAGTATTACGATTTTGTTTTGAAGCTCAGAGAATGCTCCTCCGACTATATGTGCTTCTCCATTCCAGAGTCACATCTATGTATGCTGTGAATGCCAAAGCCTGTGCTTAATTCAGCCACAAAACTGTTGGCAAGAAGGGCCTTCGCACTTGAACGTCCCGTCCTCTTGTATCTATTTATGTTTCAAAATGGGAAAAAAAATCCTCACTTGTTTCTGCAACATGTTCTCATAAGCCTGAGGAAAAACTGTTTGGAAATGGTTTGTCAACAAAAGTATAGAGCTATCAAAGGCAAAAACACCTCCTACAGAAGGGTGAAGCGAAGGTATGTAAAAATGAATACAAATCTGCACTTAAACAGGGTTTCATAACTCCCTCCTGAGTACAGTTTGTGCTCCTGGATAGGAATGATGTCTCATATTTCCAGAGGAGTGGGTGCTTTTGTTTGCTTCTTGAAATGCTTGGTTGAACAGCAGTGCAGAGCTGTAAAAATCAGTTTATTTTAATGCGCTTTATGGGTCTGATTGTTAACAGAAAAGGCCTGAGGGTTGTGCGATTCTGTGTTTCTGCACTCCTGCACTAAACTTTTATGTGTGTGATCTCCCACACTGAGTAAATGCTGTATGTGGCCACATGAAGCACTTGTTGTGCCCTAAACAACTTCTGTTTAGGCACAGCTACAACAACCGCAGCATCAGTGCCATCAGCAATCACATGCCAGAGGATTTCCACCTCCTGAAGAACTGGCTCTGGGAACAACACAGGCTGCACCCGGGACTGCCATGAGCGGGACTGCCAGGTGCACAACAGCACAGGAGAGGTTGCACAAGTGGTACAGCAATACAACAGAAACAACATTTGGTCAAGTAGGGGTAAACGCTTCTATTTGTCATTCCTTCTCTAAGTTCTGTTCCCCTTGATCTTGTCATCCTCTCCTTGCCCGAGAGCCCCTTCTCTCCAGTTCTTCCTGCCTTTAAACACACGGCAGGAACCTGAGATGTGAACTTCCACACTTTTACGGTTTCCAAATCCACGTACAGATCCAGTCTGGATCCAATTAAATCAGATCTTCTGTGGTGAGTAAGAACAAGAAAGACAGTGCTCAGCTTTGTGATGACAGCAGTGCTGTAAATCTGGCCCTGATTTCTCTGCTTTAGCCCACTCTTCATATGAACCCTTGCTATCTGAGGCAGATGCACAGGATTTGTTCTTTTTTTCCTGAGTGAAGGAGATGAACCCCACTTGAAATAGCAGAAGTCAGAATAGCAGACTCTGAAGTTTCAGCCAATATCTACATTTTGCAACCTGAAAATGTGTCAATGAAGTTAAGTCATCTCCAGTGGATCTGTAAGACTATTGCTCTGAGCTGCCACATGTGGCTCCAGAGACACCAACAGAATAGGCAAAAGCTTGCATCCATCCATCTCATGTTTCCCAACACTTCACATCAACATCACTATGCTTAGCACCCTAAACAGATTTGTTTGAGATGAATGGTGATCGGCACACAGATATATTCACATTTTTTACCAACCTGAATTCTGATATTCTGGAAAGGTAAGGGGTCAATATCAGAGACAGCATCTTTCCTTAATCATTCAAAGATAAAGTAATGCAATTAAATTACTTTGTTAAAGGCTCCCGACTTAAAAGGCAAACACGCCGATATGCTTTCCAGATCTCAGCATGAACTCTCTGTAGTTTCCCTGGAAAAAGTTCTCTCCCTGAAAAAAATCACCAGGTTTTGAACCCACACAGGAGGAACTCACAAGAACTCACAGCCACCTACAGACAAGAGACCTGTGACTCAGGCTCTGTGCTGCAAGAGTAGCAGAAACCCACATACCACCACATCCTATATCTCCTCAGAGTTTGACTGGACAGACTAAGTGCTGTTCTCTAAACTGCCTTCTCTCCCCTCTCAAACAATAACTTTTGCCAGCCATGGCTAATCATCACCTTTTCCTATCTGATCAGGTGGTTCTTTCTTCCAAACCCCCTATGAAGGGTGCCTCAAGCAGAAGCCAAACAAAAAGCCTCACTTATGAGACAGTCAATGTGACAGGCAGAAGTAGTTCACATAGCTCTCTGTCAATCCCTCTTCTTGTTGTTTCTGACGAGTTTTGTTAGGAAGATTCTTCAAGTCCAGGAAAAAGTTTTTATTCACACTCATGGATACGTAAAGAGAAGCCAGGATACATAAAGAACTAGAGATTTTGGTTCAAATGGCTCAAAGCAGGTATTAAAAAGCTCTTGAAATTTTGTGCTTTCCTCTGTATTTGTGGAGGATGAAAAAGTCTCTCCCTCTGGCTGATCCCAAAAGTCTTCCTGAAACTGAGAAGCTTTCAAAGAACTTAACTGAAAACAATATATTTCTCCCCAAAGCTTCCATTTCAAAGAATGAACATCAATGAAAGCGTTTTTTCAACATACTTGCTTCCATCTATGTGAAATTATGTGCATTTCGCACTTCTTTTGCCAAGTTTTACAGTATTCCAATGAAGTTTGCATCTCACTTTGTGGGTGAATCAGGGAGCTCAGGCAGACTGCTGTGTGACCCGCTTGGTGGCAATGTCAAAGACCTCGTGTTCTGATTTACACCACACTTTGAGTTCTTAGATGCACTTGCTCTCCCGAGAACTTTAGCCTGAAACATCTAACCACAGACCTGGAAATGATTCTAAATATATTGCAACAAGTGTTGTTAATCACACCCACTCTCTCATAGCCTGGCCTGTAAAACAAGAACAGAGTGAAGAGGACTTCCTACTTCCCATATACTGGCAGCAAATGTGTTTCCTGTGTTGCTGAGCTATACCTTTCACTAGGAAGGGATGCTCTCTAGTGGTTAGAAAATGAGGCTGGAAAAATAAAATGGTCACTTCCTGTCTCTCCAGCAGTACATTACATACCAAGAGGTAAGCTGTCCCATTTCTCTGTGCCTTGGTTTCCCTGTGTGTCCACAGCTCACAGTAAACCCTTTTATTTATGGGAATGGCTCACATGAATGTTGCTAAATATTTGAAGGGGAGGTTTTAAGTTCTATTGCCAAGTTGCATTTGGTCAGAGTAACAAGCATTTAATGGGAAAAGGTGAAAACTGGTACAAAGAGAAAGATCTGAAAAGCTTCCGTCAGATCTTCCCCCCTTTTTATTCTAAGTCAAGGAACTGCTCTTTAATTTGATTGCTCCTTATCTCTACCTAGGGCACCACAGATTTTTATATAATTAAAATTTCCTTGACAATTGCCGAGGATTTACAACGTGAAATGTTTCAATTTTTCTTATATTATGTCTTGGCATCAAAGAATCTGCACTCGTTTTCTAAGTATGGGATAAAGACGATTTCTAGTGGGAGACAAATGAATCAAGACCTTGACACCCCTATTTTTTTTCCCCTCTTTCTTTTTTCTTTTTCTTCCCTTTTCAAAAAAAGAAAAAAATACATCTGGTTATTATTGAACAGAGGCTTTCATGTTTTAATGATAAATTGTCTTCTCCCGCTGTAACAATGTCCCCAGACAGCTTGTCTTGGCTGAAATGTCTTCTAAGAGCATCTGCTTTTGATCTATAGGGGTTTTAAATCTTTGAATCTAATCTCTAGCCTGACTGACTTGAAAGCTGATTTCCACAAAAGCAGAGTGTGAAACTTGTAGAAACCCTTTAGTGGAATCATTTGAAATTGTTTAAAAGACTGTATTGACAATAATCAGTACGTCCTTACGACTGTTTTCTGGATACATGCATATATATAATATATAGGAGAGACATAAGAAAGGAATTTAACAAATGCCTCAGTGGTATTTCCATGTAATCTGCATACATTGTGGCTCAATGCTCTAATAAAGAAGGACTGGAAGCTTTCCAGAGCACAATATTTATGCCATGTATATCAATTAAGATAATTGCCAATTATATTGATATGTCAATTAAAGTCAAGTGACTTTAGAAGAGTTATGCCTGCTATTAATTTAGTCATGTGCATAAACTGTATGTGCATTTATAGGGATTCAGCTTAAATTTCTCGATGCTGCTCACATCCAGTACATCCAGCACATAATTACCCTGTTCCTTTTGCTCGTTCTGGTCCGTTTTAAGCTACAGCTCACTATGGACTGTTAAGAGAGGGATGACAAAAGTTAACACAGAGCTCTCCGCTGGTAGCACAGAGCTGGCACACAGTCCGCCTTCACTTAATACATGGAGAGCAGATTTTGATTTCACCCCAGCATAAATGAAAATTGGAGCTGACCAGTATATGTGCAAGATTTCTGTGGCAAAGTAGAAATGACTGCGGTCACATGAAAGAGAACCTCTTCATGCTGCAATATACATACATTTTGTGTGTGTCTGTGTGCGTCATAAGTATCCTCTAAGAGCTCCTTTGTCTATCAAACCCCACATAGTGTTTTGAAACACATTAACAGTGACAGATCCTCATCAGATGAAGTTTAGGTTTTACTGCAATTGAATGGAGGTTTGGACAAGTTCAAGACAGTCTGAGGAGAATATTTCTTCTTGATGAACTTTCTGGTTAGAATGTAATGGAAGCCAGACCCCAACCTCCCAGGCCTGAGGTCTGCAAAACCAAATCACAACAATTGACGAGGTTTTGCTAACCCAAAGCACCTCCTGTTTTCTCATTACAAAGATGGGCCAAAAGGGGCACCTTTATTCAACCTTTTACTCCTTGCACCTTAGCAGAAGTGCTGCAACAGGACTAAATGATGATGCATCTCCAGTATCTCCCATTTCAGGTTTGCATTGCCAAAATGATAACCCTGTCAGCCAGCTTCAAAAGGCCCTGAACACAGCCTGTCCCAGGCCGTCCACAGACTTCTGCTAAGTTCATTGTTGAAAATTAATTCTAGAGACTCCACTAAAACTTCTAACTATTCCTGTGGCTGACTGGGCCAGAAACAGGATAGAAACAACCATTCCATAACCTCTAAGCACTGTTGCTTCAGTCCAAACCAAAACTCCAAAGCAGGGATGGGATGTGAAAAGCAATCAAAAACAACATTGCAAAAACACATAGCCATCCTAGTAGTAATGCTTGATTTGGCTTTGGTCCTAGGCACGAGTTAATATTTGGGAAAAGTGGAGTTATTTCCTCAGATTCATTTGCCCATTTTTCATTAGGAAAGCATTTTGATACTCTGCAGTCCAGTGCCTATCAATTGTTTCTGACTCGACGAGAGAAAATTGAACAAATTATTTCTAGGATGTATTTATTCTATCAGTCCAGTTTTATAACATGGGCTGGAAATGGGCAAGAAGCCTTCAGCTGAGCCAAGAGGCATGCCTACTCCAGGAAACGAGCATTGCACAGGTCAAGCATAGAATCTGTCTCTAGTGTGATGATCATCAAATGATAGGATTCTCCCTGGACTTCAGTGCCAACACCAAAGGAACACCTCATGAGGCATTTAATAAACTGAACCATTATCCACAAGTTCTTCCCCTGTCACAGTTGTTGTTGCTTCGACTCAACAAATGCCTGAGCTGAATTTGAGATCTCTCTTCCCAGATGCATTTTCTGCTGTTACATGGTTTATTTTGTGAAGTAGAAACCAACACTAAGAGACTGCAGCTGCCAAACACAAACAGCAATACAGCCCAGCTTTCTTGTGCCAGTTTCTGGCAGAGACACCAAGAGCTGCTCCATGGCATTGCTTTGCTCCAGCCAACTCTAATCAAAGGGGAGATTCAATGGGAGTGCACCCATTGCTTCAGCAGGCAGCACGAAGCCCGACAGCTGGCTGCAGCTGGCAGCACACGTCCTCACTACACTGCGGTATCACTGCAGATTTGCTAACCCTCCTGTTGAGTGCAGTTATGCATTAGAACAGCTAATACGCGGTGATTTTGCCTTAAGCTTGAAAGCACCAGAGGTTAAACAGATTTTGATATAGGAGCCTACAAGGAACACTCTATTTAAAAAGCCTATGCATCACTGGCTACAACTGAAAGGATGATGAGTGGTAGGAGGAGATGAAAGGTAGTTCAGACATGGGTATGATGACAACAGTAAAGGGAAATTAAATACACTGCAGGGAAATAGAAGCCATAATCATCTTGGGTTTGCAGCTCATGAACAGTGAAAAGCTTATGTGATGAAACAGCAGGTAGAAGTGCCTTGAGACTCAAGTTTTAAGGCCCCAAGAGTTTAAACTTGACATTCAAGCCCTTTAAAGTTTTATGAGGGCATCCAATAATTCCTCCTGTTCAGTCCCACCGCCTGATGTGCTGGTTGTTTGATTTACACACCTTCCTGAGTGTACAAAGAATTTCAGGGAAAGCATGCAGAAACCATTGTAGGCCTGTAATTAAATAGCTCTCATGCAGCTTAACCTCCCTGATAATGAATGTTCAGCCTCGTTTCAAAAGGCCACAGCATCTCTGGCTGGTGAAAACTGACAAATCACCACCAGGGACTAAAAGCTCCAGGACAGTTTTTACCCAGAGAACTACAATACACCCAGTCCAAAAATGTGCTCTCTGCTCTTACTAATTCAGATAGGGATTTACACACTTGGGCATCCTCTCATTAAAAATAGAAGCCTGGACAACACCCTCTGCTAGCAAAGACCTTTCAGCAGAGATCTGCAGCTATGCCACACCTACTGCCATCCTTCATCAGTGCCTATGCCACACAGGTACATGAGCAACACACCAGAAGGCACTGGAAACACAAAACAACAGCATCAGCTTTAGTGACCAGGTCAGATTAATCAACAACATAACAGAACCTATACCTAAAAAAAAAAAAAAAAAAAAAAAAAAAAAAAAAAAAAAAGCATTCTACTAATTTTATCCTTGCCCTGGTTATACTAATTACTTTTCTAATTGCAGCTTATTAATTACACTGGAATTGTACAAAATTAATTATTATTGTTATTTATTAATTATTAATTTAATTAGTTATTAATTATTATTGTTAACTATCTGGTTGTGCAGTAATGCTGCTCCTGATAGATACCAATCTTCTTCAACCTTAAATAAAACTGACGCTGCTTTAAAAAGTATCGAAAGCAGTGAGTGCTCCTTCCTTCCTTTTCCCCACCTTATCTGTTCTTCTCTCTTTTATAACTGCAGAAGATATAGATGGCCAGCATTTCCAGTCACAGCCATGAATTTGACACCACTGATGAGACACCTGACAGCTGTATCTTGACCACTTCAAGCAGCTTCATGACTGGCAATAAACCAAGCACACACACTTTGCGCTCCTTCCCCATTACTTGCGGGACAATTTCAGACAGACTCTGGAAGATGTTTGCAACCTACGCAAACATTTCAAGACTGTCTGGTAATGTAGAGTCTGCAGCATAACAGGGTACAAGCTTCTATGAACTCTGGAAAATGCGTTCACAAAAATTCTCCATAGGAGACATGGGAGAGCTATCACACCCCAAATCAGAGATGCAAACTTCAGAGAATGCTTAGCTAGAGGCATCACAAAAGAAGAGAAGTTGTCTGTGCTAAGATCCCATTTATTGAGCAAAGAATAAGGGAAGTTTGCCTTGTTCTTGCTGTGAAGAAGAGTAATGCAGGATTAAAAATCCCCTGTAACACATTTATCATTTGGATGAATAGAAGATGGGCAGCAGATATCACCCATTATGGTTTACTAGCACATTCCATTTGAGAAGGGAACAAAGAAGGAACACTTTGTAACAGATTATTTTTGAAAAGATCAAATGGATTAATAATGTAGAAAGATAGGTGAAATGCATATTAGACCAGAATTTCTAACATACGTCCCCAGATACTGGGGACATCAGCCTACAGTCAACACTGTCAGACACAGCCCAGCATAAGGCCTCGATTGCCTGTAAGAAGCACTTTGCCAACTTTTAACAAATCATATCAGTGTTGTCTTGTGCATGTGTTTTTCATCAGACAACTTGAACTTCCCATTCAATGTTTTTTCTTTCTTACAACTGAGTTCCCTTTGCCCTATCTGACTGTGCCTCCTTTGGGCCCACCTGTCTCAGCTCCTGTCTGATAATTCTTAAATGTATAGGCCAGTTTCCATCAAACTAATGGGAGAATAAGGTCATTAACTTTCACATCGTCAACCAAGAAAAGTAACAAAGTGTGGGAGGAAGAATCTCAACAAAAAAATAATTCACTAAACAAACAACAAGGTTGTAGCACAAAATCAACCCTTACTATACAGGGAGAATACAGACTAAATTAACTTCCAGTAGAAGTGTGATCAGAGCTGATCAAACCTCGAAAGAACAATACACAAAACAAAAAGGTGATCAGGGGACTGCTCAGCATCTGCAAATTGAGTCCTGTGTGGCTGTGAACATGTTGGCCATGCCCAAGGGACGTATCGTAACAACCAGCAATAGCCAGATGGCTCCAAATATCAGGCCTGATTCTGAATGATCTACTGAAATGACACCTTTTTCTGCAGTTGTACCCCTGTCACAACACCAGGCACTTGGGATGGCCCATTTCTGATAGCTCACTGCACCCAGGAGATAGTGAGCTTGCCTTCCAGTGTCAACATACCCATGGCCTCCAGTGCTTCAAGCACGTAAACTGGAAGCAAATCAACAAACAATAAGGGCCATGCTTCTACTCTTCAAATCGTGAGCCAGTTCTGCCTTTGATGCTATACACAAAGTTTCCGTGTTCTTGTTTTTCTAATTCCTGCTGATTTGATTGCAACATACAGCCAGTTTCAGCAATTGACAAAATATTTCCTTTTCTATCCTACTTACGTCAGAACTTTCTGGAGCCACAGAATGCTGTGACCTAGCAAATAACAATGAGAAGCAGCAATGTACTCTCTGCTTTCAAAACCAAAACACCATAGCAACAGCAGATACTCAGCTTCTCTCACCCACAAATTTCCATCACTTCACACAGGATGGCTGCTGCGTTGTTTTATTCTGGTTTTGATGATCCCCTTTTCACTTGTGATATAGACAGATACTGGGAGCATCTGAAAGAGATTACCGCAGTCTACTGCTCTATGACAGGCTCCAGATAACTGACAGCCAGGGCAGACAAAAGAGGCTGAAAAGATACACCAGTCATTAATAGGTTTTAATATGAGTTTTCAAGCTAACACTGCTAAAATTTAGTATTTATTAGACCAGCTTAAACTTTTATGGCAACTATTATATCATTACTTCCAACTCTCAAGTTGTACTTTCCACTAGTAGGGCCCGAAGTACTTTCACAACAAAAACCAGTGCCTTTTTCCTATGGCAAAGAAAGAGGTGATGTACTCAGGGCTACCAAAGAACATCCACGGCAGCATGGCACACAGAACCAAGGTCTCCTGAGGCATTCAACTCGTGTGACCTGGGACATCTCACTTACTGGGAAGGTCATTCACCAGCTGGCCACCTCCTTGTAGGACAAACTGGAGATTTCAAGTAACATCTTTCTAACTAGCATGATCTTCAAACACAGAATGGAACTCTCTTCCAGTTAAAAACCAACATGAGTCCATTTGCCTCAATCCTGTCTTTCCTGACCCTCCAAACAAGATGAGAAAACACAGTTGCACTACCCTAGGGATCAAATAGAGGAAGAGAATGTTAACCTAATAGTTAGAGAAGAAAAGCAGCCTTCCTAAAAAGAAAAAAAAAAAACTCACTGCAATCATTATGCTGCCTTTTTCTCCACAGACCAAAGTCCCCATTCAAACCTTCCTCAAAGCACCAGGGTGGTGGCTGCTTTATGAGGCTTTCTGGCCAGAGTGCCTGAGGAGAGGTTTCTGTAGCTGGGAGCTCAGCCCACCGAGGTTAACCAAGCTACAGCTCCAAAGGGGATTTTATATAAACGTATCCAAATTGAACCAAATTGAACCATTACTCTCCTTTTTCCCCTGAAGCATCCTCCTTTTCAGGGTTTCTAAAACAAACAGCCCTTTTCCCTCCTCTTTCAAGCAGCAGACCCTTTTCCACATTCAAAAGCAACCAAAAATATGTTTAATGTTACCGGTTTTGAGACAGCTCTACCCCACCCAGGGAGCACCACGCTCTGGGCCCGGCCCACGTGCAAAGCAAGGAATGCAGCAGTTCAATGCACTTGGCATGCACTGCACATGCTAGCTTGGCACATCACTGGTGTAGTACAATTATCTGTGAATATTTTTTTCCTTTTTCTCTTTTTCCCCCCTTTTTCTTTTATAATTGAAATAGAGAACATTTCACGTGACAGTGCTTCAAGCTTTATCACCACCGGAGCGCTATTTTTCTTGCTCCTGTAATTTTGTCCAGCTGCAGTGGCAGCTCGGGATGGGTAGCAAGGAGAACATTCCTTTCTGAGTTGCAGTGTGACCTTTCCAGGCTCCAGCACTCCATTTATTGCACTGGCATCCTGAAAATAAGACGGTGTGGATGGTTTGCCCTACAGGAACAACTGCAATTAGATTCCCTAATAAAAACTAGAGAAATTAGATAGATGGGGATAAAAAGTGATCTTTTCCATTGTCCTTGACCATCTTTCCTTAATCACATTTAAGCTGGATTAGGAAAACCTTACTCATTTTCAAGAACGCTTCTGGTACTTGCTGAAATACAGAAAACTGTATGACTGAATGCGTGCAACTATTAGGCCTCTGTTCAAAAAGCAAGGAAAGAAATAAACAGTTCACGGAGAAATTTATCGGAATAATTTCATACAAAAAACGATGGGGTCTTTCCTCCCCATGCCATGTCACCTCTGGTTTTGTTTTCTCTTTGGCAAACACCATAACCAGAGATTTTCCAAGTTCATTTCCAGGAAAGCAGATTTCATCAGCAAGCACTACAATTCCATGGAATTTTAGCAGCTGACAGTGATTTCTTGCCAGAAATCAAGACCATTTTTCAACAGAATAAATCTTTACTGATTCTAGATGTGCAACAGTAAGTCATATTTAAAGTCATATCTACAATTTGCTGCTTTCAAGGTCTTGATGTTTGGACAAAAGACAGTAATATTAGTTTTATGATGTTAGGAAATCCAGAAAACCACCTTCCCTGATATTCTGGGGCTCTTTTTCCTAGCCAGCACATAGCACTACATAATAGGAGACTGCAGTAATAAGCTGTCAATATCTAATTCACTTTGGACAACTTTATATTTGGACAGGTACACTGAGACATTTCATGCACCTACTGCTGCCTACTACATAGGCATCCACATTCCTCCTAGGGGCACTGGTGAAATAAACATTGCAAGAAATGATCTGGGTGGCTCTCAAATACTTATCTTTACAAGAATGAAGCTTCACTAAGAGGTGCATATTTCTCTCCACTGATCAATAAGAAAAAAAAAAAAAAAAAAAGACTGTAACCAGAGAAGCCCTGTCTGTCTACAGCTCAGGTTAACAGATTTACCTAGGAATACCAGAGCTACTCCTGCTACAGCAGTCAGAAAATCCCCATGGAGAACTAGAGGGAGAAGCAGCAACATTCTTATCCTTTGAGGTTTTAAGAGCTGGCTGGGCTAGACCCTGAGCAGTCAGACCAGACTGTGAAGTCAGCCCTGCTCAGAGAGGGCTGTGGGACTGGAGATCCCTTTCCAAACTAAATTACTCCACAGGTTTATGAAAGAGGCTTTATAGGAGCTGGCATTACAGAGAGATGTGCACAAAGTGCCCCATCAAAACATATTCCAAACCACATAAAATAGGCATCATTAACATTTTACAGAAGAACACACAAATCCCCACACCAAGCCCTTCCAGCCAGCCCATCAAGTTCAGCATCGTCTTCCTGCACAAGCTCACGGCAGAGGCATCCATAAGAAGTGTGTGAAGCCCCACTATAAATGACTTCAGAACATCATGACCAAAAGAAAAATTCTTTCCTAACCCCAGTAATGGGTAGATGCATATGCATTATTATCCTCATTAGATTTACACCTATGTAGAGTCACCGGAGATATTCTTGCTGCCCACGCCAAGGACATTTTTTCGTGGCACACACTGGAGGCGATACAGAGCTTGCTCAGGCCTTTGCTACTCAAACTAAGCTACCGTATGCCAATAAAATCTTTACACCACACCATCTTGCATTAGGCAATATATATTTATACAGTCTGTGTGGTAACAGTAAGTTTTTTTTTTTTTAAAGGCAGAAGTATGTAATAAATGACATCCCTTTAAACATACACAGACTTTACATTTCAGCACCTTCTGCCTTACACTCCTCCTACAACCCCAGCTCCTATATTTTGTTATGAAATTTATGGGTTTATGCATACCAAAATTGTGTGTGTGTGTGTGTGTGTGTGTGTGTGTGTGTGTGTGTGTGTGGACTGTTACCACCAGGGTGGTCTTGGAGAAAAGAAGCAAATAAGATGCTCAAATTTGATTACAGGATATAATAAAAGTCAAGACTTCTTCCAGCTTATTCTCATACAGTTCTCTGAAAGAAGAAGAAGAAAGAAGTCTTTCCTTCCCCCCCCCCCCTCCCTTTTCCTTTATAGGAACTGGAACAGCTTTCTCCCCACCCAACAGAGTTGGCAGTGATAGCCAATTCTCCTGTGTTTGAACCTTCGAGTATGCACTTCAGAAACTCACGTGGTGAAAACTAACCCCAGAATACCCAGGAGACAGCTGAAAAACCCATTTCAAGGGCAATGCTTTGATTTCTTCACATAAAAAAAAAAAAAAAGTCCAATTTTGTGTAAGTCAGAAATTCTCCAGCCTCTGAGCAAAGGGAAAACTGCAGCGATTACTCCTACCGTTAGATGGCTGGATAAATATTTACCCTATAAGACCATATATTAAGGAATGAGCTTTTTCTTTTTTTTCCTCTCCTCAAAATACTGTTTCACTGTCTCAGCAGTTGTGAATGGTCCTGGTGTCTCTCCCAGTGTGAGCAGCCATTTTGCTGATGTACCATCTCACTATTGCTGGAAAGGGATTAGAGACTGACACCGTTAACATCAATGGCAACATTCCCAAGCGTTGCTTCACTGCACCCTCCATCTTGTGTTGTCATTCATGTCTGAGCAAAATAAACACAGGGTGTTCAAAATATGCCACCAGTACAAAATGAGAACCTTCCCCACTCACCTTGCCCTTACTTCCATGGTTATAAATGACTAACCCAGGAGACACGCTGTGATGTCTGAGAGTTGAGAAGTTTCGGTTGGGTAGGCCTTAACCCACCAAGGGCTTCCCAGACTGGATAATGGTGGAAAGCAAAGTGAAACCATTCCCTTCCTTGCTTCACATCAACTTGAGAATGAATCTAAGAAACGCAGCTTTCCATTCAAGTGGTACAAGCAGGAAAAAAGAAGAAGAAAAAACACATTTAAAAGCTGTAACTTAGCAGATTCTCTAATTCTCTCAGTCCCTGGAGGAGTGAACTTGTAATAACTCTTCGCAGGGAGGGACAGATTGTCATAATTTTGCTGAGGTTGTATAGTACTTTACCTCACAAGAAGTCCCAATGAAACTAATGCATAAGAAGCCCATCATTTGGTCTGAGGAGAACAAAAGCAAAAGAATGGAAATGCCAGATCACACTGGATGGCTTCCCCCAAGATTTTTTCCCAAACTCAAAATAAAGTCCTCCATCATGAAAACTTCTGTGATAGCACTGTCTGGCTATTGCTGAAATAAATCATGGGGTCTAATACATGCAATGGCTATATGAAAAATGCAGAGCAATGAAATAAGCATTGTTTTAGTTTTTGAGGAAAATTCTGTGACAAAAAAAAATCAAAAACACATACATATTGGTGACAGCCTGAACTAATTTAGATAAAAACATAAACTTCTGAAAAGCAAAATCCAAAGAGGAAATAAAAACTCACAAGGAAAAAGCATACAGTAATGGTGCCATTTCTGCAAGCTTTTAAAAAGGAAAACAGAAGTCTAATTGAAACTTTATATACCTAATTTTGTGGTATTTACTTCATGAGGGTAAAAATAACAGCACTTCCATAACAAATTCCCTGACCCCACTGGATACATCCTACAATGCTGTTTTCCATGGCAGTCCTTACTGGTAAAAGCTATTGTTTATGCACAACATATGACAGATCAGGAGAAAAATAAACGGAAAGAAAGAACAAATCGTTTTATTACAGAACTATTACCGAAATGCTCAAGCAGTGCGAATAACAGCATTTGCTGCTGATGAAATTATAATTTCTATTACAACGGAAGTTACTCACTATTAACAAAAAATAATGAATTCCTCCATATCTGAATTATCACTCCCGGGAATTAAAATTGTATTTCCCCATAACATAAGCTTTAGTTAGAAAGCAGTATGGATTTCGGCACAGCCTCCCTTCCGTATTCATTCAAGCAGCAGGGATGCTGAGTGACAGAATGGCCCATTCTACAAGTTTTCTGCAATATGATTTGCTTGTATTGAGTAGTAAGGTTGTAAGCATTAAGAAATACAGTCTTTCTTTTTCAGAGAAACTTGCTGCAATACTTGCTGTCCTCAGCACAGCATCTTTCAACCATTCAGGAAACCTGGGTTTGCTCAAGGTCTACTCTCTTTGCTCCCCCAGCCATCATCTCACCCCAAGCTTCATTCATCAAATGAGGGGAAAACGAAGCAACTTTGGTTCACCATTAAGTAGTGCAAGGCTCTGGTAAGAATATAGTATAGCTACTATGCTCAGTAAGAGGGAGTGAGAGAGAGAGAGAGAGAGACGACAGAGCTATCCCAGCTCCTTCCAAGCACAACAAACATGACGTTGAGAAATGTGGTTGGAATAACTCTGGGCAAGCCTCTCCTCGGCTCAGCAGCCAGCTCCCCATAATTTCTGAATAACAAATACAGCACTGGATTAATAGATAAGGCAGGAGGCTTCTCAGTCCCTTCATCTGAACTCTTCCCTCTGATTGCTAAGCCAGCTTTTTGGCCTTTAGAACTCAAATCAGAAACAGAGGATCAATCCAGAACAAATATAAGATCCAAAAAGAATTAACACAGAGACAATGATCTGCACCCACCTTGAAAGTTATCCACAATGTCCTGGGGCACACCATCTTCAAAATAACAACATTAATAGTAGCAATTGTTATTTTGAGCCCACCATATCTCAGACTACTGGGTGACTGAGTAAGATGGCGAGACAAATTACTGAGAGTAAAAGGAGCTTTGCAGAAGCCCATTAACCCACCCTCTGTCATTATCCCTATAAACAGATCACATATAAGGTAGTTTTCAACGTCTCACACTTGGCTCGTGCAAGTTCCCAGTAAGTTCTATACTGCTGAATGTAGAGAAGGCAGTGCATTCACTTAGAGACCCCTCTGCATTTGCTGTCAGCACCTTCCACATAATATGCATCTCTTTGCATTTTGTGGCATTCATGCAGAGTGTTTAAAAACAAAAATAAAATTATTAGGTGGCTATAGTTATACCACAGGATTGGTTTCTAGAGAAGACATCTAAAGCTTCATGCACCATAATGCATGGAACACAGAAAAGCTTTATGGACCTCTCCCTGCCTCCATAGGAGCTGAAGATCTCTAAACATCCCTGCATCTGTCAAGTGTGATGTTTATTTCTCCTGTGGAACAAGCTATCTTTATGAAATGAAATGACCGCCCTTCATATATTAAAATAACACCTCCTTAGGAGAGGCTTCTATGGGCACTGCCTATAGCCCACTTCATGAAGGGAATATTTACCCTGCAGAAAACTTAAAAGTCAGCTCAGGACTGAAGAAAGGCCAATTGGGAAGCACAGGACCAGTGCATTTCGTCTTTGCTATGAATTTAAGTACCAAGCAAAGGGTGAGGTTTGGTTGTTTATTGCTGAAGAACTTAACCAACTTTTCCACATTTCAAAGCTAGAAACAAAAAGCTTAAATGTGGACTTTTAGTAGTACTGTTAAATTTAATAGACTTTTTGTGCAGCTTTGCACTGAAATTGTTTAATCGTTTATATATATGGCTGGCTTCATACCCCAGTGCTTTTTCCTCATGCTAAACTATGTAAACGTTCTGCTGGAAACACAACTACTTCTGTATCCAGGAAGCAGGGCTTTGAAGCATAATGTGTAAAAGCGAGTGGGATTTCAACACATGGTACTTAAATGCCATTCTTCACTCCATACGGACAGTGTATTTCTTGTCAGTGCCATGAGGTTTGCAGAGAAAACAAGCAGAAAATGCCTCTAGATATCAGTCAGCTAGTAAAAGCCTGAGCTTTGGAGCACTGCATCAGGTCATCAGCTGTATAAAACTGAAAGTATCTGAGTGCCTTTCAGAAACCTTCAGCTTTTCTCTAAAATCTTCTCCACCAGTGCACGCAAAGCAAAACACCTATTTTCCCATCTCTCCCTTCTATTACTCACTCTTTCAACTCAGTGTCCTCTCCCTGAATGCCCCCTTTACCAATGTACAGCCAACGCTACCAACTCATGAGCTAAACCAGGTTAGTCTGATTGCTGAACTCCTGGTTAAAACCATTTAAATAATACAGGTTAGATGTATAGTGCAAGAAAATTCAGCTTACTGCTCAGAACTCCTTATCAAGGGGTTCCAATCCACCATCACAGACTCCTATGTGAGTGAGAGAATGAGACTAACTGCTGAGAGTTACAAAAAAATAAAAATAATCAGCAGAAGCCCATTAACTTGCACTGTTATGCCAACAGAGATGCTACTCCCATAAACTGACTGTGTACACAAGCAAGCTGAAAAGCCTTAACTTCTACTTAACTTTGTAGATCTACAGCTGAACCCCAAATTTCTCACTTTCCCAATTGATTTTCACTGCATACGTGACCAAAACTTCAAAAACCACACTGAATTTGCTCAAGTATTTTTTACCTCAATGAAGCAACAAAACCTGAAATCTCACGAGTACACGTAGTAAAAGTAATGAGAGCTGATGTCCAATGCACAGATGGGGCTCAGCCTCAGAAAGCACAGAGCCCCCACACTCTGAATATCTCAATTTAAGACAATCTCAAAATATGACATAGAAGGCTAGAATGTAACAACAAAAAAAAGCCCCCAAAAATGTTCTTCAAAATTTCCTCATCCACTTTTGCAGGCATGAAGAGATCTGATCCTGCAGAAACTTCTCTTAGCTGTTTGTGTATATTTGCTAGGAGAGAACTGATGAACACTTTAGGAATGAAGAAGTAGGCAAGAATTGTGAATTTTGGTGAAGCACCAGTAATCAGTGTATTGGCAAAAGAGCATTTTCTCCATGGTAATGACACATTTGAGATCTATTACCTGATGCATAACACACAATCACAAGGATAGCTTCCACTCTGAGCGAAAAACTGAGGATTGGAGGTTTCTTCCCTAGCTACGTGCATCAACACACTGAAGTTGGCTTAAGGAATCATAAGAACCATCACAAAGAAAATGGCTTCCTCAAAGGCGACCTACACATACAGACAGAATAAAAGCCCACATGCTAAGATGAAGAGTACTGCTGGATGGTAAAACTCCTTATGTCTCCTACCAACCATCCACTTGCAGAGCATTCTTTTAATGTGACGAGAGCTCTGTGCTCTAAACACACTGCTGGGATTGCCAAGCAACTATTTCTAAAATATCTGGTGTTAAATAACTCTTGATGCTCTTAGTAGCACAATAACATCAGAGAAATCCTCTCCTCTTCCACCTAATAAGGAGGCAAACTCTTAGACTTGCTAGTTCAGTCTCTAGCTTTACTAAATGGGCCAGCTGTTTGAAAATTTTTATTTCCCATTCATATTCATTGAAGTATTAGAAAATACACATTTATAAAGTGAATTTGCACATCTCATTTGTACATGACACATCAAAGGATTTACTCTTCAGCTTCCTTTCAGGAAAACAAAAAACATACATCTCATCAAAAGAGTGACAACTTCATATTGAGCACTCTGAATTGCTTTCAGATGGCCATTCATGCTTCGCAGCAACAGCAGCAGCAGCACACTGACAGGTCATAAACAGATGGAAGGATGAGAGTTTATTGTACTTGCATGAAGAGGCACGATGGATTGTGTCTGCACCATGAGTATGCAGAATCCCATCACCTATCTGCTTTCATCTCATTCCACCAAAATCATACAAGCATTTCCACTTACTCGCCTTTCTCCATATAACCTTTCTCTCACAGCCATCGGTTCACTTATAGGCTATCAATACAAGGTCAGGCTAGGAATTTCTAAGATACTTCTGCTTTTCCTGGTATGAAACATGAAAAAAGCAGTACTGTGGGGCTGCAACTTTTAAACAACATGGAACAAGTTCAGAAAGCACTGGACTAGCAGACTCACGAATCGAGGCCTTTTAGTTCATTAATATCCAAAAGGAAATGCAGGATAGAAAGAATAACTATGTATATCCAAGAAGGGGCTTTTGGGAAAATTACTTTTGTTAGAATGCCTCTAAAATGGGTTTTGACCAAGCCATAGCAGCCAACCCTAGCTCTTAGAAAATGTAGAGATGCTGAAGAAGCCCCCATCCTTCTTTTCAGCTCCCCGCTTTGACTGGATCATGATGTCACCGTGCACTTCTTCTATATTTAACGTACAAGTTTAAGAACCACCTTTCCCCTGAACACAATGCCTATTTCATGCCTAGAGAACTCTGCATTTGCATACCTAAAAGAATGAACTGATTCCCCTGTGATTCCTATCTTACACCTAGATGTTCACCTGTTTCCATCTATCACAGAGAATATATCATTCTCCTTCCTCTAATTCAGCATTGGAATTCAGTTTCTTTCTGAAATCCATTACAGCCAGTTTGGCAAGGAGACTCGAAGCTGGATTTCACAGGCTGACCATGTGCATTTCAGGGTTTCAAAGCTTCAGTTTCCAGCTCATAGAAAAAACATTTTCTTTTTAATTCTCTCTCAAGAATGCTAGAGAAAGCCAGGGCTATCTGACATACTTTGGCTTGCTATAAGTAATACTTCATGGTCTGATGATAAACATAATGGGTCATAAGCCGGGTATTGTGCCGAAATTGTATGTAAGGGATTAATTGTTGGGAGCTGGAATTGAAATCAGATGGCCCACTTCAGGTTGACATAACCCAATGGGTTGTTCTTCACACCTGAGTGGCAAATAAATCACTGCTTGCCCAAGAGCATGCGATGTTGTGCTGCATATTGCAGCACAGGCAAAAGCAGATTGGAAAAAAAACACACACGTGGGCACACACATACATAAATACATGGAAATTATTCAGGCTCTGTGTTGCTGCAGCTGCTAGGCTTTTACATTTGGGACTATTTTAAAGCTCTTTATAAAGAAATATTTTGCCTCAGATTTAATGCCACTGAGCAATTGCACTTCCCTCACGTGCCAACTCACATCTCCTTTCTCAGGACATCTTCCTGTGCTAAGAAGAGCATTTCCAAACCCTGTTGTACAACTCCAAAGCTTTGCTACCACAACCAGAACAATATCACACTGTCAAATGTCAGAATCTTTATGCAGTGCTTCACCAGAACAACTAAGGAAATTAGCCCTGGCTGGAGCCAACTGGTACATGCAGAGCTTGGGGATGAAGGAATCACAGATTGAAGGACTAAAAGGGAACTGGGGGAGGGAGAATTGTTAATGAAAATTATTCTCAGTAGAAACAGGATTGCTGCAACAGGCTTTCAGTGCTAGAAAAGGCACCAGTAAGTGGAACGTAGTTTTGAAAGCAAAGAAACACGGGCAATTAAGTTGGTTATGTTAGTTCAAATGGGGTGTGGGAGAAGGTATGACTTGATTGACATTAATTGCTTCTATTAGAGCTGTGTATACTATATTTCAGCTAGGCATCAAATAGAGACACACAACCCACAGATTAAGCAGAGGACAGTGGCTCTTTTGTAGCTCTTGGAGCATATTTGGAGCTGAAAGACAGTTCTTGAAGCAAGGAGTCAGACTGCAAAGATGTCTCAATGGGAGTTTAACATCACAGGTGAAAACATACTCCTGAAAGCTCTTGCCACCTGCTCTAATTGCAGAATTTAAATGTCTCAAGGTTTCTACATTGGTAAGCAAACATAGTGAAAGGTCCATCTGAGCCCTCCGGCCTATCGGTCACCTCAGTAAACATCTCCTAGATCAAGACTCACGATGATGGCAAGCAGTTAGCTCCCGTTCAGCACTGACTACTCCACAACTTCACTGACCGTTTATCCTCTGAAAACACCATTCCTCCTAGCTGCAGCATAGTCCAAATTCACATATCAGAAAGATACTTAGAGCTCTGTGCTACCATAGAAGTAGTAAATCAATTCCTGCCTTTTCTTCCTTCCTGGATGGCTCAAAGATTCCCTAAGGACAAAAGCATTCTCCTCACCCATCTCTTACAAGTCCTATGAGTAGACCTAACCATAGAAGAAACTTAGCTGTAACAAGCCTCTAGACCAGCAGGGAAGACAAGGCATCTGTAATGCTATAACACAATGGGAAGTATAGCGATAACAGCAGAGCAGCACAATCCCAGGCTGCAGCAAATGAGAGCAAGCCCAAGCACAGCAACCATAGACACAAAAACAAAGAAAGAAAAACTGCTTACCTTTAGAAGGCCTCCAGCAAACAGGAATCTCCAGTGAGATACTCTTGCTTCCACTGCCAGCCCTTAAATGAGGTCTGGGAAGAGGTGGATCCTAGTTTCACCCTTCGGTCACTCAGGTACATTGCATGCACCTGAGCTCCTCAGTGCTGGCCCTGCCTTCCCACCAGGTGCTCCATCACTGTCCCAGGCTGTGACTTAGCACTTCTGCTACAGCATCTAAGTTTCAGACAACTAAACTTGGGTGGAATAAATCAGTCTCTCATCATCTTTCCATTCAAACAATGGAGATATCAGCACTTCCTTGGAAACAGATGTATTTTGATGAAAGCACTGTGAAATACTTAGATGTATTCTAATATTGAAACATGAAGGGATGAGACAACAGATCTGCAAGAGCTGAAAAAAAGAGCTTGACAAAAATATCTAAAAGCTCATTCCCCGGTGGGGGAGCAGTAGATTTTTTTTGAAAAATTCAGAGTTGACAGCAATAGGAAATATTGCATTATGTTGCCATTAAAAGACCTTTCTTTTATTCCTTCCAGTTTTCTCAGTTTCAGTAACGTGAAAGATTTTGTTTTGGAGTTGCATCTCACTTCATCTGTCAGTTTTTTCCATCTACTAAACAAAACCCTTTTAACGACAAGTAGGTATATACAGCTTTTCAACAAATTCCGAAATTAATTTTGTGTTGAAACAAGAAATCAAAATGTTTCCTTCCAAGAAGATTAAAATGGAATTTTAATTGGTAAGACTGGAGCACGCAAGAGGAGGGCAGGGAGGACAATACTGGGCACAGATTTCCAAAACCTCTCCATTAACTCAAAAAGAGTCTTTCTTGGGAAATAATCAACTTGGCCCCACACACCTGACCTGTATTAGGGGAGCAGGGGGAGCAGGGGGAGCTCAGGCCTGATCTTACTGCTGTGTAGGCAAGGAGATGGGGAGAGCTCTGTGCTGGATGCACCATTCCCAGCAGAACACCTCCATCACGGAGATGGTTTTAACTGCCCGACCCGTAACATTTACAGACAATCATAAAAGAGGAAGTGTAATTCTTGCAATTACACTTGAAGAGCAGTTTTAATGAATATTAAACAGTTTTAAACATCAAAGTATTGACTGAAGTGGAAACATAATATCTTTACTACCAGCCTTTCCCCCTCGCTAAAAGAAGACGCATCGAGGAAGGGAGAGAATGGGTTTTATCAGCAATGTCAGGAACAATTTATAGGAGATCAGTGACCTGCACTTTGAACTGGGCTCTCTACCTACAGTCTGTAACATCCTATAAAAAGATATGTTATTATCTCCTTCGCTGCAGCCAGCCATCCTGGCAGGAAGGGCAGATTGCCTGCAATGCCTGAGGAAACACTTGGACTATTAAAGGCAGACAAAGATCCTCCTTTTCAATTATATTTTTATTTATTTCCTCCCTCCCCCTACTCTGCACTGCTTGGTGCACAGCATTTCTTCACAGTGTCTCAGGAATAGCAGTTTGGGCCTTGGGGAGAGGACAGAACTGAATCAGCTCTAAAAACAAAAAGTGTCAACAGGAAAGCCTGAAAAGGACTGTTAGCACTGCTGCACCGATTTGTTTTGTTCTTTATAAATAAGGATGGAAAGATGCCACAATGAATCCTTGCACTCTGCATGAGCTCCTGAACCACACCTGTAAGAGGCACCTACTGTAAGCACATGCTTCCAAGCCCTTCCCTTAGCATCGCCAGACAGACGTACCAAAATTCAGAGCTCTATAGGAAAGCTGGGCATCTGTATCTCTAACCCTGATCTGAGCCATGTGCAAAACTGCAATCAGGAAGAGGGTCGTCAGTTCACTGGGCAATTCATCATCATCATGGCTGGATCGTGACATACCCTTGCGAGATCATGACTCCTTCTGCACATGATTACTATTTATTTATAGCGTACGATAAAAAGTTTCAGTAACGCAGACAGGCCAGGACTGAGAGCAGGATAGGAACCATAAAAAGATCTTATCACTGGGAATAGTTGGTTTTGCATAAGGAACAGTTTTACATTAAAAAATACCAATCTAAGAATGTTTCTTAGAAGTATGCTGATATTGGCAAAATTTCTGGCAAGGAAAACTATCAAAACCTTTGAATTCAACAAAGCCAAAGTGGTTTACTTCAACTGCCTTACAGACAAGGAGAGAGCGGGACAGACTAAGAGGTGAGTCAATCTTCAACAATTCACCGTCACGGAAACGGACTTGACAACTCAACTTTTAAATTTCCTGAACGCATTCTTCCAATTCTTGTGTTTCATTGAAAATTTAGACATTTCAGTCTTCACTCTGATTAGCGAGGAAAAGCCAGGCTCTGCAGGACTCCCAGCGGGACAGCAGTCAGACCCCTTGACAGGCTTAATTTGTGATGCCCGTAAGTGAGTGAGAGCAATGGCAGGAAGCAGATCAAAGCGGCTCACCTATGAGAACCTGATCTTTCTTCCTAGGCCAGCCCTGGCCACTGGAAGATCGCCTCTCCCCAAGGAATGATGGCAACCTCTGAAGGAAGAAAATGAGCCAGGAGAGCCAAACTACAGCAAAGCACCAGTCAGCATGTCTCAACAAGCTATCAGTATAAGACGAAGCTCCGGCCACTGTCTGGATGCCCTGAACTGCACACACCCAAACCAGCAACTATTTGCCTATCATAAATGTAGGTCTGGCTGGAGAAGGAAATCATTCTGCATGTTTCATATGTTTTTTGCTGCTCAGCTCCCCATTCCCACTATCAAATCCATGATAAAAGAACATAAATAACCAAACTGGAAACAGCTTCTCTAGAAATCATCCAGAATATTTCTAAGCTATAAATATTCTGTCACGGATGATTTAATTTCTACCGCTCAGGAAAATGGAATTACAAGAGACACATGGTGATGAATACTGAAACCAAGAGCATATTTTTGATGGCAGGAGACAGTGTGCTCCCCATAAGTTGGTGCCTGTGGCATGCCAATGGCCATCCATGTCCCAGTAGTGTTGGTTCTCAAAATGACATGATAGCACCCACTACCACAATAACCCAGAAGGAATAAATGAGCCCAACTACTGTGTAAAAGGGCCCAAAGACTGACACACTTAAAAAGAATCCCTTCAGTAAACTTGGTAAGAAAAGAAGTAGCCAGAACAGCCCTGATTCAACAGAAGTACCCAAGTTCAGGTTTCCATTGTGCAGAAGGCCACACAAAGCACCTTCTCTGAAAGAGTGGCCATGTGCTGCACAGGCTGCCCAGGGATGTGGTGGGGTCACCATCCCTGGAGATGTTCAAAGAGCCGTTGGGATGTGGCTCTGAGGGACATGGCCAGTGGGCATGCAGGAGATGGGTTGGGGTTGGACTGGATGGTCTTAGTGGTCCTTTCCAACCTTAATGATTCTGTGATTCCTTTTATGTTCAAAAAAATCAGGAGCGTATATTAGCTCAGGGAACACATTCCTTGCCTCACTTGAGCCTATATCCGGCACAAGGCATAGAAAGCTTACTGCACAGTAAATGCCATTAAAGCTGCATAGCACTGATAAAATCCCTCCTTACTACAACACCTGGCTGCTGCACTGTAGCTGCAGGGGAATGTCAGGCAGCAAGCACAGTCTGAGTCTCATCCCAGCACTGATCTATCTTCCCTTAGGGGACAAAGCTGCTAATTATTGAGCAAATAACTGGATTCCACTCCTGTGTGTTCCTGTGTGCCAAAATACAACACAAACCCCTTACGGGGTCTGATCCAAAACCAATCTGATTTTGTGGGCTGTGAATCAGGCCACAATTCCACACACACCTTCAGGAAGACAACTGCTCAAAGGGCAGGCAACCTGCATGGGTTCAGGGAGCTGGGAATCCTAGGGAGAAACCTTCCATGTTTATATTTCATGCCTCAGAGGTGTCTTCTGGCTGAGCCAGTGCCACAGCCTGTCCTTCAACAGAATCCCTGAAACTGAGACAGGGAGGTACAAGGTCTGCTCTTCAAGAACATGGCTTGTAGCCATCTATATCTTTACTGTGAACACCCAGAGCAGGGAGCTCAATATTCTCGCCCCCACCCCTGCCGAATCTACTGATGGGAAGGAAAGAGGTGGAGAAAGCAGAGCATGCACAATAGCCAGGGAGGTGGAGGTGGGAGTGTGTTGGCAAGTATCGTGCTTGTCAGGCTCACGTTCAGACTTAGGCAGAGGAGGTGACTGGGACTGCAGCACTGGACCACTGCACAGGGACAGAGCCCACCCTTTGTGACCCTGGGAGGACTCACTGTCCCTCAGCTGTCCCCAGCAGAGGTGGGACCATGGGCTATGCTGCAAGTTGCGGTACTGGGCCCATAAACACCCTTTCTTCAGCCTTCACAGACATGGCACTCAGGTCACAACAGAAACACCAAGAAGGCCAAAGGACCGCAGGGCACCTGGGGGAAAACATTCTGCTGAGACCCCCCACACTCCAACTTTCCCCTAGATTAATTCAATCTGCCTCAGCTTCCAGCCAAATCAAGATACGGACTCATCATGCTAAATTTAGCTCTCGACTAATTTCCTGCATATTGGGACACAGTCATTTGGCAACTGCTAGATAATGTATAACAAAAACACAGGGCAGTGGTGGATGCCTGTGGCTGCCCATGAGCCATTAGCAGGAAGGTCGGCAGCCTCTGACCCTGATTATGTAACCCAGAGCATTACCATTCCTTGGTTTATTTTCTCTTCCTCTCATGAGGATGGTAGAAATTTTAGGAACAGGGAAAGGGCATCCAGCAGGATCTGCCTGCCATTTCCCAGCAATCTTCTTAATCCTACTCTTTTCCATAAGGCTGCTCTTTTCCCAAGCACGCTCCTGAAAGGGAGTGATAGAGGTGTCCCTTGAACTTAGAAAGTACTGCCTTGAAGTATCATCTTAAACTCTTAATATAATGTCTTTACATAACTTCTATTCCTCAGTAACTTATTCCATATGCTTAAGTACTCCTCGAGCATAACGTCTGCTTTATTCCCATTTAGCTTCCCAGGGTTTTTAGACAGCCCTCTGATTTCTGAGCCCCTTGTCGATATGAGTTATCTGCCCATCAGTAATGTCTAAGTCCTCTTAAGAATAGAAAGATAACAACAAAAGAAGAATCCAAGTCTGCATCCATCTAGTTAACCATTCTGTCTTTCACGCTGAGTGAATGTCCTGCCAGTGCCCGTGAAGGTTTGGATGGAAGGTCACACCAGGACTAGGAGCTACTCATGGACATACCTTCCATGAATGCAGCTGCTCCCTTGAAATCCATCTGTACTCTGAGCCTCCTCCACAATATTCTGTAGCAATGAGCTCCTTAATAATGTGATATGTGCCATGGTTTTGCAGTCCCTTCTTACTAGGTGAGATTAACATCTTTTAAGCATTCCTCAAGGAGAATGTCTATCACCTCGTTATCTCAGACAACCAATTCCAAATGCAGTAACATTTGTCTGAGGTCCAGTGGACACCAGGCAAACTACTTATGTGGATAGACAAAGGGCCAGACACCTTAAAAGCATCACCCAGGGATACTGCCTCAAATCAAGTCATCAGCCTGATCCCGCTCTGTGCCTGCCTCTCCGTGACGCCAGCGCTTCCAGAGAAAAACCTAACAGTATAGAGCTTGGGTATCAGTCTCATAGGAAAAGCATATTAACCTTGAAATGAAACAGAGCTGTTGACAAAAGTGGATATTCTTGTTATCCAATGAAATATCAAGGATTTGGGGGTTTTATGGTTTTGTTTTGTTTTTTTTTTTTTTAATATATTATTTCTGCTAAATTCCTGAGTTCAAAGACACCTTGAAGGAACAAGCTTCCTTTTTTAACAACATACCCTGTGAAGATGCATTTTCTTTCACTAGCATTTCTTTCATCACTTTTCTATTTTTATCAAATGTCCCCTTGTCCTTGAATTATGTGGCAGAGCAAATTCAAGTTTCAGATCTGTACCTTCTGCTTACTCACTCCAGCTCTTACAACTTACCCTAGGAGGTCAGCAGCCATTTCTGTCCTGCAGCTTTGCCCTGAGCTGTTTCAACAACAATTTCCAGTTTCATTTCCTGATGACTGTTGCTTTTAGCCCACATTTTTTATGCTGGCTCCCACATAGATGTAAGCCTTGCCTCCCTTACACTGCATGTTTGCCACCTGCAGCTCCATTCACCCCAGGGATGTGTATCACTTTAAACATAGCTGCCTTTACCATTTGCTGGGCCTCTATTACAAGATGCTTACAGGCTTCAGCTCCATTCACAGTGTAGATACTCACACAAGCAGCACTCACCTGGACCAGAGTAAATGCACACTTATTGACTTCTACCATGAGCAAGTCAAATTTACCCACTCTCAGCTTCCTCACCTGCATCATCAATTTCTCTGATTTACCACTGTAACCCCCAAAGGAAGTTAACTCTGGTTAAATTCAGTTTAGTCAACAAACTCATTCTCTGTTCTTCAGTAGGATCACTAATTTACTCCAGTAAGAATCATTATGCCTAAATAGTGATGGATGAGCTTCAGGAAGAAAGGGAGGTGGCTTGGAGGAAACACTCATATCTTCAGTTCCTAAGCAGTTTTGTTGGGATCACCATATGAAACCATCACATTTTGCAGGGTTTCCAGCTCAGAGAGGTAACTCATTCCAGGCCAGCTGCAGGTCAAGCTCATTCCAGCATTTGTGCATCAGGTTTGTTGAGAGGTGCATGGGACCCAGTGATTCATGACTGCAGGAGAGGATTTCCCGGCTGCAATGCATCCAGAAGTCCTCATTACCTTGTGAAATGAGAAATGAATGTCTTCTAATTTCTTGAGACCAAGCAAATCCTTCTTTTCCTACAGTTGTTCTGGCTACACTTGTCTAATTTTGGATCAGGAAGCCCTCTTTGTGCAACGTAAGCATCCTTCCAGTTGACATCTGATCTCTTCTTTGCACAAACATCATTTAGCTTTCACATGCAATTTTCAAGTGTTATATAAAAATTAAGGCTCCTCCTCCACTACAAAGTTTCACTTTTCCACTGATTGTCATCTAATACTAAGGTACTCTGAGGTTGTTAATATATAATACATATCTCTGAAAAACCCCAAGATCAGGCTCTTGGCTGTTTTTCCACGTGAGACTATGAGCTCTGTAGGCTCAGCATTCCTGCCCCATCTTGGTGTGCGATACTACTGCAACGCACTGATGCATTTTCATTGCACGTAACTATGATGTGTGTGTTACCACCCAAAAAAAGGCACCCTGTTATGCTTGTGAAGATACAGCATAAATACTGTCAGGCATCCCTAAAAGTAGGAAATGAGGGTTTGGGAAGAGTGAGTTTGCAACCCTACCCTCGAGAAATTGGAAAGTGCTCAGATACTACAAAGATGAGGCCAAACAGACTTTCCTTTGATATTTCAATAAACAAAACTCCCAGGCCAAATCCCTGGTTTTAAACAAATGAAGGAGGATAAAACTTCCCCTTCAGTGTTTTGGTGGAATGCTGTTTTTCAATGAACACTGTGTCTCAGTGAGTGGCAAAACTGTTTCAGTAAACTTGGAGAGTCTCCTCTCCAGATATGCTGCCCAGACAAGACCTGGAGTTTGGCTTGAAATCGCACCTTGTACTCTTCCTGCAAGGAAGGATTTGGGAGTCCTACAGCAACAGAGCAGGACCAGATCAGAAGAGCTTTATGAAATGAAGACCACCTTAAGCAGAAAAGGATTGTGGAAAGGTGCTGCTAAACAGTGTTAGAGCATTATAAAACTTGCCATATGAATTCAGCAGTGATCACTCCTCAGGCCACTCCACTGCTCTCCTTCTTGTTGCTCAGGTTATCACCAGCAGCACTGCAAGCCTCTCCTTCTGGAGCACTTGGGAGGCTTGCTCTTCAGGAACTTCTAACATTGCTACAGCATTTAACAATTTCAAAAGAGATTGCAAGGCACAACTGGGAGAGGGAGCAAGGCCAGGTAACACTGACAATTCAAACAGCAGCAACAAAATTACAAAGGCAGAGCAAGTGAACATCATCCTCACAAAGAATGCCCCGGGAGAAGGTACGGATTTGTAGGCCCTTAGATTGCCTAAACTAAATGCCCAGTCTGTGGAACAACAGGTCTAACAAGCTCACTGCACAGGTTACGTGACAGCCTGTCGATCTAGCCTGAGTGACTGGCAGAGACCCATCGGAGGCAGCAGAAGTCAATTAAGTCTCTGCTTACACACAGCCTTTCCGAGCCAAGCTAAATTTTTATAACCCCAAACTGTTCTGTTTCAAATTCTAAACTCACACTTTCACATCCCTTCCAGTAGAAAATATGTGAATTAAACACATGTGCAACACAGACACACACACTCACTCAGAGCACCTTAGGAGATCCTGACACTTAACAGCCTACAGGTTGCATTGTTTTCCGGGGGAGGAAGGAGACATGTTGTTTCACGAGGAGCAAGAAAAAGGAGTGGATGTGACAAGCTGTGCTGCATCACTGCAAGCCCACTGGGGAAGGAAGAAATCACTGCCTTTCAAAAAAGCCAGGTGACGTTCATGCAGGGACTCTGATTCCAGGAGTTAAGTAGGAGTGCCACCACCCACAATAGGTCCTCCAGGGCCTATTCTGAGTGACAGCCTTTCCTCATGTCTCACATCTCACTATTAACTATCTACCTGTGGTCAGCCCCAGCACAGAAATGTGGGGATCCACCTGATGACAGCTACCCTCAGAAAAGCTTAGACTTCAGGCTCTTTTTCCAAAAGCAGATGAATGTTCAAATACTCAACCAAAAAAATACAGGTACAATCTGGCAGTGCAGCTCACAGGAAACACCCCTTGTGTGGGAGTTTCAGCACTTGCTGTTTCTAGAGGTGCCAGAATCACTATGGGTGGAGGGAGTGCTTTTCTAATAGCATGTGGAATATTTCTCACATAATTATGAACGTAGTTGGGAGAATAATGTATAATGAATCATTTTGTTTTAATTAATTTCCCTGTTTATTCTTTGGGTGACTAACACACAGCTTCAACTGCCTTGTGTGCACTTAACATTTGTTCCCTAGTAACTAGAGCCAGGAATAATGCGGGAAGAGCCTCACATGCAGGCAGTTTTGGGGCTCATTTTACCTCCACAAGCTGATTCAAACACTGCAATTCTGTACTGGGATAATTGTCACTGTTTGGCTCAAATTTCAACAGCGACAGGTGTCTTTCCAAATCCCAAAGTGGTTATCCATAAGCATCTTGCAACTGTCTCAAACTTTGCTATTTTAACAGCAACTTGCTGAACTTTGCTATTTTAACAGCAACTTGCTGGTAATTGCAGTGAACCCAAAAGTGGTTCACGTACCCAGAGGAGTTAATTTTCAACTGTAACAAGAGGACACATACTTTTTACAGCCTCACAAAAGCAGTCCGTTAAAAAAAAAAAAAAAAGAGTTTCTCATAGATGTGGTTTGTTTTGCTACGCGTGTTTATGAAGGAGGCAGTTTCACACCAAGAAACAGGAACCTGAAGACATAACATGACCAATTTTTCCCTCATGAAACTCAAGAGATGACAGCTCAGTGTCAATATGTGGAAACACTTTCCACCGTATCTACACTAATAAGGGCAAATCCTTTATGGGTGAGGGGTTCAAGCCCTGAAAATGCATGCTGCTTTCCTTAAAGAAGTCATCTCTGTCCGTGTGCTGTCATCAGAGCCCTTGGCTCTGTTTTCTGTTTCAAAAGAATAGACTCAGCCCTGTCGCAGCCTTCTAAACATTTCCCTGGGGTGGTGACAAGCCTTTGTGCTGTTTCCTCAGAAGAGGACCATGATACTTGAACCATATGTCATCACTTGAAGCCCACCAGTTGTAGGACTTCCTCTTTGTATTAAGTGGAAGATATATTCTCAAGTGAAGTCTTTTATCTGCCTGAATGCAATTCAGCCTGAATTTCTTCTAAATGCCTTCCATCTGCTTTCTATTTGATTCGAGCAGGCTTTCAAGGTAGATACTTTTTTCTGTTTAATTATTTTATCCACACAGAGGTACACTGCTGCTCCAGGCTTACTCTGCCTGTGCTTCATTTCTGGCACAAGGTCAGTACTCACTCTCCCAAGTCTCACAGATTTGGCTGGTCTCTGCCCATCTCAACATGTTCAACAGATGTTAATGTCCAGTACATGCCTTGTCTGTAAGAAGCTGATTCCCAGAAGATGACAGTTCAGCAAGCTACAAAGAACAATTCACTAGAAGGTAGCTGTTTTTTTGAGTCTACACACATTGGAAGGAGAGAACTGTATTTGTTTGTTTGTTTTAACCCACAGAAACAAAGGAATTGACAGATTATACTACAGTAGTGGTCCCACTAGAAGCAGAACTTTGACACAGCTAGTGAGGATCATCAGATGCTCCAGGGGAAAAGGCCAGGATTTCTACAGTGCTCAGTGACCAGACATTCTATGATCTGAAACAAGTCTTGAATTCTCCACCAGTCCATTTCACAGTCCTTCTTCTAAACCCAGACCACAAGCATGATGCTATGCGTGGTGACAAAAGCTGGTGGAAGTTTTGGTCTAGACAAATGGAGGGATCTCCCTTCAACATCAGCAAATTTAAAATCAAGGTTTGATACCGTGATCTCTTACTTCAGGTTTTCCAGGAAGTAATAAGACACTATTTCCATTCAAGGTCTCTGCATGTCTCTCACATGCAACAAACCTATCCTTCTTTTCCATCCAGCCTTCATGTTAGTCCTGTCTTTCACAGTTTGCTGTGCTGGGCATTCAGCTCAATTTCTCACACTTTCAAGTCACCCAATGAGATCTGTCAGCTGGTATAAATGTAAAACATGTTGGAATCATTGGATCTCTGCCCACATTCATCAACTTCTTTTAATCTGGGAAGAAAACTGGATGAGACCTTGACATAAGGAAGGGTGTGCTGTGTGAAAGAGATTCTCAAATAGATAAAAAGTTTTTTCAGGAAAAATAGTTGAGAATACTTGATGTGGGCGAAAAAACATCTCATGGTCAAGAGATGCTCTGCATAATAGAAAGGTTCCTGTGAGGCCAATGTTCAAGAGAGATGGAGAACAGATGTAAAGGATGAATGCTGATCAGTAAAGAAATATTTTCCCTATAGATATTTACAGGGAACTTCTATTCATAAGCATCTAAGGAGAAGAGCTAGACAAAAGAAGAATGGGCCTCAATGACAGACACTGAATAAACCCAGCCTGGTAAGTGGGACTGAAAAAATACGAAGTCTTTCAGGCAGACAGCTTTTTTCCCCTTGCCACAAGATTTGAGTCAACCTATTTAGCTAGAAAATCACAACTCAGGGCAATCTAAGAATTTTTTATTTCTTTACATACCACAAGATGTAAGCTAATCTAGTTAGAGCAACGCTGTTTCACTGCACTGTGAGTCACAGTCCTTGCTTTTCTACACTACATTATATTTCTGTGATGTTTTTACCACTTCCTCTGCACACCTGATGGAGTTTCACACCACCTAAACCCTTCTGGCCATTCCCTTCTGGTGACCACTTGCATTTCACAGCATATGTTGAAGGTGGCATGAAAACCCCTCCATGCACTGCAGTGGAAAAACAATTTGTAACAACATTTCCTGGAGCAATAGGTTCCAACCCATTGAAACTCTATTTACCATATGCTTGAAAGACTGCAGGAACAACAGAAAGTTGTGCATGGATGCCTCTGTGCAAATGTAAGCCAAGTAAAAATAGATCCCTCTGACCACCATCCTGCTGCACTCGCAGGGGCTGTTTTTGGCTTTTCTGAGTATCTAACGAACCCTCAATGCATTTATGCCTAGGAAACTGTTGCTCTTGCACCATGGAAAGACAATGGAGAATATGAGCAAGTTCCCAGCTGATTCCCTTGAGGCTGGTAGCTACATATATCAGCTGACGAATGTTCCCTGTTTGCTTTCTGCTCGTCCCTAAAAGGAGGCCCATTCTCCTGACTTCCTAATGCTTGAATTTGCCATCACTACTAAGACAGGAACTCAAGCACGTTTCCTGAAACCAAAACTGTCTAAAAGAGACCCGTCCAAGGCCAAGAAACCACTAACATTTACCACCACCACCCTGGTCAGACAGTTTTGTTTTGCAAATATTGCCCTTAGAGGTTGCAACTTAAAGAGATCAGAACTTCTGTTTGGTTACATTGAGAGCTGAGGAGCATTTAAGCTCTTTTTGGTTTGGAAAGTGCGTTAAAAATACAGAGGAAAGGATTCACTATTGGCCTAACACTGCTCTCCTGGAAACGTCTTACTTATCAGCTGGTATGTTTTAATAAGTTGTGTTTTTTTGTTGAAGTTGTTGGCTTTCTTAAAACAAATGAAAAAAAAATTGTATAAGGTGCCTCAGCGAGGTTTTAGTATTTCTAAATTGACTGCTCTGAAGCAAAGACAAAGGAGAAAAGCCTAACACCAACTACAAAGGAGTCGAAGAGAAGATGGAACTGAGCGCTTTTCTGAGGAACCTGGAAAAAATAACAACAAGCCATGGGTGCAAACAGCACGACGCAAATTCCAGATGGATATCAGAAAGCAAGAACGTTCAAAGTGAGACCAACTCAGGACTGGAGTTGGACCTGCTTTGATCAGGGAGTGAGGTCACAGAGCTCCTGAGCACTCTCCCAGTCCACAACCAGGGGGAGAATTGGTAGTATTCCCATTAACTCCAAGGAAACAGGACTACATTCAGAGTGACATGGGCTGTCCGTGGCACTTTTTTTATACTGTTATTTTAGACACCACTCTTCGTACCTTCCCCCTTCAACCTCTCTCAGCGTGTCTGGTCTTGAATCTAACAAAAAATAAAAGAAAGCACTGAACAGCATTTCAACTTATTTTTAAGGTGTACGTCCACCATTCTAATATTCATCTGTATTTCAGCACATTCTTCCAGTGAGAGTTTTCACTTACTCAAAAAGCTGTTTCAATATTTTAAAAGTAAATAAAACCAAACTTGGATAACACATAGGATACAGACACATTGATTATAGATAGCATGGTCAAAAGCAGGTCACATCACTCAAGGTCAAAGGGTTTTTCCATGTGATGCTCATTCAAAGGATTCCTGGAAATAAGCTGCTGTACATACACAGCCTTGCCGCAATTTATACCAATTAGCATCTGTGCCTGGAGTCTTGACAGTAGGAATAGCAGAGATGTTTTTAATCAAAATATGTTTGATGAAAAGTGGGCTTTTGACAAAAATTAACACTTCATGGAATTAAAAGAAAACATTTGCATCAGAATTGTCCAGTTCAGAGGCTGAAACCAGAAGATTTATTGAAAGGAAAAATGGGATGCAGAGTAGAAGCTTTTCAAGGCTTACTGTACAGTACATACGTATATAACACAACCTACACATGCTATATGAGCATACATATTTAACTAGCTAATAAATAAATCTTCTTCTACATACAGAACTACTTTTATTTCAGTTTTCTCTGCAAAAAGAAATGTGATCTCGGATCAATCCTCCTTAACGGGAAATCTGAGGGGAGAGATACGTGGAAAAAGAAAGGCCCTTTTTCAGAGGTGACCTTCCAGGTAAGAACTGAAGCTTCTTATACTGTTGCCAACGAGTTGCTTGATCTATGAATAATGAATGAGAGAGCCCAAATGTCTAAGGCTGCCTGGTGAGTTAGCACCTCTGGACAGTTTGAATTCCCCATAAATATAAAGATTAAGGCAGTTTTTGAAATAAAGTGCAGTAACATTTTCTAGTACGTACCCAAATGAATGGAGAAGCCAAAGAACCCCCAGCCTTGAACACAGAAATCTCTTGGTTCATCACAGCCAGCCCCTCTCAGTCAATGTACAACAACATTTATTCAGAAAGGTCCACCAAGCTTGACTCCACATAACTCTATACACCACAACCCACAAAACACTTCCACGTAATCTATAACAACTTAAAATCTTTAATTTGGAAAACCAAAAGCCACAAAAGAAAAATACAATGTGCTACAGGAAGAAAGAAGAAACCCTAAGTCTGCAAGAACAGGTAATCTGTTAGGTGATAATGCCTGGTGGTCACAAAAAGTGGCCTATGTCCCTCAAGACTTTGGAATCTCACATCAAAGAAAGGCTTTTGACAGTAACTTAGGGAAAACTTCTTGATCCTATGTAAAACAGATGGTTTACGCTCAGTGCATGAGCATGATATAGACACAAGGTATCTGAGCATGTTTATGACATCAAATAGAGCAATGGGAGACGTGTAGTAATTTCTGCTTTCTTATCTGCAGACACACAAGGGAAAAAGGGAAAAAAATACCAAGAGCAACAAAACACTGTAAATTAAGAGTGAAGAAAGAAAAACAATAATAATTAATAAAGAAACTATCCCCCTTGAAGACAGTCAGTAGAGCCAATGAGCATCAGACATGCACTATGAGAGTACAGGGCTGTCCTTAAGAGCAACTAGTAATGCATGCTGATGAAAGTGAGCTCCACATGCACTACTTTACCCACCTATTACAGTGGAGTTAGAAAGTGCCTGCTTTCGCAAGGACTTGCCCAGCACCTCCACCTGAATTTGCAGTTTCTCAGGTAGTGATTACTATGAGAAACGGATGCATAACCAGACTGATTTCTGAAAAAGAATAAAGGTGTGGGAACCTATTTTACTTGTCATCTGGTTCTCACTCCTCTGCTGGAAATGGAGGAGAAAAAAAAAAAAGTGGGTGTAATCTCCGTTGCTATGGGCAAAGTCATGTACAGTCAGGGTGGATAAATGTTGAAAGGTTTGGTTTGGATAAGCACTCAGGAGTTGGGGTGCTTATCTACATCTTAGTCAGCTTATCTGGATCACTCCAAGCAGCAGCACTGAGCCAGGAATCCAGCCACAGTGTGATATTTGGGTTCTTCCCAGCATGTTCCCAGCACCTGGTCAAGTCAGGGATGTCCAGAGATGCGCAAATTGAGAGCAGCTCAAGGCTCCTCTGCCTCCATCCCTCTGTGAACTAAGGAGAAGGCTCCTTGTGATGGAAAACAAGAGTATCTTGTATTTTGGAGAGTGCAACAGATTTTCATCAAATCCATGAAAAGATTCTGTTCAAGTTTGGGCAGGTGATTAAAAAATGTTCAGATTTTTATCTAATTGATTTGCATGCCCCTGTTTATAAGGAGATTCCAGACATGGGACTACATACTGTTTATTACTGCTTGCACAACTGTCATTTTCAGACAGCCCAAATTCCACCCAAAATTCCTGAGGGTGAAATTTCCCTCCCATACCATCAGCTGTCTAAAACTTAGGCGCCTAGTCTACACTTGTTGGCTGGGCTCCATTGAGAGCTCATGGAGAGAAGCTGGCAGCTCTGGGGAGTGGTTCATCCTCATATCTCAGCCACCTACCCCTGGTAAAGTGAATCACCCTGCAGAAGGGCTAAGACTGCCCCCAGCGTCTGGAGCCCCAGACAAATGCCATCATGCTCTGCCAAGGTAGGTGAATGCACTCACCTTTCCATCAAGGAATGGGAAAGATAGAGAGGAGAGCACCCAATCATATCAATCATAAAGACCATTAAAATGCCTGACTCCAAAGAGAAGGCAGAACACCTAAGAAGAATGCTTAAATCAACTTGCAGATTTAGGTCTGAGTGACTTCCTCCAGGCTTTCATACTAATTTAAAACACTGCTTTTCCACTCGTACTTACGATGTTCCCCTGGCTGTAGTCCCTTTTAAAGATTCTCTCATGAATCCCTCACTGAAAACATCTCTAAACTCCTGGATAACCAGAAAAAGAAATTATAAAGACAGAAATAGAAATGAACATAAAGGGAAGTCTCTACCAGAACTCTCAGGTCCCACCCAATGACCCTGGAGAAGCCAACTTGCCCCCCCCCCCATCACATCTAACTCGGCACAGTAGCCTATAAGAATTGCTGGGTTTATTCTTAACGCTCCTTGCTGAGAATTAAACATTTTTATTGAGATGGAAAGATTGCACCATGTGCATAATTGCTGCATACAACAAGATGGAAACCACAAGCAATAAAATACTCCATGGGTGATGACTCGTGTTTACAGTAAACAGGAATGATGCTGCCAGATGTCAGCAGCATCAAATCATCTGCTGCTTATCCCAGGTCTCCAGAAGAAGGAAATAAAACCCCATCGTGGATATTTTTATTTCTGGTGAGGAGATGACTGCTGGGTTGATTGCATCTCTAAAGCTCTGGGTAAGTGGCAGAGACAAAAACATAATTTGGTTTCAAGAATTCTTGTACATTATAGTGGGAAAGTAACTTTAATAGTTTTTCAAATCCCGAAATTCAGAAATGCTACATTCCTTTGTCTAGATCCGCTAGTGTGCTGAGCCTGCATCGAAGCCCAGGGGAGCAATTGAACACAGAACATTTGTTCCATATGCCACCCTTCCTACAGACCACAAAAGAGCAACCAAAAACCTACACTTTGAGACACCAACTGTCACAAAGGCAACATGCCAGGAAAAGGAAGTAGGGGAGATCAAAGACATCATTGCTGTCCCTGGGACCAGGGCGTATCCTACTTCCAGTTAAGTTTTTCAAATCAGGACGTCAGCCTTTCCAAACACTCTGCTCTACCTTCCAGAGAAACTACAGCCGTAGTTCCTGAGCAGAGTTCACCACTTATGCAGAATGCTAAAACAGAGATCTCTTTATGGATTATAAAGCCTACCAATTTGTGCAGCTTCAACCACTCATCTTGGACCACAAGATGGGTTTTGAACTACATTCCTGAAAAGAGTCTAGCCATTTTGAAGTGCTCTTATTAAGATGCCTTAGAAGTCATCATCTAAAAGAAGTGCTGGGAATCAGACTGAAAAAATAAAATAAAAAATAAAATAAAATCAGGACATTTCCAAGCAGGATTCCAGTTGATAATTACAACGGAAACATCTAGGACAACCAGTCATTTTTGGCGGTCTTGGCTTCAACTGCCTCGGCTTGGGTATCCAATTTCCAGCCTCCTTGTTCTGGTCTGTTGTCCTTTGCGTGCCTGACACAAAAAGCAAATCCCAAGTCCTACTTTCCAGACTGTAGTGTCACAGTCCACATAATACAGGTGTCTCCAGACACGTCTAGATGGATTTAGCTGATAGATGTGGACTTGCACTTCTTTTATGCTCCAAATCAGTTAAAATATGAAATACTCTCAGCACCAATGTTGTTTATCTTAAACGAACAGCTTTCACTTAAACCAGTGGATGTGATCTTTAATTGTCGCTAAAAGAGAGAGCTTCCTCTGGAAGTCAGGCAATCAAGGAAAAAAAATATACTGTAAATTTATGAGAAATGGGATGTCTGTTGACTACGATTTAAAATAAAATACATAACCTAGCCTGATAGTCTGTTGCCTGCAAAATCTCTGCCTGCCCATCACAGGGTTCGAGCTTTCCTCTGAGCTTTCCCTGTCAATTCACATAACTCCTGGTAATGGTCTCTTGGCAGCTTCACCCTGGAAACTAATAAGCAGGCAAATTACACAGTCTTGGACTTATTTCAGAAATACAAGTACCTGATCTCATTCAATAATGCATGACGCTAACAGTCCTTCTTGCAGATGTGATTACCCTGGTAATGATGTATTGTGGAGACCACAATCTGGCGCATGACCTCACCCTTATCTGCAGCTGCAAAGCACTACTGAATTCAAGGCTGAAGCTGCAAGTGGCCCCAATTCAAATATGTCCAGTACTCTGAGACATTCAGCCCTAAATCCCCCAGTAAGACCAGACGGTGACCTGCTGTCTGAGCCAAATTCTCACCTAGTGTAAGCAAGCAGGAAAAACATATATTTCAAAATCACATTTATTTTTCCTATCCACAGCACTGAAATTAAACTATTTCAGAATCTACCAGTTCTAGCAGACTGGCATGTTTTGTTAGGATCTGTTGTCTGTGGAATAACAATGTTAACCTGACTTATCTAAGCATTCTATCTAGGTTGAAATACTGCCTTACGATGGCAACTTTTCTAACTCAGAACCCTCCTGAAATTTTAATTTCACTGTATCTTCCATCTCCTCGGCAAGCATTTTGATTTCCATTTTCTAGTAGGACAGTTACTCAGAAATACTGATATTCCCTGTGAAAGTTGTGAAGCAGAACAGTATGAAGCGCCTTCAACTAGCCAAAATTTGTTCAGTGGGCAGGATACAGCATAGTGGAAATGTTATGACCCCCAAACTAACCCCCTTCTAATAATCCTTGTGGGGTTTTTTTTTTTCAGTTTGATACCAGTGCTATGTCCATTACACAACTCCCTGCACACACGTTCCCACTGCATGACTCCTGGATGCCCCAGGTAAGCACCCCACACCACGTGGCTCAAACATTCTGCTTATTCCAGCACAGCCATCATTGTTTTCCTGCTACTTTCAACAAACCTAGAAAAGTGTTTATCTTCTGCTAGTTCACAACATTCAGAAAAAAAACTGCCCTCCCAGTTGGCCTTCTTTGCTCAGGTCTGAGGAGCACCTGCTATGCATCAAAAAAGCTTCTCATACCACTGGCAGTCTTGCTGTTTGCAAATAGCTCTCTCTGTAAACAAACACCCTAGTCTTGGCTTCATACATCAAGAAAACATGTTTTTTCCTGTACATAATGTTTGCCTTGTTTTCCACTGACCTTCCCTGACTGTCTCACCACAGCTTTGATACAATTGAGTTTTCTCTATGTCTGTGGCTTCAGAGTGACATTTTAACACATTCACCAGCTCTAAGTTGGTTACAGCAAAACCTCAGTTACCCCCAGATCTCAAATCCCTATACCACTCTGCTGCTCGAAAGGGACTTGGGTTCCCTCAAGGTCAGCTAAAAACGTTGGACATTCCCTCAATTAGCTCAGATCTTGGCAGAGTAATGTATTTACTGATCTAAATTCATACAGCTGAGGTTCACAGAAACAGAGGCATCAGACTTCACCTCTAACAAAGGACTGGTTCTCTTTGAAAGGCAGCTGCTTGTACTTTTCCACTTCTGAGGAAATTCTCTATGCCATCAGCTGCTCCTGTCCTACTTCTTCTTGTCGGACGTGGCCCCTTCATCTCCTCAAAATCAGAACTTCCATCCCTCAAGAAATTATTCCTCAGGCACACAACCACTCTGGGTTTCCCCACTGAGGCAATGAACTGATACTCACAGTGATCTGTGACAAATAAAGGAGTGGGCTTGCTGATTCAATGGTCCTTCCAGGCTGCAAACACAGAATACAGGAACCCTGCCATACACAAAACGTCTACTCAGAGCAGCTCTCACTTCCTGCCCAGCCAGTAAAGTACAACTCAATGACAATATCTTTCCTGAAAGTTTCATCTTATCTGCTTCTCATTGAACTACATCTCCATCACTGCCTTTTAGCACCATCAGTCCCAAACACTGGTCAGTGCCTCAGAAAGAGCTTTCTCCTATATTTTTTCTTTTATATTGACCTCGTAATCCCTCATTCTTCTCTCTCTCACTATGCATACATTCCTTCTTCCTGTCACGATATATGTGTATGAACAAGTGGAGCCAAAGCAGCCCAGATTGGTCTTCCAACCATTCTGTGGAAGCCATTTACTTGTGGGAAATTTCCACAACAATGCAAAAGCTGACTCCTGAAGTACTTTAATTTCTCTGCCTTATACAACATCTCTAAGATTTTCATATGCTCTCCTCAATCTATAACACAATGTTTATTGTTCATGATTAGCAAACACAAATTGCCAGGGCATACAAGGCTCTTCTGGTGGCTTTTCTGTAAACAGCAATGCAAATCTCTACCCCACTTAGAATTAAATGAACAACAGCACTCTCTGGCTGTACTTTCGGAGCACAGCACGCACAAAGGATGTGCAATATCCTGAGCTGTGGTTCAGGCTCACCCTCACTGGCTCAGCCCTACAGTGTGGCTGGTTAGAAAGCCACGTCTGGGGAGGCAATCTGGGCACAGGCCATGGAGGTGAGATGGAGTGAGCAGCCACAGCAACAGGCTGGATGTGTCCTGTGTCGTCAACTCAAGCAGAGCACCAGAATGGAAGGCAGTGAGGAGAATTCAGAGATGTCTCCTTGGGGATGACGCCTCCTAATTTAACAGTTGTAGTCTTTCTAAAAAGCCCCCCTCTTCACATTAGCCTGTCAGCCAGTGGATTTGGTGTTTCTGTCCTATCAGCAGCTCCCCAAGAGAACCCATCTCTCGGCGCTACGCCTGTTTGTGCCAGGCCTGCTGAACAAGGCAGCGGCCTGTTCTGCCCGTCACTCACAACTGGAGGGGAAGCCCAGAGTGACTGCTGAGGCTTGTGTCAATAATCACCAGCAGAATGTCCTCTCTGTTTTCCTTTAGCACAATAAACTGTGCCTCCCCTCCTTCCTTCATTGCTTTCCTCTGCCATCCAGACATGCACACCGCAGGGATGGTCCCCTGCTCCCTCCCAATTCCTCCCCCATTTTCCTGTCTCCACTGCCAAGGAAGTATCTCTTAGATACAAGGGCACTATGCAAGTAACTTCAATTAATTTTCCATAGGCAACAGATAACGGTGGTATGAAATTCCAACAATATCCTGGTGAGTGACAGCAAAAGACGCTTGAGACTGCTGAAGTAGACATGAGCCCTGCTTACACACCACAGGGGTAGCTAGAATAGGAAAGAAACAAATGCTACCCCAGAACTCCTGATTTCATGTTCAAAAAGGTGTCTGATAAGAAAAATAAACTGAAATTAAATACTGTCGTCAAGAATTTATAAAGCAATAAAAAGAAACCCAGATTTTAGAACAGGATGTCAGTCTCAAACTGTTTTTTTTACTGCAGCTGTTACAGCTAATACCCTCTTTACATCACTTGAATCATGCTTTATAACATCCACATTTCAAGCAGTTTCCCTTTCAGTGCACCATTTTTGCCTCTATCACCCAATATCAGTATGCTCTATTTTCATCTGTAACTACAGACATCATATCTGTAGCAAAAAGTCAAAAATTATGAAGTCAACTTCAGAGAAAACAAGCAGAACACATCTTCTTAGGCCTCTCATGGTTACCACAGCAAAAGCAATGACAGTTAACAATAATTAAGCTCCATGCTTTTCATTTCCAGTAAAGATGTGAACACAGCGTGCCTGGCAGGAAGTTGTACTTCAACCCTTACCTGGGGTGAAGGACTCATCACAAGGAAGTGAAGAGTGAATGGCTGCTGCGTCCCTAGGTTTGGGAGTCAGACTCAGTGGGGGAAGAACAGTGAACACTGAAGAGTTGCTTCAGACAGCTCTGCAGTGTGAACGCTGGCTGGAAACAGGTTTTGGAGTTACCTTAGCTTCTTTGTTTATCTTATTCTTAGCTTCTTAGTCTTTGTGGATTTTTTTTTCTCCTTTATTTACATTATTCTTTACCTGCTTTGCTCTGTATTTCCCATTTTACCTGTTCCACAGAGATCACAGAATGGCTGGGTTAAAGCCAACCCCTCCCATGGGCTGGCTGTCCCCACCACAACAGATTGCCCAGGGCCCCCTCCAATCTAGCCTTGGGCACCTCCAGGATGGGGTACCCACACTTCTCCGGGCAGCTGTGCCAGGACCTCACAGCCCTCTGAGTAGGTTTCCTCCTAATATCTACCCTCCCATTTTCCCTTGTCCTGTCACTTATCAGACTGTAAAAAGTCAGCCTCCCTATAAGCACCCTTTAAGTACTAAAAGGCCACAATGCGGTCTCCCTGGAACCTTCTTTTCTCCAGCCTTAAAAAGCCTATCTCCCTCAGCCTGACTTCACTGGAGAGGTGCTCCAGCCCTCTGACCATCTTTGTGGCTTCCCCTGGACCTGCTTAAACAGCTCCATGTCTTTCTTGTGCTAAAGACCCCAGGGTTGGATGCAGTTTGTTGTTTGCTGAGATTTCTTGGTCAGCTGCTACCACAACTATATATCTGCGTGTCTGTTGATTGAGATTTGGAAGATATGGAGGGCTAATGAGAGAAAGTCAGACCTTAGGGCTTCCAGGATAGCACTAAAACAAACAAACAATTTTCTTACATCCTAAAACTGGGTCCTGAACTGGGTTAGGTGTGTAGATGAGCCAACAAGTTTCCTGAATAAAATCATACTCTTTAGCTGACCTCAAGTATGAGACAACTTGAGATCAGACAGGATTAATGAATTGAGGCTCGCCAGAAACTGGGCTCAGTGATACTCGTGGGTCGCTTCCAACTGAGGATATTCCATGATTCTATGACCTCCTTGTTTTGTGTCTTCCTTAAAGGATTTTAACATGAGCCAGCGAAGCCTGGAACAGAAATTGGTTCTTAATAAATAAATAAATAAGCTGAGTCTCCTTCCAAATCTCATCTGAGTAATGAGCACAGAAATAATTTATTTCTCCAAAGCCAAAGGACATGGAATGTAAATCTTGAAATACCAAACATGGAAGCAAACAGTGCTGGACAACAAATATTCAATACTCAAAAGAGCATGGTGACAGTAAATATCAAATTAAAGTAACATACAGAGCTACGGAAACTAGAGCATATATATAAGTTAAAAAAATGAAATCAGATTTCATTTGGTCTGTCCAAAATTTGCACTCAAGTCTTTCTAGGGCAACCTTGCCTTACATCCACTGGATGCCTAATAACCCTCCACAATGAAAGATGAAAGATGGTTTGATTTGTGATAGTGTCTGGAAAGGAAATCTCAAGCAACAGTTATGTCCATTTATACTGCTTTTTTTTTTTTTTTCCTCTCTTTTTTTTTTTTTTTTTTAAATCCATGGATCTCAAAGCATTTCAATGTTCCTAACTAACACCACATGCATCAACAGAAAGAGTAGCACAACTTGTCTTGGATGTAGTCAGCGTTATTTCCATCAGACAGGTGAGTAAACAAAGCCACAAAGAATTAAGTGTTAGGGTCCGAAAGGAAGTCTGTGGCTGAGCTGGGAGCAGGGTTTGTCCCTTGACACAACCCTCTTCCTCAACCGCTGGGTGATCCTTTCCTGACCTACGCATGCAACAGTAGATCACAACTGTGATATTTTCTCCTATCTAAAACATGAGAGCTTTTAATTTTTGCTCCTCCCGTAACTCCCTTGGACAGCAAGCTAACCTTCAACAGGCAACTGTCTGGTGGAATACAGTTAAATGTGAGATGGGAAATCGAGCACAACTGGCCCAGGGTTCAGTGGCCATTCATGGCAGAGCAGCTGGATGTCCTCCCTCACAACAATATTACACCCACAGATTGCACAGCACTGACTGTGCCAGAATGGATGGATTCAAAGAGTGTCCCTTGTTGCAACATCAACTGTGATCTTAGCTTTCCATAAAAGTACAACTCTGTAATGGTAATGTGCAAAGAAAAAAAAAAAAACAAAAAAAAAAAACAACCTAATCCTAGTACAGAAATGCCTTTCAGGCTTTCTGCAATCTTAAGAACAGAAGTATGAATTTATGTGATAACATCAGCTTGTGCGATGCCTCCTTTTGGTTGCTACAGTTTCATCTCAGAGAAGTGGAGGAAGCACCTATGACACCAGCCCACAAACTCAAAAGCTTTGGTCCCTGATGAAGTTCTGACACCAGATACCATGGTCAGTTTAGCAAGAGATGGAAGCATAGAGGCTTTTAGCCCTGTAATAAATGCATGCCTGCACCCAGCTGCACCATACAAGCAGATTTGTCAAGATAAGCCGAGTCACCAGTCACTGATATGGGGTACTGGACTTATAGGGATAAGTGATATGATCCATTACGACAAACCTTTATGTTCTTTGGCAAATCTTGTGAAAGACTTTCTTTACATTTAAAATAGTAATAATAATAATAATAAATACAGTTATTAGAAAACAAACCCCAGTAAACTGTACTTAAGAACAATTTTCAGCTACGAAGCTCATTCATCCCTCAGATTACTGGGAGCTTTATGAAAATGAAACAGTTGTTATCACTTGAGTCTATGGGATTTTGTTGGCTTTTGCAGGATGATGTCTACATTTAAGCTAGAGCTGCTGTGTCAGATTCCCTGTGGGCCAAGAACAATATATTCCAATTATTGACATCCAAAATGTATCCTTTTTTGAAGGATAGGATATCTTGACTTGCTTCAAAGAGAGAAGAGGCACTGTACCATGAAGAGCTTAGCAAATCTGGTAGAGGCACTTGGATGGAAGCGATTTGAAGCTGGAATCTCCTTGCTCACAATCACCCCACATAATGAGGATATAACATCGTTTAAAAACATCAGTGTCCTTCAGTAAGCAAACATTACTTGTCCTAAGCCACCCAGCACACCAAGGAGGATGATGAACCACTGATGAATTCGTTAAGTCCTAATCCAGCATTTGATCCAGTAGATCCACAGTGTTCCCATTCAACACAGTACCACATACAAAGTAAGGTCCTCCTTGTTTCAATGTTGGGACCACAGAAAAAAACAAAACAAAACAAAAAATAACCCAAGGTTTTGCTACCAACATCAAACTTAAATGAGATCTTGCTTTCATTTTGCATTGAACCCCAATTCAGCTTCTAATTCACACTTCTCTTCCCTCAGTGTGCATCACACTTAGCTCTTTTTTTGCTGGAGGTCTCTATCTTAGGTCATTCTGAGGACCAGCCTGTGCACATTCCCATATGTTTATTAGGATTGTTGAAGGATTCACAGTTTCTTGAGTGTAGCAGTGTTTTGAGTTGTCTCAGGGAATAATCAGCAGATCTTTTAGCTGTAATTCAGGGGGTTTTGTTCAATCACCATTTCTTTAGAAATGTTTCCTTCCAAATTGGTGTATTATCCCTAATTGCTGAAAAAACTATCTGTGATAGCAAAACAGCTTCTAAACTTGTCTTGTTCCCCAACAACTACCCCCAGCAACTGGCTTGCCAGGCAGGCTGCTTACGATTGCTCTTCCTCAGACCTTAACAGCTGATAGTGACTTTTCTTCTCAATACAGAAAAATAAAGTACCAAAATACTTCAGATAACAAACACCAGCCTCCAAACCATTCCTCTAATGCCCAGAAGCTCTTGAATTAGATCTCAGAACATGAAGTCAAGCCAAATATTGGGCTCCCCCCATCCTGGACATGCTTTTAAATTGCAAAGAACAAAAGCTTTTAATTTATATTTGAGTTTAAAAGTCTAAGAGCAATAATAAATTAGGCAAATAAACCTGTTGCCCAGGATCAAATAAGCTCTGAGAGTGCCTAACTAGGAACCTGACTGGCAGTTAATCTTCTAACAATGAGTAGAAAACAGGCCACTGAAAGTCTGTCCCTCTCTGAGAAGATTTACTTCAGTTCTGTTTCTTCTGCTAGTGAATGACATCTAAATTTCATATCAACCAAAGTTAAAACCCGGAACAGCCTGATGTACCTCAGGCATCTGGAATGCAGGACACTGAAAGAACCTGATCCTTTGAAGCAACCATCTGCCTTATAGGGTATTTCTTAAATACAGCACAAGCAAAACTCATGTTAAGGATGTACATTTAAACAGAATCTAGCAGCATGGATGCAATACCATGCATTGCCTGTATCACAAGTCCAATTACTGCACAGTTACACTGTTAATTACCACTGACTGCAGCTTTTTCATGTTAAGTCACTGATCTGAAGTGTTGCCATTCCTTTCGTCAAAGAGGTTACCAAAGAGAAGAGATCCAAGAAGAGCAAAATTCCCATGCCTGAAATAAGGACTTAGAGAGTGGAAGCACTGTTCAGGGACAGAAAAAAATATGTCATTCACAGCTGGTCTTTTCTGTCCCTTTGTAGGAATGGCTCACTAATCAGATTAGAGGTGTTCCCACTGTGACTGGTTACCAATTACACACCACTAATAACATGAGAAATTAAACATTTCCTGAATGAGCTCCAAATGTGAAAGCTGTTCTCCTAAACACGGCTCCCAAGTCACAGAAACCAGACTTGCTCTCTCTTTTAAGTCTTGAATGGAGTAGGAAAACAGGGCTGAAATTCCCAGTAAGTACTCTTTTCAAGCTGCAGTTGTCTCAGAAGGCCCTGTTAGGGATATCTAAGGACTTGAAAAGGGCAGGATAGTTCAGATCACACACAGACTCACTTCAATTTGTGCCTAACCTATGGCACAAAAAATCAGGCAGCTGCAGATTACAGGAAAAGAAAAGCACAGCTCCCTTTTACTCTATTAACCTAAAAATGACATGAGTTTGCCTTTCCTCTCTTTGGCCCTGGGCTGCATAAGCTGCCACTGTCAGCAAGCACCTTCTGTTCTCCATGCAAATACAGAGCACCCTGGAAGCTGAGGGGAATGGTGATTCCAATTTCACCTAAACAAGGTGGAACCAGCATCTCATTTCTTTACCTCAGATCAAGCATCCATACAAACCCAGCAGCTAGTGTTCATCATTAATTCAATTTCAACCAAAGGAGTGTATACAAAACCTCCAGAAATTACTGAGATTATTCTCTTTTTAACTTCCTTCATGTTTGCAAAATAGAAAGGAGTACATGAATTCTTCCATAGCTTGTTCCTGATCCTGCCTTACCCTCATGGAATTATAGGATGCTGTCTCTCCTCTCAGCAGAAGAGAGCAACCAAGAAGTATCTCAGGCCATTGGGTCACTCCTTCACTGCCACAACAGCCACCATGTTAGGACCACCCAGTGATGTGCCTGTTGGCTACTTCCAGCTCCATGCAAACACAGACAGGAGCTTTTAAGGTCATTCTCTGGCTTGTGTTCTTGGAGGCGTCAGTATCTTCTGGTTATTGGCAGGCTAAATGACTCAAGAAGTTCAGCCTAGGTGCACACTGTGAAATGCCAGCAGGGGTTAGGTTTTGTTTTGCTTTCCAAGCGCTGATGCCTCTCCCTGAATGACTAAATAGAATAATCCTGTTTCAATTCTGAGAGCACTGGTCAGGTGATAGGAGAGCCAAGAGCCACTTCAGGAGGGCATTAATCTTTACTTGCTTGCTGCAAAACGCCACAAACCAAAATGTTCTGAGAAAACCACAGTTCTACTCAAGACCTACCAAGATCAGGGTGCACTTCTGATGTCTCCTCTCCCAAGGAGCAGGCAAAAAGCCCTGCCCAGAGCTGGTCAGCATGCCCCTGTGATCCTGGACTGAGCCCAGGATACTCATCTAGGCAGTGACTTTCTTCTTGCAAGCTCAACACAAAATGTTTTCTCCTAATGCTGCCAACATTAAGCCAAGAGAGAGCTGAGCTCCTCTGAGTGAAAGAAAATAACCCAGAAGTCAAATTTGACCTTGTCTCCGACGGACTACAGAATTGTTCCTTGCTATCCCAAAAGTCTCAGGTTAAACCCTAGCTGCTACACCATTCTTTCCCACTGCAGTGCCTGCTTTTCAGCTAGCTGGAAAGAAGGAGATTTTTGTAGTGCACAACTCCAAGAAGCCCCTCTGAGCCCTCACTCCACCTTCCCTGTGTGTAGCCAGTGTGCTCAAGTCTTGCAGGTCGGCTCCTGGATTTGGCCCTTTATGAATAGATCACTATGTTGGCTGCTCCGAGACGCACACAGCCAGTTGTATGTGGAGGAGAATCGTAAGCAAGGGCAGGAATGCCCGTTTGGCAGCCTTTCCCACCTCCATATGTCTGCTGACTTCTCTTTTTTCTTTTCTTTTTTTTTTTTTTTTGTCTCTGCCACCTAATTTTTATGCCAGATTTTGATCTTCTCTGCCAGCATAAATCAGGAGAGCCTCTCCAGACTGACATCACGCAGGCATGTGCATGTTTAATGCTGCAGTCTAACTGGATGTCTTGCAACATCTGGGAGCTGGGATTGTGATGGCACATCTCTACTTGCCCTCTTATCCTCTCTGTATCAGCTGGTGCCCATGTCCAGTGTCTGTTTAGTTAGAATTCAGCTGAGAGAAGACAGGTCAATGGTGAAGAAGCTAAGAAACTAGGCTATTTATACAAAAACTTCATGTTCTCACCCACTCTTCCCATATATTATATATCTCGCTTCTGCAATTAAAACACATTACTTAAGGAGAAGATAATATTTCAAGCTGAAGAGAAAATTGGAAAGCTGTGTTTTTCATTTACATGAGTTAAACACACAAGGGACAGCTGGAATGGCAGTTACAATTAGACTACCCATTAGGATGCATTAGATGACATTAACCCAAGACCTTTCAGGTCCACCGCAAAGCAGTTGGGCTGCAAGGCAGCTTTAAAGCAACTCTGCACTTTAAAGCAACACTCATGTTCAGTACAAACATTATAAGTGATCTTTTCTCCTCTTTGTGACATGGCACACGATCAGTGTTGCTGCTTTCAGACTACAGGAGCCTGGCACTCCTTTTACAGCCTTCATAATGTTGAAATCAAATGCTGCAATAACCCTTTCATTACTGCAAAAGTATTCCAACAATGCTATGCAAAATGCACCAGTAAGCATAGCCAGATGAGGGTGTGACCAGTCAAGACATCTATCCCAAATACTGCTTATTCATGTGGGGTTGTTGAGAAGGAAAAGTATCCACCTTCTCCATAAAGAAAGAAAAAAAAAATTGAAGGATCAAGCCACTATAGAACTATTGAAGCACTACTGCTTTTGCAATATCTACCACAGCTACTTATCTAAGCTGTGATTTTCCTCCTGGGATCCAACTTCGTAAGTAACCAAAGAAAGACAGACCATGAAACACCAGTGAAATATTAAAAGATTCATAGGAAGCTTGAAACAAACTCGAACTCCAGAGCTCCTGCAACTCTGAATACCTCCTGGGATTTCACTTGGATCATAACCGAATTATTAACTAAAAAAAAAAATAAAAGGGGTGTGTGGAAAAATGAAGCTACTAGATTGTATATGGATAGAGATCTAAAGGGATTAAGAAGACATTTAAAAATACCAACGTTTTCCAAATATCTCCTTAGTTATGAGAGGAGACTTGCCAATGGGAGACCGTAGATGTTTTATGGGAATACAATCATTCACAACCTGATGCATTGCTGAGATGTGTCTAAAGTTCCAAAGTCTCTATGCAGCCTCAGTTGAATCAAACTACCTGATCCTCTTGAAATCACTAGCAAGCTTCTGTTTGTAAAGCTGCAGAAAATCAGTCATAGCTTTCCACAAAAATGCTGAGTTGTCCATGTCAAGAAAATTATAGAAAGGCAGGCTGTAACAGGAGGGGGAGAGGGTTAGAAAAAGAGAGCATTGTTTATGAAACATGAAAAGCTCCAGCAACACAATATATGGAGTTCGTAGGGAAACAGGCCCTTCTTTCTTTCTCTACAATTCAAATAATTCCAATGGCAGACTGGATATTCCCCAAAATGAGTAAGAAAAGCACAGGGCTGTCAAAGCAATTCAGAAAGGGAATGATGAAGTAAACATGGTGATTTTTTTCTTTTTTTAAGGTTTAATGCTTGGAAGACCTTAATGCTACCGTACATAGTGTATGCTTTTCATAGAACAGAAAGAAGTACTAGCTGAACCTCCATCCCAGAGCAAGAAGTCTGTGTGGGCATTTAGAGAAAATGAGCAGAAGTATCCTTACATGCAGATATGGTCTCAGCTCACACATAGTATCTAGTCAGTGAGATGTTCTTACATTCTGATCTAGGCAACAAAAACACTAAGTCCTACTGCTGACATGAACTTGTCATCTTCTGTCTCCCACTCCACCAAGATGCTTTTGCCATCAGAAGGGTGGGCATGCACATTTTCTTCTTGATTGTCTGTTAAGAGGAAAATGCTCTGAATTCATTCCTTCCATACCTCTCTCCTTGCTTTTGCTTTGCCTATTCAGCTGGGAGTAGGAACAAATCACCTAACGTTGAGGAAATCTGTGGACTTTTTGACTGTTTCTCCAGGAAAATCATCTGTCTGCCTTGTGCAAAGGACATGAAGGACTTCATTCTCCTTTGTTACGGAAAGATGGTTTCCAGCACTTTGAATGATTCTGTTTTCAATAGGAAAAGGAGAAGTAATAGAAAGGACAAACAGTTCATGACTATTTTCCACTTCCCTACTTGTTCTCTCCACTTATATATCCAAGCAGTTGTAATTTGATTATGATACGATTTTGAATAACTAGATCTAAAGACAGAAGACCAATAAAATCAAAAAGCCTCCATTAAACCAAATCTAGAGCAATTACAACCAGTAAAAACAAATATATACTATATTTCTCTAAGGGCTTCTGTTCTTGAAACACCACTTTCATGGAAGAGTTTCTATCAAACAGAGGAAAAGCTGTATACTTTGCCAAGTCAGGGAGATAGTGGATACAAAGTCTTGCTCACTTAACATTTGAAAGACTTATTGCCTGGTGAGCTATCTCACCAAGACTCTCTTGTTTAAATTATCTACTTTAATGGATGACCTGAAATATAAAGAAGTCAGTCTGGATTTCTCTTGTGTAAAACTTGCTCTCTAATTCACTCCTGACTTGTGTGCTTGAAGGGAACAGGGCTTGGATTTTTGTTTCCACTGACTAGAGAGGCTTTTCACTGAAAAGCACGAATCCTACCAACAAATTGCATTCATGCAGTCTGAGCCATCTGCATCACTTTTACAGAATGGGCAGAGTGGGAGTACAAAGTGGGATATGGAAAGTCAGAAACTAAATAAAAAAAATTTAGCCTTAAATAGAAAACATCCTTTGATAGTACCAATGTCACTCACACAGACAATATGCTTGCATTGTTTTGGGTGGCAATGAGGGTGTAACTCTACTTTAGAACACATTTGCTTATTTGTTTCCATCAAAATAGAACTTAAAACATTTCTAGTTTCCAATCAGCAAGTTGACAGTCTCTCTCGTAACTCTAATAAAAACATTTCTGCATGTCAAGGCTAGGCATAAAACAAGCTGATGTGACTGTGATGAGCACTGTAGAGCTCCTGACTGCCACGAGGTGTCTCTAGGAACTGTCCCAGGAGGAGTGGGAATGTTGGTTAACAGGACAAAGCTGAAAATCAGTATCTGTAGAAGACCGTTTGTTTGTCTGTGGTTGTAAAAAGAATCTTTAAAAATGTCTTCTAATAGAGACAGACCACGAACTTGTGCATCTTGACAGCTCTATCCAAATAACTGATCAGTACTAACTCCAGAGAAAATATATTTACAGAGTCAAGGAATGGTAAAACAAGGAACTACATCTGGAAGTAGTAAAGAAAAACCTTAAATATGCTAGGAAATAGTTCCAACACTGGAAGTCACTTAGACAAAGGAATACGTTGCTAGTCGAGAATGCATGAGGCAACACTACAGAGAGGTGCTTCAGAGATGAATTTTGAATTTTATCATAACAACACTATTTGGCTGTGTCATCAAGAGCGTTAAAACCCATGCTGATACAAAGAACCTGAAATCTCATAATCCAAAACCCACGCCTGCATTTGGGCAGCAACAGAGCATTCAGTGAATGCACAGAGCAAGTGATTAGGAGCTAGACTGCTGCTGAAATACAGGAAACAGACCCTGTGTCAGGGAAATGTCATTGTCCCAGTAGTCACAGTGTCCCAGGAATTAGCCAGTATGGACTTTTTCTGATTTAATCTTCTAAACTTTATTCCACGCTTACCAGTCAAATAAAACTATAACTAACTGAAGCAGAACAGGGAACAGATACAGAAATGTCTTTAAAACCAACCAGCATGGGCAAATAAGAATGACAAGCAGAAGAATAAATTTTTAACTCAAAGACTGAACCAAGCACACAACCAGCTTATCTCCTTATGGAGATATGATGGAAAGGAGGCATTTTGGGGAGCAAAGACAGAGATGAGGGACTGAAAGTCCACTATAACCACCAATTCAATCTCTCTTAAAAAGAAACAAAAATATTTTTGTCCGTCTAAGCTACAACAAAACCCTGAAGCTGCAAGAGATACAACATCTGTACTTATATTTTTGTCTATGTGGCTTCCGTACACGTAATTTTTATTTCTGAAACGAACTTTTAGTTAAGACAACAAACAATGAGAAACCTCCCTGATCAGTTACTGAGGTGAAACTTGCTTTGTCTTGCCTCCCATTTGCATCCAAAACTACTTCAGGAACAATGAGCAGTCACAACATATGACACTACTAAAAGTGATGCAGTAATCTGACCCACTTGAAACCAGATTAAATCTTCTATGAGCAAGAACAACTCTTAGGATGTAAAGCACTGTAACTCTATTGATGTCAGCAGAGTACATACAATATAGAGCTAAGGTCACCCTATCTCAACCAAGCTGGGCTACTCAGGTATTCTGGTGGTGTGTTAGAGAGCTCTCATTAAAAGCCCAAGTGCTTTCTCATCCAAAACTGCACGGAGACTTCTGTTGCCTTCCACAATTCAGCAGGGAACAACATTCTACCCAAAGATAAAAGTTAAGAATTCAGTCTTCTCTATCTTGATCGCATAGATGTGAACTAACAGCACAAGAATGTCCACTTGGGTCAGCCATGAGGCCTTCATTCTGCTGATGAGACTCTTGGGTTTTTCTAGCTTCACTTTGAATTTCAGATATTTGGAGGAACATTTTTTCCCTCAAAATGCAGATAATTATATGAGCATTGTTTCTGTCTATGGAAAGCATTTTCCAAAAATAGTTCTAATATCTTGCCCATCTTGCATACACACAATGGACCACACTGATTGTTTTTGAGGCCCCAGACAAGACCTGCCTCCTGCTAAGCCATCCACCATGCAAGCACATCCCTTGTAAGCCTGGAGTACTGCTCATAGATGCCATGGGATCTAGGTGGCCTAACACATGAATCATGTGAGGCACATCCTACAAATACAAGCAGGAGAAGAAAAAGAGGTGGGCATATAGCTGTTTTGACTGCTCATATTTCAGAGCCCACCAAGAAAAGACATCAGCTCCTACTACAACATTTTTACATACTTCAAGTTGAATTTTCTTGGACTATGTGTACTGTTGTTACCGATGGCACCCCCTGCATTTGGATAAATTGAGGTTACCCAAACTAGCTAAAAATACCACCCTTCCTCCTCTCCACTTGGACAACATCTTCTTCTACGCACGCTCTTCACAGAGTACCATGATTCACATTACAGAGGTCCTGTTTGGGGATGTTTGTGAAACTGGTGGGAGGAACCTGGCCAGTTCCAAGGCAGATGAGCTCCTGCGAAGAGAACAAGACAGCAACACCAAGGGCATACTCTGCCACTGATCCTAAATGTGGTGGGAAGTCAGAAGGCTTCAGACAAGAGTAAAGGCACATTTGAAGAAATAAAACCAGTATTTTTACTGTTTTGATAAGAACGATGGATGACAAAAGGTCTTGGAAGGCATTTACTCTGTTTCATAGCGAAGTGCTGCTAAAGCAGGCATGGCAAAAACTATAACCCTGTAAACACATGTTGTGTATTAGATTCCAATCTGGCAGCTTGCCTTTTTTTTTTTTTTTTTTTTTTAAGCTCCAGCAAGTTCCAAATACACTTCCATGTTTGTGTTCCAGCAAACACAAGAAAGGCAAAATGCTCAAGTGATGGAGACCCTGGAGTGCACTGGACTATAAATCAGCAAAAATAGAAGGCCCCCATTAGTGCTGGCACATCAGGCAGAAGAATGACAAGAATATCAGCAAATTCTTTCTTCCGTCCATATCTCCAGCTTTCACTTTTTCCAGTGTGTACTTTACAGCTGCTGAGATCTGTAAAAATAACTATGCTCTATTGTAAGTATCAACACGGACAGAGTAACAAGGGAGCACCTCTGCAGGCAAGTTTGCTACTTCCGAACTACCCACCAGAAAAGCATCCCACAGAACATCCTCTCACAGAATCACAGAATTGTAGGGGTTGGAAGGGACCTCTAGAGATCATCTAGTCCAACCCTCCAACCCAGGATCTCCTCAGTAACAGTTAGTTTCTGTTGCTGTAAGTACAGAAGAAGAAATTCTTCTGAGAGACATTTTAGATTCCTTGGGATTGAGAATTCTGGTTCACATAAACAAATACTGTTAGAAGAGGCAAAGTTGATAAAGATTTAGTCAAGGAATGTATATGACAAGTATGACAATTTGATAATTAATGGACTTTACAGGCACTTTCTAATAATACACAAGGATATGCAAATTGAATACTTTCATACGCAAACTGTTCCAAAGGCAGTATCATTTTTAACCCATTTTATACCTAATTGTTCAGATGGAGGAAGCACACTTTTTTTTTTTTTTTTTTTTGGGGGGGGGGGTGGGTATTAATCTTGACCTCCTAAAACCTGATTATCGGGAAATAAATCCTCTGCACTCGGTACTCTTGAAGACAACCAGCCTGCAGATGTTTTGTACAGCATGATGTTTTTCTTAAAGATCATCTAAAGAATGAACTTTTGATTACTTCCTAGGCATTTATTACTTCTTTTATGTCCCTCAGCATAAATGCAGCAGCTTTGCTCTTAATAAAGAACTGAGAGCTTAGTTGCATGTGTTGAGGGAATTTCTCGATAAATTCTCCTGGCTAATACAGGATTGCTTTTTCTACCGGCTTCCAGAGACACCAATCCACCACTCCTACAAGTACAGCTTTAGAAACTAAAATTGCTCAGTTAGGTCCTGGGCAAAGTACTGTCCAATCTGGTGGGAGGTGAAAACGATTCAGTACGTATGGAAGATACTATGACATTTCGAACTGCACAGAGAAAAGGTGAAGTACTGCAACTGCTCCCTCACTGGAATGAGATACTCAGTACTTCCTCGGTATGGAGCAGGTTGAGAGACAAAGGTTTTATATGCTTCACAAATTCATTCCTCTTACAGTCAGAAAACAGGCACCTAACTCATCTTGCTTATGGCCTCATACCCAAGGCAATATGAAAATATCATAAAGGTTGCCCCTGTGGCAACCACCTATCGAAGTAAGACTTTGTCACTCTCTCCTTATCCATGCTCCCACTCCACTCCTTTAATGAGGAGATAAAAAGACAGACCATGCTGCCTGCTTTCTAGGGCTATATGCAAGCACGTTGTTTGCAGTCATATTCAAGCTATAAGCAATTGCAAAATACTTATTGAGAGACCTCAGCTCTCCAGCAAGAGGCTGATGAGCCTTGAGGTGTTTCAGGCCATTACCCTGGCCAGACAATAGCTGAAAGCAGATGCCAAGGGCAGAATGCATTAAATATATCCCCCACTAAATTCCTTGTAGACGGGGTGCAACACTGCCTGCTGGCAACACAGCAGCAGGGCAACTTGTTATGGGCAGCCAGACATCAAACAACACACTGCTGAGCGCTAACTGCCTCCTACCCCATCCACAGCTGCCTTTGAAGAAAGGTGCAATGACTTCTGCATGGACATACACACCGAATAAAGCCTTGTAAAGCACGTGAGAACAAGAGCTGTCATCAAAATGTACTGAACAATTATGGGTTAAAGGTTGAACTATTATTGCTTTGTGCCCTTCCATTCCCCTCCCCTCCATGGTGGGAAGAAAAGGGGGGATCATTCATTTGTATTCCAGCACTTCATTAATGTTTATAAGAGAATCCAAACATGCAAGCAAAACAAGGACTAAACACTCGCGCCAGACGTGTGATGCGATAAATGTCACTGGAGCAAATATTTAGATCTGTTTACAGAGAGACCTATTAAGTCCTTTTTGAAAAGCTGTGCAGTGTTGTGGCTTGGTCTCTGACTAGCAGCTCCAGCGTAAACAAATGGAAGATGGCTAAGTCACTCTCTCTCATGTTGTTATGACATGAGGAAACCTAAGGAGATTGGGAGGAGCCAACTGGCTGCCCCACTGCGATGCCTAACAACAAAGTCCTCTTTTTGAACGATGGCAGGACATGCAAAGTGGAACTTCTGAGTTCTCCAGCTTGTGCCAAAATCTAGGGATTTTCAACACAATAATCCTTCATCAAAAGTTGTTGCAACACAGAATTCCTTGGTTCATTGCTAATGATGCAATTCTATGATGTCTGCCATTGTTAAAAAGCATTTCAATTTGAGAAAATCTGTTTCTGTAGGAATTAAAATGAGTTGTAAAGATAGGTGGAGCTGGTTTGTTTGTCAAGGGATGAAGATGAGACGCAAAATCTCTTGCCTGAAGAACTCAGAGGCTCTGGAGACAGCAATTCTGTAGGTGGCCCCTTCACATCAACATTTCATTGACTCTAGTCTCACCACATACAAGTACTTCTTTATTTCTAGGAGAATTAAGTAAGTTGAAAGGGATAAAAGGAATTCATAGATGAAAAAACCACTGTTACCACAAGGCATAATAATAATGGGAAGTTTCAGCTTCTAAGGTCATGACTGTTTCCAACTAGTTACATAAGGCCTACAGACATAAAATTGTCCTGTATGTATATATTAAAGATTAAGGTTCCTGGATTCTGCTGAAGGAAGTTTTTATAAGTTTCATCCAGAATGCAGCTGCCTTTCTTTCCGTTCTGAAGGAACCAAAGCTCCAACCATACAGATGCAGGGGACTCTATGTAGTGATCTCTGCCAGTGCTGGCTGAACAAGGCAAGGGATAGCTGAAGAACAACGCTTCAGTTTGAAAGCACATCCTTTCCTCCCTTGACTGGCAAGGATGCTGGAATATAAGCCCTGCTAGTTGTTAAGCTTGTTTTCTCTTAAAAACTGTAAGAAAGCTCTGCTGATTTGGTGTGCTGGAAGAACAGGAAAATGCATGCTATCAACCAATCTAAACAGAAAATAAACACTGGTTGTCCCTGCTGTGTAACAGGAATCAATGTTTTCAGGCTTAAACTTCCAAGAGAATTTTTTTTTTTTTTTTGTCCTAGATGATCTTCTCTTTTTAATTATAATCCCTGACAAATTCTTGCAGAAATGCAGGACAATTTAGTGGCTTGGTCTCAAACCGCAATCCTTTCCACAAGGCTGCATTCTCCTATATTCCCTCCTCTTGGTATGTTCTTCTGCTCTTTGTATGTTAGACTTGTTACAGATGCCAAGCCTTAAAACCTCCTCAGTAGCACACAGAACATCCACAGGAAAGAGAGAGGAATCCCTTCCTCTATTTTTGTTTATCTAGAATCATAGAATCACAAGGTTGGAAAGGACCTGCTAGATCATCTTGTACAACCATCCACCCATTACTGTTATTACCACAAGCTACTAAACCACATCTCGTAGCTCCTACGAGAGCTACCTCCTGTTCCTTCGCTTTAGAGCTAACTCTCGCGATTATTTATATTGTTTGACCTTGAGATAGATGGCATTTGGCAGGCTGCTGGATAACTTTGTGCTTCAAATCAAACGTTTTCAATTTCTTCTACCAACAATGGGAATAATTCCTGAATGTCTTTTTTAGGGTACTTCTTCCCATCTCATTGCCTGTCATGGAGCTCTTTGTTAACTACGTCAGGGCTGGTGAACTTTAGCTTGACTTTCTTGTTAGATGTGACTACCAAGTGGCGTGTGTGGTTTTCTTCTGTGGTTTGGTGTGTGTGTTTTTTCTCTTTGTCCCAGAGTGTCTGCACTGCTGGTATTAAAGCTGCAATTGTTCTATAAAAAGCACAAATCACTTGAACGATCTGCCAAAGGCTTTATCTCTGAACAATCTTCGTCTGTACTTGCTTTGCCGTTAACCAGTTTTGACTCTCTCCATAATGGCTGGAGTTGCTTTGCTTTAACTGATACGTATCAAAGAGAACTGCTAAAATTAACTGCTCATGAACTATGTCCAGGATGTTAGATTAACTCATCTAGAATCCTTCAGTGAACGAACTGATTTACGATGTGTTATGACATTGTTACTTGATGTGTTGCACAACTCAATTTTTAAAAAATGAAGAGCGCTCCATTAATAAGAGATAAATCTTTCCAGTGTAATTCAAATGAATCTGCAACAGCTTTAGAGAGAGCCTGATAAGAGATCTTGTGTGGGTTTTGGTGATTGTGTTTTGCATTCCTACAGATATCTTCCACTGAGATCTCTTTGTCAGTAATGACAAAATCCATCCAAAATATGCCAAAATATGACACCTTTTAGGAGATTATAGCTCTTTGTACTTCCCAAAACACAAAAGGGCATTATAAGCAGTTCTCAGCTACTCATACTTCAGAAGGTTTGAGAACATCCATCAAGTACTGAACTCAGCACCAAACTACACTTCCTTTAAACTTTAAATCCATAATTTGCTGAAGAAGTTACATGCCTAAGTCCCTTGCAAAGTTGGCCAGCCACAGTTAACACACAGCAAATGCTCAATGCAGGGATGGGGGAAAATCAGGAAAAAAAATCCTTCATGCATGTAGATATAAATAGAGAATTTCCAAAAGCAAGTACTATTCCATTACTGGAACGTGAACCAGTGTAACAGCCGACTTTAAGTTATTGGATTTCTAAAGTGTGTTTCAGATACATACATGTTGAAGGCTCAGGTCTCTCTGGATACCCAGCTTCAACAAAAATGCCTTTGAAAGTGAGCTGAATTATATACTGTACAGTATGTCTCATTTCACAGCCAAGCCACTTGAGTTAATAAAGAAAATCCTCCTTGGCCTCACACAATTAGCTGAGTAAAAAGCTAGTCAGCACAAGCCTGCATACAGCCACAAGCCACTCCATAAAGTCAAATACTGTTTCACGCCTGCGAATGCCTGCTGCTTTGACCCTCTGAACTTCACCTCACTACCAAAAGGACGAGATTATTTTAGGACGGCGTTATTTTAGGACAGCATAACCTGGTTTCGTGGCTTGTTGTTCTGAGCTTTAAGCAAAGCAAATATCTTCCTGGTGTTCTGGAAATGGAAAGGAGAAATGACAGAGGAACTGAAATTCAGTTTGGTTGCAGCTGTCAACCAATAGAGCATTCTGGCGTTTGGAAACCTAGACATATTAGAACTAGTCTGGCCCTAACTTGGTACTGTTTAATTGATGCCTTAATAACTTATTTTCTTCAGGAAGCAAATAATGAGATTTTTTTTTAAGATTATTTTTCTTATTTTTTCCTGTATTAATCAGGAAAGAAAATCATCATGAGCTTTCTCTGCTCCTAACTCAACAAAAGCATTTTGCAACCCTCTAGCATACTTGCCCACTCTTCTTTATGTGGCATCCCAAAAATAAAACATCTCCTGAGCTTGAAAACAAACAAGTTAGCATCCCAGCTGGATCCCAGTGATCTTTTCTATGTCAGAACCAGCTCCTCACGTGCTCTAAGCCCTAGCTCTTTTGCAAATAAGAGCACTATGATGATTTTACCAGTGCTATAGAGCCAGTGGGACACACAAATTGGGATGCATCTCATCACAGCTCACTGCTGGAATAATATTAATCTCAATGATTATTTCTAAAACTGAATCAATTCCATGCCAGAAACACAAAGACCTTCAAAAGTTGGGCACGTTTCTCAAATCACCCTTTGCCCTCTCCCCCTCTGCTGACTCGGCAAATTCCCATACTGTGAGCATTTTGTCTCACATTTAAATAAATATTCCCCATCACTATTACGCTGTCACCTGTAATAGGAAAAGCCTGCAAGAAATCAAAGGGAAGCAAAATTTGTGCGGTGGCAGAAAGTGTACAGAGAATAATCAGTCTTCATTGTGACTGTTAACAAAAGCGAGGGAGCCTAATGGAGACCTTGGATTTAATACAGTCTCTAAAATACTGAGGGGGTGCTTTCAAGACACAGAATCTCCTACTTTAAAGAAATATTTTCCCTGTGTTCCTCATAAGTTGACTTTTATTAAAATGGAAAGAGGTTTGAAAATAACTTGAAGGTTTCTGTTTCCTTTTTCTCATTCCTTGGCTCAGGAAGCGAGCTTGATGAATTTTGCCTTTCTCTACACAGGCAGCTCCTTCTCCATTTTCTGAACTGGGGATATTTGTGTCTCCCAGTGGGTACCCTAATACAAGAACAGAGCAGAAGAAGCAAGTTTGATGAACCTGGGGAAAACATAAAGCATTCAGTGTTACTCCTTTAACTGTGTTGTTAGGCTAAACTTTCTGAACAGTGTTCAGCAGTCTGAACCAGCATCTCAATGGACTCTGTGATTCTGCAGGGATACCCAAGCATGAAGAACCTCTGGACTGGAACTTGTTTGAAAAGCACTGCAACTTCAGTGTTAACAGAGTCTAGGAAATGAAGAAATCAGAACTTTTGTTTTTGCAAACGACTCAGTGTTACCCCAGGCTTCAAGGGACACTCTGGAATACATACAACACACAGGTTTTGGTGCATTCTGAGTGGTCTTTCACATCTAACACTCCCCCAATCCTAATTCTGAAGATGCCAATAATAAAACTCCCTTTTGACATCTGCAAGACTCTTCAGCCCTCAATGTTGTTTCAGTGCCTGGACAGAGGTGATCAGCAGTGAATCACTGATAACAAAAGTAATTACAGTATTTCAGGGATGATGATTTCCTCAGGCACAACTGCCTGATGGGATTCTATGTGCAGTGAGAAACTGAGCGTCTAGGTCTATGACAAGTGACCCTCAGAGTGGAAAATCTAGGGTCTTTGATCTTATTCAAACTAAAAATACTTTTGCTAATGAGACTCCTCATGTCGCACAACATCCATCCTAAGATGCTGAACACATGGTTTTAATTTACAGTTTTTAGCAACTTTCATTTATATTGTGCAAGAAGTCCTGAAATGACTTGTGGTAGAAGCTCCACCGATTCAAAACCCAAATGGCAAACACTGTTGTTGGAACAGCGAGCGATTAAAGTAGCAGTCATCTGTGCTAATTCCTGCTCCAGCTCCTGACACAGGTATTAACCGTGTCACTTCTAATTCTCCACGCATTTAAACAACAACTAGATCCAATAAACAATGACAGGAACACAAGGCACATGTGCTCTTAAACACCAGAGGAAGTAAATCCATGGAGATGAACAAGATGCCGTAATTACTACTTTTTGTGGTGGGTGCAACCACTCACACATTTTAATTGCATATCTGCTCCTGGTCTGCAAGGCCTTGTTCCACTTCCAGTTCAAGAATCAGGATGTTCTATGAGAGTGGTGAGGTGCTGGAACAGGCTGCCACGAGAGGCTGTGGATGTCCTGTCCCTGGAGGTGTTCAAGGCCAGATTGGATGGGGCCCTGGGCAACCTGGTCTCGTATTAAATAGGGAGGTTGGAGGCCCTGCCTGTGGCAGGGGATTGGAGATTCATGATCCTTGAGGTCCCTTCCAACCCAGACCATTCTGTGATGTTAAGCTCTAACAGCAATATCTGCAATTTTAAGCTCTGAAAGCACCAATTTAATTTCTGATGTCTCAAGCAAGCTGGAACCCATAACTCTGAATGGGTTATAGAAAGAATATCAAATCCACAAATAGTTGAAACGTGCAGAAAAATGCCTCAGAGACTTCCACCCATAGAGATTTCAGGAGGTTTAGAAAGATATTGAAACTCTGTGGCTACTCCAGAGTGCTTTCTGTGGGTTTTCAGTCTAGAAGCATCTAGGATCTGAATGATTTATCAGTTTGAAGCAGGAATTTGGGAGTGTGTGTGGGCATGAAGCAGATATGTGTCCCTACAAAAGAAGCTACGCTAATGCTGACTCTTTAAAGATAAAAAAACAAGTTCCCAAACACTTGTCCTTGCTGAAAAAAACTAAGGTTTCATACTGTCCTAAATGGTGTGTGCTCTGGGGAAGACATCCAAGCATGCAGGGAACTCCTTTAATAGGGCAAAAAGATGAAAGAAATCACATCAATTTAATCTGGTTCAGGCAATAACTTTCTGATTGCTTCTGCTTTTTACCTATCTCATCAACTCCTAATGACAGGGAAGAGATTAATGTTTTTTTTCACTACAAGGCACAGCACCGCAGAAACCTTTTATTTTACAGTATGTCCCTCTGAAGTTCCCAAATATGCTTTGCCAGGAGCCCTGCCACTGATCTCTGTCTCTGCAGGAGAGCAAGGTGAATGAGTGCCCTTGCTTAAGATCCTTTCTAGCCTTTTCAATACAGGAACCTCTGACTAGCCTGAATGATGTGGGCTGGCTTTATAACGTGGATTGCTACTCACCAGGGAGCTGAGGGGAGGCTGTTAAAGACTTTCTGAGGACTGTAGGTTGCACTATACTTCAAGTTGAGGTTTTTAAGGTCAATGGTTCGTTCTGTTTATAAAGTAAAGCACTCGAGGCCCACTGCAGGATCCTGACTGCTCTTGCAAGAGCATCAGAGACCAAAAGAAGATAAAAAGCAAAGAGAAAATCATTCGGGGGGGGGTGTATCACTTTCTAAAGAGTGGTTTATACTGCAACTACTGGGGGATGGTTTGAAGGTGGCATGACACTCCAGGGAAGATCTCATATGAATTTCAAAGAAGCAATAGTACTTGAGGACAGAAATGGAATTGAGCCATCTATCCTCTTATCCTCCTCCCTGAGCAGTGCTGGGGAGTGAATCTCCACCAGGGAGCAAAATGTACCTAGGTTTTCTCATGGGAGGCAGGTACCACTCTTAGGCTCAGATCTTACCAAGGGAGGTGTGAAGTATCAGGGGGAAAGGAGGAGCTCATATCTCACCTGTTTCATATACACCATTTGCAGTTAGACACACTATAAACACAGCAGATGAACTGCCAGCTGCCCCTCAAGCCATCATTAACTGACTGGCTATTTTCTTAACAGGCATCAAAAGCCAGGGTGAGCCTTTCAAGTGAGCTATGGAGAAGAAGCACACAGGCCGTACAGAGCAGCACGTACAGTCAGTTTTACCTATAAAATGCCAGCCACTGATCCCTTTAGGTGTTACTGCAACTACTGTAGTTTTAATACCTGCACAGTTTCACCCTCAACAGTTCCCTGGCACAGACGTGAAGCAGCTCCATTAGCACTCAGAGGGAGCTAATGGAAGGATTTCTATTTCTGCCGTATGAAGTTCTGCTCCACGGATAACTTAAGTGGGGAATTCTTTTTTTACGCTGAGGTTGGGGTGGGAGGTGATAGTATGACTGAAGCCAGCAAGCTGAAAATTACATGAACACATGAATAAGGCAAACCCTTAATGACATTTTGTCCGACAACATGCACATACCTAAACAGATGATACTAACTCTTTTTTTTTTTTTTTATGATTTTAATGAAGCCTGAAATTTTTCTAAAGCAAAAAGGCACAACTTCTACGAGGCAAAGGCCACTCTTCCTCCAAAAAATAAAAAATATTCCCTCAAATACATTACACAGACTGTCAAAAGTCAACAAGCTTTGAAACTGAGCCCTTTAATCTGGTTTGGAAAACTTGGAGCCTGGTTCTTTCATTCATACAAACAGGCAAATTTCCCTTGAAGTTGGTTGTGCCAGTTCCTATCAGCTCAGAGAATCTCTGCTTTGGGATCACAGAAGTGTTTAATTTTTTTAAGGGGGCAAGGGAGATGGAATAGCAAGTCTAAAAGCCGTGGTCCTGACTATGTATCATTGTGCCATGCTGCTTTGCCATCGAAGGTCCAGCTTCAAGACTGCAGATCTGTCAGTGACCAAACTTGATGGACCACCCATTGCCCTTTTATTAAACAGCACTTGTTCCTCCTCTAATCCTATCACGAGAGTAATCAAAGCTGCCATGTCCCAGGGTTTGATGGAACAGCAGGACCTGGGAAATGAAGGCTGATTTTGTTAACAAAGTAATTTCTGCCCTGTGAATGCTGTCTCATTGCTAGAAAGTAAGGAGACAGGGTTTATTTGTGCAGAGAATGAGGCGGTAAAGAAATGAAAGGGGAAGAATGGTGAAGTGTGAAGTTTAATCTGGCACAGTCTAAGACTTCTTTCTTTGAGGCTGTCCCTGATCCAATCAACGCCGGTTTGATATTTAACATCTCCCCCTGCAGTTTGAAATGATACTGGCCAGAGAATACTCAGAAAACCCGAGCAAAGGAAGAAGAGAAAAGGGGCTGCTCATGGCTCCTCTCTGACCTAACAGCTCCCTGACAGTTCCTTCAGGATAGTCAGACCCCTACACAAAATACCCTGTACAAACCGTGGGATTAAAGGCATCTGGCACTAACTGCCTGCAGATTCTCTCTGTAGTGAGAACTTGCCATGGGATGGGAGGATGATTTTATTTTTAACTCTGAGGAAGGGATATCCACAACTTCTCAGTCTGACCCCCAATGGGGACAAGATGCCAGCTGAGGACACACAGCAGCTGGGTGATGAGTAGTCTCTGCAGCCCACGGCCCACCACCTGCCCTCTGCAAGCAGAAGGGCTGTCAGAGGACACACAAACCCGCTGCCTTTAGCATCCTTCTCGCTCCAACAGTGGTACACATCAGTGTGAGGAGATTTCCCACCACAGACCTGTGCAAGGGTCCTAAGGAGGAGGAGGAATCTGGAGCATCTCCTAACCAAGCCCTTGAGGCACACCTGGCCTGTCCTGGTGCTAGCTGCAGTGCCTCTGCCCCGGATCCCACACAGACAAGGCCCTGAATGAACTCCATCTGCCCCGACATTAGTTTTCTCAGTCCTGGGCCACTTTTTGGACTGTAAATAAGCATTTATGTGACCAGATAGAAGAGTTGGCTACTGCTTCTTTGAACACTTTTTAGCTTTTTCTGTCTTGCCTTCAATGAATCCCTGAAACCACTTCCACCACAAAGTGGTAAAATTTCAATCTGACCTACATCCGACCACAATTCTGTTGTCAGGCTCCCAGGTGAGCTCTTTGCTGTGTGCCTTGTCGCCAGCTGCACAGCACCCAGATTTGTGCCACCAGCAGCTGAAGAGTCACAGGGAAAAAGTAAGGATGCCCCCAGGAGTATGAGGATCCCACTCCTTTCCCAGCGTGCAGTGTGAAAACACAACAGGAGCGATGCAGGTTTGGGAAAGCAACACAAAACTCTGAGCAAATAATCCGGGGGGGGGGGGGGGGGGGAGGGGGGAACAAAATCCCAAACTACAAAGTTTGGGGGCTTACAATAAAAAACAATGCACTGTGCTCTTACCTGCAAGAGCTAGCTCTCCAGGAAGCAGCCAATTATATCAGCCACCTTAATCTTTTCATCCGGTTAAGACAATCAACATTTCAAAGCGATGCATAGAACGTTTCAAAGATCGTTCCTGGTCAAAAATGCAAGTGTATCCGCTTTCTTTCAGAGCAGATCAAAACCAAGTACCACACCGGGACCACTCCTAGATTTCCTCCTCCTCGCAGTATCAGATTAACAGATTCGGTGCGTGTAGTCAGATTAAATATTTGCAGTAGCACAAAGCTGCCTTTGAGGGGAAGAAGTGAAAAAGCCTTTTTCTTTTTGAATTTGCTAAGGGCAAAAATACTGGACTTAGGGGATGGGGGGGGAACAAAAGCACTGACATGATTCAGCAAAGCTCCATTTTAAAACCTGAACTCTAAATGCTGAAATTACAAGCGGTATTCCTGCAACAGTACTGCTGAAGACAGGTAAAAACTGTTGATGCCCTTAGCAGATTCGGGACTGTAATTTATCACAGCTGTTCCCATCAAACTGTGCAAACACCCTACATGACAAAAGCTGCTCAACTTCAGATTTCCATTTTAGTGTGTTTTAATTATGTGTTGCTTAAGGAAGGCTCTAAGACCTGGAATTAGGAGGTGAAACCTAGCAATAGCAATCCACTCCACCTAAATTAGCACAGTAATACGCTGAGCAGTAGGACTGCCAGACAGTGTGATAACTTTACAAATTACTATTGTTAAACAACCAGCCAGGTGTCAGGATGCATGAAATCTAGAGGAAGCGAGAAAATAAATAACTGGGTTGTTTTACTCCATTCTGTCTCGTGGTGTTCTGGTGGCCTTGTTCCCAGAAAAAGCTTCCATCTAGGAAAAATTCTATGGAACACCGACGCACATAAGCAGCAATGTCAACTCTCTGCAGCAATTACAATGCCATTTTCTTTATCAGCACAAACTTTTTTTGCATGGATGGTCTCCTTTTATTTGCCTGTGGCACTCATACTTAAGCTGATCTTTTTTTTAGTCTACTCAAATGAAGGGGAAACTTTTGCTTCTGCTTAAAACACAGAAAATGAGAGAAAAACAAAGTTACTGTGAGAGCAGCAGTGAGTTTGATACTGTATCCCTTTTTCCATCTCTCTCTCTCACTCCTCTCTCTGATACAAAAAGAGTGCAATATGATTCATTTCTAAAAGGTTTCCAAGAGGTGCATCTTTAACCAAGTGCTTTCATGTGCCTGATTCTAACTTCCATTTCTCACCCATACAACCACATGCTACTGGATGTTTGCAGTGGTTAATTATTTTTACCTCACCTTGAAAGAGTTCAACAGCGAGGGTAGGCACTTCCACCTTTCAGATAGAACAAAGCTGAACAAATTCTTTGTTTTGAACGCGTACTAACTATTGTGAACACGCAGAGGGCTGTTCAGATTTTTTTTTTAATCTTTATTGTAATTATCCCAAAACTGTAGGCCACCAATCTTCTCCTATGTAGTCTATAGGCAGAGTTAGTCTTCTAGCTCAGAACATCACATGAATCATATGCAAGTGTAAACTGGATTTGCTCCTCTTCAGTCCCCACTATAGGGGAGAAGGCACTCTAAGGACATTTAATCACACCAAAGATCAGCCTTTTAATCCTCACTTGCACATCACCAAGAAGTCTTTTGCTCAAACTAGGACAGTACGATACATCTGGAAAGAGCTGATGTAAAATTAATGCTGAAAGGAAGGTTAAAAATGAAATACTGTAGCCGTAACTGACACCATTTTAAATTTCCTCTGGATTATTTGTTTTCTTCCACACACATTCATTTCCTGAATTTCTAGTAAATCTGATTTCGTATAAACAGTTTCACAAAGCAAAGTCAATAGCTGTGCCTGTGTTCCTGATTAATCCACTGAAATGAAATAGACCTCATGGCTTAGTATTTGGTTGTTTAAAGCTAAATCCACTGAAAGAATTCTGGAGTCCAGTTACACCAATAACTTTTGTTTCTTAACCTACATCCTTTTCTTTTTTTCTGAACTTTACCTGGTTCTGAAACGAAAAAAAGTTCATACAGACTGAGCACTTAATTTCCCCCAGACGGCGAGGACAACGTGAACCCATTTCTTCTGACCCGCAGTAACTACTAAAAAGACGACCAACAGTTTGCACATACTTAAATCTATTTGAACAATTGCTGAATTTCTGTTTCCATTGTTCATGCTTTATCCTCTCTGTGACAAGCACCACAGAGCTGCTTTATTTAAAAACAAACAAACAAAAAAGCACGTTCTACTTAACTCCACCAACTGAGGAGAGGCTTGGAAGCTCCCCTCGCAAGTGACAAGCCAGCAGACACACTCATTCACACCCTGCACATTTGCCTCTAAAATAATACACATGGTAGATGCGCAGCACTCGCTGTGCACATCGCAGCCTTTTTGCACACAGCATGATGGAGATACAACAGCAAATGCCCACGCTGCAACCCACCCCACCACAAAAAGCTTCAGGTTCACCCCAGTAAAGCAACTGAAACAGGAGTGGCACCCACCTCCCAGAATAAGCCACGAGGCCCAGAAGCCTCCTTACCTGTGAGAAGTTGAGCCCGTTCAGGGGGTGACACTGCTCCTCCACCCTCTCCACCGCACCCGTTGTCTTCTTCATCCTCTCGGCCTCCTGGGCAAGGTAGAGATCGAGCACCGGCACTCCTCGGGAGCGGATGTCGGTCTCTGTCAAGGAGTTCACCATCAGCATCACCCAGACGGGCCTCTTGCGCTCCCAGTTGCCGGCGATGGCGTTGAAGAGGTAGTCAGCGTAGAGCCCTTTGCCCCGCTGGTCCGGGGTCATCCAGTGGGGCAGCATCAACTTGATGTAGTCCAGGTGGCGTTTGAGGCGGCGGTAGAGCTCGCGGGGCAACACGTCCTGCAGGTTCTCCCCGTGGGGCAGCATCTGGCAGCTGGCCAGCCCCGAGATGGTGTAAGGGTCGGTGAGATCCAGCTCAAAGTAGACGCTGGAGCTGGCTTGGAAAGCGGCCTTGGAGTTGTCGGGGATGAAGTCCCACACCCGCGTGTAGGGCACGTGGATGGTGCCGAAGAGATAGGCGGGGGGGTCGCGGCGGATGGTCCAGAGGAAAGAGTTCAGCTCTCCTTGCTGGGCAGAAGGAAAGCAGAGGACAGTCAGTGGCAGAGGGTCAGGAGGCAGCGCAACAAGAACGAGCAACCCACGAGTGGCACGGCACACCGGGAGCCCCTCCAGCACAGCCCCACGCGCGCAGAGCAACACCAGCACCCCGTACCCACGCTCCATACACCCCCCCCCCCCCCCTCTTCCCCTCACACACACAAACCAGCACACCGCACCCCCCGCACGGGGCACCCGCACACACCTGCGGGGCCACGCGCGTCCGCGGCGCCGCGTGGGGCAGCGTCTCTCCCCCGCGCCCCTCTCCCCCTCCCCCGGCTCACCGAGCGGGGCAGGTCGCACTGCCCCGTGTCCATCTGCTCCCGCCGGGCCGCGGCGTCGGGCAGGAACCCCCCGAAGACGAAGCAGATCAGCGTCAGGTTGAGTTGCATCCCGCTTCCTCTCGCTCTCCTCTCTCTCCTTCCCAGATGAGCCTTTTTGGATTTCTAGGATCTAAATTTTTTTTTTTTTTTTCCCTCCCCCTCCTCCTGCTCTTCCCCCTTTTTTTTTTTTTTTTTTGGTTTCTTTTTTTTTTTTCTTTTTTTTTTTTTTCCTTTTTTTTTTTTTTTTATTATTCAAACAAACTTTGCCAGTCCCATCTGCATCTGACAAGTGCAGGGGGAAGGACTGGCCGCCCCCTCCCTCCCATGCTCTCCCCCCTCCCGCCCTTCCCACCCCCACCCCCTCTGGCTCCGGGCTTGTCAGAGGCGCTGGATGCTTTGGGGAGGACGGTTCTCATCGCCAGCCTCCGCCATGCTTTGATTTTGCAGACTGGAGAAGCTCCCTTCCCGCCCCGCCGGTTCGGGAGGAGGAGGTTGGGAGGGAGCGGGTTGAAGGGAGGAGGGGGGGGGGGGGGGGGTGAGAGGCGGGAATGAGCCAAAATAGTAATAATATTAATAATTAAAAAAAAAAAAAAAAAAGAGGGAAATAAGAAAGAAAAATTCAGCTCGGCGGCAAAGAGAAGCGGAGAAGCTCCGAGCCCGGAGGACGCTGCTCGGCTCCGGGGAGGCCAAACTCGGGCTGAGGAGGAAAGTTTCGCGCAGCCGCCCCGGCCCGCCCGCGCCTCCCGCCGCCGCCGCTCCGCCGCCAGGGGGCGATCGTTCCCCGGCGCAGCGGATGGAGGGGCGGCGGCGGCGGCGGCGTCCCGCTCGCGGGTCTTTCCTGCGAGGAGGGACACCTCCGGCATCTCACGCTGCAGAAGATGCCCAAGTGCTCTGTGAGACGGCGTGAGGCCTTCAGCTGTGAGGCAGGGCGATTGCCCTCACCAGTGGCGTACATATCAAAGCACCCGGGGCAAGAATAAACAAATATCTTTGGCTCTGCGCTCATCTTTCATTAGCCAAAAGGCAGGTGTGGTTGGGGGGAGGGGGACGTAGCTTTCCAGCCATTTCCCTGAACTCAACCCTGATGTTGCAAGAGCTGCCTAGCTGTGAAAACACAGCCTCGCCTTGATTTATGCTGCTTGTGGGTAAGATGACTAAGAAAAAGGGGGAGAAAAAAAAATAATAATAAAAAAGAGCAGAACAGGACCAGAAATCCCAATGGGAGTGCAGTGTGGGTGTGTACCGATTCGGTGGGACAGTCAGGTTGGGGAAACTCCAACCAGAGCTGCAAGCGGTAGGAAGAAGAGACCACAAACCACACGATATGTATCATGACGTGCCACCTAGGATTCAAAGCATGCCACAAGCATTTTTGAACACTACTCTTAGGTAACAGCAAGAGAAATTAATTCTTTTGTGTAATTGTAACATTTTTTTTTTCGTCCTTCAGATGAGTTCCATATGTCCTCGGTATTTTTTTTTTTTCCTTTAAACACAGCAGTTTAGAACAAATCTTAAGTAACATTTAGCCTGCTTCTAAAGTAAATATTTACAAAAACATTAAATAATGGCTCTGATCTTTGGAAAATGTGTATTGCTGCCTACCTGCTACTGTTTTGTTCCTATCTGGAATAATAGAGAAGCTTTATCATAAACCCCAGGGCCGTAAAAGCAGTATAACAATGTGATTAGCAGTAATCAGATGGGAAATACTATTAAAAGCTTTGAAGAGATAAGAGGGATAAATGGCAAAGGGAAGGTTACATTATTTTGTTTTTACAAATTTCAAGAAATCTAGTGGGGGAATAGGCTTTTAATCTTACAAAAGCTGTATTGTTTTTTTGGAAGCATAATAGTGTTGTCTGATATTTATGTCATGTATCATCTTCAAAGAGCTTTCCTAAATAAATATTAATCATTTCAGCAGCCACTTAAAGGCAACCACTTCAGGGGTGCGGTGAGGCAGTAACTTAGCAAGCAAGTTGTAGAAAGTCAGGAAGTGAGGACAGCCAGATTCAGTAAGGAGCCCATACGGGTACGAAAAATACTAGTGGAAGCTTTAGCAGTACCTTCAATCAGGCAAAGCAGAACCCTGTGGAATAGAAGGCAGGTTTATTTATTAGTGAGAAACTAGCGCTGGAACTTTAATTATGATGAGTTTCCAACAGGTAAAAGAGATCACTGGATCTTGGAAGGAACAGCTTGTGAAGAATCAGTATTTGCATGCAGGGAAATGTAACAGTTTTTAAATCAGAACATGCTCCTTACAGGACTAATTACACTTACTCACCTTACTCCCAGGTGAAATGCTGTTGGCCTGTGCGGTGTCGGTATTTCTGCCATGCTGTACTTTCTTTTGAAGTACTTCAAAGTGCTTACTGGATTTTAAACTCTTCATTTCTTACGCCTTTCCTTTAACGAAGGACTCTGACCCCCGCACTCGCCCAGAAATTGTGCTGTGCCAAAACTGAAAGTCTGAACTCGTCTTCTCCTTTGTCCTTTTTCCACAAGTGAAGTTGAAGGTGTCTTCTGCTCCCACCAGAGATGGAAAATGAGAATCCCTCTTTTTGTATGCTGTGGATCATAGAATAATTTCAGTTGTAAGGGATGTAGTGAGCAATCTCATCCCAATAGCTTTCCTCAGAGAAGGATTAGATTCAATATCTGATCAGGTTGCTCAGATACAAGTAAGAACCCTAGTTAGATTTCTCTACTGTCTTATGCACAGGTGGCATAATATGTAGCTGTCCTGAACTCAGAAGTTAACAAGCCTAAAGCATTTTCACTGCTAGCTGTCATGCCATCACCTGCTATTTTCAGTGACACCTGTGCTGTGATGTGTCTAGCAAATACAGATTTTCCTGCAGAAGATTGATTTGATTCAGTTGTATTCACGGATAACATAATGTTCAGTCATGTAATTCACGATTCAAAACATGCAGTTGTCAGAGGAACAAGCTTCTACTTACTTAAGGCTGTCAGACTGAAAATGCTCAATTATCACAACTGTTTTAACATGTTTTACATATTTTTATGTGTGTGTATTGCTACCAATATGATGTAGTCATTGCACTCAGTCTTATACGTGTATTTCCTTACCTGTTTGTCCTCATGTACCCAACGTATCTCACAGTTCCAGAAACAACCAACCTAGTTCTTGAAGAAAATCCCCTCTCCGTCCTAACATCCTCCCATCTGAGGACTAGGCATGAATTTTGCAGACCAACTAGCATTAATAGCTTGTATTACATTTTGCAAAGTCTCACTTTGTGCTGTGGCCTCTGCAATGACAGACCACATCCTGCCTGAGACTAGGCATGCAAATACACTGAAGAAAACCTTTCCCAGTGTTAGATTCTGCTATGCGTTCTCCCTCTGTTTAAAGTTTAGTCTGTGCTGGTGTATGTATATAATACAAGCACTACATGTGCATATACCTAGGAAGGAGTGTGTATCTGTGTATTTGTTAATATACATTAGTGTGTATACATACACACTAATATTTACACACGTACACACAGGATGGTGGGATAGGCGAGTGCTATTAACACTTCACTAAATGTTCTTCGGCTTTTGTTCTCTCATTCTCTTAAATATATTCTGGATTTGGGCCAGTAGAGGCAGAAAAAACCTGCCCTGCTGTTCTTCTACTACAAGTATGGTGAATCCTGGCTTTTTGAGATCTTCCATCTGCAACTTGAGCCCTTGCATTATTGTTCCATCCCTTAAACGTATTAAATCATAGAGATGGTGAAAGAAGCATCCAAAAGCGACTCATCTGCCCAAGCAGGAATAAGCTCCCTGCTGAACAGGGAAAACTGTAGCTGTTTCTTTAGAACAATAGATCTTTCTCCTTGAGGCCTATTAAGCAAAGAGATTTCTTCCTGTTCAGTATAGTTCAACATGCAGTTCCAGAAGCTCTATTTAATTTCATAAATTTCTTTTTTTGGAGAACAATTGAGAGCTTAGCAGCTCCACAGCCCTTTAAAAGTCCCACTCTTTAATGACATTCGTTTTATTCTCTTTTTCTGGTTTCTAGATCACCATAGCTTTCTACAACCTTGATATGATTTTATGTTTGTTAGTGTGTAATAGTGAGAAGTCTGAGAGAAGTTTCATTAGTGGGATGAGCCTTTATTATAAAACGGATTAAACAGCCTTCCAAGGCAGCACTTCCAAAGTAGGGTTTTATGCGTGACTTTCATTCTTTTAACCCAGGTCAGAACATACCAAGGAAATGCAATTAATGTGTCTGAAAGAGCTGGTTTACCAACAGCATTCCTGCTGGACAGTCTTTGAACGTGCATTGTGTGCATAAAAATGTTCTGTTGATTTGGTTTAAAAAACCCCTTTTTTCCTATTGGAACTGGTGAAATATGGTGCACCTCTTTTATGTGTGTGTGTATATATACAGGCCTGCTCCTTATTAAACTCCTGGTCCTTTTTCCAGTAACCACTTCAGTGCTGTGAATCAGCAGAAAAACACCATCTGTCGACTGGATAAACAAAAGTCTCATTAGTTGGAAGCTTAATAGATCACAAAGTCTCACCAAGTCCATTTTTATTATAATAAATTCCACCATGGAATATTTTCTGATGTCACATGGCAAAACTGCCCTAAATAAATAGCAGCTGTAGCATTTTCCATTATTTATCTTAGTGTTTTGTAAGCTTAACAATAGAAACTGTCCAGGATCTGAACTTCTCTAATCTTAAACTGCTCTATGGGTCTGCGTGCTTGTCTTAAGCAAATAAGTTTATAAGAGATCTGATCTAGCGTGATGAGATTTCAGTCAGGTGGATATCCATCATCCAAATCATATCTCCATCTTATTTAGGAGTGGTGGCTATGGCTAGAGCTCAGTAATAACTGCTGACCTCATTTAATCCACCCTATACCTAAGCTATTATTTTAAATACATTTTCCATAAACATATATGTTGGGAAATATTATTACAATACAAATAAACATAATACACCTATTAGGTGTATGTAATATATATCATATATATAGTAGGTCAAGCTATTGTAACCCAACAGAAGGCATAATGAACTGGCAGGGTATCTAACTCTTAAGCTATGGAGAGTGAGGCTTTGATATAACAGCAGAAGACACAGAAATACAGGAAAGACTCTACTTACCCTTAGAAGACCTCAAATACACAGGGATCTCCAGAGAGATACCCTTACCTTCCCCCCCTGCCAACCCTTAAATGAGGTCTGGGAAGGAGTGGATCCTGGCTCCACTCATTCTGTTCACTCAGGTATGTTGCATGCACCTGAGTCCTCCTGTGTCGGCTCTGCCTTCCTTCCAGGAATCCAAGATCCATCCTGTGTGAGACTGTGGTTAAGACCGTACCAGCTCATGTGATTGCACAGAAGGAGCAACCTTGCCTGGCTGCCTCTTGCATGGCTACCAGATGCCTTTTTGGATCTGATCATTTGCTTACTGTGTTTTAATAACTGTCCAGAACAACGTGTGCTCTTGCTCCCTCCATCTGTATGCAAACCTTCCACGCTATCCAAAGTCCACTACAAACAGTGAATAATAGATTTGCCTAAGAAGTTAAAAAATAAAAGAGATCACTAGACCAAGGAGAAATCCTGGGTGTGGTGACAGTCCCTGAGACTGCTAGTTTATGCCAGCACGGAAGCAATGCTTGTGCAGTGTCGCCACAGAAGTGGTTTTCCTTCTAGGTCTAAATCACAGCCCATGGCAATGTTCCCTGATAAACAGGCTACTGGAGCCACTGCAGCCACTGTGTGTTATCCTCTGTGTAAACAGTCCTCTAGAGCACCTGCTGCAGGAGAAATTTGGCTGCCTCTCTCCTGAGGAGAGCTGGTGGTAGTTAGAAGGCAATCCTACCCCTCTCCATGCTGTACCCCTCATCCTCTCCCACAGGATAAAATGGCAGAGAGCTTTTTCAATACCTGTATTATTCTTGTAATGCTGCCAGTTCTCTGTCCAAGTCCCCAAATATAACGTTGCCCTATCTTTGTGAAGCTCCAGGTGAGGAGCAGAATGTGTGTGTCTGTTATGCATCCACACAAATAGCATGGCGAAGTCATCGTAAATGTTTCCTCCACCTCTAAACAACTCTGGTTTGATTAAAACATGCAAATGTATTTAATCACGAGAACGAAGCAGATCAGAGTAGTCTTCTGTTTCTTTTTTTCCTCCTGCATTATGTCAAAGTGGCTTATATGTTTGAGATCCAGCTGTGCTTGCTCACATCTCTGATACTGTACTTTGAAGCTACTCCTGGCCTGAAATCACACTGTGTATATCCATTACAAGCTGTAGGGAAGAATTAATCAAATAAAACCTGATGCTATGCTAAAGCATATCACAACTTACCTATCTCTCCTTACTTATCTTCTTATTATTGCAGAACTGTAAAGTCCCTTTTTTGTTTCTTTGAAGCAAATTTACAATAGCCCCAGTAATTCCTCTGCACTTGAGAAAAAGTAAACCTTTTCTGCTACTGCAAGTCTCTGAAACGTCTACAAAGGGTCCTCTGCTAAGCTCTGTCTTTATGGTTATCAAACGTTAGCTGTGAACTGGAAGGTTGCATCTGGGTCACCTTTTATCTGTGTGCTAGTGGGGTACCAATATCACTTCATCTCAAATGTTACAGTTCTATGATTTTTTTTTCATTGCAGTAGTTTTTCAAAACATTTTCAGGACACAGACAGAAAATACTGTTGGTGTTTGGGAAATGTATTTACAGTGTATAATTGGTCCCAATTTCTGTCAATCTCATTCAGTTTGTCTGCACGAGAAGTTACGTTATTTTGTCCCGATATTTACTTTGGTCATCTGGAAAGAACCAGGAAAGCAGGAGGGAAAAAATGAACAGATTAAGAAAAATATCAGAAGTTGGCAAGAAGGACGAGTTCTTCCCACTTTTTCAGAAACTAACTTTGCTTTCACATGGAAGTAGATTTGCAGGCAATGTAAAATCTGAGCTTTGCTTTCTGAGCACATCCTTTTATTGAATCTCTGTCTATAAATGCTAGCCCTGGTGCGTAGCCCTGTGATGATAGCTACTCTATAAACATGAAACACAAGAACTGATAATGTGTGTATTTTTGTCAAAAGCAGAGAAATATAGCCACAATAATCAGAAAAGTGTTCAGCGTGAAGTAAAAGAGGCTTTCTTTTCAGAAGCAAGAAGGTATGACTATTTAAACTTCACTGGGATGATGTTCATGGGATCATCGGTCATACTTTTTGTTGTTTTTACTAACTTACACATGCACACAGAAAATGTCTTTCACGGATGAAAAATATCTTTCTTATTCACAAGCCCCGTAGAAATAAACATTATTTTATATATATGTACTGCTAGCAGCGAGGATTTTATTTTTCAAGCAATGAGCCAAGTTTTCATTAGTCAAAGTGTGAAAAATCCCATTTGCTCTCTTTTGGAGAGTTCATACTGCAAGCATTTAGAGAGTAATTTACTGATCTTTCAATCAGTGAAGGAAGGATCACCCTGGGAGTTGGCCAGCCAAGTGGGGCTCAAGGGCTGTGCTTTTAATCCTCAGCTTCTTAACCCTCCCTTTGCTTGACTTTGGGCAAACTGTTTCATCTGTCCCCATCTTGAATGCCCACTGACAAGGATTAGGCTTTCCAGTCATATATTTGTTCAGGAGTATAAAGTTATATATACAGCAGTAGCATCAGACCCTTCAAGTTTGCCATCTAGATAAATGGAGGCAATCCAGGGTTTGAATAGAAGTTTTGTACAAGCCCCGGAGCACAACCAGGGTGAATCTTTGATTTCATTCTACACCATCACACAAAACCAAGAAAATATTTCTGCATGCTTGGATCTCTTTCTGTTTGGAGTCCAGGTCTTTTCATCCCAAATCTACTTTGTCTGAGAGGTGATAGAGAGAAAAGCCCTGCAGGGTGCTCTGTGAAGAGGTCACTTAGGAGGCAAGAAAAAGTCATAGGATAAGTAGGGCTACCTGGGGACTGGCTTTAGTTTGATAGATTGAACGCCATGAGGTTGTGTAGAGATGCCATGAATATGTAAACTGAACGTGAGCATGAGGTGTTCACATATAGTTCATACCTTTGCTGGTGACTTCTCTCTACTGTCCATACTCCTCTGTGTAAAATAGGAAAAGCATAAAAGCTTACATGAGTAAGATCAAACCCTCTGTTTATTCAGACAAAATATTCCCGGAGTCCCAGGGGTTACATGAGCTAAACCTAGGAGACTGCTTTCCTTCTCAGAAATGATGTTGCCAAGTTCTGGACAGAATTTACAGAACATATCTCTTGGTATTTTAACTCATCGCAAAGGAGACCTAAGTTTATCAGCTGAATTATAGATGATGGAGCCTTATTAATTTATTTTTTAATTCTTTTTGGCTTTTTTTTTTGTTTGTTTATTTGTTTGTTCCTTCTCTGCCCTCATCAAGGTGTCTAATAAAAGACTTAAATCCATTTTCACCCTCTTTAGAGGCACCGACAATAAAGCAAATGAAATATTATTCTTTCTGTGTTGTAAATTTATAGCAAGCAATAACAAATCCAAGAGAATTTGTCTGGCTTTTTGCCAAAAACCCAAGGATTTGAATCTGTATATTGAAAAATAGATGCATATCTATTCTGGTGTTCAAGGAGCTGTGGGAAATGCATTTTTTTTTTAAGGGAAAAGAGAGAAAAGTAACCAAAATCGCCTGCAAACCCTCCTTTTAAAGACTGAAAGTCAGCAGAAGGTTTAATCTTTATACTTTCTAATGCCTTCAGCTGTCTCTTAAGCTATCTGAGGTAACTAAGGTATGATGAGAATGAGAGCTTCGTGCCATCAAGCAGGCAAGATTCCCACTGTTCATGCATGGGACAGTGTGACCCAAAGCTCAGTGACAGTGCTGAGATAAGGACTACAAGCCTTACCAGATCCTCTCCTGAAGGAGCCATGGAAGACGGTGCAATACACCCTTTGAACTGCACCAACATATATCAGCGCTCATTAAACTAAACTGCACCTGATCTCTTGCAGATTACTCATTATCTTTTGATAGTTGTCAGCTTGCTGCCCAAAATGCAATGTGTTATCTTTCCAGTAAGCTTCCAGTTCCATTGGATTTAGTTTACTCCTCCTATTCTTCCTGAGTGACTTTTCTTGTGCCTTAGTCATAGTAACAGAAGAATAAATGATATACCAATATCACACCAACCCGGAGCCCACTAATATTTCCTTCTCTAGACTTGGAATCTGTGTTCCGAGAAACCTCTCGAGAATGATGACTTGCTATCACAGTCTTTTTTCCCTTCGTATTTTCCAGACAACTCAGGTCTGCATGGCTCAGTGGTTGCGGGAACCTACCAGATCTCTAAATGGGCACAATTGTGAATCATGTCTCTTACTAAGCTTGTTTTAATACTTTTGGTAAATTCTCACCGTGTCCTCACCAGTCCTCATTTGGCCATGCATGTGGAAGTCTTCAGACATGTCTGCAGTCAAATGCTAGCCATGTTTTCAATCAACACAATTCATTTTTTTTAATTATGTCTGTAAGAGCTTTTCAGGCTGTGCTGACAAGCACAGTGCTCAAAAAAAAAAAAAAAAACAAAAAACAAACCAAAAAAAAAAAAAAGCCTCAAACCAGCATGCTTTGTGGAGAAGGAGAGAGAGAAAGTGTCATCCATTCTGGGAAGGAAGAAGCAAGAACACCGAGATCTGGCACCCTGCTCTGTGTTTGCTCTAACGATGCATCGCCATGTGCTCTGTGTCCTTTGGTAACACTGCCCTTTCCGTGCCACGTTGTGGATCGCCAGATGAGGAAGCTTGGCCCAAAATAAACGCCAGGCTGCTTTTCATCTCAGGGATTTGTTTGTGCCAAGCGAACAAAGTGACTTCTTTGTGGCTGTTTGCATTTGTCATTCCAAGTTGTCTGAGCGCTAGGTTATAAATACGCACCAGGGTTTGATAGCCTCAATATGGCCAGTCGGACAAGCCTTGCGTGCTGGCAAGAGAAGGATTTGGCTTGCCTTAATTATTTTTGTTTTAACAGTTTTTAAAATGTTTGATATAAATCAAAGATACTGTAAATAAAACTCAGGAGGATGGGGCTCCTCTGTTAGCCATTTTGTAGACTGGGTTTCTGACCAGTGATTATTAGTGAACTTTCTGCTTCGCATTTATGTTCTTTGCCCTCATGTATGTAAAGGGGTGCTGTCAAGTTACTCATGTAATTTAATGTCAGTGACATTCTTAGATGGTTTTTAATACAGAAGTGAAATGATGTCAGTATTCTATCAACTTACCTCCTCTTAGAGGAGATGCAAAGTATGAGAGGAACGTGAGCACTGAGTTGTTCCGAGCCGTGCCTTAGGACTGCTAATAGCCAAGGCTGCTGCCCTGGGCTGGTGACAAGAAGGCCCATTAATCAGCAGTGACTGAGCAGTCTGGGGTAAATCCTGAGCCTTGGGGACTGTTAGCCAAATCCTGACTGCTTCATTTGGGAATGTTTGACCTACTCGACTTGATTTTTTTCCACCCTCACCCTCAGCCCCCACTGCTGAAAAGCAATACTGGTGAAAAGTGCCTCATTGGGAATATGATTTTGTGGAAAACATTTTATTTTTGTATCCAAATCTTCCAGTCAGTGTAGGGTTTTTCATTTGCTTTTAGGGAAGGCTATTTTTCACTGTTTTTCTTGTCCAAAATTCTTATTAAGAAACTGAATGCTTTTACCAAAATTGGGCATCTTTTCCTTCTCCTTAACCCCCTTCTCCATACAAAATGTCCCTCAGACTCCTGAAAACAATCTAATTGAAAGAAAGCACATTTCTGTTAAAAATTTCCCATGGAAATGATTTTGTTGTGGTTAATGTCTGTTCTGTCTCTTTTCTGTCTGGAGCTGGAAGAAAATTCCTCAAAATCATTATCAGCCAGTGCATCTCTATAGCCCGAGTGAACTTCTAAACATCTCATTTGTTCATTTATGGAACAATCCAGAAACCATAGCTGTGGTCACTGGTTTACTCATAATCTGTATACTGAAACTTGTATTTGAACAGTGATTTGGAAATCGAAAATTAGTCAAAGATCTCACAACTTTTAAGACTTGAGTCACAAAAAAATGCACTTACTGATTGCAGCAATATGCTGTGCACTGTATGTGTGCATACACCCTTATACATATATATATTAATATGTATCTAATAAGTACACACAGTTGGAAGTGAAAGATCATGGGATAAACTTCATGTGCTGAATTTTAGCATTCCTCTGCAACGAGCTTCACCCTGAGAGCAATGACCATCCTAGGCAGGAGACAAATGGGCCCAGGTCTGTTTTATGCAGTGCATGTTTCTTTTTTTTTGTTTTACCTTCTCGTGCAAAAAGAAACTATAGTGCCCCATAAGTGTGTGACAGCACAGGAAGGGGCATTCTCTATCTGTGTGGACTGAAATGAGCAGCTTTGGCCTGCTGCAGGCTTTCTAATGTAGTGTGCACGAGCACTCATAGAGTCTGGTCCGCACGCAAAAAGCACAAAAGAAAATAGATGCTTGGATATGTGTCCCTTTGTAAATCCAGTCTGTGGCGATGGGCTTCTTCTTTGCAATTATTCCTCCGTGTGTAAGTTAGGAGGCATATAATATAAATTGGAGCCTAATTTTTTCTTTGAAGCTATTAACACTCACCCGCATGCAACAGGAAACAGACTTCAATTTTAATTAGTACCAACACGTTGAAAATTCACCCTATATTTGCCTTCAAGAGCAGCAAAGCAGCTTCAAAGCTAAAAGCTTCTTCACTTTCTAAGTAATAATGAGGTATTAATGAGGCAATTAGGGGCTTGTAAACATGGTGTCAAAGAGATATGAACTAATCACCAGCAACAGGAAAAAGACAGATCCCTCTGACTTCAGTGCTCTGCACTCTCCCTAGCCCCCTGAGGCATTCTGTGCTTGTAAACTAATCCGCAAAAATGTTCTAGATTAATTCAAAACACTATCCTCCTTTTAATTCCCTGACTGTCTTCAGGCTTGTTTCTCAATAGATGCTCTGTGTGAAGGCTTTTAAATAGACACTTTTGTTATTGCTATAAAACCCAGATTGAAGTTCTCTTGCACTAAGCTGTCAATTTGTATTTGGCTCCCTTCTCAGATACACATGAAATATTTCTAAATCATTTGTTAGAATATTTCTTCCAGTTTATTTCCTTTTAGGCTATATAAATTAAAAAAAAAAAAAAAGCAAAAAGTGATTTAATTAGAACCGACAAACACCATTTATTTTTTCTTGAATGTAAAATGTTAGTGTTGAAACTAAATACACCAGTAAAATCCTGGAGAGATGCAGATGAGGCAGGGACAACCATTTCCCCTCGCAGATTTTTTAGCTCACGCCTTGGACTCGGATTTGCAAGATCAGAATTCTGATCACACTAATTTGCTGTGTGATTTTATGAGAGTCACTTTTATGACTCTCATTTCCTCGTAGCAATACGGCTCAGATTTGGTCTAGCTAGGGCCTCACGTCAACCTGTCATGCTGCTTTCTGTTGCTAAAGCAAAAGTCACAGCTGATTTATCCAAAGTCCCGCCTTCATGACACATTTTGAAGTTGTTCCTATTAGGAAATGTCTTTCCAAATAAGCTTTTCTCCTTTTTTTTTTTAGTGAAAGAGGAGAAAAAGAACTATGGAAAAAATGTCTTGGGTATTGACAGGACTGCATGAGGTGAGGCTTCAGGAAGGGCACTTCCTAAGCTGGGAGCAAACATCTCTTTATGGAATCTCAGATGTGTAAGCTTGGAATCTTCATGTGACGGCTGAAGTTCTGACCTCGCTCCTTCCTTCGAATTATCTCCACAGATGGTATTGCTCCATGACCAAAAATACTACTGATTTCAGGGAGGATTTTTGGCTGTGGCTTGTTGTCTCCTGGAGATTGGGGTGAAACTCCATATCCTTTCTCTGCGTGATCTCATTACAGTCATCTCTCTAGGGGTGAAAAGTGAGTTCACTAAACCAGATTATTGTGAAAAAATGTTTTGAAACATAACACATTGTGGTTTGATCCTGCATTCTCACAGGTATATGTTGGAAATCACTTGATTTAAGTCAGTAACATATGTGTTAAACTCTCAGAAGCGAAAACAAAACGGAGGCCCTAATAGTTTTTCCTACATCAGGAATTTGATCTAATCCACAGGAAAGTTGTACACAGGTTCAATGGTTCAGCACTTTGCCTGATGCTGTGCAATTGATTTTAACTCTGGAGTTCACCCTCACCAGACCAGTTAAAGAGGTCTCCAAAATTTTCTGACAATGATGCTTATAGAGATGATGGTGGTGAAATCACATCTGCCCATGTGAAAGCCAGTGCCAGCCTCTCCAGAAGGTCAGCTTATTGTCTGAATCTTCGTCAGTGTTTTATTCTGGATATGAAATACCTCCCATAGGATCTGGTTACGCAGGCTTTACATGTTGCAGTACAGATTCTGTAGTATTCAATGCCATTACAAATGGCACACTTTTAGACATCAGGTAGCTGAACTTCATTGGATATCTCCCTCATGTAAAGCAGATTTGGTAAAAAACACTGAACAGTGAAGAATCAGCTACACCCTATGGTCCTGTGCAAACTAGGAGTGTCTCTCCCTCATTATTCACACTGGGAAAGTTTTTGCCTGTATTTGAATATAACTGATTCTTTCTTTCTTTTATTTTATTTTTCTGGATATGAGCTTTTGTTACGGCATCACTGGCAAAGCGAAGGAGCTCTTGGGTATCCCATTGTGTTTGTGGTGGCAGGCTTTGGGGAAGATACCACCCTTTCCACACAGCATGTAAATTCTCAGACCACAAGCACGTACACTCCTGGCTTTCACCCAGACCTTTGTGCCTGGGAGCCCACAGCCATGTGATGATTTTGGTGTGTGGCTTGTGGGGCTAGGAAGGTTGACACGTGTGAAGATTTTTCTAGCTCTCATTAAGGAAACACACGTAGGCCAGTGTCACAACCTTTCCAATATTTCTTTCCCATGCAGAAGAGCCAGAATCTCTGACTATGTTAGGAAGAGACCACAGCTACAGGCCTCAGCTGCAAACACATCATGCATGTTTACTTTCAAGCAAAGTGCCTGAAGCTTCTATCTCCTGGGAGGTTAGAGGCATCTGGGACTTCTGACCCTAACTGCAGCTAGTCAAGAAGTCTTTTGTATGGCCCGAAGAGTTCCATAGAGGAGGAAAGCCCTGCTGCCCTGCCATGAGTGCGTGAAGCAGAGACCACGGTGTGGGAGAGGGACAGCCAGAGCATCCTCATTTCCATGTGTGAGATGCAACAGACCTGCCTTGTTAGCTCAGAGGTCTCCAATGCTTGGGGACATTACCTTTTCTTCACCCCTTTCCTTCCCCTCCCCTCCCGTTAATCCTGCATAACTCTCTCTGCTCTTTCTATATTGGTGGGGATCTTAAAGACCCCTACAGTTCTGCTGGGCCTCTCCTGTTTGTGTGCAATAATACAGGATGGCTGGACCATTAACACCTTCTCTGAGCACAGCATGTTGGAGTTGCAGCACTTTCCTGCCTGGGCTCCCTTGCCAAAGGGTATTACGTGTGCATGCACAATTCTTCTTTTAAAATCCCAGATAGGGTTTTCTTTTCTCTTTTCCTTGAATTTTGCATGTGTTTTTGCCATTGGTATCCATGGGATTTTTACTTTGTCGTTACTTAATAGAGACCGGGGTAGGTTTTGTATATTGCTCTCCTTCACTAGCAAGAGAGAACAGATTCCATGAGCAATCCTGTGGCCTGCACTGCAGACTGGTGCACTGGGACATGCCCAGAAAGAGATCGAAATTTTGCTGGTGGTCTCAGGAGTAGCAACATAGCCTGAAGTTGAAGGTCAGTGTGTGTCATCTTCCCTGGTGCCTGGGAGTGGCAGTTCCCAGTAGGGTGAATCTACCAGTACAGGTGAGGCCAGAAATCCTCCAGCTGAACCTGCGCCTGCCCTAAGTCCCACAGACTGCTTTTTGAGCTACAGGCTTGGAGCACTGGTAGTTGGGAGGTTAGGTTAGAATTCGTTGCCAGTGAATCTTTTACAGGTGAAGAATCTCTCAAGGATGGTTTTCTGAGGCTCTGGCGAGAAACAACCAGGCTGCTCTCTTTGGCAGCAGAGTTAAGAGCTTTGTTCAGGCTCTGACACACGCTTCCCACGTAGCTATACTTTACAGTTTCCGTACTGAAGTTCCCTGGCATGGGAACGGGTTAACAGTCTGTTTAAGCAGGTCTTTTTAGACTACAAGCTTTGTGTATGCATATGCTGCAAGAGATTTGTCAGAGCGTTTCCTGGAATGGGGTGCTGATTAGCCAGGGCCTCTTGAGAGCTCATAATGGTAATCAATGTAATGATTGTAATAACTAACGATAACAAAGTCAAGAACGGCAACAAAAAGCTTCGGACTACAGTGTTCTTTGATTTCCAGGCTTTTGAAGGGCAGCAGAAAAGAATGATTTGGGGACATAATAAAGGAGCTCCCTCCTTTTCATAGATTTCCTCCTGGGAAAAATATTTTATTGAGAGAGGGTATGTTAGCCAAAGCAAGACATAAATATTTTACTTGTTAGAGCACAGGCTGTTTCTCTTCTCGTTGGCTCTGCTGCCAAGGCTGGCCTCAGACAGAAATTTGCAGTGTCCATATCTGTACTGTGTGGTGGAGGAGTTGGGGGCACAGAGACCCAGGCCATGGGTTGAGAGCCTGCCAAAAAGAAAAGAAAGAAAATAACTTCTTAGAGCAATTGTCTTGCTCATAAAATGTGACATTTGCATGGTAGCCGCCAAGTTCCCGTCTTTGTCTTCATAAGCAGGGTTTTGAAGCAAAGATGTGGAAAGCCCAGGGTAGACTGAATTGGGCAAATGAAGCAGGTCTCAGCAGCTGGCTTAACAACAAAACAAGTTTCTCTGTGACAGCAGAACACATATTGCCTCCTTTCCAATACATACCACCCTGTGTGAATTCCCTGATATCTAACGGCGTTTCAGTTGCACATGCTTTCTTTCCCTGTAAGAGCCAATAAGATGTGATTCTTTTCAGCCTCTTTTCACACTGGAGGAAAGTAGCACCACTGAGATCTCCATCTCCTTTGTGCTTCCTTGCATGTGGAAGCTTCAGACAAGAGATGGACAGGATGACAGAGACACTGAGAGAGTCTGATATCATGTAAAAGCTAAAATCAAAGGTCTATTTTCCTCCTGCTAAGTTGTTTGATCACTTTAATCACTTTAAGTCTGTCACAGTAAATAAACATTCATTTATAGTTCTTACGCTACAGCTTGTGAGAAGTGGCAAGGAGCATTTGCTGGAACTACAGCTGTATTTCTTATGCTCCCTCCTTAAGCATGAACAAGTGTCTTGTTCTGATCATGAGTGAATCTTTGCTCTGACTTAGGATGGGAGCTTTTGTGCTTTTATACCCACTTTCTTAAGAATTCTTTCCACACTGATTGTTTGTAGAGGATGTCCAGGAAAAAGTGTAAAGACAAGGCAGATGATATAAATACTTCCTCAGGGTGTTCTCTCTTAGCCTCTGGAAAATTGTGGTTCAGATACTTTGAGCGAGAAGTTGTATCTATTGTGCTTTAATACTCCTGCAGTTGACTTTTCTTCCATGCTTTTTGTCTTGACATAAAAGACTGACATGTGGCAGACAGCTTAACTGGATTTGCAGATGTGTAAAGACCTACCTTCCTTCTCCTGCTCTGAACCCACCTACAGCTGACTCCAGCTGATGTCCCGCAGCTCTCAGAGCATTGCAAGGTTCTGTCTGTCCCTCATTACTTGCTTAATGCTCGTTGTGGTTTTACAGATCTTGAGTATATCTGTCTTCCACCTTCAAGCATCTTAGCCTGTTTAACTGTTTCTCGCACAGAGAGTCTCCAGCCTTTCTCTTCCATACCTGTTCCAGTTTTACTGTATCCTTTGATGTTCAGCGAAAAGCTGGATCATAACTGCCTGTTTCCCACGGCTGAGCCAAGGATTGTTTGGCATGTAACATCACTTAGAGCAATCCAGGGTTTGTTCCATGCTCAAATTCCTACTGCTGAGCTGAAAGGGGGCAAGAAGAGGTGATCCAGAACCAGATATGGCTGGTTCCTGCTCTGTTCCATCAGGTTAACTCTCCAGCTTCAGTGTCTGGAAGGAGAGCAGGTTCAATTGAATTAGAAGTGGAGGAAGTTTGCTGGTGAGTTGGCAGATGAATTTTGCTTTACACCATGGAAACGGATATGGTAGTAGAAATCATTGCCAGTCAGCGTGCACTCTCTAGCTGTATTTGCCAGTAAGAAGGTACAGCAAAAGCCAACTTCGTCCTTGCTTAGTGAACACCTTATGAATCTGCTTAACCACTTATTATTCTCAGATCTCCAAATACCTTTCAAACTGAATGTTTTTGTTGGTGAAAATAGTTCAGAGGTGACTGGTTTCTTCTTAGCCCCTGGAAACTACTTTCAAAAAGCTTTTTGCAAATGCTAGATTTTTTAGTACCCTTTCTTCTCACCCTGGGAATTCATTCTGGGCACAAGGGTATCTGCTAGGGGCTTGCAAAGGGTTCTGCTCCAAAAGCTGAGCATGTGTTTTAATGAAACACGTGAATAGCTTTAACTACACTGAGGGAAAATGCACTCTGTTAAATAAAGCCAGTGCAAGGCAAGCTGCAAAGCTGGAAATGTTGCACTGTCAAGAAGAGACAGTTCCTTTAGTCTTCCCTGGTGAAATCCTAGCCTTTATCTAACTATATGAACCTCATGGCAAATTTCCCAGATTTCAACAGTCCAGGGTTTCACCTACTGTTATTGAGGGATGCAGGAGCTGTAATGAACCTGACAGAGTTAACTCTGGTGTCACTCAGGCAGTGCCATTTTCCCCAGTATTTTCTGCATGCAAGTCCAGGAACTCACTATTTAATTATAATCTGACTAGGAGGAGTGCTGGTAATTACAGAAACAAATCCCATGGGTTGCCATTTAATCTACAAGCTCAGTTTTGTTTAAATTAGCTGTAAAGTTGGCAATGAGCACAAATGGGGAACTGTGAAATGAAAGCCCCTCCAGTGAAAACTGTGCCCACAAACTCTTCAGATTGCTGACTCTCAACAGAGAGCCTAGGAAGGGGAGAAAATAAAACCACAACCAGTGAGATCCAATTATGATTTTTCTCCTTTGTTCTTCTACCATCTGGAAATGCCTGTTTTATGTTCTAGACCTGAATGTGCTATCACTCTGCAGTTATATAGTCTGTCTGCACTGAGAAAGCACTAAAGTTTCCTTGCATGGTACAAAGGTGCTTTCCTGTTTCTGTGCTCAGGATTTCTGTGTCCACTCAGGCATGATGACAGGTCGTGCTACTTGTGTAGAATCAGTTTCAAAACAGATGAAACCAGTTCATATTCTCTCCAGATTCCTCCAAAGACCTGAGTCCATCCTCAGCTTATTTGAAGAGGTAGGATATGAGAGCTTTTCACCTGTGGAATTTTACATGTTGAGCCAAACTGAATGCTTAATGAAATGAAAACATTTAACCCAGTTTATCTGCTCATAACTTTTGGGCTGTCCTATGCCATGTGTCCCTTAACTCAGAGTGAGCCCAGAGGACAGACTGCAATCAGGCTGTGCTCCAAACTCTGTGTTTGGAAGGGACAGGCATTGCTCTAGTCCAGCTTTCAGGAACTATTTCTGCCTTGCAAATAGCAGGGACAACTTGCTCATTTGATCAAGCCCTGAACTTGAGCTGCATTAAACATAGAATTTTTCAAGTCAAGTTGGATTCAGGTAAACGCAAAAGCCAAAAAATCTGCTTCTCTGGCAGCTTTCATCCAATTTTGTTTGAAGAAAAAGTTGCAACTTCCAGGCTTTTTATTTCAAGCTAGCAGTCATTCAAACAAGACTAAATACACTCCCAATTAATATGATAATGTGTATTTTCTGATTTTATGTACAAAAGTTTTCATCAGTACATCTAAAAGAATGTTTTGCAGATGAGAGGAAAATGAGGGCACAGAACTAAAGTGAATTGTCTGAGATCACACAGCAAACAAATGTCAGAGCTGAATCAGGATTCTTGACTCTTGGGAAGTGTTTTATCCACCACACAAAGCTCTCTGTTACTGCTGCTGAATATGATGATAGCGTTTGTGTTAGACAAGTCAAAAAGAACAATTGTTCTATTCAACTTTATACTACAAGCAAATGTATATTGAAAACAGAACCAAAGTCTGGCTGTTAATTCCTTGTTCCCAGCCCACCGGATGTTGCTGTGTTATAAAGATGCCTGTATTAATTTCTCCATCAGGAAAAGCAATAAAACCATCCTAATTGCCAAAGATGTTGCTATTGCAATTCCCAGAGCTATTTCCATGATATTATTTTTCCTTTTCCTCTGGAGAGGTGTTGGTGGAACCCATAGAAGTCCTGTGGCATGAACTGGATCAGAGATCTCTACAAGCACCTTCCAGTCTAAATTATTGTCTGATTTTACAGCCTGTGGATCATCAAATAAGACTCTGTGGAAGAGGTCCTGCAACAGAATATGCTTGCTTGGGAATACTGTAGTCTTCAGGGCCAAGGTTTATCTTCCAGCACTGTGACTGCCAGAAACTGAGCTAGAAACAGCTCACAACGCTGACTTTTTCAAAGTTTTTTTTTTTTTTTTTTTTTTTTCCCAGAATCCTTTGCAATCATAAGCACTCTTTTTTCGTACTTAATTTGCAGGCTGTTTACACAGTGCAAAAGTGGTGGGTGAGCTCATGTCATTCCCACACCAGGTTTCAGAATGAGAAAGCAGCGTGTTACTTCATGTCCCTGTGGCTTTGACCAAAGCAGCAGTCTCTAACACATGTAAATTCAGATATCCCATGGTACAGAATGACTAAAAAATGTGGTTGGTGGTGGATTTACCATATAGTATCTCATATGGATCAATTGGACTTTGGGGGCAAAAGAACAAAGGGCAGGAGTTGAAAGACAGTTGAAAAATTCTACGGCCTTCACATGGCCTCACCTACAAATGCAGATAATGTTGAGAGAGAAATAAAGAAAAACAGGGAATTCTCAGAGTGTTGTTTCTTATGGCTTCCATGATACCTTATCTTTACCGCTACATTAAAGACATCCTAGACTCTGGCACTTTCTCCTTGCTGCATTCCTGTTAGGAGCACTGCGATACCCTGACTGTTTTACAAATGAAACACTGCAGGGTTAAGGCCTGCCTTGGGGTCATGTGGGGAGCGTGTCTTGGAGCAGAGAATTACACAAAGGTCTCACAAATCCCAAAGTGCATCTTAACCACTTCTGTTTCTCTACCCAACTTTCTTCAGCACATAGAGTTTATTTTAACTTAGTGCTGAGATAGACATATGTATCTCAGGAACTGTGTGAAGTGGGGAAGTTGAGTTCTTTCAGAAGAGTCTTCCCCTGGTGAGTAGTTACTCTTCCAATCCTGCTGACTTCCAAAAGCCCCTGATGTCAAGAGTGGCTCAGCTTTGGCCTTTCTCCATAAGCAGTCTCATCAGTCAAGACAGCTATTGAAATCAAAATACTCTGGAGGGTGAGTCAGATGATCAGAATCTGGCCCAAGAAAAGAGAAGAAGGGTGTCAGCGCTTGTCATGGAAACTCTTCTGAACACCTCTAGCAATTTAAGAAAAGTCTACAGAAATGCCAGCAAAACATTTCACTGGTTTACATTAAATAGTTATCACAGATCCTGCTTGCAAACAGATCGATTTCTTAATATATAAAGCAGTTCAGCTGTAGACATTATGTATTTTTTTTTAAAAAAAGAAATCTTTGAGTTCAGGAGCTTTTGAGCAAAGCAATAAATTCTCATTTGAACCATTAAAATTTTTGTTAGGCAACATCATGGTGTGAACATCACCTTGTCTTCCGACACTGGATTAGCCCCCCCAGCCCTCCTATGCTCTTCAGGTCACTAATGAGCTATTCAGCCCTCAGAAAATAAACTGTAAGGCACTCCTCACCCAAGGAACTTCCATGCCCCATCCAGGCACCTTTATTCCCATTTTATAGGTGTGATAACACATGTCAAGATGGAAATAAGATTCTAGTTTCATTAATCTAATTGGACAGCAAGGTGGATTAAAGGATTAAACTAACAAATGGAGATAACAGACTTTTCAGCTGTTTTGGACTTGTGATGCAAGTTCATTCTAACGTGGCTTAACCCTGTAAGCCACATTTTTACCACCTTGCACTCCTCAGAGCTGATTGCTCTCTGACATCTTGCGATGCCATCCTGGGATAGCTCTGCTAATTCTTACGCCAAAATATTAGCTGCCAGCTTTTACCCTCTGCAAATTACTGGGTCTGAGCCAAGAATCCATCAGCCTAAGAGAAGCAAAATCAGTTGGTGCAAACCTGATTACAGGCTGTTGCCAGCCCTCCTGCTGGTCATTTCTCAGCATACTCACTGCTCCGACAGATTGTTCTCCTGCCAGTTCATCGGGTGACGACATTAATAAATACTTATAAAGATAAGCTTCATCTTATCCTGTAGGCCTGCAAGTGATGGAAAAGATCCCTGAGAAAGACAGACATGCAGGAGGTGGTATCAGCTTGGTTCTTTGTTGCTAGAGCAGAGGTAGGTGAGACCAGGCTGGAAAGCTTTATGCTTCACAGGAGTCACAAGCAACGAGTGAGGCTGTGTTGTGTGATCTAAGTCAAATCCCTCAATTCCCCGATTTTTCTCTAATTCTGGCACCTGCATCCAAGATGTGAAGAGTGACACACTATGCAGCTCCCCGTTCAGCTTCTAAGATCTCTGCTTCAACAGAAAGGAGAATCTCAGTCTCAATTTCCCTATGGCTCCTAGTGCAGAGTTAAGAACAGGAGCCAGAATATGGCAGAAGTGAACTCTTTGTGGGGCCTTGGAAGAAAAGACACGCCACTTTGTCAAATTATCAGAATTTGTGGTGGAAATGACCTATTAAACCTCTTTGCTCTTCCCACTGTCATCGCTCTGGATTCTTCCTTTCAGTAGATCTATTAATGCTTTGTCAAAAGACAGAAACACAACTTTGACATAAAAAGCTGCTGTTTACAGTTGATGGAAAGCTTACATTAGACTGGGCCACCTGAACCCCCTCAACCAACATAAACAGAATCTATCAACACTGCTTAAGCCATTAACCCTGACAACTGAGGCTTTCCAGGGAAAATCCTTATCAAAAGGGGGTTGCAAATGAAACCCAAAGAGAAAACCCCTCGTTGCCCCAAATGGACTCAAATGAGAAGATGCGGATGAGCCTTGTTAGGCTCACGCTAATCCCTTTGACAAGCCAGGAATTCCATCAGGTTGGAACACAAATCCTTCAGGAATTTCAGCCTTGAGCTTCCTCTGTTCTCCATTGCAGTGGCAATTATAATTTTTTAAAGATCATTATCTGATTAACATGGGATAGAAATGTTTGGAGCTGAGCATCTGAGTTGTTAGTGGAGAAAAGCTGTCCCATACTCAATGAAGCCTGTTGAGAGAAAGCTTCCCGAGAACTACAAGGTTTATGACCCCTCTGTCATATTTGCTCGGACACCAATAATTTCATGGAGATGTCCTGAGAACAGGCTGTTTGAGGGAAACCACATGGAAAATATCTACTGAAAGTTATCCTTCTGACAAGTATTTATAGAAAATGGTCAGGCAAAGACAGGTAGCCTCTAAAGAAGGAGTTTCTTATGGGATTTCCAGATGTGATCAAACTCCTGTTACCTCAAACATTTGGCCCGTTTGTTAGACAGAAGACTTCTAGAGAAAAAACACTGTCCAGAATAATGCTGGCTTTGGTCTCCAGATTGAGGCTGTGTGGAAATAGCTGAAAATTAGAGATAACAAATTAAGAGTAATATGAACTTTTTCAACTGTATGATGAGTTTTTAGCTGTATCCATGAAGAATTTCCCAAGGATTCAAGGAAGAAAAGGTACTTTCACATTCCAAATGCAGAAATCTTTCTCCACTTCACTCCCTCTGTTGTGTTGAGAATGAGTCAAAAGTGAGTGATAAATAAAGGGAAACACTAGATCATATATCAAATATTGCCAGCAGTTGTTTAGGTGCATGTAGACTTGCTTTATGGACTATCTGTCTCACTTGTGTTCCCAGAGGAAATCCAGCACACATCTACCTCCACCTGCTGGAAGAAAAATAAAAATGTTAAAGATTATGATTTCAAAACTCCAGACTAAAGATCTTAAACAATTTTATGAAGCTTGGGAAGGGGAAAAAAATTGAATATTTTTATAGTAAGGGAAGCTTTACTAATTCAGCACTTTCTAGATTTAGCAAGTCTTTGCTATATGGTAATAGTTAAATATTTAGCTCTGTAGGGAGAGGGGGGAAGACTTCTACTGAGTAAATTTTAACTGTCTTTTTTACATGTTGGATAGATATTTAGGGAACAGTATTGTCCTCACTGGATAGTGGTAGAAATCCAATGGAATTTAGCTCAAGGCAGAACCAGGCCATTGGTATGTGAACTGTGAAAAGCAGCTGAGACTTTTACTCTCTGCAGATGGTAAATTCACAGACATTCAGGACAGAAATGTTCTTTTTTTTAATGCCTTGACTGCTGCCTGCAAAAATGCGATGTGTTTAAATCACAGAGTAATCTTTTTGATCTGAATCTGAAAACCAAAAAAATTGCCTTCTGTAGTTTTAAAGAAGGTTGGAATTCTCATGAGTTTTTAAAAACTTTTATGATAGTTGCAAGGAATATCAGGTTGGTCACAAGGAAAGATTCTTCATGATACTTAGGAATATTCACTTTTGAATCCCTATTCCATCACTAATTCCCAGTGTGGCAGTGGTGGTGGATGTAAGCATTGTGTGAGATCATTGGCTCTTTGCAGAACATCTTTATGTCCCAGTTTTTCCACAGGCACTTGAACTGATTTGAATTGATGCAGAATGGCAAAGACTAATTATCCATGTGATGCCTGAAATAGTCTAAAAGAGATTTGCTAGTACTGCCCCCAAAATTAGAGTTTCACAATTCCAAGAGTATGTTTTAAACTTTCTGGATTTGTTTTGAGAAAGGCGTGAGAAAGGCTGGCAGTCTGGAATACCTAGATTGGTAAAAATGGGGATTATCACTGGATTATTTGATTTTGTTTCTTTTATATTGATGATATCCCTTTGTTGTTAATCCCAGGAATAACAAATTAAGGATCCCAAGGGAGAAGGGAAGGGGTTAGCAGTACAACAGAGTTGCCAAGTGTCGTTTTCAAGTCTTATCTCTGCCCTCTGCAACTAGACTTTTCCATGCATATTACAAGTGGAATGCTGCATTTTTGCACAAAGCATCCATGGGTCATTGACATCTTCTTCATCTTTCATTCTTTCTTCATCCCAAGAGGAAGCATAGAGAAATCAGAAACCTCAGATCCTCCTAAATCTAAGGACTCCTGCTAGATGGCTGGTCCACAAGCACTGTGTCCTACCACAGACACTGAGCAATTCAGAAGGCAAGACAATGGAATACCAATATTTTATTGCTGCCACATTCCACTCTGCTTTGTTCTTCCCAATCAGTTAAACATCTAATCTGTCAAAGCTGATGCCTGTGAGCTTAGGTGAGCTTGAGGATCCACTTGAAACTGAGGCTTAAGAATAGTAGAGAGAAAGTGTGCATAGTTGTTGTTTTTTTCTTGCAAGTCTCCAGAGAATCTTCTGCAAGCCAAAGTGTGTTTTCTATTATGGTTTACATCAACAAGCTGATCTTAGGGACTTCTGTCTGTGTGTGTTTCTGTAACTGATTTTGTGTGAGTGTGTGTGTGTGTGTGTGTCTATCATGGCCCTTGTTTCCTCTGGAGAAAGGAGACAGTAAAACCCACTTGAAAATTTATACGCGCAGTGTCAGGAGCCCAGTTCATTCATCTGAAGACGCTCCTGCTGTGTTGGGTAAAATGCCCAGAAATTTTCAGAGCTGTGTTAACCACAATTCTTAGCTTCCACGTTGTGTCTGATACCATATTTGGAAGCTGTGAGTCCTTGCTCCATGTGGCTGACTGAGAATTTGCATTTACTTGATACCAGCATTGATTTCCCGTCCCTTTGGGTAGCTGTAATGGATGGCGTGGCCACAGAAAGTTCAGCAGGACAAGCAGAGAGAGCTCAGAGGAGCAGTACTGAATGTCAGCCAGTGGCTGATCAGATGACCGTGATGCAGATTCATATGCTGAAGTCTGACAGACACATGACCCATGAGTTGCAATGCATTGTTAAAGAAATAAAACCTACCCACATATTTCATACTTACTGTGACATATCAGCATTGGCAGCCTCATGCTGGGCCTACCCTAATCGCTTGCCAGCATAAGTTAAGAATGTGATTTCACTTTGAAAGATTCTTCTAGACTAGCAGAAGCCTTCTTTGAAGGAGTGGTTGACTTTCCTAACCCTGTCTGCCTTGCAGCAAAATCTTCATGAAGCCAAGAGCAACAAGGCTCACAGTAGATCTCTTAGAAAATAGGATTGCTTCTCAGCAAGAGACAGTGGCTCCCTGCAGAATCCCACTGGGAAGCATCTTGAAGTAGCCCGTCTTTTCCAGACTCAGCTGACGCTGCTGGCTCATTTCCTGCCACAGCTCAGAATTTGGATTACCCAGGAGTTCTCACATGGAAAGCTGCGTTTGGACTGCTTCCACCATAGAAGCAGCTTGAGTCATAGGATACCATCCTTGTCCTGAGACAGGACTATCAGACAGCCTTTATCAGGTCTGGATGGGAAGTTATTTCTTTCAGGGAAGAAGTTAATAGCTATGCTCATGCTGAAGAGAGTTTGCCAATGTGGTAATTCTAATTGTAACTCCATCAGAATTGTTTTCCAGGGTAGACTAAGTGAATAATGGAGATGAAACTGCTACTTTGTCTGCCACTGAAGCACTGAGGCTTGCCAGCAGCTATCACATAGCTCATGCCATTATGTCTCCTTTCAGCACTTCTTAGGGTTTATCTCTGCTGGTGGGTGCAGTGTGTAATGAAGAAACCAGAGATGCTAGGAGAGAGAGGTCAAATACTGCAAGGAGACCAGAGCTGCGATGTGAGCCGTGGGGAAAGTGATGTACCCCAAAGGTACCTGCTTAATGACTGAAAACAGTGCCATGCATTGTTGTTGTGCTCTCTGAGGAAAATGGATCTACTCTTGTGATGAATTTGAGTCGTTAGTTTGACACATTTGCAGCAACATGGAGATGTCTTTGGGTTTTTGTGTGTTGGGTTTTTTGAGAAGGAAGGGAAGGTGTTGCAAATCCTCTTATCATACATTGATAAGCCAACTTTGTCAGCGGATTTCCTGAAGGAAAATCTCCTGAAGGAGAGGGACTTTTTTATCTGTTTCCAAGACGAGATGGGTTCTTTCCCATCTCAAAACAAAAAAAGTAGGTGAGCCAAGCCTTTCTCTGATTGCCAATTGTTTATGTGCCTGTGGGGTTGTCTACTGTCTCTGGAGCTATTCGGGATGAATCCCTCCTCTGTTCCCAGTGCTGACATATAAAATAGTGTTGCCCCCAAATGCTAGTGTGGATAGCATTTACAGACTTTGACACACTTATTTGGCAGTCAGACCTCAGAGCCAGGTTCTACTCATAGTCCTCTTGTCCGCTGAAGATCAATCTCCTTGCTAGTCATTTAGCACAAATGTGAACAAGGAAAGGAAACTGAAGTTCACAAAGGACCAGGACCTCCTGAAAAGCAGATAAGTCCTGAATGATCTCTTAAAATGCAAAGGACTGGAGAAGCTCTTGGGACTGTGTTTATGTGTGTTCTTGATGGACATTTATGTGTTGTTCAGCAGATTTGTCTACGGCATTCCATAGACTCCAAACCAGAAGCCAGGATCTTATCATATAGTTGAAATCCAAGTATTGCACAGCAATTGAGCCTCATGAGATACCTCTAAACCAGTTTTCAAGACTGTAACCAGAAAATCCTACTGTCCGTACTCCTCCCACTTGACATGTAGTGCTCCTCTGTCTGTGCTGATGAATGCAGAGGCAGCTTGTCTGGATCACAGCAAGGTGACCTGGTTAAGAAAGGTTCTTCTCCTGTCATAGGATGTTCAGAAAAGATCCATCTTTCAAGAACAATTAAATCAGCTCATGCAAGTTGCACATAAAAAAGTGATTTGGAGAGGTAAGCTAAGAAACGCCTCCCATGACTGTTACTTATTTCATGGGAAACAGAAGCAGAGGGAACTCAGCCATAGCTGTGCTGACCCACAACAGAGATTTCACACACATTGTGATTTTTTTGCATTCTAGTAATGTTTGCATTACTAGAAGCCTCAAAATCCAGTGTTCTGGAGAAAAGCTAACTACTTAGGTGTCATGTGATAAAGGTAGTGTGTCTCTGCTCAAAAGATAAGGCAGATACAGCTGATGAAAGAATCTTTCTTTGTTTTTTCATCATAAGAGGCACCAGCTTCAGTCTGTCAGTCTATTATCAAAGATTTTACAGGTATTACAGCTTTGAAGGAAAACAAATCACATAATCTAGATGATCTTTAAGGTCCCATAGGCGATCTTTGAGGTCCCTTCCAACCCAAGCCATTCTATGATTGTATGATGTTACCACATTCCTTGTGGGTCCTTTCCAACTCAGGCTATTCTGTGGTTTTATGATTCTGTGGCCTATAGTTTTATTGGGGGTGTCTTCCATAGCACAGTGACAGCGCTCAGAAAATGTAAAGTCTCTAAATACATCATAATACTTTCTGGTTCAACCAAGATTGGAAAGAACTATGGGATTACAATCCTAAAACAAAGAGAAAAGTTGCACTTTACCATTGCTGTCAGAGACTTCCAGTTCTACAACAGCCCAACAGCCTGTTTTTTCCTTTTTTTTTCCCCTTCTGTCTTTCTCCAAAATGACAGTGTGATAGAGAAGAGAGCAAGAGACAGTGAGAATTATTATTATGCCACAAACTCATCTACTGGAGTTGGAGAATACCTTCTGGTGTAGATTACTACATTTTGCATTAGTCTCAAAATCATTAGGTACTCTGCAACATTCACCTCTTCTACATTAAATCTGAAACATTTTTGTTTTAATTCATGAAAATAACTTTCCACCCCACAATTAGAGCTTGACCATCTTTTCTGTACTGTGTACACATGAGCCCTCAGTCAGGTTTTTCTGCACTATGCAGATGCCAGTATTTTCAGCCATGCTGATGAATGCCTTTCCAGACAGTCTTCAAGAGCAGTGTCTAGATTTGAAGAACGAATATGGTGCACTTCTGTCTCTGTCAGTATAATTGCACTGTTTCATTAAACTCTCTCCTTTCTACAAGGAGACAGTAAGACAGTTAGCAAATATTCTCTCTCCCTTCCTAATGCTGCACAGAACTTTAGATCAAAGGTTGTACAGAAAGAAATAACATTTGTGAGAGAGAGAAAAGCATCTGAAAACTGCTGAGAATGGACTTTTCCATCCATTTGGCAGCTTTCCAGCTCTATGTCTTATTTTGTCTTTGCAATTACATTAGTTCAATTGATTATTCCTTTTTTTCTCCATTTTTTCTGTACAGCTTCGGAAAATGAAGAAGCCAAACTGGGTCACTGATAGCTAACTGAAGAAATTGCATTTCCATCAATATATGTGAAGGCCTCAAGGCTTAAAAGTTCCTGTGTGTTTCTTTCAAAATAGTCAGGACTCTCGAGGAATCTGCATTACAGATACTCCCAAAACTGCACATATTGTTCTGTAACAAATATAAGCCAAGCCTTGAAGCACCATAAAGAAATGGTATTGGTAAAAAACCTTTGTCCTCATGTGAAGAGCAAAGATAAAACATGTCATACAGGTGGTCCTCATACAGATCAAGAATTCAGTTACAGTAGCAGATACAGCTCTAAGTGCTTCTGAAAAACATCACTGGACTGAGAGAAGTGGATCTTTTAGAATGCAGTTTATTCCATCCTTAAAAAAAAGACGTCCAAAATAGCTCAGGGAAATCACAGATATACGTGCTCATTTCATCTTGCTGAAGAAAGTGCAGTTAAGTATCTTCCGTTTTTGGTGTTTTATTCTGTAGCTGTCTACAGCTGCAAGAGGCAGATCTGACTCTTGCTGTTCTTCATCATCTCTAAGTATTTAAGCACCACTATCAATCTGACTCAGCTTTTTAGGTGAAAAGAGCAAAAGGGATATTTTGACAATCTGACTGTTAAGCAATGGCAGTGTCTGCTTCAGTCCTTTAAAAAAATAGGGCATTCATCAAAACAATGTTTACTTATGAACATTTGCACACTGTAATCTCAGCCAGCCACATCCTGATCCTGCAGTAGATGTAGCTCCCTGGCTCTGAAATCAAAGAAGTTGCTCTATTGTAATTAGGCGCAATTGGGAAGAGTGGTTGATCTTGATGGTCTGTGCAGCAACAAAAGCCTTCTATCATTATTCTCCTATTCCATGTGAAAGTCTGGATTGTCACCATCAGGAGTGAGGTATTTGGTTGTCACCTGAGTTGTTTCATTTGTCTCAGTCTTTTGAAACTGCAGAGAGTGGTGGTCCAGATTTAGATCAGTGACAAGTGGTGTCTCTCAGGGGTCAGTACTGGGACTAGTGCTCTTTGAAGTCTTCATTAATGACACAGACGGTGGTATTGAGTTCATCCTCAGCAAGTTTGCTGATGACACCAAGCTGTGTGGGGCGGTCGATACACCTGAGGGTCAGGATGCCATCTAGACAGACCCAGACAGGCTTGAGCAGTGGGCTCAGGTGAACCCTTGCCATCAGTACAAGCTGGGAGATGTAAGGATGGAGCACAACCCTGACAAAAAGAACTTGGGAGATACTGGACATAAAGCCAGCAATGTGCCTTCGCAGCCCAGAAAGCGAACAGTATTCTGGGCTGCATCAAAGGAATGTAGCCAGCAGAATGAAGGAGATGATCCTTCCCCTCTACTCTGCATTGCTGAGTACCTGAAGTACTGTGAGCAAATGTGGAGTCCTCAGTGCAGAAGGTATGTGGGCCTGTTAGAGTACATCCAGAGGAGGAATACAGAAATGATCCAAGGGGGGTGACACCTTCCTTGCGAGGACAAACTGAGAGCTGGGGCTGCTCAGCCTGGAGAACAGAAGGCTCTGGGGAGACCTGAGAGCGGCTTTTCAGTATCTAAAGGGGACCTGTAAGAAGGAAGGGAACAGATTCTTTATCAGGACTTGCAGTGATTGGACAAGGGCAAATGATTTCAGACTAAAAGTGGGTAGATTTAGATTGGACAGAAGGTATTTTTGCAGAGGAGTGGTGAGGCACTGGAATAGGTTGCCCAGAGAGGTAGTGGATGCCCTGTCCCTGGAGAAATTCAAGGTCAGGCTGGACCAGGCTCTGACCAACCTGATCTAGCTATGTGTCCCTGATTATTGCAGGAGTGTTGGACTAGACGACGTTAAAAGTTCCCTTCCAACTCAAAAGATGTTTCTATGATTCTATGAAATCTGCAGATCCATGATATTTAAACCAGCAGGCATGCTTGCCAGCACATTTGATAAGCAGAATACTCTCAAACATTCTCTTTCTCCATTAGTCTCCATTGCTAATGTCTTCCTTGTGGTTCATTTACAGTCACGCTTAATCTGCACAACAAAGAGTTGTGGACAAAGTATGTGTTTTCCTACACTGTGTCCCGTAAGGGAAAACCTGGGAGATCCTTTCTGAACAGCAGCAGAGAGACCAGGGCCAGAAAATGGCTGTCAGGTTCCTGCTAGCTGAGAGCAGGGCTTATCCTCTCTGACTCCTTAGTTCCCGTCTGCCAGAGTAATCCTACACAGAAATGTTTTATTCCAGAAGCTGTTCGTGCATTTAATGAGAGGCAACCACAGTCCAAGTAGCCAGGGCTGCCTTTCTTAAGGTGATACCCTGGCAAGTTTCCCACGGTAGTTCAGTAGCTTGGCTATTTCTTTTCTAAATTTACAAGCAATCTCCTGTTACATAGTGGGGCCAGCTTCTGGGATATCAAGTGGTTTTTCAGGTGTTGTATTACAGTGGGCTGGAAGCTTTTATTCACCAGGCTGTGCATGTAATTGATGTACGTTCTGACTGTGTCTCCAGTGTTTCTTTCTGCTCTAATTCATTGCTTTGCATCTTCTACAACCTCCATCTCCACTTTGAGTTTCCATCTACTAAAAAAAAAAAGTTTAGGGAGAGTAATTCTTAGGTCAAAAAAGTGACAACCCACCTAATTAGAAGTCCCACAAGCTCTTCAGAGGGACAGAAGGTTTTAAAATGGCGTTCACATCCAAGTTTCAGTTTATGACAATGAAACTCAAAGTGGAAATCTTGTTCACAGGACCGCACATCAGTGACTGGTCCAGGGTGATGAAGAGATTCTGACACTAAAAAGCTCAGGAATGTTCTTGTGTTGTTAGTATCTGTCTAACTGCTCAGTTGAATTAAACAAAACATCTGAAAATGATCAGTCCCTTCCATAAACGTCACTGTTTCACAAAAGAAGATACTGACTAACCAAAGATTATAGTATATACACATGTGTTTTATCTCTGCAAGATGTTTTCAAGAGGTTGAATAAGCCAGTCTATGTGTTGACGTGAACTGTAAGCAGAAGATCAGCTTGAAATATTATGCCAATAATACGGATAATATACATCCAGTTGCACTGCAATCTATCTCACAAGGTGACTCAGGTCATGGTTTTGCCAACTGAAGTTAAAGTGCACCATCTGGGATAATCCCGCATTTCACATGTTCTTGCTTTGTTTTCTCAGTGCTTTGGAGTTCTCTTGTAACCCCAGACTTTGACAAAACTGTACCACCACCATCCGTGAGAGGAAGACATGAGCTGGGCTTTATCCCAGCATGGTCATTCCAGAGCTAAGTTAGGGTCAAGAAGAGCTGCACAAAGAACGTTCTCCCTAGAGCTCTGCCTCTAATTGGGTGCCAGAGATTCCTCTCCTGCAAGGGTCCGATGTCTGTCACACTGTGATTTGTATTTACCAAGTCATTATTTAGATGAAGACAATTTGCTTCAAAGGACAGCTGTTTTAAGACGGAAGGGTCCCATTCCTCAGGTTCTGTTATCTGTTCCTGTCCTACTACTTTTGTTCTGTGCCGATCACATAGGATGAATACTGTGCCCCAACACTATTTTCATTCTGGTTTACAAGAAAGATCAGCTAAATCAGTGTAGACTGGACTTCATCCTTGGGAACTCTTGAAGATAAGGCTAATTGTGCATTACTTTTTTTTTTTTTTTCCTTCTTTTTTCATGAGTTCATGACAGCAGGCCTGTGAAATAGTTCATGATCTGGCATTCACTTACAGTATATCTATGGTACAGAGAAAAATGAAGTGTTATACCCATGACCTCTAACATGGTAGATAATTCAGATAAAACTTGTAGTTAACAGAAAAATCTCATTTGTCATCATTCTGGCACTGTCTCTGTAGCAGCAGAGAGGCTGATGGGTACAACATGAACACATTTAAAATCTAATAAATTGCAGCAAGGAAATAGTAGAGTCATAAGTAATTCCCTCCCTCTCCTCCCATCTACTTCCCATTCCCTTTTCTGTGAGGAACAGTCTTTACTTCTAAAGAATACTTTGTTAAAGTGAGGTTCAGCAGCCCGTTGTGGAAAGGACTTTTAGTACAACCAGAAAAGCAGTGGGCATTGCAGTATCTTTCTTCGAGTTACTATTCAGGCTACTCTTGTCTTCTTGCAGAGCTCACTACAGAACAGGACAAGGTATTTTTGCCAAAACTATAGGCTATTTGCAGCCACTTAGCAGTCATTGGTCTGCAATCAACACTGAGCTGATTGAATTGAAGGTGTGATTATTCTCCTAATAGATTTAGTGCAAGGCTTGTGTGCACAGCCTTGAATGAATAAACTTCTGGTACTGCCTATTTAAAATGTTGAGGGAAAAGGCTTAAGACCACCAAAAGTAATTTTTTGTTTAACTAAATATGTATTATCCATGTTTTTTCTGCTCATTCAGCATCAGAACTCAAAATGAATCTCGCATGATTTTTGTGTGGACAGGTTCCATTCAGGGTGAGGGAAGAGCATTAGCCATTGAACACTTCACAAAAACATTTTTATTTCGATGTCCCCACGTGTTAAAGTTTTGGATAACACAAGACTTTTTTTTAGCATGTTCAGGCTAAAATATTCTGATTATATCATTTAAACACACTTCTCCTTCTATGGGACCCATAATGGAGTCTCAGTCTTCAGAGACTCCATAAACTGTTTCAGGTTTTCAGTGAGAACTTTTCCTGGACTATTTGAACATAGAAATGTTTGATACTTAAACTGTTTTACACTAATGGAACGGGAAGCAAAACTGTCTTTACAATTCCTTGGTACTGCCACCAAGTCCAGATGGAACAACTTGGAAAAGAGGTGAAGGAGCTTCCTAATTCAGCTATGGAAGTGTGGGTGAAGCTACAGGTTGAATCTCACAGATTTTATAACTTAGTGGAGTGAAAAAATGCCAGCTACATTACTGTGGGACCAGGAGGTGTTGGTCAGTGTCAAATCTTTTTATGTACAGACTGAACACAGACCCTGATCAGCCACTTCTTTTCAGGAAGTTCAGTGATGCCTGAGTAAACCAGACAGACATGGATGTGAGAGGGGAATAGATGTGTCCAAAGCCATAGAGAAGGCCAATTACAGAAATCTGTTTAGAACTCAGCCACCAAATTCCCACTTTAGTGGAACAGCCCCAAGGATTACCCTCTCGTTCTGTCAGCATGCGACAGTACACAGCTTATGTCAGCTGTTTAGGCAGATGAGGAAAAGGAATAAGCAAACCAGTGATTTCTCTGCATTAAAGTTGTCCCAAGACAAAAATGTCAAATGTGTACTATTTATCTTGATGCATTTCAGCACTGGTGTCATGCACAAATCAGCAGGGACCATCTTCCTTCAGACACAGTAAAATTTGGAGTTCTGTGTGGCCAAGAAGCAGCCATCAGTGTCGTTGATAAAGTAAGACTGTGATAGGTATTAATCAAAAGAGGACATAGCAAACCTAATCTTCTGCAGCAGATGCTAATTAAGCCCTATCTTTGATGGCACTGGTGAAGAAGAGAGACCCCTAAGCTCACTGTTACTCAAAATAATTGGTAATGCAGAAGAAACTGCTGGCATGAACAATTCTTTCACTTGCACACCCTTTGAGCAGAGGTCACATTTTGGTTGATGGCTGCAGATGAATTTGTCCAGTTACTTCCTCAACCTGTCAGATCCCCTCTGCTCAGGTGTGGGCTTTTGTCCTGCTCCCTGCTGGCATGGGTTTTCTGCTGCTGCACCACTCTGCTCTTCTACAGGGACACAAAGCTTTTCCCAGAGCTGCCACAGTAGCTTCAGAAGGAAAAAGCACTTTTTAAAAGGGAGAAGTAAGGGTGAGAAACTTGAACTGGAGAAGCAATGAGATGATTTAACAACCAGCAGATTTTTCCTATTTGGTGTCTGAAAATTTTAGGAGTAGATGAAAACCACAGCATGCAGGTGATCAAATGGAGTCCTTTGCCTTCTAAATCAGTGTAGGGAAAAGGGACTCGCTGGCATTTGTCACGCCCACCAATTTGGTTGGGGTGGAATTTGAACCATGCTGCTGGAGATATTAGACAATTTTCTTTCATCTGGTTGTGAGTTGTGTCACATGGTCACCATATGTGTTGTTCCTTGGCACGCACACACACACCTCTCACTCGTCACAGCTGTCAAAACAAACATCAGCTGCCTTTCTTCAATCCAGGAGAGTTTCAACTCTGGAAGCAATGGAGACTCGAAGGCTTTTCTAACAGGATTTCACGTTGCAGATTATCTTTAATCCAATTCATATCTAACTGATACGGTTCTTGGATGCCTGTGACCCATCTGCAGAGTTTACTAGATGGAAACTTCTGTCAGCTGGGCTGAAACCGCTTTCTCTGCTGGGCTGTAATAACAAGGAAAATCCTGTAATGATCTTCCTCAGCCACTGAAGGGCTTTGTTGTGGTCATGAACAAGTCTGAATTTACAACAAGAGTATTAGCTTGTATACAAGGAATAGATTTTTCTTGACCTTTTGAAGGCTTGCAAATTAAACTGGTCTCTTCTCAGTTCTTCTAAAAGTGAATGGCGGAAAAATACATTTTTTTGTTTTTAATGTAGTTCTTAACCCTAGGATTGCACCAAAGATACAGAAAGCTTAAAGCAAAATGTCCTGTTACAGTGAAAAGTAAAATAACAAAACCCAAACCAAACATAACACCAAATCAAAACAACACTAACAAAAAAGGTCTTGCTAATACTGGGCAAAAAAAACCTCAGAAACTTTTCTAATTCCTCAGGGCAGAGTAGCCTGGCACACATCACTGTCTTACCCTAAGAATTTTCGTAAAGGGAGCAGCGCCGCAGGACAGCAATGGGAGATGGTCTGGGATGCTGGAAGATGCTATTTTGATTCTGGCCACCTTGGGACATAAAATGCAATGAATGTGGTGTGTTTTTGTTTTTATTTTTGTTTTACCTTTATTTTTTGAGGTAACAGCCAAATACCTCAGGAAGAAACCTGACCCACAAAGTAAAAATACTCTGGCTGGAAGTTTCCAGGCATGTTGCAGTCAAGGCAGGGGGAGTAGCCTGGGCTGATGGACGAGGTAAGATGCTGCTGGGTAGAAACAAAAGTGATTTGTGCTTTACTGTGGTGGCAACAGCAGCTCTTTTTCTAGTCCTAGCACAGTGGCTTAGTTCAGGGGGAGGGTTTCTTTGGGTTTTTCTCATTCCTTACTGGTGTTTCCAGGCACATTACAAGATTCCTCCTACCTACAGTGGGCCTGTGAGCAAACCCACAGCTGTTTCAGGAGAGCCTGGGGGAAGGGAGATATAAGCAGTGCCAGTAAATGACATGTTCTCCCTACTAGCACCCCTCCTTTCCAGCAGGACACTCAGGGAAGAGATGTGGAAGATAAAAAGGTTTGTCCTGAGATCCTGCAGACTTTTTCAGATCCACTTAAGTCCAGAATTTTCCATAGAGTTTTTCCTGCTTTCATTTAATGCTGTCTGTTCCCTTCTTAAACACAGTCCCCATGAAAATACCAATGCTTCCAACTGCTCCTTGCTCCTTTCTAGCCACGTTTTCATGCCACTCCTACCACAAAGACTTCTGGTTGTAAACGTGACTTGTGTCTATTGCGCTGTTCATTCTCTTCATCTTCTCATAGGAGTAAATGAAACGAGAGCAGTGGAAGCTTGTTTTGATAAGGCTTCATTATGCAAGTGACGAATGTGGTTTGTGTGTTTGTGAGAGCACATGTACATGTGCTGATCTAAGTTTGTTTGTGAAGAGGCCCTTGGTACAAAACAACCCAAAGCTGCTGACCTCTGTGATACAGTGTGTAATTGATGGATTTCCTTCTGGTCCTATGAAGCTCTTTTCTTGGCATCAGGGCTGAACTCATGCTGCTAGATTTTGCATTACAACTGTAATTTGTCAGGAAGTGATGCTTGCAAACCTTAGACAACGTGCTGTAGAAAGCTATCCCAAGGAGAGAGAACTGTGCTCAGAAGAGCTGGAAAAATGGTAGTGATGTGTACTTTTTTCATTGTATATTGACTTACGAGATATTTTAGTGAGCCATGATCATATTTCTATTGAGATTTCACTTCCTATTTTGTGTGAAATAAGATAACAATGGGTAAAAATGCTGATTTTTTTTAAATGAGAATATTTAGAAAAGCAATACTAAAGGTATTACTTAATTCAGTTGTTCATTACAGAATGGTGCTAACAATTCAGGAATTCAATTTTAAGAGAAACTCCTCTTGGTGTGATTATGCAGCCCATACTTCACCTCAGTGACTGTGGGAGCCTTTCGTAAAGTAAAAGTTTTCCCTCTGGAGTAAATCAAGGTAGGCAATTACATTTATACAGGAGGAGCAGAAGCTCAGACATTAAAGATGGGACATCTGAAAGTGCTCAAACAATGCCCTCTTTGAGACATTCTTTGACACCATCAGAGTTAGGACAAGTAACATACCCTTTGAAGATCCCACTTAAAAAGCTTTTCAAAATCTGTCAGTAATCTGAACCTCTTCTGCCCCATCTCAGACCACAGAACCCACCCATTTGCACTCCAGCAGTCAGCAGTGTCGAGTCACTTTCTCTCCCCATCCACACGGCTGTGACCCAGAGCACTATGGTTGCTGTGTAATCCCACTAACAGGCCCAGTAAGTGCTTCTTTTAGAGCAAGGTTTAGGATTCGGGGCTCTGGCAGGAGACATCTTGTTCCTTTGACTGCATGCAGTGTTGGAGTCCAGGGTGGAGGCTGGAAGATGGAAGAGCTGAGTGTGGCTGACACAGGCTGCTGGCTGGCAGCAGTTCAGAACCAACGTCGTTGTCTTTTGTGTAATTATGCCTTAGTTCCAGGGATGTCTCCCATCTGGAATGGCAGGAGAAGCCTTTTTCCCCCCACCGCTGCCTCCCTCCCCCAGCCCATCCCTGGGCTCCAAATTCTTTGGTTACTAAAGTGGTGCAGGTATGCATGTGTGTGCGTATTCCTGTGCTAACAGATATGTCGGGAAAGGAACCTCCTGTTAAGTTAAAATGCAACCAAGAGAGGCTTCTTGTGAGATCACATATGTTTTCCTTAAGATAAGGCTTTAGAGTGATAGTATCATTCCCCAAAAAGATTTTTCAGCTCCCATGACACCTGAAGCAAACAAACGTCTTGTAGCCCAGCACTGATAGATGCCACATTAATAGCAATTTGATAGCCTCTCCAAGGCTAAAAAAGCAAAGAGCTTTCTCATGCTGTATGAGGAGACTCACAATAAGGGAGTTTTGTTCTTCCAGTCCTGGATTTCGTGATTCACTCCTCCATTAGTATAACACTGCTGGTGTGGAGAGAGTTGCACCACTGAGAATATGAAGAAAAATGAAGCTTTCTGTTGTGACAAGACCTGGAGGAATGGGAGGTGAAAAATCTTTCCTGGAAGAATTGTGAATCTCCTTCATTCACAGAGTGATCACCTCCGTGTCAGCTTTCTGCTCCTGTTCCCCTCACTGAATGATAGTAGTTCCTCACTACTATTGATCCCATGTCTTCACCTCAGCCTCTCGCTGCTCCCAGGTTTGGCTTGTTGCTCCTCAGTGGGAGGAGCATGGCAAGCGTAGATTCTTCTCCAGGGTCAGCACAAATCACTACTGCATTTATAGGTTCATTCTCATGCCATTTCATCTGTTTCCTTCTATACATAATGAGCTTGGAAATGGTTTTCAACTCCAGAACTATGCTTGTGTGACCTGCTCCCTAAGCTGCTCGTGTTCCTATCACCACGATGAATTTATTGAGTTTTACATCACCTAAAGTCTCTCCCTTGTGACTCCTCGTTATTGTTATTGAGTCACAAAGGATCCATGCAGGACGAGTACCCACAGACAGACCCTATAACGTTGCAGGGTCTTTTCAAGCACCATTTCTGGGAGAAGCAGTGCTCCTCTGCAGAGGTAAAATATTACTGCCCAATCCAGCTGGGTCCATCTCGTGCTCTATGCCCTATGACTCTCAGCCTCCTTTACCACTCAGCTTCAAGAACATCCTTTCCCGCATCCTCCTTCCAGCATTCTGCTTTCCTTCTCACTCGGAGATCTCTCCCCCACACCGTGCATAGTAGCTGGGGGGAGAAAACAGTGACTTTTCATGTAAATCTGCAGGCCTCTCTCAGTTCAAGACAATTTACATCACAGAGGCCATGCACCTTAAAGCCATACCAGTCCTCCCGGAGGAAGTTACTCATTCTGTGGTTCAGCCGGTTCGCCCAATGACTTCACGTTTCAATCCACAGTTTGCTAACCTCTCCTTTGGAAATGCTGATGAAGATCTCGTGGGGTTCAGCTGACGGTTTCTGAGTTGCAGCCCCTGCAGGTGACTTTTACTTTTCATTGTTGTTTGGCTACTTCTTTTCCCTCGGTGCTCCCTCCTCCCTCCCACCAGCCAGTTGTGCAACACGGGCTGCAGCTCTTTGCGGCTCCCTCTGCTCTGTGGCTGGATGCAGGGAACCCGTCCTCAGTACAGCTGCAGTGCCGCCGAGCGAGGGCTGATAAAAATCCCTGCTTTGTTCTCCCTGGGACCCCTAAGGACAGTGTTTTAGGGAAGAGCTCCTGGAGCTCACCAGTTCTTAGCAGATATTAGGTTGCGCTCCTTCTTTCATATACAGTTTATTTCCCTTCAGATGATTTTTTAAAAAAATCATACAAAAGCTGATCTCAGTAACTCAATTTAGTACATTTCACCTGAAAAATCTTGCAGCAGAGTTCAAGATTCAAGTATTCACTGATAATGCATGTGTTAAATCTGACAGGAAGCCTACCAAAAACTCAACTCCTAGTGATACTAAACGTTGTATGAGTGCAATATCAGATTAAGTAATGGTTTTGATTGTAGCCTGCTCATAGCTAAGCTCTGGAACCCCTTACTAGGACAAGTTATGTTTGTCCAACAGCTACAGACGTTCAAGAAATGGCTGGACAAGTTCATGGGGAAAAAGATATCAAGAACGGTTAAATACAAAAACACTAAGTCTGGTTCAAGAAGTTCTTGGTGGATGGGGATTTCTAGAAGCTTTGCTATCTACTTTCTCTGCTTTTTTGTTTGTTTGTTTTTTCTTTCTCCAAGATGTCCTTTGTTCCCATTTGTCTTCTCCTTAGAGGCGTCATCAGCCCATCCCTAAAAAATACCTAAGAGCAATACCTGGTAAAGAGGTTCTAAAGAAGATAATGAGTTGAAACCAAGCAAATACAGAGATAACAAATGAAAGGAAGGAACAAATGCAAAGTTTATTGAAATCCTAGGGACAAATATGCAGAGGGTGGACTATGCTCTAAGCAGCACCAGGAATTTCTAGAAGATGTCCAAGCAGCCCCTGCATCAATCCAGGGCTGGAGATGGGCAGGACTGAGAACAAAGCACTAAGCTGACAGGGCAGCTCTTCTCGGCTCCATCCTGCTGAGCTTATCTTCTGAATAGTTTGTGAGATTCCAAGCTTCAAACTTATTTTACTGGAGAGAAAACGTAGCTGCTGGATATTGTGTTTGAATAACCCATTTCAACCTGATGACTCATAGGTTGCTTTTCTTTTTCCTTCTGTTTTTCCTAGAAAACCTGCTTTGTGGAAAACATCTTTTCATCTGACACCAGTTGAGACATAATTCAATTTTAGTTTTGTTAAGGCTGACCTCATCTCATGCTTGTCCAGCAACTAACTGATTTAAAGCCCCATTATCCTGAACACATTAGCATGTGATATGCACTAAAGACATCTCTTAGTTTAGAGCAGAAACTTCATTAATGGCAAAAAAAAAGCCTGTAGGCTTCCAGGGAGCCATTTTCACAAGAGATGTTTGCCTTAAACTTATTGTCTGCTTAATGTCTTTTTTGTCTGTAGGCCTGTTTCCTTGGTTTGAAAACATAGCCCTGAATGTAGGGCTTTATGTGGTCCTTTTGATGTGTGCTGGTGACCTGTGAGCCTCACCTCTCGCAAATGAAGGGGTCTCTGCACCTGCATGCCTGGCAGAAGCACTAGACCTTGCAAATGCAGCTGTTTTAACCAAGCATTGGTTCAGCGATGTAACTTTGCAGGTAAGCAGGGCATTGACTTAGCTGAAGAGGACTCAAGGCCTACTGAAAAGATGGGAGAAGAACATAGATTTGTTTCTTGCACCCCAAAGGGTCTTCTCCTCCAGAGATGTGAGAGCAGTGGAGAATGCAATTGGAAGGCAGTCATTTGAAGGCAGCTGTAGTGGGAAGAAAAGGGTGTGCTGAGGACGGATAAATCAGAAAAGCAAACCCACCTGCTTTCTCTATTCAGTTATGCTTTAAGGGTCTGCAGCTGAGCGAAAAGGAGAAAACTTCGATTTGAAGCCAAAGCAGAAAAGTAGAAATAAGTGGAAGGTTTAATCTCTTTTAAGGATTATCTTATTGGAGTGGTTCCCGACACAGAGCCTCTGCAGGGAGTTCAGTGGGGACAAGTCCCATGAGCCATAAACCTATGTTTTGCATGACTGTTAAGCATTGCTGAGTGTGTGGAGATGGAGAGCATGCTGCAGGAAGTTGTCCACGAACTAATATTTGCTTCCTCTGAGCATCTAACCGTATGTCACAAGAATGCAGTGCCAGTTCCCTATATGCTGTAAGAGTAGGATTACTGTGCTGCTTCCCATTGTCCTCAGCCAACCCCCTAAGCAAAAAAAAAAAAAAAAGTTGAGCTCTATTGGAGGGGACAAGAAGAGACAGCCTGAATGGAAAAGAAATCAAAGAAGCCAAATAAAAATTGGAGAGCTTTGGAAATACAGCCAAGTTCCATAGAAATCCCTGGCAGAAGGTTTGCGACAGGCTCTATTGGAAGATTTTGAACATCCTGAAGTTGAAGAGTCTGAAAAAGTCATCCAGAACATGCTCATGAAGAGTAAGGTGGCAAAAATGAAGGATGCAGTGATTACTTATAGAGCCTTCAAATGACTGTGGCCTTTGTTGCACTTCCAGACTCAAAGGAGAGATTGAGCCAAAATATACCTGAAGTCTGTGTAATGGGGAGAGTCTCTGCCCTGTCGATATTATGATCTGGAAGCAGCAGTTTTGGATGAGGGCAGAAAAGGTCAGCCCAATGCCCTGGAAGTCTCCCTTACCAGAGGGAGCAGAATCAACCACTATCCTGGGAGAACCAAAGTTTTGTGGCAAGGACCTCTGAGAAGATCTTGAAACTGAATCCCAGGGACTTTTGCTCATCATCCTTAGACAAAATAGTTCTGTTGGATGGCTCCGCATTTAATTGCTGCAGAAACCTGATCAGAGCAGAAAGGAGATTCCCAGCATCTGGCTAAGATGTTGGCTTTACTTAGTGGTTTCTATCAGCCCTTTGCTTCTCAAAAAGTTCCTTTCAGGTGCATCTTTCCTGAAAGATTAAATACTTCTGTGCAGATTACAGTGTTGGGGATTAATTGTCCCCTGAGGCTGAAAAACCGATCTCTTAGGGCATGCACACAGGATACAAAACGTGGATAAAACAGGAAGGGGAGAGGTTTTGCCACACAAAACAGTTGGAAAACATATTATTTAAAGATAATCTAATCTCTTACTGAAGAAAAAGAAATGGAGGAGTACAGAGCAAGAAAAGGGAAAGGAGGAATATAGAGCAAAGTCTGTCCTAGGCAGTGAGAAATTTTCAGTCCTAGGTAGGCTCCCAAATGCAGTTTCAGCAGGAATCTGGGGCTCATTCCAACTATACTAAAGCTGATGAAAAACTTGTGAAGTTTGCATCCTCCATGCTTCAAGAAGCTAGGAAACATTTGAAAGATGTGAGGAAAGGGGGAGTAAAGGTTGTTGAGAATAAAGTCTGAACTGAGAAATTCACAGAAGCACGCAGATTTCAAATCCGGAGGGACTTGAGTCTGGGGTTGAGGATACTAATTTGGACAGTTACCAAGAGAGAGGAACTGCCTCAATATTTGGATCATAATCTGACTTCCAAGTCTGGTGTTCCTGCCCTCCCTTCCCCAGATGTATTTGGGTTTACTGAGAGCTACTTCCTAGATCCTATCTGTATCCATGTTTGGGTAATGACAAATCTAAGCAGCTCTCTGTGTAGTATTTTGGTATTGGTACCCTGTATCATAGGAGCAGCTGGTGGTATGGGACAGCCCAAGCTGCTGTTTCCCTTGTTATGAAAATGAACTTCAACTGTAGAACAGAGATCTATGGGCTGTGAGATGGGAGCAAAAGTATTAGATGGTATCTAGAGTTCACTCACAGATTAAATAAACCATTGTGATGATATACCATGGCTTGTGGTTTGTGCAGACAGCATGCTTCTCGCATGATAGTGAGTCACACAGTGGGTTTGTTTTCTTACCATTCGTTTACTTCTTGTTTGTTGCTGCTGGTGGGTAAATGGTTAAATAGGTTTCTTAGAGTGTGATCTTTCCAAAAGCCACTAAAATGCTTCCTTCAGAGTGAGCTGGTTTGAAACAACTGGGGCTGAAAGGGGAGGAAATGTCCTGTGTGGGTTTTTTTGGGGGGTGAACAAATGTAGATTTGGTTACACCAAACTCCTAATTTATCTCATTCTGATTATAAAAGGAAAAACAATGAGAATTCAGAGCAGTCCATTTTGATGTTTTCCAAATGCAATGCTTGGGTTTTCCCATGTAAGGAAGCTTTTCATGTCACGAAGTATGTTTTGTCTCTTGTTTGAATTCTTGAAATGAAAAAGAAAGAAATTCAGCTGATTCTTTTCTGTATTTCATCAGATACTTGTGAAAGAAATTTCAGATGAAGTCAACGTTTCATTTTATAATTTAATTTGGAAATGGCAACAAATGGGTATTTCAGTCATCATCCCAGCAGCTCGGATGAGAATTCAAGTGTAACATCTGGAGCTCCCAGTCCTCATCCTAGGATCCTCCAGCCCTTGCCCATTGCGGGGCAGGACAGAGTGAGCACCTGGCCAGAGCACTGAAAAGTGAGTGTCTGGTGCCCTCTATGGGTCTGTCCCGTAGTTGGGCCTGACTCTGTCGCCCGTATCAGCTTCGTGCCTGAAAACCAGATTTCTGAGTATGTGAAATGAGCAGATTCCCCCTCTGAACAAGAGAAATTCACCAAATAACTTTCAGTTTCATTCTGTTGCAAACAAAATTGAGCTTTGAAGAGCACTCTCTCTCTCTCTATACACATACATACATATATTTGTGTGTGTGTGGTGGTGGTGGGGAAGTGACCAGCTGAAATGAAAGAAACAAACAAAATCCTTTCCATAAATCCTAGTGAGGACTAATATGGCATGGATGTGAAGGATTGTTACCAGGGAAGTGAGACTGCAATGTCTTGCTGAGGACCTTTAAACTAGATGTGTTCTGCTCCTGAAGGAACAAACTTTCTAATTCTGCATACTTAAATTGGCTCAGCTTAAGCCATTGGAGTACAAATAGTTATAAAGCTGACAGCCTGTGCCCAGATACAGACTTTCTTATTCAGCAGCTAGAATCTCTATCTGAGATGCTGATAACTGGCCTCATAAGATGCTCCCACCTGGAAATTTGGGAGCAGCCCCATTTTCAGTGAAGCATTCAAGGCTGAGAGGCAGGGCATGTTGATGGACTTCTAGGGTTTTCTTTTGCAAACCAGTTTATAAATGTGCCAGAAATAACATGGAGTTCTGCCTAGGATGAGAGCAGTTTTTGGTACTGAGACTTCCTGTGCAGTGCTGATAAAATAAACTCTACTTAACTTTCCCTGCCTCCTTACACTGATGTGGCTTGTTATAAAGTCCATCTCTCCCACCCTTTCTTTCTCATTTCTTGCTTCTAATGCATATGAAAGTGGCATGGGAAGCTGAATTGACAGACTTGGAAACCAAAGGTCTCTGTGCTTAGATCTGCCAAAGCCCGAATAGCAAACAAGTCTAAAATCTTGTCTTGCGGCTTTGGAGTTGTGTACAGAAAAGTCTTTCAGTGGGCATTTAAGACCTGTACATCCCACTGGTACCCAGCCCTTATGGGCTGTGGTGTAATCAAGCTCTGCAAAACGTAGATTTTGACAGTGGAGAGAACAGGCTGCCAAGGGCTGAGCATGACCACGGTAAGACTGCAGCACCTATCGGACCAGCATCCTTGGAAAGCAGGGGTCCCACGGTGGCTACTGCTTCCCAAGTGAGTTTCAACAAACCTGACTGCTGCTCCCCAACTCTCAGAGCAAAGAGACCCAAATCCCCAAACTCTTGACAGCATCTAAGTTCTGTCAGCATGTGGCAATCTCATTGCATTTCTGTGGCCACAGTCCATCTTCATGTTGCCAACAGCAGCTTCCCATCATCCTGCACTTTGCCAGCACTGGTCTTGAATGGAAGAGATTGTATATTCACCTAGAATTGAAATTTTGTTCTTTGACAGAAAGCAAGAGAAGTACATTTAGAGTCAAACTTACAGGGCCTGATTGATTGGGAAAGAGGGAAGGAAAAAAAAAATTCTTAGGTGCGGTTTGCCTTGTAAAGTATGTGTTTCCCTGCTGGTAAGGTATGTGTATGAGTTCCCCTCCAATTCAAAGCGAGCTCTGTTCATCTCTTAAGCTCCTGTGTTGCCAGGATGGGCACTTTATGAGGGAGCAATCCATTCTGGGAGTGGGAGCAAGGAAGAGCGAGGCTGTAATGTGCAGCTGACCAGAGACATTTTCCTGCCACAGGTTATTGGGTCAGATGGTATGGTTTAATGCAAGTTTCTTCAGCAGAGCAGAGACCTTAATGCCAAAAATGGTTTGCAAATGATTTAATCAAAACTTGTATGCCACTGGCTGATGGACCCCACCTTGTTCTGACCTGAATCGTATGAGAATTCACCACTTCCCCTTGTAGTTTGTCCTAAAATTAATCTTCTTCCCCTCTCAAAATGTGTCTTTTATTTCTCAGTTTCTAGCTCTGCCTTTCAGGCACAGACTGCCGCTATGCCTTTCTCTGCTGGCTGAAAGAGTCCTTTCACCTGTAGTGTTTTCACTGGCTGCAGATATTTTTATTTCATCTCATCAACTTGTCTTTATCCTTTTTGATAACCATTCAGGCTCTGGGTGTATTGTTAAGAAGTATTTTCTCTATTTCGTCTGCGTTTCTTCTCAAAGTATTTCCAAACTTCAGCATCTATGTTAATTATTCACTGAAGATACGGTTTTACTGAACTAAGACTATACAAAGAGAGAAAACCACTTACCTACTCTTGCCTGCCCTGTTGTTCTGGTCAAGGATAAGCCATATATGTAGTTCCTTTGCATTTCATCAGTGAATCCTCTCTAGAGTATTCTGCAGATCTCAAATAACTAAATTTTGCCTAAAATGTGTTTTTGTTGATACATTATAAAGCCACTGGATATGTGGAATGTTGTACTGCATACTGTCAATTAATTACTCAGATTTTATGTGTTGCATTTACCCAAGAGCTGTCCGGCTGATACCGGGTATGCATATCAAAATCTATTTTCTATAAAACTTCCCTGACTGTCATTAGTTATATTTTTTGCCTTCAATTTTTGCTTTGCCTTTCAGCAGAATCACCTATCAACTTTTCCATTATTTTACCTTTGATGGTTTCAGGTTTGTAGGATGAAAACTGGCAGAGTGGAAGTGTGCATTCATTCTGAAACTCACTTGGTATTTGCCATGTATAAGTTCTCTTGAATTTCTCAGCTTTGCAGGACATGCTAATAAGCCAGTGTCATTTGGCCAAGTGTTTGGAAGCTCACACATCCACTTAGACCATGCTGTGTAAGGTGAAACATCCTCCTCCACATTACTATCCTCCTTTCCAGGTATTCCAAACCCAGAGCTAAACTACTCACTGAATATTTCTTCTTTTTCAGTCTTGTCTTATCAGCAATTTTGCACTCTCAGTTGGGTAACAGGGAGTTGTGATTGTTAGAATTTCTGTTATTACATTCTTGCATAAGCGCTTGTCGTTCAATTTCACTCTGCCAACTGTAATTTTTCCTGATCTCTTTTGCTCCCTTTGTCAGTTACCTGGAGTTCATGGCTTCTAACTGACACTTACTGCTATCTTCTTTAAAAACTGGTTTCATGCAGCTTTCTCTATTACTGTTGCCTTTGTATCTAAGTTTGGCTTTTAGCCACATCTGTCCTTGTTCCTTGATTGGGAAATTAGTGGTTTATTAGAATATAAATAAATAAAGAGGAGGAGGCAGTTAATGATGCAAAAGTTGGCTGAAACAGTGATCCCCTTTAAAAATAAATCCTACTCCAAGAAAAATATGCAAAGTTAGGTCAGAAAGACCAAACCTCAATGACTATTAAGGGAACATGTGAACATCCAAGATAAGAAGTTATTACACATCCTGGAATATTTAGGGAATAGCTTAATAAACATAAATGTAGTGAAATAGTGGAGTAGATCAACACGTCTTTAATCTCAGAAAAAAAAAAAAAGTGTAGATGTTGCAATTGGTTCTCAAGTAATCTGTTCTGGGGCTACTGTACCTGAAGTGGAGCATCTTGCCTCACTGGGTTTTTACTTCTATTTCAATCATGAAAATAAGCAGTATGAGTTTGTAAATAGTCAATCTTAGAAAACTTCGGGCTTTTTGTTTTTTGTTTTTAAACAGGATTACTTGTTTTTTAGGTAAATAAATAATCACAGTGTCTTGCAGTGAAACGTACTTAGCTAATCAATGCAAAGTTGTCATGGAGAGGAATATTGTTGCTAGGCTGAAAATGTTGTCTGAGAGAGCAATAAAAACAGATAGCTTTAAGCTGTAGGCATAGGTTGTTTTTCTTGTTTGTGAGTCATTGAAGAGACCAGCACAGAACTTCTTACCCTACAGAGCTGATTTTAAAAGAAATAAATTTTCAAGAACATTGCATGTTCTTGGTCATGAGATTCGCTGAATTTCTTTAACTGGGAGACTGGACAAAAGCTGATGAAGACGAAAGTGAAAAGATTCTAAAAAGAAAGATAATAAGAGGAAGAGAAAGCAAGCCAGAAGGTTGTGGAGAAAATAAATCTGTAACCAAGCTATTTACTAGGAAAAGGAAGCTTATGCAGCAAGAGTGATGGAAATGTAGCGGTGCTTCTGCAGAGATCATTCTAGCACGTGAAATGATTCAGTGGGTTACAAAACCCCTCTACAACTGAAGTTTTGAGTCTGTGTATGCAAAAGGCATCATCTTACAGAGCAAGGAAGTAATAGCTCCTCTGTTGTGGCTGTACCTGGCATGTGAGGCCAAACATTGAATTCCTAATATTGACAAATTGGAGACAGTTCAGAGAAGAGTAAGAAAAAAATAATGGAGATTAAAAGAACTGACTTTGTTGTTTTACATGACTAATAGCCTGCGCTGAGTCCAGCTGAGTTACTGTGCAGTTGCATCAGAGCGAGTAAGACTGAAGCGTGGGGCTCTCCTCTCTGCATGAGTATTCTTTACTTCCATTCTCAGAAGATATTTGTAGCTCTATTTGGTCTCTTCCTATCCGTCCTGGGCCAGTGTTTCAGTCAGTGAAAATCCAGGCCATTTCTCTTGATCAGCAATGCTATAGAAACTTCCACAAAACCAGTTACCCACAGGAAAATAGCCGCTCCCCTCACACAAACTGAATGTATCCCCAGACAGTGCAAGATACGTTCAGATTCTTCAGTGGATATTAAATCAACTCGCAAAGGACCACATATGGCTGCTTAGTCCCTTGTCCTCACATACCCACATCGGACAGGCTCTTTAGGAGCTGATCAATTGCATGCAAGTTTTTCACCTTGCTGAAACTAATAGGATGTGATTTCTGATTGACAAGGAGACAGCACAGTTAGGAGCCAATTTGAAACGGTAAGATCTCACCACAACTAGAGTAGTTTCTACTCTAGTTATACCCTCTGTACAACTCTTACTATACAAGTAATGGCTGTGCATTCAAGGAGCCCATTCATACCCATTCAAGGAGCAAAATGGTACTCAGCGTACAAAAGCCCCATACATCACAAAGGCATAGTGTGCTTGAGAGTATGCCACAGCATTGCAGAAATATGGGCAAGAAAGGCTGTTCCTGAGAAAAGCATTAAGGTGGTATGGTGGATTTGAGGGAAGGCATTTTCTGCAACTAAGATTGTCAGGATTATGTATCAGCTTTTAAACTGCTTGATAAGAATATTGAGTGGATGGAAAAAGTCAGTGGGTCTGTTCCATCTGCTTCTGTAAGTTATTTCTACCACAGTGGTATGCACTCACTTCCCTGACTGCAAGAACTTCAGAGGCTGTAGGACACCAGCAAGGAAAAATCTCCTTTCTGTACAACATCTTTTAAGCATTGAGATGCCTTGTGAGAGAGAAACAAGTCCCCCAAAGTGGCATGTACTGCAGGTATCTAGCTCCCTTGCACCTTTTCAGACTTAAGCCTGTTTTCATACGTCACTGTTCACTCTGCACTGGGGCAGCTTAGCCTGGAACAGCACAAGATGCCTTTTGTCCCAGCCAAGGTTGTCAGCTTTGTGTCCCATGGTTGATGGTCAGCAGTAAGCAGGGGCTGACAACGTTTCTTTGGAGTCTTTTATCTCTGCATCCTGTGGGCCATCAAAAGTGGCTTTGAACTTGCTGGTAACTGACACGTGCCTCAGACTTTCTGAAGGGCATTGGAGGATTTGGCAGTACTCCTAGATCTCATTTGTGGAGATCTCATCATGCCCTTCTGTGCCAGCCACGACTTGGAGGCAGCGCATGAAGAATCGACTAGAACGCTTACCATGGCAGCTATGAATTGTCCTATCTTTTCAGGCGTACAAAAGAGTAATGACAGCTGTGTTGTAGACATTTGCTTTTGTGTGAAGTCGGATGTCGCCTTCACTGCAGACACACCGCATTCATCTCCCCAGGGCTCCCCGGCAGGCATGCCTTTCCAAGGCAACACATTGCCAAGGCAGCAGTTTCTTCACCAGTGTCAGTACTGCATTGTCAACTGCTTTTATATGCTTGCTACCACAGCATTTCTGTTTAACGCTGGCATTTGTCCTACCTAAGCAACTAGTGATGATCAGAATATTTATGAGTATGTATACAACAGGTAAATTATTGCTAGAAATCAACAGGTTGCAGGCCAGCAGCTCTGGGATTTTTTGCCCTAGAGAACCTTATGAGAATGGTTATAATGGATCAGACCACAGACCAGACCGTATCAGTTGGGGATCTAGGCCAATTCTTTTCATCTTTAGTTATCACTTATGTCCTTGAATGACTAGGTCAAACTCAAAGCATACATTTGTCAAGATGAAAGCATGAACTTTTGTTTCACATCCTTCAGCGGTGATAGATGGATCTAATCAGTACGTCTACGAGTGGTTTGAAGAGATACAGTGCAACACAGGCAATATGAGAAATGGCATTTTTCTCCAAATTCTATTAAATGACAAGGAGGACATGTATATATGGGGGGTACAGAAACAGTTCGTTCTAGTCTAACTAACTGCACAATGTAGAGAACCTAGATGTGGGCTGTATAGCTCAGAGCATGGTATATTAACTCTGTTTATGCAACCATACTATGTATGTATGCTTGTGTGCAGGCATCTTTCTCTGTATTTTTACTAGAAAGAAAATTTAATGAATGTTATCATCTTCTTCTCAGGTAGGATCCTCTTGATTTTCTCAGATGTCTTCTTCAGTCCTGAAGATTTTATTTGTTCACTCAGCTGGGTTGCTCCTATCAGTGCAACACTGGAAATTCGAGCTGTGTCATTGTAAGCGTATGATGTCACTTCTCTTCCCTGATTGAAGGAGTGTAATTCTCAAGATCTGATTTTTGGAGTGCATGATACATTTAAAATTTACTTTTAGGGTTGAAATCTTTGGTATAAATTGATGGGGCCATGTAATATTAAATATATCATAGATATCCAGGTTATACCAGATAAGAATGGCATGGTCAACTAAGATAACAATGTTTGGACCTCCTTTTAATCCACAATACTTGTTCAACATTTTGCTATGATTTTTTCAAAACCATATGGGTCTCATTTTCTTCTCACATATGCCGCTTACGTACAGAGGCAACACTACTGAGTTCAGTGGAGTTATGTTTTGATTTAAACAGGTGTCAGGTCTCACTCTAACATAGCACTTAAGCACTTGCTTAGCTTGAAAGAAGGACTGTGTTAATACAACTTCTGATTCTGTTCTTGGAAATAGTCACTATCTGCTTGAATGCTTGCTATCATAAATACAGGAGTCAAAATAATTACTTTGCTTCAGCACTCAAAAGGTCAAATAACAACTCTGAAATAATTCTCCCTGATCTACAAGGAAAACTTCAATGCACAAAACAATAGCAATATTTGGGGTTAACAGAAACTGTTTTTATCACATTCCTTTTTAAATTCTCTTTAGGGAGGAGGAAACTGAATAAACCTGGACAATATCTTTGAATGCCATGTTTTACAGTTTATGACCTTTTTGAAATGATATTTTGTTTTCCATTTTAATGAATCTTATAATCTTAAGAATCATGTTTCTCTCCCTCTCTGGCAAATAAATTACAGTACACTACCAGAAATTACAGATTGTCATAGGAAGATTTTAAACTTGGCTTGGTAGTGGAACATAGCGCTGCTTATGCAGAATACTACTGATAGAGGTGCATTCTGAGCAGCTCCAGAAAACTGAACTATATCCAGGCAAAAACTGTGTTTTGTTGGGATTTTATAAATTAGTAATGCAAATTATGTCTTCTTTTTGGTTAATTCAAGCACTTCCTGAGCACAGAGCATAGGCTAAAGGTGATTCATTCTCCACATACCATTAAGCAACTGAACACCTTTAGTCAATTCTGCTACAAATGTAAAACACAGTAATTGCATTAGTTAAATCCATAAAGCCGTTTGAATTCCAATGTAAAATTCAGAACTGAGGTGGAATTTCTCAATGTATCAGACAGTTAAAAAAATAAATTCTCTTTCTATCTGGAAAATTTGTTTATGAGAAAAAATCCCCCCCAAAATTTCAGTTTGTTTAAACAGTAATTATATTATTATTCTTACTTTCTTTCATTCTTTTATTTATGGAATTACTCTGCTGATGGAGAAGAGATGATTTCATTAAGGTTGCCATTTTGGGGGGGATTGGAATGGTTGTTGAAGCAAATAACACCAGCCTGATGTTCTACAAATCTCTCCACAGAGGTCAGCTGTTTCAGTTGTCCCTCTCCAATTGCCAGGAGTTTTGCTCCTCGATCTGTCCCAGAGCCTTCCTCATCCAGACAGGTCCATTGCATGCATGCTGTGTTGCACCAGATGACACTCAGAGAGAACTGAGCGGTCCATTTGCTGAAGAAATCCAAACAAGCAAAAGGGTGGTTTGCTTTAGTGCCATGTCCTCTGTTGGTGGGGGACATTTGTACTAACAGTTTCAGAATCCTCTAGGATAAGTTTGCAGATTCTTCATCTATCCTGGCAAGGAGTTCCTTACTTCTTGAGATTTTAGTAGCAACATTTCTCTGTGCAGGCTCTATGCTACAATGTCTAGGGATCCTTCTTTCAAATCATGAGTTAATAGGTACTGGTAGATCTGGTTTGCATGTGCAAATCCTGTTTGTACAGCAGTGTAAGGATTTCTACATGTGAAAATAAGTAAAGGAATATCAAAATCTCACAAATCCTTGTTTCAGTTGGTCTGGTGCCAGCTATTGTACTGAGCAATATTTTATGCACTTCTGATTGTCCAACGAAACAGCTTAGGCTGAGCCTCTGAAGCTGGACAACATGAAAGGCCTGTTCAGAGTTTGGATAAAAGTGTTAGAAGCATGTTCAGTTCCCTGGGTCATAATCAGAAACTTCATAATACAGATCTGCCTGTTTGTAGACCATAAATCTGTAAAGAAGGCAAATTGAAAGCTCCTACTCTGAAAGAAACTGAATGCTCTCAAATTGTGGCCATCACTACTGTTTCTCCTTGAGTTCTGTGGGCAAGGAAGCTCATGGTATCCCCCTTACCATTTTGGTATGAGATGAAATATAAAGGAGAACAATTCCTGTGACTCAAGCACATCACCAAATGTAGGGAGTTTGTTTACATAGGTGCTGTCTGTAATCACTGAAGGGAGAGAAATTAAAGTCAGCAGGATGTCCTGGTGCAGTGCAAACCCCAGTGCTGCACAGGCGGAGGAGCAGTTTCCAGGTGGTAGATGGGCACAAAGCAGCTGCAAGTTCTGTCACACTGTAGGCTTCTCAGCTGCTTTTACATAGCTGGGCTCATCTGGCTTCAGAGGTCTTAATGTAAGTATGCAATTCAGATCACAGGAAGCTGGAAAAGGAGTGGATATTGTGGTTCTGTAGTTCATGGACTTGTCCTTGCTTTCTTCTCTTACGGTGCAGATGAGGCAGCGCAAGGAATATTTTCAGGTGTGACTTGGTGCTGTTACTGCCTTTGGGATCTTCTGGTTGGGTTTTAAGGCCTCTGACTTGTAGGCAAGCCCATGGTGCCTGCTCTGTGCCTTTGGCCTCCCTCTGAGAAAGGCAAGAAGGCAGCTCCGTGTGCCAGCTGTTAACCTGGGAGCCTGAACAGAGGAAAATGTCTCATTTGTGCTGTTCAGTGTAACTGGAAAACATCTGTCCATCATGTCACACAAGATAAAGTGATTTGTGAGTCCGTTCACCTCAGGTGGGTTCAATTTTTGATCTTGGAAGAAACCCAAAGCAGGGAAAGCTGTCTGCATGCTGTGCTGTCCAGCCTGCAGAGCATGCAGAGGGCAACAGGCAACAGGCTGTTGGAGAGATCCTGCATCCTAGCTGCTTTCTGGAGACACTTGGAGACTCCCAGCCCCTCCTCACCTTCCTCTCATCACTAACAATAAGCAGACTCCTCCATCTGCTTGCAGTATCTAAAAGAGGTGACCTCAATTAAACTGACTGTTTCCCATAATTTGGCTGATAGGGAAGTTTCTATTGAAACATCTCACTGTGATTCATCTGCAGAATATTTTCTTTCTCTTCATGGTTTGGTGGTATTTCATTTTCTGTTTGTTTGGTTGTTTTCCTTTACATCTGCAAAAGTTTTTGTTAATTCTGTAATAATACTCTGCTTTGTGGGCAGCTATATGGAAAAAACAAGTCAGTGTGAAGCCAGTTCCAAGTCCAACATCACACACAGCAACCAGACAAGGCTGAAGAGCTGCCATATTCTGCAGACAGCCAGAAGACTTTGCAGGTGAAATTTCCAAGTGCACTTACTCCCTGCTTTGGCCTCACTTAGCTTCTGTGGGAGCCAATGGTAGTTTTATCACTGACTTCACACCATCAGCTCTGTGTAATAATCCCAAAACATTAATTTCTGGACTACAGTTGATGCTGAAGCACCTACATTCTTTCAAGCCCTGACCCAATGCTTTGTGAAGAGCAACAGGAGGACAAAGGAGGAAAGGGACTTGTGGTGTGGCTGGAACAGCTGAACAACTTCTGCAGAGAATTCCCATTAGGTCTGAGATATGCTGCATTCTTTCTGCAAAGGACTACAGGGGATAGGGGAAACAGGAACGAATGTGTCTGGTTCTGTAGATAAAATGTGAATTCTTCTACCTCAGAATTCTCAAAACAGGACCCTGCAAACCTTGGCACTTAATTCATCTGGAGACAGCTTTTCTTCAACTGCTTAGTGACCAGGTTTACCTTGGTGAAAGGAGATGAGTGAAAAATGAGAGCGGAATGTGATGTGTATGATTTTGGAAATTGACCCTGTACTGCAATTTAGGCTGTCAGGGGGACAAAATGATGTGGGAGAGAAAGCACCCAAAGATTGCTAACACAAGCCGTGAGGGAAAAAGGAGTTTGGTCCTCGGTTTTCCCCATTGTAATTTCCTAGCAGGCTGAGTAACTTAGTAGACCGAGCAAAACCTAGGGATCAAGGAACTTTTGTCCAGCCAAATAAGACTACCCTATAAGCCATGGGGAAACATCTGTATCATCTCTTTGGAAAGTATGTAGCACAACAGGATCTCAGCCCTTTACTGTGACCACAGTGAGTCAGGAATGTTAGCAGTTGCATTCAGGGTACATAGAGGTAACCTGTTTTTTTTTTTTTTTTTGTTTTGTTTTGTTTTTTAGCCCTATCCAGCTGTATTTGCAATTGTGATCATCAGCGCTGCTTTGCAAGTTTGTGTTGGCCGCTTTTAATTAAAGTGGATTTTTCTGGCAAGTCCCAATCATGTTGTTAATTAATTAGGCTTCAGTATCTGCTCCAGTGCCAGAGCGTTGGACCATGGCTGTCATGCTTCCTTGATATGACTGAGAAAGAGAGATCTGTTTTTGTCTCACTGTCTGTAGATGACAGGATTTCCCAGAAAGAGCTCACATTTGCTAACTTGAAGGGAGAAAAACAAACATGAAAAGCCCAACATCTTCAGCTACTGACAGCTACCTTCCCTGTGGTGCTCTTTTCTGAAAGCTGCAGCTCAAAAACCACCCAAACGGAAGCAATACAGCAATACCCAGTGCTGAAGGTTGAATTCTCTTTGCAGCCTTCACATTGTGGGTTGCCCTGGTGCTCCCCCCCACAGTCTTAACCTATCAAAGCTGAGCTCAGTCTGCTGTCAGCTCTAGAAATTGAAGTCTCAGCATCACACTCCTTAGCATGGACCATGCTTGTGCTCTGGGGGCTTTTGCATGGAAGGTAGTAGGGAAAGACCATGTGGGTCAGTGGTTTACAGCCTGTGAAGCAGACTTGTAAGAATGAGGTAAAATCAGATTATTCTGAATGATACAGAATTCCACATGCATTTTTAAATCTTCATCCTCACTGGAAAATTGTTCAGAGCCCTCAAACAGGAAATAGTTGAAAGCTGCAGTCCTAATACAAAGGAAGCAATCTGTTCTTCTTTGCACCATGCCAGAATAGCATTGTAATCGTTATTATTATTTTCTTTCTACAGGAATAATAATGAAAATTACATTTGATCATGGGAATGCTTTAGTCTAAGTATTGGGTCAAAATCTGTGATTAGTTTAAATTAGTACCGTTAATTAAAATAAGATACTGTGGTACCACTGAGACTTTTTACCAAAGAGAGTTTTATTCTTTCTTTTTATGAAGCAGAGCCAAAGGAAAGCCCTATTTACAGGCTAGAGAATAGTGAAGCAGAAGAAAGGAGCTAGCAAAAAGGCATTTGAGAATTTATTTCAAACGCACGTTCAGTTATTATCCTTCCATCAAAGGATCTCAAAATGCCTTTAAACTGCTGGCAACTGCCCCAGAAGTTACCTTTGCTGTAGGCATTATTAAGCCCTTGTAAAGCTAAGATGTAAGTGGTGGGTGACTTTTCACTCAAGGTTATTCTGCAAGTCAGGAGCAGGGATAAACAGGCTGTTCTATACATGCTACGTGCTTTGGAGAAGCATTTGGCTGCTGCAGTTGTGCATGTGGGAGGAGAGAGAGGAAGGACATCTGTGAACATCATCACAAGAAAGGTTCCCAGCATCATGGGACTCCAGGCAACACAAAACAATTTCCTAATCCAACACAAAAATAATGAATCACGAAGTTATCTTACATTAACATAATGTTGTTCTCTTTCATGTGTTCACTCCTTGTACCATTCAGTCTGATTTATCTGAGTTTAGATATAATTTTTAATTGGCTTTTTTTTCTCTTGCATTTGTCTTCCAAACATGACTGATCATGTCCGTGCCATGATGCTGAGAATTAGAGTGGGGAAACACCACTGCCATAAGTAGTACTACAAAAATATGGACAAGTCTGAGTGTGTGTTGGGTGTAATTAAAGTGGACTTCGTTTTCAGATCACTAGCATCAGCCCCACTGATATCTCTGAAACTGGGAAACCTAGAAATCAGGCATCTCTGCTCCTTGTGGCTTGGAAATTTACTTGGCATTTACTTTTTATGAGAAAGCATGAGAAAATGCTCATTTCTGTCCAGATCTCCTATAAAAATCTCAGACATAAGAGAAACAGTGCCAGTGTTGAAACATCTTCAAAGCTGAAACGTGTGTTTGATGTTTGAAGAAAAATAAATCGCCAAACCCTAAAATCAGCCACTGGTTTTCAATAAAAACACTTGATCGTATGCATATATATTTCAAATATTTAAAGAAAGGCCATCATTTCATAATGAAAAATGACAGCAAGTTCTAGTTAAAATTAGAAGTCACTTTTGGTAGCTGGGGGGTAACAGTTGTTGCAAAGTGCAATTGAAGGGTGAATATCCCATTCCATTAACATAACTCCTTCCCACAAACACCAAATTAATAGGTTTGCTAATTACACGACTGCAATTTACATTTTCAATGAAGAAAATAATTACAAATGCATCTGATCTTTGTTAGATTGGGCAGATAGCAGCTTTTCAGAAAAGAAGACTGTTTTTAAAAAGGAATATGCATTTTAGGTTATGCATGTAACCTACGTTTAAACAAACAAGCAAACAAACAAATGCTAACGTATGTGGAAAACAATTGCTTTACGACTCTGTCCTATAAATGAATTGCCCAAATAACACCACCTCTTGTGAGTCACACAAATGATTCCATGATGGGAGCAGCAGCAGCACAAATTCAGTGGTTTAATGTTTTCCATTCACCTGCAGATCAGAAAACACCATGTATGCATTTTCTGTGGCAATAACCTGCTATAGAATGACTTTTCCTCAGTACACGCTGACAGTGCTGAGCAGTGAGGGCTGAGACCTGCCCACAACACATGGAAAGTGGGCAGTCCCAGAGCAATTCTGATCTGCTGCCTTCGAGGTGTTGGGAAAAGGAGTTATTCTCACTTTTCCTCCAAATGGACTCTCCACCCATGATTCTAACTGACAGCTCAACTTGAAAGAGTTCACTCTCAGGAAGCTATTAAAGTAATGATCATTCTTGTGGTTTGTGCATTGATACAAAAATTCTTGGCTTCAACCCCTCCCCCACCCCCCCAAAAAAAACCAAAAAACCAAAAACCTGCTGTGGTAATTTTCTTAATAAGTTTTTCCTCCTCTTATGTAAACTTGGGAAAACTCCCAATGAAGGTGGTTGACTGTGTTGGATAATTAAAGGATAAATCTTTGTCAGCATAATAGATTTGTGAACGCTGTGTAAATACGCATTTAGGCAGTTAGAGCCGAAATGTGCCTCGCTGCAGAGTCAAATACATAAACAGCTGCTTTAGGATAAGACCCATCTCAGCCAAAACATGTGCTAGAATTCCATGCAGAAAACTTTCTGCCCTGGCTTTACCAGTGTCAAACACAGCTGTTGCACTTTGTTGAAATCTCACTGGAACCAAAGTTAACTCACCTCACTGGAAGACTGCTCATGGTTTCCGCTTTTCAGGACAACAAGCAAAGGTTGAGCTGAACAATTGGGAACGTTTCCCAAGATGAGAAGAGATGGAAAAATGCTTGGATATGAGTTTGATTGCATTTGAAGTGTGGCAATGGCATGCAGCCAGGATCAGGATGCTCTGCGAGAGTGAAAAGATGGTCTTATACCAAACAAAGCTCATTCCAAATTAGAGTTCTTTAGTCTCAGAAGGGAGCACAATTTCCCTGTCAGTCTCCCAGCTGCTTCTGAGTGGGGGCCAGGTCAGCTAGAGCCACTGTCTTCTCTTATTGTACCTCACTCAGACTCCTATTTCCTTTTCAGTCTCCCCATGGCTGTTATTGTCTTTTTTTTTTTTCCTCTTAGAGAGTGAGCTAACCCTGGGCTTGAACACAGAACAGCTGGAAGACAACTGAGAGGACGTTTAGTATTAGAATGGCAGGTACAAGATAGACAAAGAAAATCACTGACTTGACCCACATGTTTTCAGAAGCTTCTCGTGGCCTCATTTCCTCCCCTCTTTTTCCTGTTGATTGTCTTCTTACTCATTCACCTGCAAAAACAGAAGTGGTACTGCACTAGTAAGATGGGCATAGCTGAGGAGATCTGGCTGACCTGGGAATTGGAGAAGGTGGTTTCCACTGAAATAAAATCTGGCAGAAATTTTCATTCCTCAAGAGGCTGATAAAAGCACCATTTGAGCATTAAATAATAAAGGATAGGAGCACATCTATGCTGCTACCAGCCCTGTCCCTTTGCAAATCATGTTTCAAGGACTTCCCAGGAAATAGTGAAATAATACAGTGATGCACCTTTCTGGTAATATGTGATCTTATGTTTTATTTTGAGTGCTAGTGCATAGAATGGCGTATGAATCCTTTCTGTGCTGGTTTGCTCTTTTCAGTCTGAAGCTTATTTCTTTGATTAAGGAAAGAGAATTGTTTAGATGTGCCAGGGACAGGACTGACCTTGGGGATAGGCAGTTTAACCATAAGGAAGTAGAGCTAGACAAGCAAATCTTCATCATTAAAGTGCTCAAAAGACTCCCCCAGATTCAAAAGAGTCCCTGAGATTCAATGACTTATCCAAACTAGAGCCTTAAAAGATTGAAAACTTAAAGATCAGACAAAACCCTGCAGCAAGGTCTTCCAAATGTCATCCTGTGAATGTCCGACACTCAGGCAGATACTTTGAAACAACATGACATGAAGAAAGAAACACTGTTAAGATGATTATTGGGCTGTTGTTGTGCCTCACTAATTAATACTTAGCAATCTGCAGCTTGCTTCAATCTTAGAAGTCTTTTGCAATGCTTTGATGGGGAAATTGAATTCTTGAAAAATGTGCAAATTCAGAGCCTGTCTCGTAGGTCCCATCCTAATTTCACCAAGCTAGGTTACAAACCTCTGATATAAAACCTGCTATTAGCTTACAGTTGCCATTAAACTGTTATTGTTTGTTTTTCAAACTGAAATGCTCCCTAGGAAAGTGTTGCCAGGTAAGTGAGTGATGTGTGTCTTGCAGTGACAATTCAGGAATGTTCCAGTTCCCGTATTTTGTATTTTCAGTAGGTTAGTCAAAAGATGACATGAGGAGGTGAAATCTGAGATAATGAGAACATAAATCAGATTAAGGAAGCATATGCAGGAGCCTTTCCTTAACTGTTCCAGTTCTCTAATGTTTATCTCCAGGAAGTAACTTGATGGGTAGATCATACTTAGAACTAATTTTGCCAGAATCCAGTGTTGAAAAGGGGAGTTATCCATTCTAAAACTTTATCCTCATCATCTGAGTTGCATTTTAAAAAGTAACTCATCTTTCTATTTTTCTACCTCCAACAGAGGTGTTATCTGCTGTGTAGTGTAAGGTGCTAGATAGAAATGACTCACAAAATAGCAGTAACCTCCTTTTCTTGCCTTTTCTTTAGGAAGGGTTTTTTGATATCCAAGTCATCAAATAAAGCTTGACTCCAGGAATGTGGTTGGGCATCTTTTTTTATTTGTTTCTGAAGGAAATGAGAAGCATGCCATTATGTGCTTCATATATCTATTTTTCTCTCCTGCACAACAGTGTGAAAATCTGCTGATATATTTTAATCACAAATATAACAGAGGATTGCAGATTCCAAAAATATCAAACTGCTGAAAATAACATGGAACTCAAAGGCTGGGTAATGTGAGACATTTACATTGCAAGCTTACTCTTGTTAGTAAAGAAATTTAGTCTTAGACACTTATGTGTGAGATGCCAATAGTTCCATGACTTCTAGAAACACACGCTTGTTTCTTTGATTCAGAAGATCAGTTGCCCAGAAGTCACATTCTGATATCCTGTATGTGTTTAAAATTTAACTCAAATATGTTGGCACTTCAGTTTGCAGCCAGAGACCAGAAGTTATTGGACCTCCTCTCAACAGCAGTCTTCTCAGATTCGTAGTGGAGAGTGTTTCTTCTTCATTTTTCGCTGTAGCACTCTGCAGGTTTTCACACAGCTTTTGTCACTCACAATCTCAGACTAGTTCTGTAGAGCCATTCTACCCCGTCACCTCTTCTTTCAGATAGCGACCTTGCCCCAAGGAAGGTCTTCGATGCTTTCTCAATGGAGGCAGGAGAATTCTGCTCATTGTATTTCTCCATTTGGCTTCTTGGTCCTAGGAGGGCTACTGAATCTTCTGTCTCAAGTATTTGTACTGATTTCTGAGTTGTAAAAGGATTCAGCTGTACTTCAAAGCCAAGTGCCTTTTGAATACTTAGTTCAAGTTCAGAAACATCCTGTGCATTGCCTGTCATATAAAGTGCTGAGATGATCCAAGTTCTCCCTGTTAATTTAAAGGAATATAGAGAAGGGATTTTGTCCAGGCAGATGTTACGATGGAATGCAGCAGACAAATCCTGTTAGACCCTGTCTAATGTTATGCTGTTTCAGGCATTGTCTGTCTTCTTGCAGCTGGTGTACTGCCAGCTTAAACATCAAATTGCATGCCCATGCAACAGCAAGCTTGCGTCTATTCACCATCAGAAACTATGTTTCTGGGTAACCAAGATGTGGTTACCAAGACTGGTGGAATCACCATCTTCCTAACCCCTATTTGTCAGGTACATCACTGCTTCCAAAGACCTCAAGTCCAGGGCGCAACTCCTGGCTCTACCAAGAGAAAAGTGTTTTGTATCCACAAAGTTCAAAGACATTGCCCTCTCCAGAATGAGTCTTGTCCAGTGCTTCACGATATCTTCTTGATCCCTTCTCAGCCATATTAACAACCCTATGATGGTGAAATGTAAAAAATATTTGTATTCCTATTTCATGGAGTTTTGGATGGAAAAATCTTCATGCTGTTCCATAGCTTCTAGCAGTGGCTGCGATTTTGCACTAAGTATATGTCTCACATGATGGGACTTGAAACCAGGGATATGTTTCATGGTGTTAGTGTTCAGAGCGCTGGACAGTGAGCTCCTACCTTCTTTGCAGGAGGGATTGCTGGAACAAACTACTTCCAGAGAATACACTGAGATTTCTCTGAAGAAATCAGATAGTCCCAAAGGAATCTGGGAAAGCACCATAAACAAGCAGAGAACCAGGGTCTGAAAAAACAAGGAGCAAACCTGTTTGACAGTGCGGATGTTCTTACTGCTGTTATTTTCAAATCAAAACTCTTCTCTGTTGTGTAGTGCTGGGAAATAATTCTGGGCTTGTTGCTCCTGTTTGCAGTGGGGTTATCTCATAAGTGCAGCAATAGGAATTTTAAGTGTCCTCCTGCAGGATTATTCAGTTAATTGTTAGTGAGAACATCTGGGTGACTTCGGTCCTCCCAACAGGGAGACATCACTGTGCTAGTAAAACAGGCACTTTGCACTGTCTTCATGGTAAGAGTCTGCAGTGATGCTAAGGCTATTTTCCAAGAGACTGTCATTTCCTGCAAGAGTATGTGTGATATACAGCTGGGACTTTTAGAGAGATCAGGGAAAAATATGTATTGGGACCTGAAGCCAAGGAGTGGCTGATTCTGGCAGTTGAATTCCCTTTCAAATGAATGTATGATGGACCAAATAACTATTATAAAGTTATGAATAGAAACTTACGGATTTGGGACATTCGGATGCTCAGAACCAGCAAGGCTCATTGGCAGACTCAAATGTGGCTTTATGCTAAACAGTCCAGATCTACTACCTCATCCAAGTCAAATCATGTCATAATATAAGGTATGTCCCGTCTTTAATTTGTTGGGGTAGGGATAAAAAAGCATACCCCGCTGTCTCAAAAACCAGTATGAATGCCATGAAGCCTTACTGAACCCTGATGATATACATTAAAGCCAGTATAAACCTTGCAGTAGCCTCATGGGAAATATTATATATGAGGATGTTTGAGAACTAGGGCTGAAGGGTTCAGTTTGATGTCTTAATTGGGACCTGATGCACAGCTGCCACTGGGTTTCTTTGCTCCCTAATCTTCATTTCTTTTGCTTGGCAGTCACCCTGCAGACAAGCAAGCCTTCAAAAGCTGAAGAAATGTGTTGTAGGTGAGGGTCTAACAGGTTATATACCAGAGACCTCTACAGGATGTGCAGTTAAAAAGACATTCCCACTGAACTATTAGCAGGGGAAAGCCAGGCAGAGTTTTCTTTGGATGAGGCATGCATTTCTGTCCCTCTCCTGATCTGTGAGAACTGGCCAAGAAAACTTGGGTTTATTTTTTGCTTTCACAGAGTCCTGTGACCTGAAGATTTATAACTGTTGCAGAGAAGCAGGTGCCAGAATGGCCATGGTAGTTTGGGAAACTGCATTCCACTGAGAGGAGTCCAATTCCAGGAGATGGTCAGGGCTGGTCCAGGACTTGGAAGAGAGCACAGTCAATTGAATCCAAACTGGTTCCATTCTTTTATTTTCTCTCTCTTATTTATTTATTTATTTTCCAGAAAGCCCAAAAACTGATTGCAGAGTTCCTTGTGTCTTTGTGGTGATGATATGGGAAGAAATACAGAGAGTCTCTTGTTTTTGTCAACATGGAAAAATTACTTGTATGATGCGTGATCAATATTTGTCTCATAAGAGTGGTTTTTCAAAGGCCAGTCCTCAATCTTATCACAAAATGCTTGCTCTTGCCAGATTTGTCACTTATCCTGACACCACTATATGTCTTAATGATAACTCCCTGATGTGGAAATTCACCTGTTCAAAAAAACACCATATCTAGGTTCTATGTACGTGCAAAGACACAGGTTATCACATAGAATCAATGTATAAAATAGAAAAGGAAAGCAAGAAGTTTAGAGGGAAGATTGTCTTCCTATGAACTAGATTTCTACAGAGATTCTGTCTGTATGTTTGACATCTGGCTACTCTAAAATGTTGGTTTGGGGCTGTTTTAGAAGCTGTCATACTCATGTTGTTTATTCTTTGTTTCTTCAGGAATATTCTTCTGCCATGACTATTTTGGTTTTACAACTTCCTGGGGCTGTATTTTTCCATATACTTGCGGCTTGGTCTCAGTTTCTCAGTGTCAAAAAGGAGATCAGAAGCTTGGGCATACACTGCATCTCCCCACATTTCTATTGGCTCCATGCCCCCTAGGGCTGTTTAATTCATCCAAGAGATAGTGATAGTTGCTTTTGTCTTTTCTGTCACAAAATTGACCACCCCAGAGTCATCTGCTTTTCCAAACTAACCAGGCTGATTCAGGAAGTCTAGAAATCTGGCCCAGAAAGTGCCAGCTGAACCAGCCAACTGCCTTTTCTCTACATCTGATTTGTTCTTCTGTACCATATCTGCAGCAATGTGTCTGCCCTCAGTTCTCTCTTCACTGGCCTCCTGTTATACTTGGAAAAAGAAATTTAACAGAACACATTTTCTGGTGGACTGAACTTCTTTTGAATTCATTCTTCTAATAAAATTGCAGATGAAAATTTGGGGAAACAATGGTGAAACTTATCCAAAATGTCAATCCATAGAGCAGAATGAGATGCTGAGATCCAGCTGTGCAATTCCACAATGGATCTCCTCTCAAAGATCTGCTGGAGAGGAGCTGGGCTGTGCTACTTGTGGCTCCAAGTTAACTCTACACTGAAAGTTGGCACAAAGAAGAAAAATGTCCCATTTTCTTGCACTTCTAGCATTTTCCCAGCAGGGACCAGTGGCCACCAGCCAGGTTTCAAAGAGAACTGTGATTGATGGGCGAATATGTAATGGGGAAAATATCTTGCTGCTTCCTCATGTCTAATTCCCACTGCTTTCGCAGTCTGTATCCCAAGGCACTGCTGGGAACAGACAAGTGAATTTCCTTTCTTGAACATCTCGGTGTTTGTGAGATGGACAGTTCAGTGTGAATTCAGCTCATGCTCATTAAGTGATGGTTTGTCATTTGTATACAAAGGTACATAAGTAGAACTTCCCAAATTATTAGAATTAAGAAAGACTCATTGTTAACGGGGGAAAATATGGCTTCCAGATATTGGATCTTGTGTAGGTGGAGATAAATGTAAAGCCTAATATACTGTCCCCCTGCCATTGCTGATGCTAAGTCTTCTTTCCTTACTGTTGTGGCTAACTCTGCAATGAGCTTGTTGACATCTTCATTGCAGAATGCGCACTGAATATTTAAAGAGTCTCTGCTAATGACATAAATTGATAGTTAAATAACAGATAGCATTGCTAAAGTTTGAATTTTGCAGTTTTCAGAATTGTGGGCATAACAGAAAAGAAAGCTTCCTTGTTATTCCTCTAGAATAATTTGCTGGGTGGTTTTGCAGGGCAGCTGGTTGGTTTGCTTAAAGGAACAACTTTTTGATGAGTTCCCTCAAATCATTTCATCTTCCATCACATGAAAATAAATGTCAAGACCCAATAAATGAGTGAAAAATATACCAGTGGCAAGAAGGCCCTATTAAAGGCTTTTTTTTCCCCCACATTCTGGTTCCACTGTTTCTGCAGGGAGTATTTAGCCACATAATTTTTTTTTTTAACCTTCAGATTCATTGAGTGCTAATGATTAGTTGTAAGGCAAAAAAAGTCTTCAGATGCCCAGATAGTGTTCTGCAGATGTTATCCATTGTAAGTGATGTTGTCTTGAGGTTAACTACAAAATAATAAAAATCCCAGCCTCAGAGAGAGTGCGAGAGCTCTTGGGAGTGGTAATGCAGTACAGAGCCTTTCACCCTGAGGTCAGCAGGTCAAGCCCATTTCAGATCAGGAATGACCAGCAGTTATTAAATGTCTGCTTTTGGATTTGCGGGGGGGGGGGGGGGGGGGTTGCAAAGCGTTGCTTATATTAGTGCTACTGGAAGACTGCTTATTGCAAGACCTGCTGATATATGTCACTGATGCAAGACACTGTGGGGGTGAATACTTTATGTACATCCAGAAATGTGGGCATATTTACAGTACAAAAATCATCAGAGTTGTCATTATTTGCCCTTTTGTGGGCTAGCACAGTAGAAAGATCAAAGATAGAATTGACCTCAGTTAAGGACTTTGCTCTCTTACCTCTAGATGTGGCATCTGGTATCAAGCTCAGAACACTAATAGCTCCCACCGCAAAGCTAAGTCATTCTTCCAAAGTATTTCAAAAGAGATGTTTATCATCAACAAGTGTCCAAGAATCTTAAATCACTGGGAATAAAACCGTGCAGATCGAAAAGAGATAATGTGGTAAGTGGATTGGAAGACAAAAAGAAAAAACAGCAATTAAAAAAGCAAATCAGTTTCTCTGTTAGAGGCAGTGCTGACAAACACATTCACCTTCCGTGAAAAACGTAGCTGCAGGCAGTACATTAGACACGTGAGAGGAGTACTGTGTGAAGTCAATGAAAATCTGAGCTTCTTTTCCTCTGCCATAAATCAGCACTATTTTTTTTTTTCCAAGGTGAAGTGAAAGATTGATTTTTGCATGGCGTAGAGCTGCATATATTAGCTCCTGATTTTTACAGGAATGGCACCGTTTCTGAATTACGTGACACACATTATGTTGTCAGTTTCAACAAGTGCTGCAATACCTAAACCCGTTCTATCCTGTAACCCTGTTTCCTAGTCTTGTGCAACATCCTCTCTCCCTGACTGCTGCTTTTTAAGCAATCTATTCTAATCAACTTTCCTTCTCACTTTTCTGCTGAAATTTGAGACTGTGAAAGAGACTCACTCCTCTGAGGTAGTAGATGAATGAAATCCACCTCTGTCCTTAACTTAGGAGGCCAAATGCTTTGAAGAATCATAGAAATCAGAGACTATCTACAGAAAGGAACACTGTATGTGTATTCAGGATGACACTGGCATTCTAACAGGTGGTGTATCTGGATCAGACTAATTAATTTTAATTAATCCAAGGAAAGCTAAGTATTGATGTCAACTTTGCCTCACTGTGAAATCTAGTTGCTGATTACCTATGGTAAGCAGCCCAGATGGATAAGGGAGAAATGAGCCTGAAAGTACAGAAACAAACAAACAAACAAACAAACAAAAAAACTAAAAACCAAAACTGTGGAGGTGATAATGCAAGTTTTGGGAGGAAAAGGAGTGGAAGTGAAAGAGCACAAATAACATAAAAATTATAGGCTGAAATTTTCGATAGTAGTCTCCTGGGCTTTCTGCCTTAAAACCAGTTGTGCTGCTGGGCCACCCTACATAATAAATCCTTTGGCAGCATCACTTCTGGTCCAGAACTGTAGAAACCTTGATGGATTTGTAATAATTTGTACACTGGTATTGTGAGCTCTTCGTACAGCACATTGTACCCAAATATTGAGCACAAAATCTCTTTATTTATTTATTTATTTATGTAACAGCAGGAGAACAACAACAAAAGAATTGCTTTCTAAAATAGTTTTTGTTGGAAAGTAAACGGAAACCATATTTCTCCATCTCATGAGTTAAAGTAATCCAATTGAATATGATAGTGTTCTAACAGTATGAGCCTTGACTCTAGACCTCCCACCTTTATTGACATTCGCCTTCTATCACACCTATGAGGATAGTCTCTACAGACTCTTTTTACACTGGGATAGATGGTGGGATATGATGAATGGGAATTTCCAGCCCAAGTAGTGGAACTCTCCTAAGCTAATTTCATCCATTTCTCACCATTTGCATAAACTCTGCCTTAAGTCAAGCTATACTACAGCCTTTAGTTTGCACAGGGCAATGATCTGAAACATTTAAGACTTTTGGGTGATTCTGTTCCAAGCTGACCTTCTCTGTATCAGCATCAGCTGGGAGCTGGCTGTGACACAGAGCTGGTACAAAATGAAACACTTCATAGTAATGTCTTTTCTTAGCTGATCTGAAGTGAATTCAGATTTTCTGGGTTAGAGGATTCTGCCACAGAACTGGGCACAGCCCAATGTGCAGACCTGGAGGAGCCTGACACCCTACATTTATTTTGTAATATCTCTCTTCCAGTTTCCTCTGCCACCCAGTCTGCAGCTCTGCTTAATCAGTCGTGTAAAAGCTGTTCCTTCTCCCAATTTCTGTGAGCCGTCACTGCCTCCTAACATTGGACAAGAAGAAGAGGGTATTTCACCCCATTTTGCTGCTCCAATGTCAGTTTGGCTTACCCTCCCTCCTTCTGCTGCTGAATGGCTGGTTGTTTTCTGAAGAGCATTTTAAACGGTGAATTTCAAGAAACGTGGACAAGGTAGAAACAAGATTACAGGGTCACAGAGGTTAGGAGAACTGACCCCATCTGAGAATAAAGGATATACAAGTGCAGAATAGACGCACCCTGTGCTCTGGGGCAGTGACCTTGCCTTCTGAGTGATCTGACATGAAGCTGCCCAAAAGCACATTCCAGCTGATTTCACATCCTGGCACTGGATGCCACTGCTACGAAGACAGATTTCTAGGTTCCCTGCTTTCTAATAGAGGCCTTCAATGAGCTCTCATCAATGAGGGAAGCAAAACCTTTATCAGACCTGCTTCTTTGTAGCTGTTCTCTGCAGCATTTCTTGCTCAGAATTGTATCTGTACAGCGTGGCAATGGTTGTTGTTCTTTGTGTTTGTTTCTGTTGCTGGTGGTTTATTTTTCCCTGAGAAGCTTACAAACACAATGTTTAAATGTCCCTTAATAGGTTTTGCTTGGATGAAAATCCCTTGAAAACATTTCTGTCCACACAAAAGAGGAAAAGAGAGTTAAGCTTTAATTTGTCTCAGGTAATGAGGAAGTTCATCTGAATGGAGAATTACATGTTAAGCGATGACTAGTTGCTGCTTTCTCCACAGTAGTCAGTTCTCCCCTTGCTGCCCATTGCATTGAAGTCCTTGCAAGGAGAAAAGTCTAATTTGGGAGAACAGCAAATCCCTGAGAAACTCAACTCATATTTCCTTTTAAAGCTTGCTGAGATTAGCAGAATGAAGTCCCTCTGAGAACAGCATGGAGAAGATATCACTAGAAAAATAAAAACTGGGAGGAGTGCCAAACTAAAATCACGTTGCATGGAGATACACACACGTAAAATGTTACCATATCTGTTCAAAGGCTTGCACTCTAATCTGTAAGTATTTGAAAGAGAAGATAATCAATAGAATGAAGGTCAGAGCTATTATTACAGCTATGCACTATCCTTCCCACTCTAATTTTAACTTTAATCTTGCTTCAGAAGATGGTTAGAGACATTAATTCTTGATATATTATATGAGAGAAAATCTTGTGCTGTAGACAAGGGCAAGGTGACCTGAAAAGTTCCTTCCTCCGCCAAATAAACACATTTCTCATGTCAAAGGGAACTAAGTTTTGGTTTGGGTGTATCCCAAACATGCAAAAGTCAAACTACCCTCAGCTCCTTAGGCTGAATCCTCAGGAGTCTTTTGTGGTTTAAAAACAGAACTTGCTTCCCAGCTGCAGGCTCTGAAGAACCAATTTCTCTGGGCAACCCTAGATCTCTACAACTTAATTACTATTAATGGATGAATGTGACTTGCTTCTACACGCTGTGTTTCAAAACTGTAAACTAACTTACTGACATAGGTGTCTTTTTCAAAGCTTACCAATTGTTTAAAAAGTTTTATTGGTTTTAGGCTCAAGTAGGCAGTATTACGACTTCCTCTTCTGCTGTAGTTTACCTAGTAGTGACAGCTCCATTTCCCTCACTGCAAATTCCTATGCATCTTCTCCTTTGCAGGGAAACTGTCTGAGATGATCTTACACGCCTTTGAGTTATCAGCCCTCCATCTTTCTCCCCTTTCCCATAAAAATATTTTCCACATTTAACCTCCAACTTACTGTTTCTTTCCTCTACACTGACACTAAAGGACATTTTCCAGTGTGTAAGTATTTCCATTTTTTTCTCCTCTCCCCCATGTATTTGTCTAAATTGGTCCAGAATCCATTCTTTTAACTTGTAATATACCAAAAGTTCCCCAGACTCAGCAAGTACTCTTGGAAATTAACATATTTTCAATTTCTTAGCAAATAGCAGCAGCACTGCTGACAGCAATATCATTTTACAGAGGAATCTCTTTGGGGCTTTCCTGGTCTGTTATCTGAAGGACAGAGCCATCAGCAGAAAGGCTACAGCCAAAGATTTGCACCTTAAAGGTCTTCAGCCTCAGCAGAGACCCCCAGGAATCTGGGCAGATTTCCATTGAAAATTTGCCTTGGATTGAGTAAAATTTCATTAAACCCCCACTGTGCCAAATGTAGCATATCAAGCTCATTGAAAAAATATTCACTAGCTCTCATAATATTCCCAAAACAATTCTCTCGCCTATGCTTTATATTTCTGTTTGCCCTTACAGCAAAATTAGTTGCAGACAACAGCTGCAGACAAGAGGACAGCTAAACTATTAGCCCAAGGCCACTACTACAGTGACACGAAATAATAAAAAAAAGTGAAAATGTGTAGCTCAACCAGAGCTACATTATCTTCGTCTGCTGTCTGTTGTAAACTTCCCTGTATCACACTTTCTAGGAAATCTCAGCCTAAATCAGTTTTCCTTTTGTGACTCTTAATTCCAGAATAAGTCATAGAATACTCTGTCTTGAAATAGTGACTAGTACTTAGGGAGTTCCCATCACAGCCCTTAGATTCATCTACAGTCTTCTTCAAACCAGTGGAGCCACAGATATTAAAAACAGAAATAAAGTTATAAAAAGCTGGAAAAGATCTTAGAAAAAGACAGTGTTGATCTCACTAGAAAACATGCTTTACAAGTGGAAGTGAAAGGGTTGGCTCTTCTCTAAAACCACTTCCCAAAGAAGGTGGGGATACATAAACTTTCTTTTTGATAATCTACATGGTACAACTGGCTTATACTACAGAAAAACCTTGCAAGATCCCCTGGTTGGAAGCTACAGCTTTTCAAATGCAGTCTTAAAATACTGCAGAACTGGAGTAATGGATGTGAAAGCATTGAGAATTGTCTCTCATTTGTTATCTGGTTGTAAAAATTTGTTATCTTGCTTTCCCCCCCAACCCCCCCCCCCCCCTTTTTTTTTTCAGCTCACATGGCAAGTTTAATCATAGTGTAACAACTTCTGAGCAATGTGGGATTTTATTTTTTGGGTGATGCTTTGGAGGAGCAGATTAGAACTGTTTCTTCTGAATTAAAGATTTAAAGTCAATGAAATATTTGCAGCACCCATGTTGCGTAAACTCTCTCATGCTCATATATGCCAAAACCCTGGGGAAATGCAGTCCTAACATTTCCTTGACTTTTTGCATAGAGGAACATCATGACCACACCAAGTACATGGGAATAAAATAATAAAGGTACAATGTGTAAAAAGATGCTGTAATTCATTTCCCTTTGAGTTTGACTTAATAAAAGCAGTGAATCATTTGATTTCTACCAGTATAATTTTTACAAATAGACTTAAAATATTTCTCTTCAGATTTGTGGCTCCAACAGCTGCAGCTGTAACCAGCAATCAGCAAAGACCCTTGTTTTTACTGGAGCTGAAGTGGCTTGTTGAAAATGGATTGGATTACAGGGATCAATCAGCAGCAGGTCGAGGATGCAGAGGGAACTCTGCCAATGTAGCAGGCTGCCAGGAGCAGCAAAAATCCTTGGGCCAGTGGCACATCCTAATGTATTGGAAAATCCATTGTTTTACAAAGAGCTTTGGAGATAGGAAGTGGATCAAGTTGCAGAAGAGTGCAAAAATAACAATAATTCTCTCCCAAGTTCTTTCTGTTCCTTTGTACATGGCTTTAAGGGAAATAAATCTCATGGAGATGCTGCCTGAGTTTCCAGCTAGTGTCTGGAGATGATTGGGAATAGGACAGATGCTAAAGCGTGATCTTTCCTGAGTCACAAGTTAGGAAACAGAACGTTTCTGAATTTCAATAGCAACCATCCTGGCAATCTGAAAGCTGCCATATGGTTCTGTTCTGTCTAGTTCTTGACTCTCCCTAAATGATGATGATTGTTGTTGCTTTCCATTAAATTACAGAGCTGAACAATCTTGTCATTGTTTTGCAAAGGGTCAGTTCTCAGTGTACTAGGCCTTGATTAATGTCAGGAGGAGCTGACACCCCTTTGTGTCCCCAGTTACACAGCAGATCTGTTACACAGCTTGATGAGAATATTACTAAATAGACTAAAAATGGAGTAATGAATCACTTCTGAGTTCAACTCCATCAGATTTCAGTGATCATTCTCAACTTATCATTTGTGAAGTAGCCCCTGAATTTAGTGGGAGCCGTCTAATAGCATTTGAAGTCTGAAACCTGTACTGAAGGAGACCACAGATGGCAAAGACAGTCATGAGCAATCCTGCATGGCCTTGTTGACACAGGAATCAGTTTCCAGATGAAAGACAGGCATTTGCTGATCTTCACTCATGAGTATTTGAGAATATCACCCTCCAGCAGGATGTAAGCTTTGCTGAACAGAACAGTAGTTCACAATTCTATGAACTGCCTGCAGTGTGTGGCTCTTCCTCTTGAGCTCTAATCATGCGGTGAGGAAACACAGATGTTTTCCTCAAAAAGCCACCATTATTAAAAACAGGTAGTTCTGCAAGAAGCACAGGGGTGGGAAGGATCTATCTGATGACAGCATCTGTTCTTTTCCCAGTGGCAGGATATCATTCCCACGAGACCGTGTGTCAGATATTAAACTGATACTGTGCTTTAACTTACCTGAATGGCTGGCATGAAAGGGTTAGGATAGGAAATCTACTTCACAAGCAGGGTTTATAACAATAAGAAAAGTTCTCCAAACTTGGGAACCAAATGAAAATCCACATAGCAGTCCAAGAAAAGCAGAACAGTGGAAAAAGTGAAGCATTTGAATACTCTCCCTCTCTATGGGTTGAGCTCTGGTACCCTTGGTGGGACTGGCACTGAAGAACTACAGTTCCCTTCAGAGGACGTTCTCATCTTCTTGAGTGTGGACAGACTTCATATTGTAAAATCAGACAGAGGAGAGAAACTTTCAGAGCCTTGTTCATTCTGACTTGAAATCTTAAATTCTCTGAGGAAGAATTTGGGAAATAAATTTTTTCAGGACAAATGACTTCTCCAAAGCTCTATGGTAATGCTGCCAGTGACAAAGGTGTTGTAAGGGAGCCACCCCCTTTTGTGGAGGACTGTCTCAGGCCATCTTTCATTTGAACTGCTCTCTCATTCCTGACACTTAGAAGCATCTTCTGGAAGCACATTTCCGAACACTGGAGTATCTCATGTATCTTCCTACCATACAGTGCACAAACAGTGAATTTCTACCCACTGCCAAGACTGGCTGTTCACTTATTTTTCACATACATAATAGTCTGAGGGCATCACTGGCTGTCACAGAAAATACAAGGATTCCTTTCTGCTACTTAACCTGACAAAAGAGCTGAATTGTTATCCTTCAGGAACACTATGAGAGACAGAGTCATGAACACCAAATACTTTAAGGCTCTGGGTGAGCTCTCTGTGGAATTATTCATGTAACCAGTCAATCCCTGTTTACACCTACTGGTACAAAACCATCATCTACCTGTGTTCCATTTAGAAAGTGTGCGTGGATTTCAACAGTTAATATTTCCTTTGCCTATGAGGCTTAAGGAGCTGAAAGCAGAGTGATATAACCAGTCTTCTGCAAGAGTCTGAGAACATGTAAAATACTGTTCGTATTATTTTGATTTTGCAAACAAAGCACACTTTATGTTGAAAGATTCGCTTCATGTAGCAGTGCTTCAAATGGAAACATCGCTTGCCTATGTGCAGTAGGACAAATAGCATTTTAAGTGACTCATCAATGGCTCCCATGACATCCTCTTAAACAATCAGAGGCACAATAAAACAGTGATTTAGATGAAGAAGCTTCTTGCTGGAGAAATAGATCAATAGATTTTAATGGAAAAAGTCACTAATTTTTACTCCAGAGTAAACACTGATGATGTGACTGGAAACTGGATAGTTCCAAGGTTTAATTCTCAAGCATCTGATATGCTCACGTGCAAGATATTATTCATCTTTGCTCTGACAAGGATCTTCCTTTCTCCATTTCCGCCATCTCTCATAGGAATCAGGTTTGGCTAGCAGGCATCTATGTAACTTGTATTTTATACTTATTTTGCTGCAAAGCAAGACTCAGCTTGGGTTCCAGTGGGCAATGAATAAAATATGTTCACCAGTGCCTTAAGGAAAGAATAGAGACCCTGGGAATATCATGGTGGTGAAGACTTTGTGTGGTAATTAGGGGCATTCCCACTTTTTTTCCACTTTTCTTTACTTAGGTAATGGAAGCTTCTGTGTTTTCAGAAAAGAAGAAAATTAAGCAGAGGATGTCTATGTCTATATCACTGCACAATTCTCTGCTCAGTTCTCTTGCAGTTTATCTTGCCAGCTCTTCAGAGGTCCAGAGCTCCTATCACCTTCCCCTTAATCTGCACTTATTTTGTGGATTTTCTGAGTTCATTTTTAGTCACCTCATCTACCTACATTATGACAGAACATTGTAAATCTCTCCTGCTCTTGTCCAGACAGTGATGCTCTTTGCAACTATTTAAAAAGATAAAACAGCAAGAACACAGGTAAAGTCTTTTTCTAAGTGGTCTCAGCTGCCTGTGCCAGACCTGGCTTGTGTTTCTGCAGTCATGTTTGATGCACATGGGGCTTTGCTGAGCCCCAGACTCCTCCATGCAAATCCCATGGTCTCCAATAAGACAGTCATTCACTTTGGGATCACCTCCTTGTCACAGAAAACCTATGTGCTGGAGGGAGACCATCTGTGTGTCCCCACACACATCCTTCCTGCAACATTTCCTGGGGCCAGAACAGCCTCTAACATTTTTTTTTCTTTAAAAATTAGAGGCTTTGAATTCTTAAGGTCAGTGTTGGGATGTTTACTCAAGAGCTGAGGATCTGAGCAGCTCAGCTTGCACTTCTACCCTGAAGTGAGCATCTCAAGCACAGATGACAAGATTTTGATTGCAGTTCCTTCCAAATGAGTTTTACTGATTCTTTTAACCCTGCAGCTAAGGTAACTTTGAGGTTCTGGATTTTTACATTTTAACATGAAGGTTTTAACTGCTTACTCATAAAGCATGAACCTAATTGGAAAGAAAAACTTTACAATCTATTATTTCTGGATTTTTTTTTAACTGATTCAGATGGCTGAAAGAGAGTTCTCGTATGGGGAGAACCAACATATATCATTTTTATGAGCTGAGATAGTTGGTTAGGATTTTGTTTTTACTGTGTTGCGTTGAATATTTTGTATCAGGCTGCCTAAAAGGATGTAATCTCAAGATTATAGTTCTCTATGGAGACACTGGCATCACTTTGGAGTTATCCAGCTTTTCACACGCATGGGAATGGCATTCCTGTACTTACTTCAGTACAGGAGGGACTTTTCCAGAAATGAAAGAAATGCCAGCTTGCAAGGTCTGGGGTGGTGTGAGAAAGACCAAAACACACATCCATGCATTACTACAAGATGTGATAGCCATGCCTGGGATCAAAATGTATTCACTCTGAAATCCCTTTTCTTGTGAATATATCACTTTGTAGCGCTTGGATTCATTAGAATCATGAGTTTCAAAACAATGTTATTGAGCCATGGACAGGAGAACTAGGGCAGAGCTGGTTGTTAGCTAGTCTCAAAAATTCGTCCCTGGTAAAGAACACCTTTAGTAAATGAGTCAGCATGTGGAAGGAAACTCAGGATCTCACGTTTTTAACGTAGCCTTATTTCTGCATCTTAGAAGCTTTACAGTATCCCAAAGTTGTCTTTAGGACAGCATACAAATAAACAGAAATAATTATAATCCTGGAGTAGCAGTATGAAAATCAGTGCAGAGTTTGAATTATGAATTCCAGTAAAACATGCAGACAAAATTCAAGTTTAATGACACAGGCAGAAGTTAGTGGGACATTAACCCTCTTGGCACCACAAATCAGACTAAAATTTATAGAGGACATTCCCTTTGCTTTCTCTTTGCTTGTGTGTCATGATGTACATGTGAGAAGCCATTAGAAAGGCTGTAAGCCTCAGAATCACTGATTTTCCATTTACTTTTCTGTGGATCAAAATAGACAAATATTAGAAAAAAAAATGTGTAGAAGCAAAATGACTCCTGAAGTGGATTGTGTTATTCATTGTGATCCTTTACAACAAAATTTGAAGTTTCCTCCCTTGTGTTCTGTAAACAGAATTTATGTGGCATATGTAATTCATACTGAACATATTCATAGAAGTTCCTCTGTTAACATATGTTCTCACATGTTACAGTGCTGAAGTATGTGTATTTACATAGTTAGGTAAATCAAAGTGTTAACTGCATGGTTTAGCCCTATACAAAGAGTGTCCTCTATGCAGAGTTTCAGATGTGCAAACTGTATGGTTTTCTCAGGTTTTGCACTGAAGGGACTATTATCCTTTTGATCTGTATCTTTGGAGTGAAGCTTTCAGAATTTTATCCTTATGCCTCTGAAATTAGTGAAACTGAATTGCTGGAAAATTAAAATCCCCATTGCTTGAATGCAAGCTCACAATCCCAACTCATTCATGATCTCATTCTAGAGGCGAGCAGTACTTGTTTTCTCCCAGGGAACTGAGAAAGAAAAAAGTATCCACGGGAGATCAAAGTTCCCCTTAGAAGTTTTTGGAAGAATGGCCCTTCAGACGGTGTATTCCTGCTGAATTGTGGAGAAGAGTTCCATAGCATGCTATTGAACACAGTGGTTAAAATGAAACCTCTGATCTAGTGAGTCTGTAAACCAAGAACAGGAATGCGGTGAAAGGGGAAGGATTATTCTGCATGTGACCAATTATACTCTTCACTAAACATCTACTATTGTTTGCTTCCAGATGTATTTGCAGTAAATGGATCTTTGGTTTGACCTGGTACCATCTTCTCTGTGTTCTGCTGTGATCAGTGAAAAGCATGATCAGATGTACTCCTATTAGTAAGCAGCTCTTGAAATGACAAGGCTGTCAGTAATTTTCAGAGCAAAATTTTTACAGAAACCTTTTGAGTTTTGTTCAGTTTTGGAAGAAAATTAGTCCCCAGGTCAGCCTGTGATGTCACTCAATCACTCAGCACTTCAATGCAGATAACCTTCCAGAACACACTGTGAAAAGCTGGCTATTTGTTCATGTTTCACACCTCCTTAATTACCCACCTGTGTTCCTTTTATTATCAGAGCTTGAATAGGATCTCATAAAAAAGAGGCCGAAAGGAAATTGCTGGTTTTCTTGGATTGCATCAGCAGTGTAAAATGGAATAATTTAATATTTGAACACTCTGCCCCTTTCATTTTCCTTTTCTTGTGTTCCTTCCATACCACTGTGGATCCTTTCCACCCAGCAGCTATGATGCACTGAACAGTGAATGTCTATTAAGGAGAGGGAGCCATTTTTTTTCCTCTGTTGCATACCATTTCTCCCAGTCTAAAATCTGGACTTCACTCTAACGAATTATGGAAAAATAGTGTCAGACCTCCTCAGCTATGAGGGAATGCTCACATATTCATTTCCAGTTAGGTTGCTCCGTGAGAAATATTCAAACTAACTTTTTATGATGGTATGTCCCTTCTTTCCACCAGAATGTTTCTGACATTCCCATTTTTGCCAGGAGCTATAGGTCATAACTTTTACGTTTCTTCTTAGTAGAAGAAAACACGTGGTTTCTTTGTATGATGGTGGGTAACACAGAAGATACTAATACTTCAAAATAACTTCTAACATCTTTCTTAAACCATTGTTGTGCCAAAGGAAGTGCATCAGGAAGAGCAGCTTGATCTCACCATCTCTGTCTATGACAGGGCAGCAACAGTTATCTCTAGAGTATATCAGCTGTTGATGAATCTGGCTCTGGTTATTAAATCAGGGTCAGCTTCAATACCAACTAGCTTCTCCAGCAATGAGTCTCTGAAGTCTGGCACCCAGAGGGGCAGGAAATAGAGAAAGTTATTTTTTTTTCTTAAAATACAACAAGCAAACAAAAAAACAATACACTTTGCTGGCACAGTGAAGTGATGAGCTTGATACCTGTCTGTGGTGGTACCCATAAGGTTTTGCCTGCTTTGCCCTCTGTTCTTCCTCTTGCCCAGGCCGTTGTGTCCCGTGGTGAATCAGGGACTGCAGAGGTGGAGATCGAAAGGGAGGACACAACAGTCCTTGCTGTGCCTTCACTTGGGAAAAAACACTGTGTTCTTTGGGGTTCATGAAGCACTTGGCCTGAGGTGAAAATCTGGTGGAGACAAGACTGTTGTGTGAACAAGTGTGAGCAGGCCATAAGAAAAGGTTACAGGGAGCAGCCAACATTTACCTCTCAACACATGTTTTTAGAACTCCTGATCCATCTTCACCAGCGTTGTCATTTTACTTTGCAAATATTGGCAACCTCAGAAAGATATATGTTTATTTCTTCAGTGAAGAAGAAAGCAACAACACAGTGGCTTTGAGAAAATACTTGCACCCTTTGCTATTATTCTTGCTATTATATTGAGCCAGTGCTGTTCCCTCTCAAATGAGGGCCCCCCAAAACCACTTCAGGTACAGCCTAAGAGAAATAATGGCAACTGTTTCCCAGTGCAATTATATAAGCATCAAACTACATCTGTTTAAGTGGCAGCAGGTCCAAAGGACTGTACTTATGGGTGTAGGAGCAAAAGGGCAAAAGTCAGAGCCCTGGCTTTGGCAGACTGCAAAGGACAGTGCTCTGGGAATGGAGGGTGGAGACAGGATTCTGGCTCTGAGCAGGTTTTGGCAGGTTTGTGTCATCTTATCCACTAAAGGTGAAGGAAGAAAATCACAAAAGGGACATGCAGCAACAGGGAAAAGAGCTGTTTTCTTTTTAAGACTCTCTCTGTGCTATTCTTCCTGTCCATTTTAACCTCCCACTTTCATGAAATAAAAATGATGGAAGCAGATAAGGAATGAATTCAATTAAGGTTGATTCTTCCCCTTAAAGAGGAATCCAGGAAGCTCTCTGCTGTCTTGTTTCTCTCTTTGAAGTGTCTTATCATCCTTCTCTCATTAAAGTATAATGGGCTAGCAGTGGGTGTGCTGGGATTTGACACCCAGTGGGGAACTGCACCTAATCCTACACGATCAACTGATCCAGTTTGGCTTATTTTCACAAGCCACTGACCCCATCTTCACCATTCTAAGAGGGGGAGGACCAGAGAATTATTGTGAAGGACTTAGTCCTAATTGACTGGCCTCTGCATAGGTGTCACAGGAGACAGCTCCAAACACGGACACATAAACAATTTCAAGACTGCCTACAGACCCTCCATGAGGAGGGAAGAGGGGATTTTATCAGGTGTCTGAGCCTGTTTGATCACACAGTGCTCTGGATGCTGTCTTTATCTTTCCAAGTCAGTGGATGGCATTGACTCACCAGTCACTTAGTGGGGTGGGGGTAGCTTTTGGGGCTCAGCAACAAACAAACAAGGAGGGAAGCCAGGAAGACAGAAGATATCAGCTCTGACACCACAGGCCTTATCTCTGTCACTTGGCTGCATGCTCAGAGATGAGCTCAATGGCTTGTAGGAATGAATGCGTCTTCATTACAAATGAGATAGCTGTTCTTGGCTCCAGAAAAATTCCTGTTTCCCCAGCAGAGTCTCTCAAATGATACAGCCTGGTTATTCTTCTATCTGAACAATGAATAACACTTGAGAAAAGATTCACCTTTGATTTTAGCCTTCCCTTTCTTTACCCATAGAAAGACAGTGGGAACAAAGGATGTCATATCATGGTCAGATACACTCTGTGCATATCTTCTCTGACATAGCACAGATAGGAATGTCATACTGTTCACAAAGGACAGTCCAATAAATGTCTCCTATTGACAGACACTCCTTCTCTTTACCTGTTACGTGGAGGACAATGTGCTGTATAGCCTCATCTAGGAGTATAAATCTCAGACACTGCACAGAAGATAACCTGCATTAACATACATTCCTCACTGTTCCTGACCCACTGGCTGCCTTATTATATCATCCAGATGCTGTTCTGATGGCTGCAAAAGGCTCACATGGAACTGGGACCGAGGTTCACTCAGCACAGCCTCAGTTTTATGAGTAAGAAAACAGCAACAAAGCAAAGGCAGAAGATTTCCAAGAAGAGCAGAGTGGTGTGCATGCCTGTCTCATATGTGAGATAATCTGCAGTGATTTTGGCTCCTGACAGTGGCTATCTGCAGTTGCAGAGATCAAAGTCCATAGAGAAACCGTACCTCAATATGCAAGATGGACTGGTAAGTAACACCAACACCTCATGAAACTCAAAGGAAAATATTTGAATACCTTTTTTTTTCCACAAGACTTTCCCTTTCAAAGTCAACCTAAGAAAACCAGAAGATGAGACATAGTGTATACTTCACGCTGAATCATAAGACAGTCAAAAAATGAGTGGGGAAAAAATCTCCAGGCGGTTCTAGCAAGAATGATTAAGATGCACCGGCCTCATTGGCCAGCTGTAAACAAGCTACCTCTGGCTGCCCACCAGGACTGACCTACTATCTTGTGCAGCTCCACTAGCAGGGGACAGCTTTTCATAGCAATCAAGAGCAAGACATAAGCTCCTATCTTCCAAGATATGGTGAGACTTTGGAATGGCTCTTTCCCAGGAGTCTGTTGGCTCGTGTCTGGGTTTTACTGTCACTACTCACCTCATTGTCTGGAACACAACATCCCAAACTTCTCTTTACCTATTTTTAACTGAAGCTTAGAGGAACTCAATCCAGGCACAGTAAATTAGGCATAACAGCAGCCAGAACTCATCTGGAAAACCAGATCCAAATAATTTCTGATTGTCAGGTCATCTCTGTGGTTTTTATATCATTTGGTGGTTTCGGGGGATTGCTTGCCACTGTAGTGTGTCACTTTGTTGTTTATTAATTGTGTTTTCTCCCTGATTAGATGACCAAAAGTTTCTAAGTGGAAGACTGACTACAAACTACAAAGAAATTTCATAACAAGTTTCAGTGTTGTAACCATTTATGACAAAGTGTTCAAAGCTTTCAGGAATATGAATTTTTGTACCTAGTACCTCCAGGATGAATAAGAAGATGAATAATAGGGAACTGGAATCAGCAAGGAAGTAAATCTGTTGCTGACTCAAAACAGTCATTTTTTCTTGATTGAGTTCTGGTACAGCTACAGAGAAAACTTTGCTCTGTTTGGTTTTCTTTTGAGCCCCACGGAGGTTTCAAAGTAAGAGTGTAGGTTCAGTTCTGGGGCTGTAATGAAATAACAATTTGAATCAGCTTTCAGTTTGGGTTTGGGCTTCATTCAATGCTGTCAAGTGCATTCGTACAGTGATTAAAGCCGTTCCAGCAGCTCTGGCCATGAGGAAGCTTAGACAAACCCAGAGGACATGCAAATCTGGACAGGTACTCTTGCTATTTGTTATTTTTTTCCTCCTAATTGAATGTTTGCACGGACCAAATCCTCATTGTCTTAGGCAGAGAAAGAAGCAGGTAGAAAATACCCTGGCCTGAAAAAATCTTCCAATCTATTGACACGAAGCTGCTACAAGATGAGAAAAAAGAGGCATTATCTTTTTTCATAGATCAGGAATGGAGGCACAGAGAGGTGAAGTGACTTTGCAAAGACAGCACAGGAAGGCTGAGGCAGAGTTGGGAGGTGCATGCGAGCACTGTGAGCCCCTCTGTAACCACAGGCTGTCTGTCCTTCCTGCCTACTCATCTAGCTTGTATGGCACCTGGTCAGATCTCCATAAAATAAAAGCACAGTGACCCACATGGCTGGGGGGAGAAAGAAAGCCCGTTTATTTTTCTTTCTGCTACTTTATCTCACTTCAATGGGAGCAGTTGAAAATGTCAAGAATAAATGAAAACAACTGTTGGGCATCAATCCAAGTGGTTAACAAAGAACCCCGAACTCTTTTAAGTCCTAAAACTAAAAGGTGCTGGCATAAAAAGAATAGCATTTTTCTTCACAGAAATCATTTGTTGAACTCTCTAATTCTGAAGAGGACTTCTTGCTTTCTCCCTGTTCACTCATGCTTTAAAAACAAACCACTCAGGAAAAACGCAATTAAAATGTTAACTGTTATATTAGATGTTTCCTAATAAGCACAATTATGTCATCCATGTCACACCAACCTGAGGTCCTGCCATAAATGACAGTCATTAGAAAACCAATTTGAGGGTCTCCCTCCCAAAATCATATTTCTCTGGATTTGTGGTCAAGTCCCAAGCAGGTAACTATTTTCATCTTTGTCTGGACAGAGGATTTCCTGCTCTTTGTGGGTCAGTGGTGTTTCCAAACATCCATCCCAACAGGTCCATCCCAACAGGTTAAAATGAGGTACCAGACTGGGGAGGTGAGTGGGTTTGGTCTGAAGTTTTCCCTGGCTAGTATTGTGAAAATTATTTGGAAAATTAAATAAGAAGCCGAAGGAAAAGATTTGACTTTAAGAGGGAATCACCAATGCAATAAAGCAGAATAGATAACCAGATACGTTTACTAACTCAGTAAAGATGACGGTGTGTGTAACTTGGGCTGTGGAAGAAATTGCTTGGTAAGAGGGGCTGTGTTTTTTTTTTTTTGTATTGAAAGCATTTGGTGCCAGGGTAGAAACATGCAAGGAAAATATGGCCCCAGGGCTTTGATGCCTGCAGTGATTGAATGAATTCTTTCTTCATCTGTTTGGAGAGGCTGAAGTTCTGTTTGTGCCTTTTACCTACTCTGTAGTTAGTACAGGTGGGGCAGGAACATAGCTCTAATATTAGGGTGGGCCAGATCCTCTCATTGTGAAACTCTGTTTTCACCTGTTTATAATGTAGTTGAAATTTGGCTTGAAAAATAACAATCTGGCCAGCAATGATGTTACAGCTTTAGAAGAAAATTGAAATTTCACAGAGGAGAAAATACATTATTCTGCTTATGTAAATAACACAGATATTCACTTGAAAAAATTTGAAAATCATAAATTTAAGGGGAGTTGTTTGAAGCTGACACAGTATAGCCTTCAAATACTCTTGCCTTCTCCTCCCTCCTTCTTATAGTGTTGTGAAATAAGTAGCTAATTTGATGATCCCAATTTATAGAGATGCCAGTGTGGAAGAGCAGTGAGAAAAGTGCAGTCAAAACTCAGCCTGCAGCTCTGGAAAAGGCAGAACGTGCTACCATGCTGTGATCTGGCTCTTTCAATCAGTTTCTCATTAGAAGTTATTTAGATGAGTACTGGCTTTGCAAAGCTAGGCTTTATGGAAGTCTTGAGCTTCCACACTTCTACCTGTGGTGAAGGTAGTCTGAACACTATGCACAATCAGCTGAAAACTCAAATCACAAGTCACTTGTATTCCTTAGACTTAAGAGGAACATAAAACAGCAGTGACACCAGTCAAGCCTACTGTTCACCAGTAAGCTGTGAAAATAAACCCATTATCAACATCATTTATTAAACACTTGGATTCCTTTGTGATAAATGACATAGAGGAGGCCACAAGGAAATGGGTAATTCCAACTGTAGAGCAACGTTTGAGTAGTGTGCTGAAAAAAGATGACCTGGGACCGTGTGCTTATTAAACTGGCACTCCTTGAAGGCTGTTAAATTAGGCAAGGATGCTACCAAGGCCAGAACACTGGGAAAGCAAATAAACAAGGTCGTCTTTTACCCCTAGCAATTCAGTAACTGCAAGAATATCCTTCTTCAAAGTTTCTGGTCTGGAAGGTTTGTAAGCAGAGAAAATCCAATGACATCAGAAAATGAAGAAAGTGAAGAAACAGGCCAAAATGGGGATTTATATGACAATAGCATCAGGGTAGTAGACAATACCCATTGAGTGACCTCTCTCCCAGCTCTCTTCTGTGTTCAGACCTAAAAAATATCATCTATTCACGGGGCTGGGCAGTACTTTTCACACTGTTGTATTAGAGGAGGAGGAAAAACAAGATGCAAAATCAGACAGGCTGATTTCCCCTTCTGATTTCTAAGCGAGAAAAAAAAATGCACCAAAATTAACTGAAATCAGGAAAGCAGTGAGCAAGATCAGAATTAGTCTCTAATCATTTATTTAGAATTCCCCAAGGATGACAGAAGGGAAGAGCTGGGGACATGCTGAAACATTGCCCCAGGCACATTCAGCAGTTATTAAAAAGAATTCACTTCCATGCAAATTGTATTTCATCAGCTAATTAAGAAGGTATTTATCCTCTGCTTTAATTAATATCTTGTATCTTCCTTCCGAAATACTTAATCATTGAATGAAATCATCATAGAAATATTGCCCCGAAGTTAGCATAGGCATTTTATATCTCAGCAAAACTCACGTGTGTGTGTGTGTGTGTGTGAGAGAGTATATTTTAATAGCAGTAATTATAAACTACTCTGCCAACTTATAGGGCTGCTTTGCATTTCTGGAATGCTGCCAGGCTTTTTTTTTTTTTTTTTCTCTCCCCAGAGTCTGATGAATAGCAACTGTTGTGTACGTTAGATCTGTGCTCCATTTCAGCAATATCCCCAAAGAAATCGCTCTTCCTAGCTGTTAAGCACAACTTTGTTAGGCAGTGCCTGGAGCAATTGACAAAACCCATTTGTTAACTAAAAACTGTAACCAGTGGTTTGACTATCGGCAGTGTATATTTTCAGTAAGGCCACATTATAATAGATGGAAAATCGGTTATTTCCTGAGCATCAACATCCAATTTTCCACCAGTTAGGCTGGAGATGTATATCCCTGAGGTATGTAGAAAACAGAATTAACCGGTATCAGCTTAAGCATGGGAAACTAGCAAAACACATGGTACACTTTCTAAACAAACTAAATCAGCCAAGCTGGAGTATTGCTAGTGGCACTTGCAATTTATCTTGCTACGCCATTAATTTTCCAATGAAGTTCAAGAAATTTCCTGAGAGAAGGATAAATCTCCCTCATTTGGAATATTTCAGTCCAGATTACTCATGGTCCTAAAAGAGGTGTTACAATTCAGCTAGAAGTTACAGGCTTGACGTAGGTGTGACCAAAATCTTTGCCACACAAGAGACGACTCTCTGGATAATAGCCCAATCTGGGCTTAAAATCTATGAATCTATGAGATGAACCCTCACATCCTTAAAGCAACCCTTACCCTTGGTATTGAATCAATAAGCGAGGTTCAGTCCTGTGGAGTACCACTCGCATAAACACTTTATTCCCATTTGCTTCGAGTCATTCCTCACCCAGAATTCTTGATTAAGTGAGGCTAATCCATTAATGTAAATAAAAACAAACGCCAGCAGGATGTAGCTTATCAGTTATTTCTGAAACATTCTTATCTCTTGTAGGGTTTCTGACTGGGAAATTATGTACAGGCTTCTTCCCCAATCTCTTGCAAATATATGTCTGGAATGCCCTGCAATTGGTAAACCGCAAACCAATCATCATAAGCATAATTGGAATAATTCACTCACTTCAGTGTTTTTGGGCATTTGAAGTTTCCATTTTGATTCAAGAGCTGGATAATTAGGTCCCAGATGCAAGCGATTACACGTGTCATCAGCCAAAGGCACAGAGAGGTCATGGGACACTGATTTCAAACCTTTAAGCATGTGTGGGGGAAATCTTACTGCCTTAACAATTATCTTCTTTATTTCTCTTCTTAACATAATAAATTATTAGAGCATCATTAAGGCAACCCTTTGTTAAAGAGCATGAAAATCCCAAAGTGAAAGAGGGATACCGTTGAACTGACTGGCCCATGGATCTTGCAGTTACAGAGTGATTTCAATTTCTTGTGACATTTTTCAGTAAAAAGATGGATTAGTGTGCTGAAGCTGTAAGTTACAACTTATCTATGTAAGTTTTAACTTTATGCCTTCGCATGCCTAAGAAGTCATTTTAAAGGCAGCGTTAGCCTTTATGAGTCCCTGTGGGTCCCTGCACAAATCTGTAGCTGCAGAGACAGCCGTGGCACGTTAATGAAGGCCTGGGAGTTCAGGCAGGACAGGAAGAGCCACAACACAGTTTCTGTTCCTGAAGTTGTCACTGACTCTGGCTGTGTCACTAAAGTACGCCAGGCTCCAGTTTTCCTTGTAAAATTGTCACGGTGAGATCTGGAGTCTTTTAATGTTTTGTGAAGACTTAGAGAAAAGGTTGGCTAAATGACTTCCTTGGGAGGTACAGAGAAGTGTTTTGGATCAGGGCCGAGTTAGGGAACTCCCTGCATCCACACCTTTGTCTTCTCCCTAGGCTTGTTAGTGAAAAGGGCACCACAAAGGGCACAAAGTCCTGCTGGAGCTGGTGTGAAGCCTGATATGAGGAAGCTTAGTGGCTCCTTCTCCTACCTGTCCTTGTCCCTCCCTTCTGCTTCTTCTACCTCCCCTCCTGAGCTCAATCTGCTGTCCTCTGTACAGCCAACCAAACACTTAAGAAATTCAGGCCTCTAATCATGTGCCTATTAATATTATTTACAACCAGTATGATCAAGTTCCCTATAATTCCTGAATTTAGGACTTAATATTACATGACAACAGCTTGAACATCCAGAAGTTCAGCTCCTTAGAGAGATGGGAACAATCCCAAGATTTTTATCTTCCAAACTTAGGAAAATAATAATAAGAGAATAATTGAGATTAGTTCTGGAAACAACTACATTGAGAGACCATCAGGATAAACCCATCACGCCTCAGTCCTGGAACAATAGAATACTTTATACATTTTAAAGGCTTTCTGGATTTGTTTAGGAGTCTTCAGGTTTTCTTCGGTTCTTATGTTATCTCATTTTCACCTAATCAGTCCCCTCATTAAGGAGTGCTGGGAATTTTAGTAGGAACTTAGGATGTGATAGACCTCGATTGCTTTGCTTTTCCTTTTATAATAACAAAAAGGACACAGCAGTACCAAGGATGAAAAGATATGGACATTCTGCCGTGCGATTAGAAGGTCTGAAGTGGAATATATGTGTGTATACACAATAAATTTTGCAAACCAGGCTATGATTTACTGGTAGGCTTAAAAATGCTTTAAAGACTTTTAAGCACAGGAAGAAATATGCTGTTAGTAAAGCTTCTGTGTTATCAGCCCTGCTGAATAATGATGTGCAATGTGTCATGTGTACAGAATATATTAATACTTTGATAAATATTTTCCTAATGTCTGTTTGGTTGATATCTCCTTGGCATATAACCCATGGATAGTAAATAACACTCACATTTCTGTTTACTTAGGGTCTATTTTCTCTCTCGTCTTTTACACTGGCAATAGTTTAGGGGCTAGAGGGGAGGAAAAGGGAGAGGGAACTGGAGCTCAATAAAATGTTTGTTTTCCTTACAGATCTCATGAGAAATAAACTGTTTATGTTTTAGTGTTTCAGTGCCATGGAAATGTTAGATGATTCTGTGTGACAGTCGAAGTGTTTAATGTGTAGCCAAGCAGTAGCATTATGAAGAGTGGGAGGGGAAAGAAAATGAGAAACCAGAAACACAGTGAAAAAACAAATGAGTCCGCTTTACCTTGGGGCTAACACGTTATTTTTCCTTGCTTGTGGGCATGACTTAATGTTTGTTACTTCCTTCAGCTTCAATCTGCATTCGTTTTAATTGTCTGTTTTGACAACCTCTTTCCCCCCTCAGGCTCATCTCTAATTTAATTTGTCATACAATCCTCACCTCACCTAAAATTGTTTGCATGGGAGGGAGGCTGGGAGACAGCTGGACCCAGGTTGGTTTCTGTAGCGTTACCTCCAGAAATCTGTCCACTCCAGCCCTCCTTCTGCAGCTGAGAGGATTTCCCACAATAATGGAAAAATCTGGCTACCCTTTTACTAGGCTTCATCTAGGACCTTCACATAGGACTTGGTGGACTTCCAGCTCAGATCACTACTGTTCCCACCCCCCCCCCCCCCCCCCCCCAATCCTGCTATCCTCCATATCACAGAGTAGGTGTGCTCTTAAGGAGCTATTTATATTGATCTGCAAAGATGCAGAACTGAAATTTTGCAGCATCACAGACCTCATGCCATCAGGTGTAGAAGTATGGCAGAATTTGACATGATCTCCAGTGAAGGACCTGCTGCTATTTGTGATCACGATCAAGATGGAATATAAGAATGATATTTCTTATTTTTTTCCTCACTCCTAATGTCCTCAAGCCTGTCAGTCTCAAATACTGTGCTTTTATCTTATCAAAAGAAAGTAACATTTTATAAAACAAAAGCAGACAAAAACACACCTAGCCTGAAGGCAAGCACCCATGCATGCATGCATTCTCTAAGTGCTTGCTACCTTTTCCACTATAATTCCACAATAACAAGGTGAAATGCTTTTTTATTTCTTTTTTTAATTTTTTTTAACTTAATACGAGGTTTTTATGCTTTCTAATATTTGCATTGCTGAGCTCATCTGAGCAGTTCCATCTTGGTAGCTCAAGCTGATAGTGTTAGGCTCTGGGAGAGGTTTAGCATAAGAGCACTCATCTTGTTTCTTAGCAGAAGTGGAGCCATCATGCTGTCTTCATCTACTCAAAAGCATTGTGTCAACATGTCCCTGCAACAAGAGTGTTTGTGATGTCTTGATAACACGTGTCACGTGTTTGACACATCACCATGTTATCTCATCTGGCTAAACACAAGATAAACAATGTCATGGAAGCACGCACATGCTTTAGTCAAGGTCTGTGATCAACTCAAATTTACAAGTTTTATGTTTAAGTGCAGCATAAACCGAAATACTGCAAACTTACATGGCCTACATTTTAAACATAACCTGTAGGGAAATTTACTTATAAAATTAGAAGTGTTTGCACTTAGGAAGTCAGAACACTTGCCATCAGAAAATGCAGAATTTCCTACTGAGTGCCGAAGTACAAAATATATACTTATTATTTTAATTAGATGCTAGTAAAGGAACTTGTTTTCCTTCCTAGAGACAGATTGTTTCTAAAATGCTTGACTAAAAATCATCATTTTATTCCACAGTTTTATATAAAGTGTTTGCCCTGAGCAGCCAACTTTCCATCCCATTTTGTGGCCCCACCCCCAAACCATTCCTCTTTTTCTTTGTATTAATAGACTAGAGAAAAAACACTCTCAGCCCTCCAAGACACTGTTGTTTCTGTGTTTCAGCAATGAATCACAGAATTCAGTAGTGGTTAAAGTGGTTACTTTTCCTACAGCAATGCAATCTTCAGTAGATGAGAAAACAAACTCTATGTGACACTACCATTGTAAAGTGGATAAGTACTTCCAAGATAGTGGATTCTAATCTGATATATCATTGTCTTTTTCTCACATGCAGATGATGTGAAGGTCTTGCAAATAAAGGATATAATGTCAGGGACAGAGGTAGGAAATGAAGATTAGTTTCCTCTTCTTCTGTCTCTGGTTACCCATGAAGAAGATAATTTTGGCTGTGTTCAGTCTGAGTGCACAGAAGAGAAAACACTAGAAAGCTTACTTCTTTAAAAGCTTATCACCAAATGAAATTGGAAAAAAAACATCATACTAAATACTGAATTTGAAGTAGGGGGAAAAAAAAAATTAGACACCAGCTTTTGTCCCTTTGGCATCTTTATTTGCTAATTCATTAAGGAAACATCTTAATATTTTCTCAAACAGAAATAGATAGCATCACTCCTCAGTTTAAAGTAGCATGAGGAAAGTCTGTTAGAATCCATCCTACACTTTCTTTTAATTCATTTTGTTTTTATTGACTTTTTTTCTTCCTCCCCACAAATAAACTCAGTGAGATAGGCATGAGTTCTTTGACAGCAAGAAAACAGAAATTGCTTGTAGGCATATGTTCCAGTCCAAGGTATCAGGAAGGACCCAGGTTCAACACATCAACATTGTACATTGTAATATGATGGAAAGTACAACAGTGACAACAGAGCAGCAAAATCCCAGACTACAGCAAGTGAGGATTTGCTAAAACACAACAGACACAGAAATAAGGGAAAAAGACAGCTTACCCTCAGAAGGCCTTAGGTAAGCAGGAGTCTTCCCACCAGGCACTCAGTCTCTGGTTCAAGCTGTGACACAGCATTTCCACTATATACATTATCTTTCTTATGTTGGCGACTGTCCTTTACATTTAGCATAAACAGTACCGTGTAGGCAGAAGTATATGGACTTAACCAAGATGCAGAACTGAAAAGCACAGCCAACTGGTACTATATGTACACCACGGTGCAAAACATCTGAAGCTTGTAGGGTTCCATGGTTGTAACTGGCAGGATATCTCCAGAAAGCCAGTCAACCCTTCTTTGAAGGCCTAGCCTCATTCCTCTCATCCTCCTGATCTGCTTGCAGGAAACTTTGCGTGAGGTTTCTGGACTTGTTTTTGCAAGAATTCAAATAAGAGCCTTATAAGTCCCCAGTGGCCTCAAAATCCTCTAGAGCAGGGCTGAATCTGATTCCCATGGATCTGCTTACTGACAGTTCTGCAAATGAAGTCCAGAATCTCCCAGAGTAGCATAAACAACAGATGTCTTGTACCTTACATCTAGTTTGGTTGAGAATGCAAGCTCAGAGGCTTGCATTTACTACGCCTCAAGCTCCAGAGCTGGGATACACCTTTTTTCTAGGAGGAAATGAAGCAATTTTCCCAGAGATCAGCTCATCTTAGCAGGACATGCAGAGGAGCAGGGAGAGTCACCAGTATACACTGTCTGTCTGAATCTCACACTGTGGAGTATGCTGAAGTGATTCCGTGCTAACAGTGCAATCAGTGCACAGTGACCCTTACCAGTTATTTCCTGTGTGATGAAATACCCACCACTAGCAATCTAAACCTTTCACTTAATCAGATTGTGTTTTTCTTGGAGATATGCATTTGCTTTGGGCTTTCATATTTATCAGCACATCTGTGTCTAGGATCAGGCAGGATGCCTCTATCTCCAATGAATCTAGTGACCCTGGCAAGTGATTCACCCCACAGAGAAGATCACAAATTGGGCACCAAAGCAACAAAAAGAAACTGCATCCAGCCTTAGTGTCTTTCCACTTTCAGCCTTCATAACACATTAAGCCAGCAAGTCAAGGGGCCCCAGTATAGATGTAGCACGTAAGGAGGGGCCAAAAATTTGCCTGTATCTCTTTCCATCCCTGCTGTGAAGTGGGATGACAAGCTCCAATGGGAGAAGAAGGGATAGGACAAGATGGGTCAGTGCTTCTGTTTCACAAAGGACAAAGGTCACTGGTTAAAGCAAGTCAGCGACGTGGTTAAGTGACAAAGTAGGGTAAGGCACTGAATTTGGAGTGAGGGAGTCAGCAGGAAAGGAATGGGGCTATCTATGAAAGAAGGAGTGGACAGAAGGAGAGTGATTAGTATGGATCCTTATGCTCCAGGTGTCTCCATGTTTACATGGTGAGAGAGTCAGGCAGTGGAGTTGTGCCTGGGCCCAGATTCAAGCACAAACTACTGACAAAATAAGGAGAGCGGATGATATGATCACAGTCTGAAGCTCTGTGGAGTACAGACAACAGTCCTTCAAAACACAGAGACTCATACAGGAGGTCTGGATTCAGCCACGAGCCTACTCCAGTGCAAAAACACAGCACTCCTAACTGAACAGGAGCATGGGACTGGGTCCTCTGATGTCTCTAATAATATGTAAACTCTGAAGTTTTTTTCCACAACTGGGGCACTTACGCTTCTCTCAGGGACAGGTGTCTGAGATTGCACTGGAAGTGTACTCCCAGGGAAGGCAACAAGCACCTTCTATTTTCTCCGTCTGCCTGATTTTTTTGTAAGTTGGGAACACAATCTGCACAAAGCTTCTTCCATGCATCAGGTTTTTGTTGAAATTGGCCCTGGTGTCCAAGAAGTTGTAAGGGACGTGGTGGAGAAAGAGGAGAGACCATACGAATTCATTAAAAATGCATCTGCAAAATAATGCTAATTGTACCATCCCTTACTGCTGTAAGAATTGGAGTTTCCATTAGCAAATTAAATCCACTCGCAGACGAGATACACCACAGATGAGATTCAGCCACAGCTCCGCTCGCCCTCTCTTGAGAGCTTTATGAATACTGCTCTTTTCATTTCCCTTGCTGACAGGGCCTCAGAGGACATAGGCCGCAATTGCAGAAGTCACTGCAAAAGCCCGTTGACAGGTGATTAACAGCTCCTGGATGCTGTGAGTCGACCACACTTCTGACCATGGGAGCAGTTAAACAAATTAGCAGCAGAGGAGTTTTGTGGTTAACTAACCTTTTTCTCTAAACAAGGCCATTAATGACATTCCCAGGCCTGGCACCCCTATGCAGTAGTGAGCCAGGCCCTGAGAGAGTATTTCTCTCATTTATCATACTCCTTTAAAATGCAACAATAACAACAACAGAGACCAAACTGGAGACCAAAAATAATTGTTATTTCAGGAGAAACAAGAGTCAAAATCTCAGAAGTTGGCTGAGACCCTAAACAGCAATTGAGCAAATGCCTCCCGTGGAAGCTGTAGTGATCCAAGGTACAGATACACCCCAGGTCTTCTGAACTTATAAGGTGTTTTCAGAAAGGAGCTCCCGGACTCCTCCTATGTTTTCTGGGCTTAGCCTTTTCCTGAGACTGTTGAGAGAATAGGGCAATTGCTCCAGAGATGGTGAGATCAAACCCTGAGTGCACAGAGAGGAGCATGCTAGGAACCACCCTGGCTGCATTTACTTTCAGAAGACAGCAATTACCAGAAGAGATGCAAAGTTATAACGACCCAGGTAGCATGTCTGTTTTCATTGTACCTTCTCTTTTGTCTTTCCCCCTCTTTCATTACATCGGTAGGCAAAGAATCCTTGTTATGACAATCAACTCAACAGCTCTCTAAGGAATAAGAGCAGATGGTTTCACACTCTCACACAGTGAATTGTGTAAATGAAAAAGAGTCATTAAGTGCAGTCATTGGTGAGAGGTTCTCAGCTCTACTGACTCATTGAGGTGTGTGCTGAGAGCATAGTGAGTGAGTGCTTATCGTATTTAGACGGATAGAATTTGCAGTAAAAAACATTATGCAAACCTATTTTTACTCCTCACAGTTAATAGAAGCAGGTGGATATCCAAAGTCCAAGCCTGAAGTGCTTTTTTTTTTGCTTTGAAAGCTTTAGGGTACAACACTTTCTTTTTCTCCTTGATGCATGGATGAGAAGTTAGGGCTGCTCACAACCTCGCCTGCTCTCTACATACTTAACCCTACTGAAAGCACTGGTTATATTGGTAAAGAATTGAGAAGGAGGAAGAAAACAAAGCTTATGTTATACTCAGGCTCTTCTAAGCCTCTTCTGCTGTGGCCTGCCATTTTCATTTCAGAGAAAGTGTGCTACTCTTTCAAAGGAGGTAAATAGTGTGATTTTGATCTCACTGAGTGACTTGGCCTAATTTATATTAATTTATATTACAGCTCAAATAGCTTTTTCTTTCAACAACAGTTATTGTGGGTATAAATTGCTTTTATATTCTGAAAAACAGCAACAAAAAGAGATGAAGAGTAAGAAAACTCATCCTGGGGAGAAGATGCAAATAAGTTAGATTACTTTATCTGAGAGAGAGGCTGATCCTCCTTCAGGGGAAAGTCCAGAATAAGATGGAATAGCTGCAGGGTCTTGCCTGCTAGAAAGGGCACATCAGAAGCCTTTGCCAATGCTGATGTGGGAAGCAAGTGCCCTTGGCTTCCAAAGAGGACTGTTTTCTCTACAGCAAAACCAACATAAATGTCCACTGAAGTCTGGTGACAGTTTTAAGTGGTGAATATGCTTTTTTTGGTTTAAGGTGCTTTTTTTACTTAATGATTGAAGCAAGAATAACGTGCCAATGCATAACTAATAGCACACATTCTGAATAAGGCTTTTCAAAGCAAAGAAAAAATAATGTCATGAAGTGTAAGAATTTTTTTCCCTGAGTTTTCCTGCCCTCTGATATGTTGTTAAGACTTTTGTTTTTACAATGTTCTCAGAGCCATGAATTAGTTTTGCCAAGAAAAATCTACATGTTCATGTGTTTCCATGCAGCAGTCAGAGCAAATTTCTATGATGTTGCTTGCTTTTGCATAGAGATTTGTCAGCAAAAGCTCTCTCTGTGCCATAGAAGGACCATGAACCAACAGCATTTCTGGATTAAACATGTGTTGCTTTCAAATCAGCCATATAAAGATGAGGTCACTTGCAGGTGAGCCGATCAGTCAAAAATGCACAAAGGATGGATTTTTTCCCTCCAGTGGTCATAAGGAGAAATTAGGGCAGGAAGGGAGACAATTGTATTTTGTCAGCCCAAATCAGAATGTTTTGGGTCATTTGCTGAAATGAGAAAAATGAATTCAGTGAATTTCTCCACTCCATTTCACTTTCAGGTTATTTAACTCCGAAGCTAATGGCAACAGTTTTCAAAGAATGATCTCAGAACTAGGATAGCAGACATGAGACTTTAAAATCACGTAGATAAAGAGGGAAAAAACTCCTGCCTGGTCAGTTCATGCCTGTGTCTTGGAGACTCTGTGTGATTTTAAGGACAAAATCTTCCCACATCCCACATCATACTCTCACATTATGGCAAATGCTGAATTGTGTATTTAAGTCAAGTGCTTGTGTTTCAGAACCAGTGGCATTTTTGGTCAACCTCTGGCCTGGGGCTCTTCTCTGCTTAGTGCCTCAGTTTGCTCATCTCTGGATAACAGATAATGAAGCTCCTCATCCTACACTTGCCAGGACGGCTGTTGATGAGGTGCTTGGACCAGTGTCCAACTGAGAGAGAAGTGTATTTAGCCAGTGTTGAGCTGTGAGATATGTGTGTGGCACAGAAGCTGCATTATCCAAGGACATCTAAAGCAAATCTTTATTGAAATCTCTACTGAACTGCTGCATGCCATATTTCTAGTTCCACAGACTATCATAGGCAGTCTTTGAATTTCCTGTTTTACAAGTACTCATAAAATGAATGACATACCTTACAGACAGCTATCAAATGTGTTTAAATGCTGCTACTTGCTCCTGGGCAGCACTGACAGTGCTTTTGCAAGCTGCATGAATCTCTTTGTAAGAAGCTTTGCAACAGTGAGGGGCATCTCATAGGGACCACCCTTACCAGTGTGTGCTGCTGTATCCTCTGATAGGATAAAGACAAACCTTAAACACTTTTACTAGCCACCCTCAGTTAGATTGAGAAGGGCTTATGAGCCTCAGGAAGAATAAAAGTCCTGCCTGGGAATGGGGACAGCAGGTGCTCTTCCAAAAGGAGGCTGTCTGGGATCATGGCCACTTCTCAGTTCCTCCACCTCTCTATCAAACCAGCCCAACATTTTTCTGGTGTGCTAGGTCTGTAAGAGAAAATCTACTGCACTGCAATGCCAAGGCAGAAAATAGAGAAGCTCCAGCAGGGGAGTTTGCCACCCTCATGCACTTCAGGTTTATCAATAATGTTTGCTCAGTCCCATTTTACGCACAATAAGCTGTGCTTATGCCATTTCACAGCTCACAGTCCAGAAATCCACAGCCTTGGGAATCTACACATTTGTGCTTGACTGCAGCAGATTAAGCTCTTGTTACAAGTCAGTGGCCAGTCTCTTTTCCCAGCTATGTTTTCTAGGAATTCTCTTCCTCTCCCCAGTCCAAACACTCCTGAAGCCTTTGCAAAATATTCCTATTTGGCTTCTGACAATCTTAGTTTCAGATTCTTTTTGCCAGCTAAAGGATTTCTGGGCAGGTTGACAGACATAACATCTCCTTCTTTTCAAAACAGTCCAGATGCTGGACTGGGAGCTGTGTTTGCCTTAACTCAAATTGCAGATCTATCACTCAAGCTGGGAAGATCTCCCTCTTTCAGCTCTCTCTGAAATATAATAGCACTTGCTTTCATCTCTGTCCAGATTACTTTAAAGTTTCTTCTGCATTCGTCAGGAGTTCATTTGGATGTGCAAGAGAGCCTTATCGTGAAGTGTAACTTCTAGAAAACGTACCAATGTTAAAGAAATGAAAAACAATCACTGAGAGAACTTCTACAGACCTTGAGTCAGTAGGGCCACTTTTCTGGCTGACTTGATTTGAGTGAATAATTTGAGTCTTATAGTATAACTGCAAAGAAATTTTTGTTACTGGTTTCCTAGGCAGGACCAAGCAGCTCAAAAGGCCTGGTAGGTACTTGCATGAGATGGTTCATGAAGTGTTTCATATGACTTTGAATGCTTTAAGCAAAATAAACTAGTACCAGGGATGGGATACCAGAAGAGCTTTGTTTCCACTTACTGTAAATGATCATAAATTCTACAGCTACTTTATTGTGGTGGCTGTAGTTCTTGGAAAAGCAGAAGGGGTAGGGAACCAGTTCCCAGTCAGTTTTATAAAGTACGAGGTTGCTTGTATTGGTACCAAGTCCAAAGTGCAATATTTCAAGTATGAATGATTGGACGTTTTCCCAGCTTCCCATAAAGTCATTAAACACAGTGTAAAGGGTCACCCATAACATAACTGAAAGATCCTTGCACGCAGAACTGGAGCAGATTGTCAAGACAGCTCTGTTTTTCAAGAAGGTGAATACACACTTTCAACTGCATAGCCTTGGAGGTAACCATCGTGAAAATGAGCCTTGTAAAACATTCTCCAGTAAAGTCTTTATAGCACACTGTGGCTTCTCCATATATATCTTATAAAAGCAGCAGCCAAGAGCCCTTGCATCCTGAGGGAACTCACTCATGTGGAACTTCTCTTTGGAGAAATCTTCCCTTAATGCGAGATCCAATCTTGGACCAGTTCCCAATGATCTTCCAGGACTGAGAATACTGAGCGACTCTCACTTTTTGAATGTTTACATGGCAAAGTCCCATCTAACAGAGTGAGGATGATACCCAGAGGACCTACATGCTATTTTAGAACTCTCAATTGAAATATCAGGGAGCTGTGTTGTCGTTTGTGTTTACTGAACCATTCAGCAGTATTTCACTGCTGTAACGTGATTTTTCTATTAAGCAAACTAGAGGGGAAATCATTATTTTCTAGCCTGTTCTGGGATGAGAACCACTAGCAACAGCTGGAGGTATTCTGCCTGCAAAAACAATGCTCCTACAGAAAAAAAAGACCTATAAGAAAAACTGAGGAGATATGTCATTAGCCAGAGGGGACACTGTTAAGCACTGAGATGTGCACAGCATCTCAATGGATGATTGAAGTTACAGCTTTCTGCTCAATTTCACCAATGAAGGGTCTCCTCAATATCCCAGAGGTCCAAGGCTGCTGCCTCAGCAGAAGGCTTGGCTTCCAGTGGTGTGGGAAGGAAAAGATGAGATTGGGAATCAGTTTCTGGTTGCTCTTGTAGCAATACAAAGCAATACCACTGGAGCAATGTGGACCACCAAGCAGATTTAAATGTTCACAAGGAGGTTTTTTTTTTTTTTTTTTTTTTTTTCCCTCAGGAAGTACTCTGTTTGGAATGGAAAATAAACTCCTTTTATTTTCCTTTTGACTTCTGCTGTATAGACAGCTATTTATGGAGCTGCCACAAGAGGCACTTCCAAATGGAAGCAGAAAATGTTGGTCCATCTGTGACACACAAAAGCCAACACAGTCTGTGTCTTGCTTGCTTTGGGCAGCAACAGACATGGAAGCAGAAAATAGATGCAGGATTGAACTTTTCACAATCCTGGGTGTGTTTGAGTAAGAGCTTTGGCTCACTTTGTTGTGCCAATGTACAACCAGGCCATGAATCTGAATTTTTCCAAAGTTCAAATGCAGTCATATTCATTCTCCTCAGACCCTTGTTTATTTGACGTGTTGCGACATTTACACATACACACACAGGGACTCATTTAAGCCATCCAACTCAAATCCTCCTACAGCCACAAACACATAAAATTTGAATGCTTTTTTTTTTTTTTCAGGCATTTTGGCTGAAATGGATTTTCTTTTTCAGTAATAAATAACAGAATAATTATTTTTACTTCCTACACAGGAACTAAAACATTTGATTGATTTTGCTCTTTTTGGCAGAGCTGATAGGTCTGAAATAGTTTTCCCTGGCATGTCAGGAATAACAGCTCCTATTAACCCTGAAGTGTCCTGATGACCTAAACTCAACTTCAGGATATTTGTATTCTCCTTCTCCCTCCTACCCACCTGGGAATGCAAGAGGAAATATAACACACCGTAGTAGTGATTGGTATTGAACTTTTCCTTTCTTCATCTCTAGCATCCAGGCAAATTTTTAAGGTAACTTAGTAGCTGTCTTTTCATAAATGTGTCCTTATTTTCTACTTGTCCATTGTTTTTGGTGGAATCTGAGGATTTTTGATAGGTGCCTAGAGCTTCCTTGTGCAGCAGGAAGAGCAGAGAGCTACTGAGCTGTGCTCAAATGAAATCAATGGATCATACCTCTGTTACACCTGAAAATCCCAACAATTTCTGATGCCCCTAGCTCTGTGCTTCCTGCAAACCAAATATGTTGGTCTTAAGGGCCTGCACTGCATAGCTGCATGGCTTGATGCTTCCCAGAAACCTCAGGCTGAGTGTGTGTGTGCAGCACACACTGTCTGCGCACATACTTTTGTCTGAGAAATGCCAGGTTCCACTCACCATTGGCAAATGCTTATGTTTAATGAGAACTACCGTGCTGACAGATCTTTGGCTTCTTCAATTACATGTGAGCGGTAAAGACATCATTGTTCTCACTGCTGTGCCTAGCCCCACACGTGTGCCTGCACTGACTTGTTCCATGCCACTCGAGTTCTGGTGGCTGTCATGGAAGGAGAGTGAAGTACTGCACACTTGTAAGAGAAAGGCAGAAAGATATTTATTGATATAAACAGATTTAAGATGGTAATTTGAACAATGATAACAGCAACCTAACAAGATTCAAACTGGCTAGATGCTTGACTTTTTTACACAGAATGTAGAGGGTGCATAATGAATCTAAGATCAAACCTTGGCTTCACAACAATAAATCACTGAGGATCTGTCAGCAAGGTGTCACCACATCCTGGGTGAATCTCTGTGCACCTTGAGAGAAGGGGAGATTTTGTTGTGCAGCCAGCTGCTTGCGTGGAGAACTCTCCAAGGGGTTCTTAGACTGCTTGCTATTTTTGTGGTAAAATGATTGACTTAGAATTCATTCTGCTGAACCAGGTGTCTGAGCTCAGGTGGTGAAACCTTAATTGCTATTAGACCCAATGATAATGTCTTTTGCACCTCATTGTATACACTAGGCCCTGGGCACAAAGAACAGGCAGTGTGGGGGGGCAAGGAGCGCACAGTCACTGTGATCTGTGTGGCACACACTTCTCTCATCATTCATCTGAGTTGATTCAACCGCAGTGAAGCAAACTCAGCTGACACCTGGTTTAATCTCCTGGGCACTGGCCAGTTTTTTTGATCATGCACCCACAATGATAGGACAATCTTCTTTAAAATTTGGATACATTTATTTATGGGGGAAAGAAGAAGAAGAATAAAATACTTTTATTAATTTAAGCTCATTTAAATAATTTGTGAAGAGCTCAGAAATCAGGGAGTTCCACAGGGGTGAAGCACAACAATGCATGTTTTTCCCATTGAATGCCATTGTGATGATACATTCTGCAGCTTTGTACTGCAGAAAACCGAGAAGAAGCAGATTGGCATGCTGGGATTTTGATTGAAATGTTTTAGGTATTTCTATATTGCTGATGGAGAACTTGTGAACTTGTTAGACCATTATTCTGCCATCAAATTGTTACTGTTTCTCTGATCTTGAATCTTCTTTGCATTGGAGGAAATCCCGCTTCCCACTGTACTGAAATGTACAGCACAGTAAGTGTTTAATTGAATTATTGTTCAACCAAAATCTGTGTTTTCCCAGGTCCTATCCCATCATCCAACACTGTCCCTCTCAGTAATCTTTCCAGTCTGAACTTTAAAAAAGAAAGTGTAGACACCATTTATTTGTGTTCTCAAGTGCTCTAGAAAAGCTGTATGAAAGGAAGCTATAACAAGCACATCCTCTGACAAAAAACAGCCTTGTAGGTTGAGAGCCTTGCAGAGAAGATAAAGCTGTAAGGAAATCTGGAAAACAAATTCACTTATTGTTGTGACTTAACTTTGGTCATAGGTAAGTTGACATCAGCTACTGAAATTTCTGTGCTCCACTGGTTCTGCAGGAAGCTAATAGAAGTTCTTGGAAGGCTCTGTTTTCCCCTGGCCATTCAAGTCTTCAGTGGGACTAGGCACCTTCTAGGCTTACCAGTCTTCCTTCACTAACCACATGGACACAGGGCAATGCTGGCACTATCTGCACTGAGGTCAATGTGTCTGCACATCAGTCTGTCACAGTGTCATTGCTTTACCTATGTGGTAGCTGTAAGGATGAATATGTTACTGGAGGTGTTCTGAAGTGGAAAATTGGAGAAATGTAGATAAAAGAGTAGCTGCTGTGTACGAGTAAGAGATTGTGTCTGTGTGTGTGTGTGTATGTGTGTGTATGTGTGTAATCTCACTCAATTTATGCAGCCACCATCCAGCATCTGAGATTAATTTTCTTTGAGGATCATAACTGTGAAGTTTAAATAAATAAATATTGAATGACATTATATAATGCTCCCACATGGAGCCCTGCAACCTGAAGCATAAAATACATGTGCAGTGTATTCTGCTCAATGTGAAACTATGCCAGGAATATAAGAGTATCTTTTTATGTAGGTTGGCTTGCATCCCATTCTGGCATCAGAGACATGATGCCCCAATAGCATTCATGGATTGCTTGGAAATCACAGGCATCTATGAGTTGTCTTTCCTGTCCTCTATTTTTCAGATGAACCTATAGTGTTCAGTTGATATGGCCACTTATTCCTCCATTGTTCTCATCTTCTTAATTCCATTAAGTTGTTCATATGGTGCTGAATCATTTTTAAATAGTTAAATTCTTCTCCAGTCTTTTAAAGCAGATGATTATAGGACTAACTCAAAGTCTAAACTCTCTGTCTCCTGAGGGGATACTTCTTTCTGCCACTTTCTCAGTGGCTTCAATACCAAATAAATACGGTCATTCTAATGCTCCAGTTGCCTGCTTGGGTTCCTTCTCAAAAAAGGAGAAGCCACTATACTGAGAAAACTACAATAAGAGGTCTCCATAAATTCAGTATTATACATTCAGAGCCTTGTAAAAGCAACCAGAGCACGAATTTCTATGGACACCAAATGGTGTTTGATTCATTCCACTGTGCAACTTCAGAAGAGTTCACCAGCACATACGTGGACACACACTGCTACTCTGAAAGTGGTGCACCTGTATAAATAGTGACTTGCACTCACACGTGATCATGATTATGAACTGTATCAGTGCATTTTTTTAGAGGAGTATTGGAAAATGCATTAGAAGAGCTGTTATATCTCTATCTGTATCTGGTGGTTCTACTGGTATGAAATCAGCCCTTTTGCAGATAAGCCTCTTGTTCAAAGGGGGAAGATCAAGCAAAGTGATCTCATTTCTTTAGTAATCTGAACAAGGAAGCAGCAGTTTGCTGGAGAAAAGAGATGAGAAAAGCATCTGTACTTCATTCTGTACAGATGGGCATGACCTGTTCTTTCACATATATGAGAAGGAAAATTATTTCAGAACTTTAGAAATTGCTCTTTAATCTGCGTATAAAACACAGCGATAGACAGGTCAATTGGTTTTGTTGGCTGTTGGAAGGTAGGCTTTTAGGAACAGAAACCGAATCCCAAATTCTTTGGCTACTGTCAGATTTTAAGATCCATAACCTGACCAGATCTGCCTTAATCACATGTGTTATCTGGGCCTGTCTGTTGGAGAATTCAAGACTCCAGTCATGAGAGAACATGGTTGTGCAAACCCAGCAGCAGCCCAACCAGTGCAGAGCAGTTGATTGAGTCACAGCCTTTGTCACATTCAGAAGATGCAACTGGAGATTCATGTTTACACCAAGAAATGTAGCCTTGTTCTATACTTGCTGACAACTGGAGACAGAGAAATTGAAGGCAACTGTCATGTGTTAAACCCCCTCCACCCTTTTATATAGTTTAGTCTTGCAAATTGCATTTGTTTAACAGAGGAAGAATGTATTAATTGTTCTACAACTGTGACTAACAGTGGCTAGTCCCATTATTCTGTCTGGCAGAGGGCTACAAATAACTACATTCAACTCTTGCTTGAAGTTGCCCTGTTTCATGCATAGTTTTCACACTTAGACCAGGTTCAAAGCTAGTCTTGCCCATCCAATTACTCTTAGGTGAGCAAGAAGACCTGCTGACATACAGTACAGCAGACTTAGCTGGAGAAACTCAAGAGATCTGAATGTAAAACAGTTCCTTTTTTAACAGAAATATCTGTTTCTCAACTAGCCTGTTGAGTCTGATCGCCAGCTCCTTTGTTATTGTGCACTTCAGTGATTGGAACCTTCATTGTTTCTAGATTGGGCAATCATTGGATGACATGGCCTTTATATCCAGGCCGAAGTAGGTAGAAGCACAACATTATGGTTCATAGGCATGGTAACTTCAGACACATGACATATTCATTGCTTGGAGATTTCAGACCTGAAAGTCTGATTTGCACAGATAATGTTGGGATTCCCCTCACTGGTCAAACTATTATCCTTCCAATTCAGGGAATGTGGAAAAAGCATTTTCTACACTGCTGGAAATGTACAAATAATAAATGCATCTGCTGAGGGATAAGGAAATGTTGGGAGTTCAGATCTATCTACAGTTCCATTTCACATTTATTTTTCCAATTCTCCTGCTTCCATCTCTGTCTGTGTTATAATGCATTCATCACTGCAGTCGCATGGTGTGTGGCCAAGAGCACATAAATGTGGCTACAAAATGTCTCATCAAAATATAGCATTGTCAACATCAGTGTTTTGGGGGCAGGTTCTGAAATGGAACACTGCAGGTATGCAACTCCTCCTCAACTTCAGATATAAAATAAAAATCCTATAAAAAAGGAATGATTTCATGCTGTCTGAGAAAGCAGAGTCAGTGCAGAAGTTCTGGTGACATAGTGTAACATAACAGTGTGATCTGTAGAGTGGAAGGGTTTCAGATAAGTGGAAGACTCCTCTCTGCAGCCCTTGAAGTAGAGATAATCAAAGCACTGAACAATACCCACCAGGGCACAAACATCTGTGATGAGCACAGAGGTGCTGGGTAAAGAAGAGCTCTTTTTCCCCAGAAATTTTTGTACAGAAGAAGACTGAATAAATGGGAGTCTTTCTTTTCTAGGAACTTTTCTATCAAGAAGTGAGACAGACTTGGGTATGTAGAATATGATTTCATCCTAAAGCCAGCATCAGCTTCGTATTTGTCCTTGTATTTGTACTATTACATTTACTGCTGCTCCCTTACCTTAGATTATAGGATTGAATGGAGAGCACAGAACTGCTAAATCAGAATTGACAGCCAAGGAAGCCAGGCAGTCATATTCCAGCATCAGTCAAGTTCTTTTTCAGGGAAGAATTTTCAAAGTAATAACTTACATGTCATGTATTTATTTATTTATTTATTTATTACATAGTCTGGAAGGAAGGAGCAAACAAAAGTGATAGCGTGGACAGCATGTCTTCTGTCTGGTCTGGAGCAATGTCCACAGATTTTGTCAGTATTTTTTAAGGAAAATAAAGCTGCTAAGGTGGAAGAAAAATAAAGACCTGAAGTGAATTTTGGCTAGCTTTATTGGTGTCATGGAACTGCCTTCTCAGAACGGTCTAAGACATGAGTGATTCTTTCTGCTAGTCTTCCAATGAAACAACTAGGCTCAGAAATGTAGGCAGATTTGTGGCCTCTCTGGATATGCCATAGACCTTCCTTTATTTTCTCATCAACTCACCAGGCCTTGACAGAAGAACTCTGGATGATGCCTCTCAAAGGTGCAGCTTCCTCGCCATGAGGAACACAAAGTAATTGCCAGCTTTACTGCATTGCCCAGTGATCATATTCAGAAACAGCGAATTAGAGACTGATCAGGATTTTTCAGACCTGTCTTGCTCCTACCATTTTCAGCTGTGTTCTCCACAAATGAAGGAATGTGGTAAGGGAGTTCATATCTGCCTGTATTTTGTCAATGACACAGTTAGCCTTGAGTGTAGTCCAAGGCTGACCAGAGGTACTCTGTACCTTTCCTTCATGGCCATTGCCATGTAGACTCTGCCATTTATTCATTTTGTATGTTCTTACTGGAAAGGGATTAAATTTAGGGAGAATTGATCAGAAACAGAAGGGAGCTTGATTTTAATGATCTGAATTTTTTTTTCATAAAGTAACTCCCAAACCATTCACTGATACCTTTTGATTTGCATACCTTCCTTGCAGGCTCTGAGTCAAATCAGTGATCCAGAAGAGCTCAGAGAGGAGACATTTTCCCCCTCAAAGCAGTGATATTGAAAAAATATGTGGCCCTCTGCTGCTGTCATGGCTTTTGATATCCAGCTACATGTTGTTTCCATATTATGTAGTGAACTGTGAGACCAGATGATCTCCATAAATAGTGCAGTCTTGCAGTTTCCCCAATTACTGTTCCAACAGAAACTTCCTAAGGGTCAATGCACTAGGGAGCTTTCCATGAGCCCATGGGGACACCACACCTTTTGGGTGAGTGATGACCCTATCTGAGAGGTAGTCTAGACGTAAGCATGCAATCATGCACAGGGCTTTGACACTTGGAAGCTTGGAAATAAACCTACATCAGTTTGCATAATAGAAGAGTATAGTGCAGGGCATCTAGAGCTTTTGCTAATCACTGTTGTTAGCACATTTCCTGTTGCTTGCCTGAGGATATTGTCCATATGACATTTTGCTCTTAGCAAGATGCATTGTGGACATTGACTGTGATGATTCATTCACCACCTTTAAGTCTCCTCCCTCTGGGAAGTCCCAGTACTCAGTACAGAAAATTCCTAGACAGTGCTTTCTTCTACTGTGATATTGTTGCAGTTGTAACAGAAACCTGTTAAATATTTTTTCTGCTACATAGGTCTGTAAGAAAATTCTTTCTCAAGGAGTATTTGGTAAGAGCCTTTTGCCCTGTAACAAGACATTGACCACAAAAGTCAGAAGATGACTTATTTACATATTTAAAACAGATAAATCTATCAATTTTCCCTTTCCCAATCACAACTTAACACCTTTGTACTGCCTCTACTAGCAGCTATAAATTAATTTCCAACAGTCAGACTTGTCTGGTTTCCAAACGTTCCTCTTTCCAATGAAAGACTGCATCATCTCTAAGCAGTCTTTCCAGCTTGTAACTGAAGGCATCCTTGAAAGACTGGGCCTTCTCAGAAGATCTAGCTGGGTCTCATGAATGGCCATGTTTTTGGAAAAACAGCAGAGCAGGATGTTGAGGCAGACAGCACTGGCAGAGCTGAGCAGATGGGAAGGTGAGCTGAAACAGATCAGTTATTCACTCAGGCCCCAACTGAAAGCTGATTATACGGAAAGCTGTGTGTAAAGTATTTATAGTTGGGCCCCCAAACTCGAAATCTATTCCAAGTGAGATGGTTTACATAGTCAAATATATTTCCATTAATTAGTTATATTTTCCTACGAAGATGTTTTACTTAGTCATGTTTTTTTGTTGTTGTTGTTTTAATCTGCTAATTACTTTTAAACAATATCATCCCTATGAAATGTTCTTATTGAAAATTCAAACACTCTAAAAGGAATGAGAATTCCCTCCTGAGAAGTTTCATGTCTGGATTCAGCCACCAGTCTTGCCTCCCACAGGCAGTTCACAACAAAAGTCATCACTGGGTTTCCTTCTTTCCCTTTTTGAACCCTGAATACCACATACATATGATTGCTTTTAGTAGTTATGCCTTGATTTTGGTGCATGGCATGATAGCACATGGTACCATAAAACCTAACAGAAATAGTAACCCAAGTGTTGGCTACAAAAATCATGAAGGCCCTGTAAAACTCAGTGCTAGCAGTTCTGAAAGCCTGAAAGACATCTTACTGAAGGGTAGGAAGGCCTTCTCAGAACAAGACAGAAATTCCTCTACACAGTTCCTGACATTTACATGTATACGCTTGTGTAATAGATACTACATTCAAAACTGCTTTCTGTAGCTGCTGCACTTAATGCAGCCTGGGAACATAATAAAAACTGACATGGAAGATCTTTCTGTCCTACCCTTTCTACAAGGTCTTCACTTTGATAATTTTCAGTCATAGTTTGGCTGTATGTGTATATAGTCATACACATAAGCCTATCTGTGTACACATTAAAATGTTTGTTTGAGAGGGATATGTTTCTTCTGTATGTTGTTTCTCACTCACTCTATGGTCTCTGGAGTGCTGGGCCATATTTTCTCATGTTTGGCTCTTGTATACAGATAAACACCTCATAGTAATTTCCCTGATTTTCCACATACCTAGAGCATAATTTATAATGGTTTAAGATTTCTTAATATGGGTTTTGTTGAACGTTTAAGAGGAACTTTGCTGCCATGTGACTTGAGACACAGAAAACGTTGATACCAATGAAATCTTAGCAGAGCACGCCAAGAATATCAGCATTTAGTTTACCTAGGATATCCCAGAGGAAACATACCGTTAATATTGAAGTTTAAAATATCTTAGCCTTGGAATCTTAGAACTCCATCAACATTTGGAAGAGGGGAAAGAAAGAGTAACAAAAAATACCGTAGCAACAAGGAGGTTAAACACACACACATGCAGTATGTAGCACAACTCAATGGATCACTTTTAGGGGCTATGGATTTTTCCTGACTCGGGTTTTGCTCTTGATCTCCTCGTATTTGAAGCACTGTAGAAAAAAATAATTAAGAAAACCTTCTGTTTTCAAGAGCACCTTATAATGAAAACAAGAATATTTTGAAAGAAAAGAATAGGAAATGTTGACTGCAGTGTCCTGCTGCTTTTTAAGTAGTCCAGCTCCCAAGATTTATGTCAAGAGCAACAGAAGGGTGGAAATGAAAGAATGCCCTTGAAGTTATGCTCTGTAACTCAGCCGAGAGAGATCACTTTCTCATTTACCTTGTTGAAAACCCAACATGAAAAAAAAAATGGTTGGAGATAAAAATCTTGTGCTGTTACTGGAGATTTACAAATGATGTGACAAAACAAACGTGTGCCATGCATGAGAAAAAGTGCTCCATTCAATGATACAGCAGCTCCCCTGCTCAAGACAGGTGGTACATAGCTTGAAATTTTCAGAACACTGGCTCGAGCTTCTGAAACTGTATCCTGCTCTGAAGCAATTCTCACACATGAGCTCTCTGTAAGGATGGGGCCTAGCACAGCTTCTCTAACAGTCTGCAGGCAGTGCAGTTCTTCTTTGCTGTCCTTGGTCCTCACGGATCTCATAAATGACATAATTTGCTGCATCATATGTCACTTTGATTTCTAAGAAGTGGCTGCTTTACTGAATCACTCAATGCTTACATAATTTACTACAGAAACATACAAAAGTGTTAAAGTAGGGCAGTATCTAGTGCATATAACTTGGGCAGCTAGATCTTATCATTTTAGCTACACTGATACTACCAGCTTCTTTACCCAGAATAATTTAAGCCTCCAGAGTAAACACTCATGTCTTCAGTCTGTGACGGGTGGCAAATCCCTCTGTCTGCCAGCAGATACCATTCCACCAGAATTATGTGTCCACCTCTCTCCAAGCAGATTCTTCTACAGTAGGAGACCAATATGATATAAGGACAAATTTCCATTCAGAGTGCAATTTATATCTTTCCACGCAGATTCCCAAAGCGGGCTGCTTCTTGTTAAAAGATAAAGCAGTGTTAATGGTCTTGTGACCAGAATGTTTGTCCCATAGGATAGATATGGGTACTGGAATTACCTTCAGGAAATCTGAACTAAGAGTGCAGGAAAAGTCTTTAAGCAATATAGATCAGCATATTGAAATGAGCTCGCAGTGCTGAAGACTTGTGTCACGCAATCTAAATACCTAATACTCTGAACAGATTCAAACCCTAGGAACTCATAGCTGTTGTACAAATTCAGTATCTGCCTCATAAAAATAGGGAAATTAGAACAAGCTAATGCGTGCCCTGAAAACACACCCAACCATGTAAAAGGCAGAGAATAGATCTGAGTTTTAATTTCCTTCCTCTGTAAGTGTCCAAGCCAAAAACCTTCCATTCAAACAGTCTGAACTGTGTGGAAGTTCAGATACAAACTCTTACAAGCTGAATCATTTCTAATGATTTTTATTGTCTCATTAAATTTATTATGTTGAACCATTTCTAGAGACCTCATGAACTCTGCAAGGGCTATGTCATGTACAATACTTAACAGATGTCTGATTTCAGGCACTGCAAAGTCACTCATCTGGACTCTCCCCAGCATGCTTATACCCTTAGCTATTCAACCCTGTGCTTTACATCTCTTTCAAGAAGGATTTCATTTTCATGATTCTGTATTACTGGGAAATTTGCTGCAGTCCTTTTCATGGTCAGTTTCATTGCTTTCATCCTCTAGCTGTATCTCATGTATTTCTTCTCATCTGCCTTGTTTCCTTCTGTGTTGATCCAGATGGATTGCATACTAGAACTGTACTCTCCCCAGAATATCTTCTGGCTTGTTGAGTCAAACAGGGTTTGCAATGCCACACTGGGGTTAGGCTGTAAAAACTCTCTATTATATGGGCAGCTGCACTTAGCAGATTTCAGTTTGTTCTTTCTTTATCCACAATTTGGAAAGCGTTATTATTAAATGATGGGGATCTGGGCCTCAGCCTTGAAGGGTTGTCAAAAGGTTTTTTTGTCACTGTGCAGTTGAGAACAGGATGTGGTACTGACAGGATCAAGAAAGAAGGGAGGAAGCTGCTGTGTGAACCTGAGACATGGCTTACTGGGTAGAAAAGATGTAATGCCAGACATCTGGGGATGAGCACAAGAATCATTTTTGGAAAAACATTTGAATTCTGTAGTTGTATCCATTCCCAGATCAAGAGATGCAGACATTGCCCCAGCAGTCTCATCACATGCACTGACATAAAAACAAACAGGCCGAAAGTCCACCTCTTTTACCAGTCAGTCAGTACTGAATGTCAATGATACTGGACCTGAGAGCAGATGTATTTCCACAAAATACCCCTCTGCCTTTAGCATAGTGTTCTTCAGAGAGTTCCTGTGCTGGTGTAATTAACATTCCTTGGTAGATGTTTTTGTTTTGATTTCCCCAAAACCTTTAAAGCTCTTGTAAACCTTATTTTTTCCTACACACTCTCCCATAACAAGCATTTCCACAGATTAACTTCATGCTCTGTAAAGAACCAATCCCACCCCAAGCCCCTGCCTTTATCTTCAGTTTTCCAATTTGTTATCTACTTTCCCATTCTTATATTACAAGAAAGTAAATAATTATTCTGTTTTCATCTTCAGTGGATCCATCATGATTTAACAGACACCTACATCTCCCCTTCTTGGCCATCTCTTCTCACATTGCTTCTTTATAATTGCCATGTTACCTCTGGGAGGTTAAGAAATATAGCAGGCTGAGGATTAGGAAGGTATTTCTGTTGTTTATGGGAAAAGGAGAAACAGAAGTTGGGGAGGAACCTGAACAGCAGGTTAGATTGCGTGTTTTGTTGTAAATATGGTACAGCATTTCCTGAAACAAAATCTAGTTTTGTAACAGATTTGCTAAGTTTCAGAAGCTATGAGTGTATGAAAAGGGGAGGACAGGAATTTATGAAAAGCTTCAGTTTCCACATAAAACTTAAGCCCAGTTCTCCTCTTGCCTTTCGTAAAAGTAGATCTGTAACATGGTGTTAACTTGAATTATTACAAGGATTAGAAGGTGAGATGGGTCCAGTTCTAAGTTCTTCTCACTTCTTGGTTTTATGGAGGCACAGCTCTCATGGATTTATATCCGATTTACACCAGGACAGATGGGAGGAAAGTCAAGCCTATTGTTTTTACACTCTGCTTTTGACAGTGCTGAGAATCTTCATGCTATAAAAGTGTCTGTGCTATGCTGCCTTCCATCTGTATTACATATATTGTATCTGTCGTGCTGCTAAGGAAGAGCTGATACTTTTGGCATGCTTTCTTTCTTGTACAACCCTGCGTACAGCATCACAGCATTAAAAATAGCAATGGATGGGAAAAAAAAGTCTGACTCATGGGAAATACCCATGTTATCCATTTCAGAGTGGAAAAGAATATCAGTTTTTCCCTCAATGAAATTAGAGGTGTTATCAGGTTTCAGTTAATTCTTGACCAAATTTAGGAGTGTCTGGAGACACTGGGACACTTCAGGCATAGGAAGTTCATCTTTGTCTCCTGTAGCTCTCATTGTCTAAAAGCCATCTTTGAAAATGAATAAAAGAGAGGGATAGGCCCATCTAGAGTGAGTGTTATCTCATCCTAGGCACTGCATTTCAAGTAAGACATATCACTGCATGTTTGGAGATACTTTATTCTTTGTGTTGACTACATAATGAACCCAGACATGCCATTTGACTTACTGCTTACCTTCTGGGCAACTAATGTTAGAAAAAACTCCTCCCTCCAAATACTTTTGTGAAGTTAATGCTCAGCTGAACAGAAGACAAGGTCAGAACAAACTCAGAACACCAAATTCCATGGCAACACAATAGCCAATACATAGTGCAATGTTGATGGGAAATTATTTATCTTCATTCTTGGGGAAAAAAAAGTCTTTTAAAAAATCAACACTTTCCCAGGGAAGACTTCTGAATGAGATGTTGCCCCACCTTCTCATGGAGATATTTTTTCACACAAAAATTAAGAAATGGATTCAATAAATAAAAACATAAATAAACAGTAGAAAGTTTTTTGCTAATGAAACATACAAGTGAAAGCCAAATTACTGAGCCATTTAAGCCATATTGAGAGCCATATCATCACCTTCCATAGCCAACATTTATAAAGGCTTTTTCTTTCACATTGTCACTGACTTCAGCCATGTAAAAATTAGACATCCAGTCTAAGTAGTGTTTGATCTCCTTCTATGCTCAGTGTAGAGACTCAGACATTTCTAGAGAGAGTCATCTCATTGATTCTACAACTGTGTGTTAAAAGATGAAGAATTTGAATATCTGTGATGAAGGAAGAGGTATCTCACAATATATATGCACCATTTAAACTTCAAGAAAATTCTTGCATCATTCTCACTATCAACTTATACAGATGATAATGTGGATCAGCTACCCAGTGCAAGATTTGTTTTCCACCTCTTGAAATGACAGGGAACAGTTCTTTACGCCCAAAAGATTTTCCCTTTAGAAAAGAGGTCCAAGGAGTGGCAGAGTGAGAGGGACTTGAAAAGTTTCATGATAGGATCCACTAACATCAGCTGATAGAAAATTCAATAAATACAATATCTGAACATTTACAGAATCATAGGATTATTAAGGTTGGAAAAAACCTTTAAGATCATCTTGTCCAACCATCAATCTATCACCACTATGCCCACTAAGCCACGTGTCCTTTCCTTGAACACCTCAAGGACAGTGACTCCATTGCTTCCATGTGTAGTCTGATCCAATGCGTGATCACACTGAGTGTTCTGACAGTTTTTCCTAATATTCAACACTAAAACTGCTATGCCAAAAAAATAAAACAAAAACCCAAAATCTAACGAGAAAACTACCAGCTTCTGGCTACAGTTCTATTTTTGTTCTAATTTCCTTTGATCAAATAACTTGGAATTTCCACATGACAACAAAAGGCTACACCTAAAGACAAATTTCCAGGCAATTTTGAAACCTTTACTTTGAAAGTAAAAACTCATGAGAAATATGGAGAAGGAATTATTTCAGTTCCAATAATGAGTATTTGGAAAAGTCAGCAGCAACAGTTTGGTGAATACTATGATGGGAAAAAAAAACAATGCCAGCCTCTTAATGGTAATAGCCTAGCGGCCGAACAATGTTTCCTGGTGGCTGTAAGGACTCACAGATTCTATGAGCTAATCTCTATCCAAAGTTTCCTGAGTCTTCTCCTGAGAATGGAGTAGGGAAATGGTATGAGAGAAAGTAATGTGATCTATAAGCACGTAGACCTATTTCATAGAATAGTATCATAGAATCATTTGAGTAGGAAAAGTCTTTCAAAGGTCATTGCTTCAACTCCCCTGCAATCAACAGCTAGGTCAGGTTGCTCAGAGCCTGGTCCAGCCTGACTTTGAATGTCTCCAGAGACAGACCATCCACCACAATTTGTAGCATGCCAAAGTTATGAATATGGAAAAATAGTACCACAGTCTGGCATTTACCCCCAAATATGGTAAATGCTTCATGGTGTCAAGTAGAAACAGATGAAAATATACCCCTAGATCACTGTTGATCATTCAAAGGAGTTAGTGTGCCACACCACGTGCCCCCATTTTATTAGTGTGCTGAGTAGGAACCTGTGGGAGTTTGTGTCCTTCACTAAGAGTTTTCAGTAAATACTAATTGCTACTTTATAGCTAAGATTAAGAGCTTTCACCCTCAGTGACCCATAAACATATGCCTTAGGATCATTCCCCAAATAATTTCCAATGACATTATCAATTGACTTAGGTGAAAATGTGAAGTAGTCTTACTCCTTTGAAGCCTATGAGTACTTTTCCTACCCAAAGCACAAGGTTCAGACTCTGTTTATTCTGTTCTGCCCAGGACTTGATCTTTTTGTTTTGTACTGAATTTCTTTCCTATTAGACATTGTTCACGAGCCAAAGTTTTCTTTGGAACTCAGAATGGGAAAGGACCACCTGGGTTAGGAATTCCTGTCTTCTGGAATTGCAGGGGTACTGTGCCAGTTTCATCATTTTTTCTCAGAAAATAGGTATTTAGTGTTGGCTGGGAGTGTGTACTAGTTGGGTATGGACACAGAGGATAACTTCCATCCAAAACAAGTTGTTTTACAAAAAAATAGCAATAAATTAGTTAACAGTAGATCCTCATAATCATGGCAAGGCTGGGAAGTAAGCTCTACAAAAGGTAGCAGAGTCAGTCTGGTATTCAACCACAGATTTCTGTAATCTCAAGGAAAGAAGGCAGGTGTGAGGGAGGAGTAGAATTAGGTTGCACTGTACCATCCTACAAACCTCTCCTGCTGGGCATATGTAGAGGGACAAGATGCCCATGTGAGCTGTCATGATCATGTCTGTGTCTTGTCAGAGCCAACAAGTGAGGTTACAGTGCAGGCATGTCAAACACATTGTCAGAAGGCGCTGAAGTGGCTGGGTTTTATTTTAATCTGGAAATGTGGCCCTTGCTGCCTTTTATGATGTGCCAGTCTAAGCTGCCTCTGGCAGCTGTGAGAATATTGGTTTTGGCAAACAGCTGCAAGGAGCAGCAGACTGGAAGGAGTCAGCAGCAAATGTGATAAAAGGGGAAAGTTGCTGACGCCAGGAGGAAAAGTGCAAGGTCCCGCTGATTGTGAGAAACCCTTTAGGAGCTGAGAGGAAGAGGAGGTCTCCTCTGACACTGGGATGGATGGACAGCAGATTAACCTTCTCTTGAATTCGGCTGAATTGCTCCACTGTGCTTTTCAGATGCCTCACTGGTTGGAGGGGAATGACGCTCCAAAGATGAAGGGCAGAGTTGACGAAAGATGACAGGGAAAGATATCACTCCTTATCTGGCACTTGGCTGAACTGAGCTTCTTTGATAAAAAGGGCCCAGGTCACCAATAATGGGATACAAGTGGCAGCTGAGGTTGTCCAAACTGAAGACCAAAACTCTGTAGGCAAACTACTCTGTTCTACATTAACAGGTGTAATATTTCCCAGCACTAGAATTTGATTGCAAAACAAACCACCTCTTGTTTTATAATCCTCATATTCTGTGGTTACAGCAGTGGGATTTTTTTTGCCAACTAGATAACAAGCATTTTGGGACCACAATATTTTTATGTGCTTTTTGCTCACAAAGAGCAAAAAGTCCCAAGTCCCTGTGAATGCTATATACTGATGATAATTATGCAAATTCCCACAGTTCCTTCTCTAACCTGATGGCTGAAAAGGTGATAACCTGAAAGCTCATCAAAGATGATGTCCAAGAGTGGGTTTCTGGAAGGAAGATCAATTTCTATGCCATCTCAGAGACACAGTCAGCTTGTTATCATTGTGGTTTCCATTCACATGTAGAAATGCAAAATGTTTAGGTGAGGGCCTGCTTATTTTGTGGCTGCCCAGTTTGGGTTTGAGTGTCCAAAACCTGGATGGATGTAGCAGCAAAAGGTGTCAACCATCCATAAGCTCACCATAGCATGTCCTGCAGAGATTCTCACAGTGGTCGCTCTGTGCATGACCTCCTGCACAACAGGGACACACTTACACTGAATTTTTTCTTAATGGATCCTAGGCACTTGGATTTGACTAAGACCATTCAATTGGGAGACTTTGCCCATAACTCCATGTGTTTCCAAAAAAAAAATATATATATTCTCTTTTTATACGCAGTAGTAGTTCAGTTTTGCTTCATATTGTGTTTCCTATTCCTGATCAGGTTCAACAAGTGGAAATGCTGGAGGAGTCATCTGCAATGCTGTTCTACTACTTTCAGTATAAGTGCTTGGGAAACCTCCAGTCCAGCTTTGCAAATGGAAGATCTTTAGGGAAGAGTCTGATCTCTGAAGCATGCATAGCTTATCCTAAACAAAAGCATGCTTTGATACTAACTGAGATACAGCTGTGACTAGCTTTCAGAGAGGAATTTATAAGCCTGGAGTAATTTGTAGCCAAGAGAACTTTCCAAGAAATGAATGTAGGAATAAATATTTACCATTTTTCCCCAAGTCTTCATACTAAGACTTATGCTGAAATAACCTTCCCTTTATTCAAAGATCTATGTGTCTTGAAAAAGCAGCCCAGATTTAAATAATAAATATCTTGTGTTTTTGTGTACCATTTTAGTCAGCATCTTACATCTGCCACTTTGTGGGAAGAGTATCTGAGGATAAAATAGTTGTGATAAAATATTTTGCTTGTGATACTAGATCAGAGTATTTTGGAGTTTTGTGTTGCTAATGATCTAGATGGAAAAAACATTCATATAGAAAACTGAAGACTTGATTGGTGACTTCCATGTATTTAACTACACTTGCCAGATCTCCTTTTATCCCCAGTAATTTTAGACTTGTGAAGAGTTGATTTTAATGGAATAGAAATCACTATTTTGAACTGAAAGGAAAAGCGTGTCACTTATATTTTCCAAAAACTACCAACTTTCTGAGAAGTTTCCTACACTTCAGTAATGTTCTGCTTGTAGAACTCATTCAAACATTTTTTAATTATAATTCTTCTTTGAAAGGGAAATAAATAATAAAAATAATAAACACCACAAATAACTGAGAAAAAAAAGAAATAAAAAAGGAAGAAGTTTTAATCTTGAGCTGGTTGTTGTTACATATTTTCCATATTTTGATGCAGAGCCTGATGTGCATGGCTGAGTTAAAGTGTAACTTCTAGTGATCTGGTTCATGGCATGTTGTTGTTATTGACTCAGGTTATTACAGCAATGCCAAACCACAGCAAGTTTGAACTGTGGCAGCTGGTACATGTGTGACTGGAAAAAAGTCATCCGAGCTGCAACACCACAATCAGAAACTGACAGAGAGAAATCAATGTGAAGGTGGCTACATAAAAGAGAATCCAGTAGAAAAGGACAAAGATGATGAGAAAGACTGAAAATATAACTTCTGTGAAAAAGATTGACAGAGCTTGGATTGTTTAGTCTAGAGAAAAGACAACTGTGAGACAGTTGTGATAACAGTCTTCAAATATGTTGGAGATTGCCACAAAGAGGGAGGTGATGAATTCCTCTCTATATCCACTGGGGATAAGGCAAGGAGGGAAGGGCTTAAATTGCAGTAGTGGTGGTTTGGGTTAGGCAGGAGGAAAATCTTTTCAAGGAAAAGTGAAAAACACAGGGATACATTTCCCAGGAAGTGTTCAGAATCTCTGGCACAGTAGATCTTTAAAAGCAGGATGGAGAAGATGTGGTTGGTGGTCTCTCAGTGTTTATAGCACGCTTTATGGTTTTTCTGCTTGAGAACTTAAACGTAGAGGACTGGAATGACTTGAACAATGGGTAACCTAGGGCAGGAGTATAAATCAATGATCCTGAGTTTATCGGCTTACCGACTGAAAAGAGAGCAGTGTCTGGGATTAATAATAAAAATAATTAACCAACAGCATGACATCAAATAATAAAATAGTAAGAATGAATTAAATCAAGGGTTTACATTTTTAAGGATTAGGACATTTTTCTTAATTGTGTTCTCACTGAAAACTAGGTAAGCATCCAAAATTTCTCCAGTCTGTAAAGAATTCCAATATTTTTTAATGTCTATTCAGACTTGGCTTTCAAATAATATGTTCTGTTCAGTGCTGAAGCACAATGTTAAGTATGAATGGAAGTATGCACTGGTGAACTGTTATAATTGATGTTATGTATATGTTTAAACAGCAAATTCGAAAATTATCACTGACACATAACATTTTAGCATTTAAAGAACAAAAGAGAAAGAAATAAAAATGATTGGTTGTTATTCTTCTCATGCCAAAAATGTAGTTGTTAGTATCAGAATACTTTGCTGAGCCAAGCTGGATTTAAATTTGCCAATTTCTAACACAAAACTGCACTGAAGTTTTTGGGCAGCCCTGTTCCCATATACTTCTGCATTACCATTTTCTATTTGAACAAAATCAGAAGGGCCAGAAAAAACACAGGAGAAAGCTGCTATAACTGGAAGCAGGGTTACCTGATATAACCCCAAAGGACCTGCTCCCTTGACATTTCCAATCAGTGAAATTACTCAGTTGTCATCTGTTTATTTTTGTATCAAGAAGTTCAACATAATGAAGCCATCTTACCCTTCTGAAAAGTGAAAGAGCTGTGTTGTTATCCACTGAATATTCAATCTTAGATCACATGCAGGAAACATGATAACATGGACAGAAATGTCTTCATATGTATGGCTCACTCTTGTTTATCTGAGTGCATTTCATGCTGTATATGTCTGTAGTACCTTGTCTGTAACAGCCTATCACACAAAACCTAATGCACTATTAAAGTAGTATATTGTCGTCTTCATCTGTCTACCTTCTCAACCTGCTATGACTGTCAGTAGTTGAAACCCTGATTTAAGAGAAGTGGTTTGAGTCATGAACTGAAATAAGTGCTGGGCGCAGGAAAAAGATCCAAGATTACCAATGTCTGGAGGGCCTTAGAAAGGCACAGGTGGGATGATGCATCAGCATGGTTGCTTCTCCATCACACAACCCAGGCTGTGAAGTTTCTGATGTGGGGATATCTTCCCCAGCCATTAAATCCACTTCAGAATGATTACATTATAAAGCATGTACCCCACAAGTGGCACGAAATGTATAACACACACAAGTCCTAAGTTGCCATTAGTGCTTAAAGTGCCTGACTGGCATATTGTCAAACATTTTACAATCAAGCAAGTTGCCAAATACCTTCTAATTAAACAAACCGTTCCTTGCATAATGCCAAACAGTTAAACAGGTTTATAGTTTTTAATCTAACACTGCATCTAGTTCAAAGGTCTGTTTTAAATATCAAAGTCTTCTGATCACCTAATGACAGTTGAGAGCTGATGATGGAGCATTTCACCCATCCATGCCAGTGTGTCTAAAGAATTCATATTCCTTCTATTTTTTTCCTTCCTTCATAGAATTCACAGCAAATTGTGTACAAAACCCTTTACCACCCTTTATGACTGGATTTGGGGAATCACCTCTGGCACACAATATAAAAAAAAAATATGAAGGTTCTTATTCATTTCTGCAGAGCTTCTCCACAAGAAGTAAGAATGGGAGCATGATTTAGTAGGCCACTCTCTTGATCAACTGCAGACACCCACGGTCATTTTAAAAGACCAGATTAGGAAGTCTGAATATAAGTCTAGACTATGTTTGAAAATTTTTCTGTGCATAAGGTGATTTATTTCAATGTCCAAGGTGATCCATCTCATTCCCAGATTCTACCATGTCATTTTTTGTCACATCTGCATCAGATCTCTTAGAAAGGAGAGTCACTGAAGCTTGATGGAGAGCTGATGTAAGGAAAGAATGTCAGAAGTGATCCTGGATGATGGCTGAAGACTGACTTTCATCTGAGCTATGAACAGAGGTGTTCATCTGGATCTCAGACCCATAGTGGTCAATAAAATCTGAGGTCCACTGACACTGTTTTCATAATTTATAGCAAATTTCTCAATAGTCAGTGGAGGAGCTGAAACAAGTTATTTTTCATGTCTGTGGCAACCAGAGGATCAGATTCAATAGCATATTTATTCAGTGAAGCTTCTCTTTGCTGTACTAAGGAGCTCCAGGAATGTCTTTGAGACATTTTGTTACCATCTATTGCTACCTACCCATCTTTTCATGAACACATTCACTCAGATAGAGATTCAAGTCAATGTGAAAGGCAAGCCAGCACACCAAACCATAAAGAAAACAATGGTTGGTGTAACAGCTGGGCAAGTAACTAGAATAGACAATGCCTCTATAGCCAGCCAGGCTCAGCTCTATTTATGCAGGTGTAAAAGAGTTCTTGCCATTGGAAATAGTGCACTCTCATTGTATTACACATTCTTTCCTCCATCAGCATCCTGTTTAAACAGGCTCAGTGTGAAGGGGGTGTCTGCTATTCATTTGCAGATGCCTTGTGATGATATGAAACATAATTGTATAATTTATGCAGAATAAACCTAGAAATGGCTGCTGTTCAAGGGAGCTAGCAAGGCCCCAAAGTACTTGAAATATTGGAGCAGGCAGAAAAGATAACAAAGCCTGATCTTTTTGCTACTCCTTTCTCGTACAGGAGGAGAGGAAACTTAGTGAAAGAATGTGATTCAGATGTGATTGGTTATTGCTGGAAGAGAGAGAAGCACAATGGCTCTGCAAACATATTGAGTAACTCCACCAAAGCCAATGTACTTGCCCTGAGAATGAATATTGGCCCTTAGACTCTTCTTTCTGTGCAGTGCAGCTCTTCAGATGTTGTTCAAAATGAATGTTCAATTGTTTGTTTAGAGCCAACAATGTCAGGCTGCACATTACAGCCCCACTGCGCTTGGCTTGTTCATAACTTCTCCGCCTGAAATCATTTTGGTTTTATTTAGCTGAAGGAGGGAGAAGGACATTGGGGACTTTGTTTTATTTTTTAATGCATGATTCAAGACTTGAATGTTAAATCTGGGGCTTGGCTCAGAGGCAGGTCAAAAGAGAATAGCTGGGAATAAACTGTCGATGTGGAGTCTTGCCTTCTACGTAACGGCAGGATGTTTTCTTGCTATGAACCTATGAACAAGTCATCTAGAATTACTACACTGTTACCTTCCAGAGAGATTTTCTGGCTTAAAACTAAGACCTCTTGACTCCGACTTCCTGTGCAGCAATGCTATCACTACATCAAGGTAATAAACTCCCAGGCTCTTCATGTCAGTATTCTGATTCAGTTTACAAGAAATTTTAAGCTGCAAGAAAATACTCAGAAATGAACAAGTGAAAAGCAAAGTGTTTCAAACTGTACTTGATATGCTACAGTTCTCACACACTAATTTCAGTCTTGTGAGACAAAACTCACTATTTTTCTTCTTGTTCAACAGCCTTCATTAGAAAATGTGGCTTGTTCAGTTTTTTTTTATTTAAACTTAATCACTGTTCAATGTTTGTAACAACACAATGTTGGCTAAAGATGCATTTCAGAACATTAGGGGTTTAAAAAAGCATCTATCATCTAGCATCTCCATTAGAGAAGGTAAAGGACAGATGTGCAAGAGTGCACAAGCCCACTGCTCCATTCAGTAAAGTTCCAGTCTGGGCCCATTTTTTGGTTTAAGTTGTTTTTTGAATTTTTATCTCTTGTAATAGTTAGTGTAAAAATAATGGTATTTACCAGAAGGATAGAGATGGCCATTTTCAATCATATCCATTAACGAAGGTCAACAGAATGTGGTGTCACTTCGCAAAATAAAGCCCCATGTTCTTGCTCTGAGAAATATAGACGTGTTAAAGCAGAAACAAAGCTGACATTTTCAGAGCACCGTAAAAGAGACTTCAGTGTTTTACAGTCATGATAAATAATGACAGTAAAAATGCTTTGAGTTTGTATTATGGAAGTATGATCACCCTAAATAATATTGGAGTTTTTGCAGCAATATTATTATTATTTTGATAAATATTATTTATTATTATTTATTATTATTTTGACTTAGAAGGATCCCAAAATGTTCATTGCTATTCCACTCTTGACTGATCTTGCAGGTTTCAACAGAACACAGGTCAAGATATTGCATATATTGCTTCCACTGCCATAATGTAACTTAGGTTGGAAGGGAACTCTGTAGTCTTCTGGTTCAAAATACCTTTCAAAGATTGGTCGCATTCTGTATGGGAACTGTTGAATCATGGCCTGAACCACTGATTGGTCACCTGAGGTGAGCACTGAGCCAGCCACAGAAGCACAGGTAAAGGCAATGTACCTGTGTGACTGAAAGGGGTGGAGTCTGGCTCCACCTCTCCCAGACCCCATTCAAGGGCTGACCACTTTGATTTCCAAAGTTTTTTTGGATAGTATTACTAGACCCTTGCTTGCTCCTTTTGAGTTTCCTTTCCCCAGGCTTGTATTGCCAGCTCTGCTGGGGAATGAATAGCAATGCTGACCATTGGCCTTACCCACTATTTCACTCCTGTATACTTGGGAAGGGCATATTGACCCTGACTTATACTCTTGAGGCTTTTCTGTGAACTACAAGGTTATGATTGCAAGTATACAAGATAATTTAACTGCTACCAGTTGTATTAAGTGTTTAAAATTTCCAAATGTTTGAAAGCCAGTGCAGTGCAAATGCTTTTAGGATCAGGCTCCTTGCAGATTGAATTGCTCTGACATCTGCAAAGTGACTTGCTTCTCAATGTCTGTTTCAAATTCAATAAAATTTACAGTAGCCATATTTGACCACAAATTGTTCCTATCAACTTCTGCTCAGACCTGAAGCAAACCCCAACTTTTCATACTTTTTTATTTAATGTTGTTTGATTTTTCACACAGTCTAGGATGCTACCGAAGTATTCAGCAGATGCCACAAGGTTATGGAATTGTATTACTTGATGCCAGAAAACAAATGCAACAGAAAGAAAGAGAGAGGAAACTCATGACATACTTCTTGTTACCAGCTTCTTTCACTCTGCTGTTAAGAGTTGTAAAGAGATCTTCGTTAGAACAGTTCTCCAGGTATCCTGAAAGAGGTCTGACTTGGTGAAACACTACGCTTTGCTTGAAAAACAGATTCTTGCAAAGCTTCTGCCTGTTTAATGAATTAAACAGCAGCAGGGCACTTGTGCACTTCAGCCAGTCCTGTCTTCTCTGCCATGAGGACCAATATCGTGTCCCTCTTGCAAATTGCACTGGAAGCCATTCAAAAGCTATAACAATTCTGGTGTAAGTGTCACTGATGCAAAAAAGTGGTCACCACTCCTGTCCAGTATTGGGCATCCAGAAAATTGACGTGTGGAGATAGTGTACAAGGCTAGGTGGATTGATAAGTACTCTACATTATGGCTGAAGTTGTTTGTTCCTTTCCTTTTCCCTTTGATCCTTCCTTTCCCCCAAAGAAAACCCTGGTTTTCTTTGCAGTGTATGATGGGAATTACTGCTTATCAGTCTGATGGATATTTTCAGCAGCTAGGGGAGAGAGGTGATAATGGCAAGTGAAACAGGGAAAGGGCAAATGTCCCAAATCATTTCCACTGATGACTAATCCCACTACACCTGCAGTTCCTGCAGCATTTCTCCCTAACACCAGTACCAAGAAGCAGGTGCTTTCTGTGGCACCGACTCTGGATTTGTCTATTGGTACACTGGAGAACTAGAGCAGGAATGGCTGCTGAGGATACTTGACACCACACAATTCATCCAGAGCAAAAGGGAGGAACAAAAGGGAAGGCCAGGAGATGGGAAAAAGCCCTTTTAAGAAATTGCTCAATCATTTTAAAGTGTCTTCTCTTGAGGGAGGAGGAAGTAGGGAATGGTAAAAGGAAATCTTTCTCAGCTCTGGATTCTTACACATGACTTCTGTGATAAAGATGAACAGAAAGCAGGTGAAGGAGTAGATGTAGTGAGAACAGAAAGCATATGGGTAAGGGGAGCTCAGCACCTTTCTCACAAATCTTTTTCCCAGGAGAATGACTGCTGCTGATTTTGGCTGTCAGCAGTGCTGGGATTTGCAAGGTGCTGCTGGGCTTTCTCATCCTAAGTTAAAGTGCAGAATGCAACAACATGCCATCATCTCTGCCGTGGCTTATTGAAAGGGCTGGGTAACTGCCTGATGAGAGTATTTGAGGAGAAAGTGTTTGCCTGCTTTAGGTTTTATATTCTTTAAACAAGAGAAAATCTCACCTGACTCTGACACTAGAGGAGAGTGGAAAAAAATTGAATTTCTTTAGAAAAAGTGCTAGAAAGTGTTGGTGTAGACTTGGCTTATCAGGGTTTCCTTCCTCTTATTTTTGAATTTATTAGGGTTGTTTTCACTGTGGAATAAGTGGGTGTGACATATGTTTATTTAAGAAGAACATCTACATTGCTCTTTTCCTGAGCACAGCTGAAAATAAGCAATAGGGACTGGCTTCTCTCATGTGGTGCAGAGTCTCTTAGTGCATGCAAGGCCTCTGATTCCTCTTCCCTGTTGAGATGCTACCAACTCTCCCCCAGCTGTCATGGCACTTTGCGCATGCCTCCACTTGGCTCTTTTGTCCTGCCTACACAGAAGAACTTCTTCCCTTCCACTCTCCAAAAGCGTCATGGTCAGCAATGTGGAGATAAGCTGAGGAGCAGGTTAGTGGAGATCAGTCTCCTGGACTCAGTCTACACTCCTGGACATCTTGTTCTAACAAAAGTCAAGGTCGCTCTTGAGGTGCAGCCACTTTGCCAGTTCCTTATTCAGTGCATGGACCAGATTTCCCAGGGGTGAAGGGCCCAGTCACACAATTCATGCCAAATTTCTATTGTACCTTGCCTCATGTGTCAGTATTTTCTGTCATGACATACAGGCAGCATTTTTGTTCTCTCCCTTCTCCCACAGTTGCTCCAGGAGCCCATACTGTGTGCTTCAGTCTACCCCAGAGGAACAAAGACAGATGAGGGCAGAGGGCAGAAGAGGCATCAGTGACAGAAGACATCAGAGGGGTGAGCTGAAAGGGAAGGAAAAGTAGCTCAGAGTGCTCAGAGATGCTAAGTGCCATGGGGACAAAAGAGCAGGAGGTGGCATACCATGCTGGGGCAGCAGAAAGGTTGTACAGTGTTTTGGGTGCATTGGAGCAGAAATGATGTGCCAGTTGTTTTCAGTTTCCCAGCTGTGTGGGTTTTTTTTTTAGTTAAATCTTGAGCTTGTTGGAGTGGGGGTGTTCATCAGTACGTGCACGGCCTGCACCTCACACACCAGGACCCTCTGTAGAATAGTAGGGAGAGAAATAACAGCTTGTGTTAACAGGAAAATGGTTTGGGGAAGAACTGAGGCACAGCTGCAGGGGTGCCTGTGATGTATGGGATGCACCAATACACACCAACTCTTTCACTGCGTCCATTTCCTCAAAAAGGAGGGGGAAAATAGCCCAGAAAATGTGAGGCACCACCGTGTTGTTTTTCCTTTTTGAAAACAAACGGTCTTTTCAATTAGACTGATTTGTCCCTGAGACAATCAATCTGAGGTTTATAAAAGCAAACACTAAAGTAATTAGTTCTATCCAGGAAGAATATTAAGTCTGTTTATCTTTGTGTAATTAATCACTGACCCTGCCAGCTCTACAAACCCTCCTTTGCACAGATGGGACAGCAGAGGAGGGGAGCAGAGGGCAGGAGTGAGGTGAGCAACATCTGATGTACAACCAGAGCATGTCAGGATGCTGTAACACACATCTTCCCCCACACACCTAGATAATTGTGTGAAACCATGTTCCCCAGTGCTGTGGGGCTGTGCAAGGGCTGCTACCTGAAGGAACAATAAATAACATTTAATTTTATATCCTCATTCATATTAACCTTTGAGTTGTGAGGACATGCAGCTCTTCACCATGGTTCATTTGCCTAATTGATAAAGCAGTAGCCATGTTTTCCCTGCAACACTGCAGTAGCCCCCAGCAGCCCCCAGGTAATCAAGCATTCCAATACCATCAGCAAGAGGAATTGCACCCTCTGTTTTGGCCATGGTGAGCATTGCCAAGTGTCACTCCAGAGCTGGCAGCAGTGGTTGGTGTTACATGTTAGCTGTGGTTTGCTCTGATCTAAAGTCTACAGGGAATTAAGCAATTTCAAGTCTCTTCCTCTACCCCTGACCTCCAGTTTAACTTTGAGGAAATGTTCGGATTTATTCAAGTACTTTTCAACAGCATGAAACAAGATCAAGATCTGGTTCCCTCTTCTCTTACACTTAGTGTGATTGTACAGACCATCTTTCCTATGCTGTTTCAGTAATGTTTCATTCATTTTGCAGTAGCAGCTGAAAACACTGAATGAACGAAAAGGTGACAAATATGAAACGATGTGCAAACATGTAACTAAAAGAAACTGCCTTGCTATCTTAGCCACTCCTGGTTGCATCTGAAGAAGTTGAACTGCAGGTCAGAGGAAATCTGATCATCCTCTCCCACCTCCTGCTCTGGGTTGCTGTTCATTAAGGTGAGGTATAGCTTTACCTTCACGGGACACTCCTTTTACTCTTTATCAGCCCCACTGAACACTAAGCAGGTCACATATGGCCTCTGTCAGCTACACTGCAAATCTTTTGTACCTTTTAATGAAAATATCGCCAGTGTTTTCTTTCTGTCGTCATTGGAACCCAGCCGCATCTCCTTGATAAATGATGTCTATTGATGAGGGAATGCTTCAGCTGGACACTGCAAGGACACCGTGCTGATCCAGAACTGAATCGAAGGGATGTTTCCTTAAGCCCTGGGGTGCAGCTGAGGTTTCAGTCCCTCCCTGCGAGTGGGACAAGAAAAAAACACTGCCCTTTATTTTTTCCTCCTGAGCATCAAATAGACCAGATTTCTTTATTAATTCACATTGTTGTGAAAGCTACTAAATTAGAAGAACTTCTATAATTAACTGCAGAACACAAGCCAAACTTTTTTTTAATTTACAGTCTTGATTTTTGAATACTAGAGAGCTTATTTCAGTTTGATAGTGGGCTGCACTTCAAAGACTCGGTGGAAAAATGAGTGTTACAGAAATCCAGTGAGTGAAGCTGCATTTGTGTTACATAGAAGAAGTGGGAATTGATGACCCTTGTGGGTTTCTTCCAAGTCCAGATATTCTCTTATGTTCTACATTCAGAGGCTGAGAGACTGAAGCAGGAGAGGGGGAAAAGACTTAACAACAGGGGGTCAGTTTCTGTGTCTTCATTCATGTGGGCCAACTGTTGATCAGAGAAGTCAAATCTGAGCTCTTTCTGGTCCTCCAGCTGTTACGTGGGATCCCCTAAACACTCTCCTATCTGCCCATAACCTTTTCTCAACCATAATTTGATTTCTGTACCTGTCTCAGATAGGTAGGGTGTTATGGTTTCAGTTCCACTCTCTTGGATTGATATTTTCTGTACAGTACAGACACCGACCTAATGGGAATCAATCATTATAGAATCATAGAATGGCTTGGGACCTCAAGGATCATCAAATTCTAACTCCCCTGCCACAGGGAAGTTCACAGCTGTCCAGTGCTTTCCCACAGTCCATAGCTGAAGCTATTTAGCAACATTACTATTGCTAAATCAGTGCATCAGCTCCTGTACCTTCTTGAAGTGACAGCTAGGGGTGTGGAATGACTCGGACCTCCTCTGACAACCACTAACAAAAAGCTATTCACTCTTTCTTTTGGCCGGGTTACAGAGCAGACTCATCTCCCCACACAGCTCTGTGATTGCTGCTGGTGATACAAAGTGGGGAGCAGGTCTATATAGCCAGGAGCTGGAGAAAGGTGAGTTCTTGTAGCCTTTGTTAATAATCTCAGATGGCTTTAAAACAGCCATTCATCCTCTCTCCTTAAAGAGCAATGATTTCAGTAGTGGATAATCTCAGGTCAAGCCCAAGTGGCTGTCAAGATGGGTGGTCATCACAATAAAATATGGGATATCAGGATGCAACTCAGTTTAGCAAGTAATCTGCCAAAGTTAGTGACCCTGTAATTAATGTCTTAAGGAGAGGAAAAGAAAATCTTTTCTTGCAGAAAAGGAAAGACATTTTAATGTCTTCAGGGGGTTACACAACTGAGCAGTGTTGTCTAAGAATGGTAGCTAGGGAAAGGAATTGCTCTCAGTTTTCAGTTTCAATGCTTCACTCGCAGATGCATGAGATTTGAGAAGTCAGCGTGTATTTCCTCCAAGTCAGCCTAGTGATCATGAGTTCAAACATACATTTTTCCATTCAGTCCGAATGGGCTTCTCTGACCTCTACTGAGAATTTTTCAAAGGGATCGTATAGAAAGACATCATCAGACATTACTTTTCTTCTTTTCTCTTTCCTTCTTTTTTTCAAAAATACAGTGATCATTCCAAAGTCACTATAGCTGTAAACAGAAATCCCACTTGGGCAGTGCCTTGGACACCTGGCACTTCTGTGTTTGTGTCTACAGCCTTCATTGTAAAGGGTTTCTGGGAGACTTGGGAAAAATGGTGAAATAACACACCTGTGATTCTCTACGAAGCCAGACAGCTGGACAGAGGCCAGGCCACAGGTCATATTCACCTGATAGCTGCATTCAGACACAGCTGAATTGCAGTGCTCTGCGAATGGGTACCAGGCCCAAGGGGAGAAGAAGAGGTGACAGGAATAGGTTGAGAGTCTGCACTGGGATGAAGAAGAAGTAGATCCCTCATTGTGTCAGTTGCTGCTCCTACTGCCAAAAGGATACTGGGAGGATGAAAAAATAACTGCTATGAACGGGAAGGAGACAGGGATTATTACAGGACTAGATTTTTATTCAGGTCTGATCTTTGAGGCTTTAGTGGTGGATGGGATCTTTGTCTTTACTAGTGAATTCTGGAAGGTGAATAAAAAGTGGATTTATCATGTGGTTTAAGGGAACTGGAAATGCCAGTGTGTCAACTCCCCATCAAGGAGAGAGGGATGTGCTCATGTGAGGAGCCACTGCTGTTCCCACAGAAGGGAAAAAAAGAAAAAAAATAACTCTTCCAGCAGGCCTCTGTCCCATTACCCCACCAACAGTGCATGAACTGCTGTGTGACTGAAATGAATCTGACCTTCACAAAGAAGAAGGAAAAAGTTGCTTTTTATTCTGCACACAGCCTTTACGTAAGTGTCTCAGTGGTCTGTTACAGGCTGGCACAAAGGAGCCATTAATGGCATGGGGAGTCCCAAGGAAGCAGCGATGCCACCTAAGAAGGCATTGCGGTCGTAATTCTCCCAGGGTGTTTTTGCTTTCTTTCCCACCTGCCCCAGATCAAAGGCCCCAAGGCAAATGGATTCTAGGAGGTGGAGGGGTTAGCTGTTGTGAGCTTGTGTTTTACTGCCATATCCCAGCGGCTGTGCAGCTCCAGTGAAAACCGGAGCTCTATTATTAATTCTCTTGTATCACTAGAAAGGAGCAGGGCAGTGGGGTCAAGGGAACTGAAAGAGGCCTTGCAAGGGTAGCAAAAGAAAGCATTGAGGGGAAAGTAGCACTATCAACTCCTTGTGATGTGATAGCAACTTTCACCATCCTTGACCTCTTTCTGAAAAACTGCGCCTATCAGAGACAAATGACCGTGCTGGGAAAGCTGAGAAATTGCATTGGAGAGCAATTCAAAAGGTTTCTTAAAAGCTCTGGGGGGAAAAAAAGATGCCATATATTTTAGATGAAAAATGTAGGTGGAGTGTAATGTCAGTAATGTTTGACAAAAGGTATGTTAGATCTGTGGTCGTTAATGATATTGAAATGAAAGTACACAGAGTGATCACAAGCTGGAATGGAGCAGCCTAAAGATTCCCCAAAATAATTAAAGATGTGTGTATATACATATGCTAACATAAGAAATTGTGTATATTGATACATAACTGTTATCTCTAGAATTATTCATTTTTTGTCTTAGACGCAACAAATAATGTACAAGTTAAGCTGAAGTGTACTCTTTCACGAAGTACATTGTGTAAGGCCATATTCATGACCATGAGGCTGAGTGATGGGTCCTGATGAGGACTGGGGCACTGGCAGCGCCCAGGGAGAGAAGCTCTGCAGCCTGTGATATGATGTGCATAGACCAACTGAGCTTCTGGGATGCACCACCTTGTTTTCACTTTTAAATGCCAAAAACCTGAGATTGTGACTCAAGGCAACTCATTGCAGTGTCTCAAAGACTGTCACAGTCGGTTGCTGTGAAGAAGTACATGATGGCCCGAGGCATGCCCAGAGCAGTCCTGCCTGGGTCCATTGCTCTTTACATTGTAAATAACACGACTGTGGAAAGCAGTGAGGGCTCTTACTTATTTTTAATTCAATTTTCTTAACAAAACGAAACATTTTGGGTGCTGGTTATGTCAGTTGAGATTCCTGTTCCTGGTCTTGTGCAGTCACTGGGGCAAACACTTTTACATTAGCGCAAACACTAATGTTATCTTCATTACAGAAGGTCACCTGGGCAAGTACGATATGTTTCATTCCCTGCTCTTGCTTTGAGGGCTGCTATTAGACTCGAGGCTTTCTCTGGGGGATGAAGAGAGAGAGGAAGCAATCTGTTTATCCAGGTTTCTGTGAAATTGCTGTTAACCTGTGACACGATGCAAGGCTTGCTGGCTCTACCTGCTGGCTAGAGGGGAAAACACACTCCCCTCACTAGGATGTCCTTAAAGCATTAACAAACCATTTCATGAGACAGTGGATTAGAGATGATAGGAGAAATCAAAAAGCAGCTGCTACCTGATCATTTTCGAGCTGTCAGGTATGTCAGCAGAGCAAGACTGATGGACCGGAGCAGTGGGAATTGATAACATTTCTCTGCTTCCTGTCAGGCTCTCAATAACTGAGCAATGAGAAACATCAGCCCGGAATGCAGCCCCACTGCAGGAGCTTCGTCTGTGTGCAGATTAAACCTGAGACCATCGTGTGTCCTGCTGCAGTTCTGAGAATTGAGGATTGACTCCATTTCACCTCAATATAATTCTGGTCTAGGGCACTGAAAAGCCATGGGCTACAAGGAAGGTTTTCATTACTGAATTTTAGCTCCATGGTCTGAGCTCTGATGGAAAAAATGAACAGCTACAAAGGCAGAGAGGGGCTTGTCTGTGGTTTAACTGATCCCTTTTTATTCGGCATATCGGAAGGAATGAAGTGAATGGCCTCTTCTCTCAGCTTTTGCTCCAAGTAATAATTGCCTCCAAACAGCATCTCTTATGCAACCAGAATTACAATCTTGACATAGTAATCCTTTCCTGAATGCATTTTCAAACCTGACAGTAAGGAACGGAATGCTTTTCCTCCTTAGCTGCCATCCCAGCCTGGCTTTTGTGTCAGTTGGAGCTTCTCTGCTCAACTCTTGTCACAGGCAATGAGGTATGCCTCTCCAGGAGCTGTAGGAAGACGGGATGCCAGAGCCAGAGATGAAAATCAGTGGGTTTCCTGTGGAAAAAATACTCAGAAATCTTATCAGCCCAATATTGTTCATTTCCAGACATGTCTGATCCTGAGGGACTTGCCACTGGATTTTACATCTGGATTGTATAAGTTTCACTGAAACACCTGTGTTAGGCTCCCTCTCCAGTCAGCAGAAAAGCTCAGCAGGATTGGGAGTCCTCCTGGAGGTACTGTGCTTTGCTGGAGGCTGTGGCAGGATGAGCATGGACAACTCAAAAATGTGCAAAAAGTGGCAGGGATACTCTGGAACTAATAACATTTGAGTTAACAGACCAAAATTCATCTCCTATCCTTCCAGAATGAACCCTGCATAGTCTGATTTCATCCCTCAGAGGAGCAGCTAAGTTTCAGCACACAAAAGGCCACGGTCTCTGGAGAAGAAAAAAAAAAAAAAAAGAAAGGTTTGTTTTAATGTAGACCCACTTATCAAGAGGAGAATTTTTCTCAGCCTCTGCCTCACGTTTGCCAAATTTTGCTCCCATTGGGGTCAGGACTCAGATGAATCAGTTCACCTGGGATTGCTTTTGTACATTTCCACTGCTGCTCAGGAGGTATACCAACAGGTTCTATTTATCATAGATCACAAAGATAGATAGATTTTCCTTTTTAATCATGCCTTACTGATTGCATGCCATGTGGTCTGACATGTGATTAAAGTCTCTTAGAATATCTGAAAAGTCTGCTGATACGCATAAGAAGAGAAATACCTTTTAAAAGCTGCTTTGGACAAAGTGATACAAAATGCCTCACATAAATATTGTATTCACAATAGTTCTATTGAGACAAGGGTGTAATCATGCCTACTACAGTCACAACACAATCTAAGATTACTCGTATCCCAGATAACTTATGTTCTTAAGCTGAGGAAATAGGAAAGCACATTTTCTTCACTTTACAGGTGGAAGAGAATAAGTGATTCGCCCAAGGTCACACAGGAAGTCTATAAAAGAGGTGGAAGCACGGCCCAGTTCTGCTGAGCTGTATTCTGGAGCTGTAACCACAAAGCTATTCCTCCTCTCCCAAAACAGAAATTGGTTTTGGCTGCAACAATTTCTCAATTAGGGGATTTAACTATCATTTGGGGCTCCGTCATGGGTGGGCGGAGCTGAGACAAACCTCACCATTAAGACCACGATGGTTTTTGTAGAATTGACCATGTGGATGTCCCTAAAGCCCAGAAGAAATTCATTATGCAAATGACCGTCAAAATCAGCCCATCATTTCTTGTTGCTAATGGAAAACAATTCTCCCTAAACTGCATACCCAAAACATTTCCTCCAAGCAGCAGGCTTTAAAATATATATACACACACATATATATATTTTATTTAATTGGTGTTGTGTTTCTCTGACAGATTGGTCCAGAATGCAGAGGGAAGGGAGAAGCCACTGGAATGTGTTCTAAATTAATAGTGAATTGTGACACAATCCAGAGCACTCATAATAATCAAGTTAGTATGTTTTACATTTTCTCTCAATGTGTTTCGCATTTTTGCTGTATGGGGAAGGAGGCTTTAGATATTGAAACAACATTATGTTAAACTTAAAAAATGACAATTCAAACACTGGCTGCTTTAAATAGTTTATACCTTGATAGTCTAATGCTCTGTGCAGTGTACACATGGCCTTGTTAGGGACCCCTCAAAGAAGCGTAGATTATTTATGGTTAATGAATGAGTGCTATTATAGATTGAAAAATCTTTGCCTGACTAACAACACATCAGGAATTTTTTTTGTTTGTTTGTTCATTTTTGTCCTACTTTGGAATACTAACAAAGCTGTAGTAAGAGAATGAATGACAATTTACATCTCTAGTTCTTATCCTTTGTCTGGACTTCTCCAAGGGCATGGAGGATACGTTCCCATCACCCCTGCAATCCTGCTTACTGGTACCAAAGAGGTCTTATTTCCACTGTCCCCAGCATCTCATCTGCTTTCTTATATTTTCTCTTCCCATCTTTGTTAAATGTTACACTATTTCTTACCTTGAGGAAGATGAGGTCCCAGGGATTTAGAAAGCAATGTCTTTGTTTTAGAAGCCAAGTAATTTTTTTCTTAGTTCCACAGTATAAGGGTGAAATTTCTTTCCTCTAACTTTATACAAAATGTGTCTTGCTTAAAGTCCTTGCAACACCCCTGTTCATTCATCTCGCCTAATGTGGTTAGATGAGTTACAGCTGAAAATGCCATTCTCTCTCCATTCGTGCATTGGAATCCTGCATCTCTATGAATGGCATAGTTCAGAAACCACTTAAAAATTTCTACCTGAACTGTCTCTTTACGAGAGAAAGAAGTCACATTTCATGGATCACAGCTAACATAGCTGTGTGACTCAGCTCGACAAAGGGCACTTTTCCGCTTTGGTGGAGCTTAAATTTAAGACAGAAATCCATAGTCTAATTTGGTGAACACTGCCACTCACAGAAGTGCTTTTTCTTATTGTATATTCCTACTCTTAGATTCACATCTCATTACCAAACACCAAGTTCCAGCATTCTTACCTTCAGTCTGCTTGTATCAGCTCTTCATTGATCTTTGCACAGTTTGTTGTTTCACACAGTATCCTTTTATGTTGGTTTATTTATTCCTAATGCTTTCTGACTTTGGAATAGCATAACATGACTCACAAATAATGAAGAGCAGTTAGCTATTGAAGTTCTGGCAATATGGTCATTACCTGAGGTCTGGGTGTCATGGTCCATCCATAGGTCTCCAGATGCATTCTGCAGACAAGTAATGTGATATAATTCCTCTGAACAAATAGATTTGCCCCTTATATTCACAACATACTTTCCAAAATCAGAACATTTTGATGCAGTATTTTCGAGCCCTTTTTACAACATATTTTCACTGTTAAGTGGAAATGAAGTTGCTGCCCAATGAATGCAATGACAAAAGAGAATTGCAATTTTCTTAAGAGAAGATGCATGCTGCTGATGCTACTCCAGAATACTTACACTTGTAAATCCAATCCAAATCATTCTACGTCAGCTGATTTCTTTTGTGTGATATGAACTACAGAAGGCTGAGAGAAGATCCTATTGAATGATATGAATGAATATTACACTTTTTTTTTTTTTTTCAGAAGGTAGTGCAACACAAATCATTAAGCCCTTAATTATGCCTTTTTGTGGAGGTTGTCTCAAATCTCATGAAGGCCCAAGCTGAAAAGACTTCTGGTGATAAATACATGTGGGAGAGAAGAACAATTTAAAACAAAAGACAAGGTTGGCATGGGAAAGAGAACATGAAGAATAAGTTCAGGCTGAAAACTGGGAAGAAGGGAAGTGTAGTGTAGTCTTATTACAAGAGGAGCAACAAGAGGTGGGAGAACAAAGAAGAAAACAGCTTAAAAAAAAAAAGATCTGTAACAAGTTTTGAAATGAGCTTGATGTAATTGCACTTTGGATGGAGGTCCAGCAGGTCCTTTCAGACCTGTCATCTCTCAAAGGAGTACTCCACCAGCATGAAAAAAAGGTCAACAGTGTGACGCTGACCTGAAATGTGGAGAACACATAACGCCAATCTCTGTTTATGGCACCGTGCTTCTGGTATCTGTCACTGTTACATTAAAATTATGGTCTGATTTGTGTTAAAGCATATTTATGGAAGGTATCTTATGCAAAAACAGTCCAAGAAGCAGATCTGGACAGCGGCAAGTTACTCCTGTGTATGTAAAATGTGGCTGGAAAACTGTATGTACACTTTGTTACTTGTCATGGCATTTTATTTATTTTCTTTTGTCTTTAAATCTATCATTTGACTCCCCCAAATATCAGTCTTTAGAGGCAGAAGGCATTTACAGAGGCAGGCTATTACTGTATCCACCCAGACCTCCATGCTGATTGTACATATTATACAAACCTTTTGGTTACATTAGCACCTGAATATGATTTATGAGGGCAGATTGGAGATGGTGATTGACCTGCTTTCATGAAAGCAGCCTGTTTGCTGTGAAACAGCTTCCGGCATAAATCATTTTAGACATGCTTTTAAACCAGGACTAAATAAACACTCACTTACCCCTGGTACCTGCTAATATGTTAACAAGTAATGTCCTCAAACAGCCTTATTATTTGATTACATCTGAGATTGGGAACTTTAAGCTGTTGCTTTCTCTCCGCCTGCCAGGATCTCATGAGCCCAGACACATTAGCTCACTTGAATATGGAGAGAAAGTGGGAGTTTTATCAGTCTCCATTATCAACCCAACATAACATAACAGAGCATAAGGGCATTTATGATCTCATGGTTGAGGCATTATAGCGCAAATGTCTTAATCCTTGCTGTTCTCAATGGTGCTGTTGCCATGTCTTTGGGTCAGGAAGGTGGTGCAGGGTTAATTAAGAAAGACAAATACAGTGGAAATGAAGGAAGCTGGAGGAGTGCCTGCATCCCACTCCTGCCTGCACTTATGACCAGCTTGCTCTTGGCCTTTGGAAGACATTCTCTGCTGCTGCAGCCTGAGTAGCTTGCGTCTCTTCAGCACCACTTGCTGAAGTGGACAGTGGCTGCAGGTGATCCTGCATCCCTCAAGACAGGGCAAGACAGAGCAGTCCAACATGGAAGAGAGTCAATAATCAAAAAAAAAAAAAAAAAAATCCAACCCCAGATTTTGTCTCCTGTGCCTTTTGTTAGCATTAGGCTGCTTCCAGGATCAGGTTTTATGGAGCAGGTGTGTGTGGGGGGGGGGACATTGTAGGGGACAGAGAGATCCATTAAATAAGAGAGAGAAACAGCACTCTGTGAGGTACATGAGTGAGCTTTACATCCAAAGCACAGTGCCAACCACAGATACATCAGCCACAGTAATCACCTTCAGTGATTTCAGCAATGAGTCCCCAAATCCCTCCTGAGGGAGGGATTCCGCCTTTCTGGTGACTGCCACAGCACCTGGGATCTTACAAGAAATGCCATTAAATTGTCTCTATTTTCAGCACAGTTATCTGAGATCAGAATTTGAGAAATTCTCTGAAGTTATTAATAACCAAAAGCCTTAGACATTTTTTTTCCCTCACCTTTGATGGAGTTGTGCCATGCTCTGCAGTAACATGCAGTTACATCTCGGAAAAACTACAGTAGATTTAACAGACTCCAGAGATTTCAGAAGTACACATAAGTCCCATTGTAGTGAAAGAAACATAAACAGATCTTGAAGGCAAATGCAGATTTGGAAAATGTATGAATCAGAACCCAAATGTGAGCTTCAAGAACATGCTGAGTTCAGGATACTCTTTTATCTGGGACTACATATTCCACTTATTTTTGCAAAGAAAAGGTTAAAGAAGCCGATAAAGGTGAACATTGAACAGGGACTGTTTTTATTTTATTAGATTTCCTTTGCACTTCACATTTATCGTGGCTGTCCTAGCTGTGATGCTGTCCTAGCCATGATGTAATCTGCAATTAACTAGTCTCCTTTTGTCAGCCTGCATCATCAAAGCCTGTTTTTATGGAGTGTTAAGTCCAATATTTACAGTGTTAAATACCTGGACAATATTTAAATTGGTTTCATCACATACTATATTTAGTTGGAGTGATATTGTCTGGTTAACAGCAATGAAAACAATTCCTTTCTTTTAGGTTTTATATTTTGAGTGGGTATTAGGTAACTGGAAAATATGGTCATTATATTTGTCTAACATTTCTACAAGTTGTAACATGGCATTTCAATTTGGGCTTTAACTCATGAATTATCCGTACGCAAAACCTTTGAGAAGTTTCCAGGTTCAACATCCAAACAAGCACAGAGTGCAGTGGTGTGTCTGAAAGGAAAGCAGTTTAATATTTATGCACATGCACAGAAAAGCATGAAGACATTTTTCAGGACCTTTTCTTCCCAGCAGTGCTGCTGTTACACAAAGGCTGCTCTAAAGGTATTTCTAATGTCAAACAGGAAATGCAATTAATGTGTGATTTAATCACAGTCTCATGGAGATGGACATCACTGCAGTTCTGCATATTGCTTCTTGTAGATTTTATTTGTCCTTGCGATTCTTGTTTGTCTCCATTCGTGGTACCTGCAGACAAACTTGCTCATGCTCTCCTGAGTGATTTTTGACCTCTGGCCCAAAGGTCTGTAAGACAGCAGCTGTGCTGACTTCTCATCTCCAGCAGCAAGAAACTTGGAGAAGCATCCACCTTCTCCAAAGCAGAAATCTTTGCTAGAAGTTTTTGCTAGTGTTTACATAGTACAGTGGCTGCTATAAGGACATTCTATTTCAACTACAGGGCAAATCCTGGTGTGAAGACATCTTGTCATGTCAGCTATGCAATTTCTAGCTATTCCCCTGCATTAGTCATTCTTCTCCTTGAACATCACAGCCATGGTCTCTGGGCCAGAACAATACCTGCTCCATGTACTGGCTGTTGTCCACCAGAAGTTTCTGCTCCAGGGACTTGTCTGTAGTTCTGCGCAGGAAACAGGACTGCAAAAGGAGCGCTTTACAGAGAAGGATTTTGTCCTGAATTCTAGAAAGGACTCTGCTCAAAAACCCATAGGTCTGACCCAGCTCCATGAAGCTATGCTCTTAGGCAGGGGACCCCATTAACAAGAGAGAGCAGTAATCCCTTCAGACAGCCCTTTGAACTGCCCAGGAGCTCTTTGGCAAGGGCTGGTATAACTTCTGAAATACTGGAAACATCTAATCACCTGTTTATTTGCTGTTAGCACATAGAGATAAGGGATTCTGAAGAAATCTACAGCCAACAGGCTGCAGAAAACTAAGCACATATCAAAAGATGCACAGTAATAGTTTTAATTATTGCATGGAAGGAAAATTAGTGCATTTCTTCCATAAAAAGTCATAGGTTTTTGAGATTCGAAATCTCTCTGTTGTTGTCAGTTCCAGAAGACAGAAAGCCTTGATGGCATTTATCTGTTTTCTTAAGTATGCACATAGGAAAGATCTGCTCCTACAGAGGTGGACACAACATTTTCAACATAGGAAATGAGGTGCTGAACATCTCTTTCACAAACACCAACATAATGTAAAACACGATTGAGAGGAGGGTTTGAGTGCCAGAAGTTGGTGTTTTCTGTTGTTTTCTTAATTCTGTCTTTGCTTCTGCATGATGGTCATCATTATTCAGCGTCTGCCAAACACGTTCTTCAACTGTGGCTTGAAAACTCCTGGTAAGAAAGTCACATAATGCTATAGGCATACGGGAAGAATAAACACCTGGGAATCTATGTCTTTGCATTGTATTTACTGTTTTCCACATGGTCCTATGTCTTTTTTGTTTGTTTGTACATTGCTTTATGTAAATTATATAACATTTTGCAGCTTTCACTTCATGTGACAGACTTACATCCCTTTCTAAGGGAGAAGTCCTTTGGGTTGAGCCCCCTTCCCCAGCAACGTTCAGGACAGTTTGCACAGAAACAGATTTTATTTCAAGCTTCGCTAAAGTGTTGGGCTGGTTGGGGAAAAACAAGAGGGAAATGTTTACTTATATTCCTTAGTTACACTGTGTTTTAATTTCAAGATGTCACAAATTCTATGGCAGTCTTTATTTACTTTCACTAACCCCAAAAAAACAAATATGACTTCCAGATTTGCTACAAAATGAGTTAAAAAAGCAGGAAATGTAAAACAAACTTTGATTAAGAGCCTGATTCTGCTGATTAAAATCAGTGGCTATACACTTATTCACTCCAGAGATCAGATTTGAACCTTTACTGCTCTGGACTAGCTCCAAACCCCACTAAAGTCAATAGGAGTTTTTCTTTTGAGCCCAGTCACTGGGTGTCTGTCTGCCTTATTCTCTCTTAAATTATAAATCACCAGGAGGAGTTTAATCCTGCAGTTTTCATGGCCAGCGTGACATTTACTGTTGACAAAGCACCCTGCATCCTGCATTTCCCTGCTGGCAATTACATGTCTCTTCTAATTCACGTTACTTTCTGTCAGTGATTTTATTTTGTTTGCACTCTGCTTATTCCCATCCACATTTCCAGCCCTCCCTTTGCATCTGTCCATCACATTTGGCAGCAAGAAAAATGGATCTATTCTGCAATACCAATTTCAGTGCCACTTGCCAGTCCAAATAAGAGTTGTGTATCTAACACACCATACAGGGTCTCAGTTTCTGGATTTTGTCACAAGAGCCGTATTTTCTCAGCAGCTTATTAACAGTGTGTGTTTGGGGTGAAAATTCAGCAAATGGAAAAAGGATGTCACAGCAAGGAGCTGTGTTGCAACACTTAGATTATTATATTGCATTAAGTTAAACAAAGAGGGTTTAGCCATGTTATGACTATGATTCTCATTCATTCCAGTCCCTTAAGAAAAAGTATTTGAAAAGAGACAACTTTGCTCAAACAAATTCCCATTGGTAAAAATGTTCCCAGGTGCCATTCCTGTGAATTTGACAGGAGAAAAAAAAAAAAAAAAAAAGTTAAGTGGGAATAGAGCTTGGGGAGGGGGGAGAAAAGATTGCCATAACTCTGCTGGTGCCAAGAATAAGAAGAGTAATGGGAACCACTGCAGATTGGAAACTTTCTTCTGGTCATTTATCAAGTTCATATTATTTTCTCATCTTTCACTGTCTTTGTAGCATGCATGTCAGGTGAACAAAAAAAGTTACACGAAATCTTGAATTGCACTCCACTTTCCCACAAAAATGTGCTGACCGTCTATCTCGTGTGCCTGAGGTCAATCATGCAGCTTTCAAACCTGCTCTGGATCCATAAATAGCCTTGGACAAGGCTGCCAGACAGTTGAGAAGGCCTTGAATTTCTCATTCAAGGAAGGGGTGACATACAATTGCTCAGCACCAACCCTTCTTCTGGTTCTTCCCACATCTGGCCAATGACTCTGTTGTCTACATGGGAGCCGAGCAATTCTGGAAATTGGAGTCTAATTTTTGTTCCATCAGTGGTGTGGGTGAGGAAGTAAAGCACTGTGACGCCTTTACCACATGTGGATTTTGGAATAATTTCTAAATCCCCTGTGTCTGAGCCATAGTTTTCTGAACAATTCCCATTCACTACCGTTCATGACTGGGGTGGAAATGATGCAGGTGATTATGATAGGATGAACTTTCTGAGAGGCTTAATTTAAAGACACTATTCTGCCTTGCAAATGCTAAGGCACTTTGTGTATTCTAGCCAAAAAGCTCTTAGTTCTTGAATGGAAGAGACAGTAGTGTCCGCCAGGTTTGTCTCACAGAGAAATTAGCCCTTTTGTATACTGTAACAGGGGATGTGGTATTACTTCTAGCCCACTGTAGAGCCCTGATTCCAAGTCTTCACTTGCAACCCACAGCCTGCTACTTTCTTTTACTTACCTAAAGTGGGCATAAAGCTGTTGGAAGACAATTTCCTCTTTCTTGATGAAGGATGCTGCCTTCAGTCACACCATTCTCTATCTGACAGACACATTTTCTCCCATACTGTCCTTACTTTACCACCCAAATTTTTCCCATCATATGTTCACCCTTGAAAAATGACTTTTTCCTTAATTCAGACCACAACTTGGTGACCTGCTAACAGCCAGAGCAGTGAGTAGCTGTGTCGTTGCTCCTAAAACACATCCTGCTTGTGGCCTACTGGCAGATGCAATTCTGCACATAACAGCCACATTATTTCAGGCTCCATTTATCCATCCATCCATCCATCCATCCATCCATCCATCCATCCATCCATCCATCCATCCATCCATCCATCCATCCACTTCCCACATACAACCTAGATCTAGGTCTAACCTTAAATGGCATCTGACAGAGAAAACCTTCCCAGCTTCAAATACTGAGGGACATGGTTAATGGGTATGGTGGTGAGGGATTGACAGATGATCTTACAGGAAACTATAGGTATGAAAAGATCTGGAAGTAGCTGGACAAGTTCCTGGAAGCTGAATTCAGTAGGGCTGTTAAATACAAAGGCACCACTTCTGGCTCAGGAAATCCCAGTGCCACAAATCACTGTTCCTCAGTCACAGTGTGCTTGTCCTGCTCTGTTAGCCTTCCTGAAGTACCTACTACTGCTGACTGCCAGAGAGTATTGGATGGACCTTGGGTCTTAATGAGTATTGGATGGACTTTGGGCCTTAACGAGTATTGGATGGACCTTGGGTCTTAACGAGTATTGGATGGACTTTGGGTCTTAATGAGTACTGGATGGACCTTGGGTCTTAACCAGTTTGGCCAATTCCATGTTTTTGTATGAATAGATGAGTGGGGACTGAGTATCACTTTCGGCACTAATGTCTCTGCATTCACTCAGCAGCATTTCTATCACCAGCACTCTCCAAGCCGCTTCTGCCACGACATCTGGACATCACGTAACACCTGAAGCACATTAAGATTTTTCAGCAGGTAATAAACCCCTGGATAGTGTACGGCATGCAAGCCCCATTCTCTAAATACCCACCACGGACATTGCTTTCTCCAGCAATTGCTGAAGCCTGGTTTAGATTAAACTACTTCAGGCCAGCCACCGCAGAAGGGCAAGGCTGGAAACGGAAGTCTGCCTTGTTTTGTTTGGGTTCTTTTTCCCGCTGATTTGTTGTTTTGGGCTTGTTTGTGTTTTTGGCAAGTTATTTAAAGGACAAATATAAGGCTAGACAGCTGAATGCATCAGGAAGTTCAGCCAGTTTCTCAGGCTACTGTCTCTTTCCAGCTGTTCCAGATGCAACAACAACAGCAACAAAAAAATAAGGAAAAAAATAAGGAAAAAAAAAGGGAAAAGGCCATAATCCCTGTTTGTTTTAAACTGAATAAAGTGGTCTTCTCTGGTAGAAAGCAATAGGTTAGAGAGATTCTTGAAGGCTGGGGAGACAGTGTCATAGAACACTCATGAAAGACCCTCTCACTTGTGGCATTCTTCTCTTTTCAGAGCCATTCCCAGTGCCATGTATCCATGCTCCGTTTGTCTCATGAGCACTGTCCATCAAAGCCCTGAAAGCAGATCTGTGCTATTCAGCTCTGAGTCAGAATGAGATGAACATGGAGCCTTCCTTCTGCAGCATCCAGCTTCCTGAACTCTGCTATCACGTGGAAGTCAGAGTTTTACACAGTAGTGGAAAACACCTTGTAAAACTGTTCCCTGTAGTCCTGCCTCTGGAAGGCTCTATGCACAGATTACCCAGCAGAAGAAAAAGGCAAAGAGGAATGAGAAGAATATTAAGAAGAGGAAGAAGACGGAGAAGAAAAAGAAGTAGAAGAAGGAGTGGAAGAAAAAGAAGAAAATGAATGGAAAAGGAAAAAGGAAAAGAGAAAAGAAAGAAATAAAAAGAAAATGCATTTCTGATGACAGCTGCACAAACTTCTGGCAGATCTCTCAATTAAAATCAAGCTACCCTTATTAAAGGGGAAAATAAATGCAGGCCTGATGCTCTATACTTTGCTTTCAAAAGGAAACATCCTGGGGAGAGGTCATGGGACCCCAGGCTCAGAGGCTGCTTGTGAGGGAGCTGCAGGTTGGGCTGCATCAGCACTCCTAGGACCAGGACAAGCTGTGGCTCATTCCCTGCAGCAGCTGTGCGGTCTCTGAGGAACTGCACCCTGGGAACCCGGAGCAGAAAGTGCCACACAGTGTGACTCAATTAATCCTGGGGCTATAGCGGATCTGCACAAACCAGGTATTGCCTTCCTAGTGGGTATTACTACTGCAGTATGACAGAGGAAACCCCACAGCACAGGGATGCAGAGGTCCAAGGGTCTATGGGAAATGGTAAAAGGGGCACTTGCTCAGGCTAGACACCTAAAATCTCTATTATCTACGCAGATAGAATCTGCTTGATGTTTCAGAGAGAAAAGAAAAACAATAGTGTCACAGAAGTAAAAATGTGTAAACTCTTCGTTACAAAGCTATCATGGGTTCGGGTCTGGATTACAGAGCTTCGAGAGATCAAAGCAGAAGCAACCAGAAGGGGCAAAGCAGAGACAGCGTGCAGATAAAAGAAGAGATGAAAGCCAAAAAGGCTGACATTGGTAAATGAGAAACTGGGGTTGGATTAGACCGGTAGTGCTTGATGTGCTGTCCACTTCCTTTTTTGGCCCGATTAGCTCCTGCAGAACTGAAGTTTTAGTGCTCGGGGGAAAGGGAGGGAAGGATTTTTCAATTATTTTGTCCTAGCCAAGAGAACTTTCTGCCTGTGAGCCATCTTTGCTGCACGAAGCCAGGATAGAAAGGACCCTCCTGGGGGTTAAATGATTCTCAGGAAGATGATGAACACAGATTTGGCTGTGCTATGGGGTCCTCAAATGTCACCCTACTGTGATTACACCATCTGATATTTGCCTGATGTGTTTGGATGGACTTTATTTTAAATTGTGTGATGTCTACCATCCAGACCTTGACACGCTACTGCTGGTATCAGCTGGAAGGCAGGATCCATCCCAGCATCTGCTTTTCACCATGGTGGCTGTCCATAGGCAAGATGGCTTTGCTTTGGACACCTTTTGGGTGCCCAGCAGGTCCACAGTTCTTCCTTTCATCGTGGAATTCGGTATGGATCCCACTCTCAGGACTTTTGTAACCTATGGGATATCTGGTATAGTTCGATATGAAGCACTCTGTTGCCTGGTTTGAGAGGGTGCCCCAGGAAGCTGCATTAACTTAAGCCATCATGGACTGCTGACAGAGGGTCAGTGCATTACAGTACAGCAGGAATGGGCTGACTCCTGACTATGGCAGTGCCTGCAGTGAAAGCTCTCCTGGATGAGCAGGTGCAGCTGATGCCTCCCACAGCTGTCCCACATCAGCTGGGACTGTACCTCTCCTCTCCTTGAGAAAAGCCCAGCTGGGCTGTGGGTGTCAGAGGAAGCAGAAAGAGCTGTGGGGAGAATGAGGATGATAACAACACCTTAAAGAGGATCTTGAAGCACAGTATGGTCAGTTGTTCCTGTTATGGAACCGGCTAGAAAGAAGAGATGGATGGAAGGATGGATGGACTGACCCAGCTACCTACTTCAGTGAGCAGGGAGGATCAAAAGTGAGAAGAATGGGAAAATGCTCAGTTCTGGGTGAGGTGCTGCAGGAAATCAGAATAGTGATGTGATATGATGTGAGTGAGGATTTGGGGCTGAGGGGGAGTGTATGTGCTTAAGGATTGTTCCCATGTTCCAAGTCATTCTATGTGAAATGCATTTTGGAACTGCCTTGGACTTGTATGAGCAGGTCTGGGATAGAATCAAGTTAGAAAATGGGATCAAAATGATTCTGTGGTTTGAGAGTTTATGGTTGGGGCTGAGGGGGAAGAGACATGGCTGGTGAATTACCTGAGTTTCCTACTCACGGGCAACTGAGAACTGTGCTGTCCACAGCTTCATCTCTGTCCTTCCTGGTGCAACTGGGTGCAAAGTGGGATGGCTGCATCCCTGCTTGTTTCCAAGACCGTGCCTGCATCTATGTCACTCACTAATCACAAGATGTACTTGCAGTTTAGAGAAAACCTAATTTTCTTATTGCTGTGGAGTGGAACCTCTGTGATCTCCAGCTGCCATCTGCTGGTAACTGTGCTGAGCCGGACAGCCAACACTTCACTGCTGGATGCTACCCAGCTGGTGCGAAGCTGAGCATCCTTGGGGCCAGGGGCTGCTGTCATCCCGTGCTGGTCACAGCACAGCAGTGCTTGAGAAGTGGCACAGAGCCGCCTGAACTCAGAGGGCATTGCAAGGTGTGTGTAGGGAAAATGATATTGCTGCAGCAGACTGCTGAATGGCAAGCAGGGTTTTGATGCAGTGTTAAATTGCATGATTTGTTGGAGACTAATCTTATTTTTATTTCTCGATAGATATTAAACCTGCCTTGAGGAGGTGGGAAAAAATGGGAAACAAAGTGTTAAAATATGTTTCTGATGTTTTCTGATCACTTAGGTGCAAAAAAGTGAAGCTGTTGTTGAGAGCCTGACTAGTGATTTTGTTCACTTGTTTATAATCTAGCTGTGCAGCTTCAGAGCCATTCTGATGCATTTTTACTAGTGAGAGTGCAAGTTAGAGTGGTCTGAAATATATTGCATGAATAGCAATTGCCCCCTGCAACGTGAATGGTGGGCTCCTGGAGCTGTTTGCGCCTCAGGCTGGACTGGCAACCAGTAACATGGTGTCCAGACACGCTGTGTCTCATTTATCCCTTGGAAATCAGAAGGTGTTTGCTGGGTATCACAGGAGGAGGTGTCAGGGGAGCACCGGTCCTTCTAAGCATCAGCCCCAGTGCTAGTAGATGCCTTGATCAACACAAACCAGTGTGGTAGAGAATGAAAAGTTTTGAATTGTGAAGTTCTTAAAAAGTTTGTGAAAATAAATAAAGGAGTAGAGGAGAAAGTCTGTCAGAGCCACTAGCAAGGGGAAAACTGAAATGTTAAACCACTGAGCCCTCAAACATTGATTGAGCTGTCAAAAGGGAGAACGTCCTTATTCAGGCTCCTAACTCTAAAATGAAGGAAATAATTCTTCTTTGCTGTTTTTGTTTTGTTTTTTTTTTTCCCCTGACATGAAGAAGGATTTTTCTAAACAATTACCTAGCAAGCTTCTCTGCTAGAAGTTAAAAAAATAAAAATCCTCATGATATCTAAGCTGATGTCATCCAATTTTGGTGCTCAACTCAAGAATTTTTAAGGCTTGGAGTTGGCAGTAGCAAAACTCCCCTGATGTTCTGGCCAGGAATAAGGGCATTATTTCTTGTGTCCTGGCCAGAGCCCCAAACTGGAAGAATCTCTTTCCATGTACTCAAAACTGCCTCCTAGAAATTCAGCTCTCCATGAGGATTTTTATCACATCTTGTCCTCAGCTTCTCCAGGGCATCACAAAGCAGCAGCATCCTCCCACGTGAAATCTCATCACGCTGTGCGAGTCGATGGCAGTAGTTTATCAAGTCTGATATATTCCTCAGGACACAGGCTGCTTGAGTAACGTGTAGGAGTCATAGAAGCTGGTGTTATTATTATTATCAGGGTGTGGATTAGCATTGAGGGTGTTGATGGAGAATGTCATAGTCTTTCTATTTCATTCTAATATTTCTTTGGTGGGAAGTTAGGCTTGAAACTCAACCGAAGAGGCTCCTTATTTTTTGTTTTGTTTTAAGAAATCTCGCCTGGAGGGAGCTGTCATTTTGGGATGCTGATTAGCTTTTGCAAGTTGACAGGGAGCAAGGAGACTCTCTCTGTAGCACTCCCAAGCTCTTTCACCTAATCACGCCAGCACTGCAGGCTCCGTGTGGAGGAAATGTAACCCTATCTCACTGCCTGACAACTCCTTCAGCTCCACACTTTGTTTCCTTCTTCCCCACAAACTGTAACAAACCATTAAGTTTGATTTTTTTTGATCATTATTATTATTTTTCTTTCATTCTTTCAGCAACTGTTTTCGCTCTGTCTTCTTTGCTGATTCTTATCCTTAGGGAAAGTAGCTCTGAAGACTGTATTTGCTCCATATATATTTTTTATCCTTAGCTTTTTGGCATCTATTGTACCAACTGGTCAGGGGATACGCAGCATCCTTCAAAAACTCTCCTTTTTAGCTGGGGGGAAAAAGTATCTGTAACACATCTGTCCAGATTGCAGTGAAAAATACTCCAAGCAGAAATGAATTAAGAGGCTTCCTAGTAGGCTCTTCCTGCAGCTAAAAAGAGGGTCTTGTATTGTGGAGTTTGATTCAGAAGATGTGGATTTCATTCCCAGCTTCTGAGAGTGTCCGTAATGCAGGGAAGTGGCATGAAGTGTGTCTTTCACACAGCCTAGGTGTGGAAAATCATTGGAGCAAGAGCTGCTTTCCCAGACCATCAACAATTGTCCGAGCCCAGAAGACCCTGGGGAAGAAAGTGCAACTTAAGTAAAAACTTGCAGAGCTCTGGGATAAAGTGGCAGCTGGGACTAAGCTTTCCCTTGACTCTCCCATTGAGCTTCAGTCTTTCTAAACAAACATGTTTGTGCCAGATTTTGCCTCCAACCAACAAGAGCCCAAACACTGACTGATCTGTCAAAAGGGAGCATGTTCTTATTCCGGCTCCTAACTCTAAAGCGAAGGATATGCTTCTTTGCCATTTTCTCCCTGATGTGAAGAAGGAGGGTTTTCTAAACAGTCACCATAGAGAGATGGATCAAAGCTGCCAATACCCATCTGAATCTGCATTTCCAAAGCACAGGGGTGGTTGACATCTGTGGTTTTGTCATGGATCCTTTTCTCTTGAAATGGGCTGTCTAGTGTAAATTTAAATGCATTGCATCACTTTTTAGTTGTGCATCGGGAGCACTTTTTTTTTTTCTGCAAACGTAAGAATGATTTGCAGAGGCTGTGCTGTTCCTCACGGTGTAATCTGCATAGTGTCATGCAAAATTGCACCAAGAAATAGGGATGAGTTTGAGCCCACCTCTTCCCCTGTCCATCAGGAGCTTTCAGTGTGATCATGCACCACCTCTAGCATTTACCCCACCAGCTTAAGTTCCTCATGATTTCTCAAACAGCAGATCCTAGGAGAACGACAAGGGAAACTGGTTGTTCCTGTAATACAACCATGCACCCTTGGTGGGGGCTGAGAAGCATTGGCTTACCTGCTTTGCTGAGGAGCTTGATGGGCTTGGCAGCACAACTCGCCTCCTCCTGCATTCCTCCTTGGCTGAAGTCTGGTGAAATGAGGCGGACTCTCTCGCTGCTCCACTATTTATCCTGCTTGCTATCTTGCTCACCTATTCATTATTACTGCATCTCCTTTTTGCTGGTAGTAGCTAATGGCTTCGGCTCAGCTTGGCCTCGCTGTGCAGCATCACCCCAAGTACTGTGATTCACAACCCATGTTGCAGGGACTGTGGTTTTTTGCTCCTTCAGTGTTCTTCAGACCATACTTCATTTGCACTCTAAACCTGAACTATCCTTCCAGAAAAGTAATAGCCGGAGTCCTAGCACAAACTACACACAGACCTCTTCATGTCTTAAATTCATTAAAAACGCTCTTAGAAAAATGATTTATTCCCAGGGCTCTTACCCAGACTTCTGCACAGAGTTGGCAATGGCCTTATGTAATAGCTAAATCTTCATTAGTTATATCTGTTTGCTTTGTGCCTCTGTGACAATGATGAAAGCTGTAAATAAGTGTATTGTCCCATCTTAACTAGGGTAGTGTATCCATCAATAAGGACGCTTGCTCTGCTGAGATCTTCACAAGGCTGTACAGGGGAGTAAATTAAAGGGAGAACAACATCCTTCATCTAAAGCGTCCTTGTTCTGTCACTTAATGTTTTACCCTTGCTAATATCTTTCAAAGTCTGGCTGTTAGTCAGAAAAGTCACTTGGTAAATATGACATATTTTATCCAGCCTATGTCTACTCAGTCCTAGAATTATTTTTCAGGGCAACTGCAGCTTGAAGCTCCACCTGTGGCTTCTCAGCTTAGTTTCTCAGCAGTCACTGGAGATTCGCCCAGTTCCCAGCTCAGTCACACAGGGAAGCATGCACCCTGCTTCAGACTGGAGCAGGCAGATGTTACCTCCAATCCCACCTGGTGGGATGGACATAGTAATAACGCAAGGAGAGAAGAAATGTTGGACTTGCTTCAGGCTCATCGGACAGTACAGGAGTGAAAAATCAGAGTGTGGCCTGCAGAGGGAAGAAAAGAGCTGTGGTAGCACTGCCTGGGGTCTGCTCCTCTCCCACTGCCCTGCTGCTCCTCGGCTGCTCCCCTGAGCTGAAGCACCGTCTTTAAGCGTTATATGCATTTAAAGCCCCATTATATCAAACCAAAATTAAACGGAAGGTTTTAATTCAGGGGACATTCCTTCTGAGAAAGGGCTGGGAGGGAAATATTGGTTAGCTGAATGCCTCTCCCATCCCGGCTGCTGGAAAAAGTCCCCAGGAGGTGAGGTGAGAGGAGAGGCTTGGCTATTGTCTTCCCTTGTTGCATTGTCATGTGTATATAAGCCAATTTCTCTGTTCATTTAGAAATTTGCTAATTGTCATTGGAGCTGTTTGCTGATGATTGTGAAGTAGCTTCATAATGAAGAGTAAGTCCATTTATTGGTTAACATTTTCAAAAATAATTGCCTGTCACTTACCCAAACATCATTTGACCCAGAAACACTTGCTCTTCAGTGTTGTTATATATATATCTATATGATTATTTTGAGCTGCACTCTTTGAAATGCCATTTCTAATTTCCCATCCCTGAAAGGCTCATTCTCAGCTGCTGCGATGCAAGTCAGGGATCAGACTCCACGAGAGGACGCTAAAGGTCCTGTCACTACTGCTGCACGGAGTGCAGAATGCATTAACGGAGCTGCGGTGCTGTGCTTCAGGAGGGCAGCAGCTCTGAGGTACTGCTTAGACAGTGGGGTTTGGGGATTGCTGCTCCTCTGCGGTCTGCTTTGCTCCTTGGCTGAATGTTGTGCAGGAAGAGCCTGTGAGTGCAGAGCTCAGCGGTAACTGGTCATCTCTGGCCAAGGAGATGGGACATACAAGGTAGCCCCAGCCACAAAATGAAAGGCTTTTTGGGAGATGAAGGATCTTTCTCAGGAGAGGAATGGGGAGAGGATGGAGGCCTGTATCCTTTGTGTCAGCCCTCTGTGCCCATTACACCTATGAGCGCAGCTGTCACTTCCACCTACGTGTGTTTATGCTACAGGTGACTCTCTGGTAAGGCCTTGTCCCCATGCTCACCAGTTCATCCTCATCTCATGTACCAGGCTCTTCCTCAGCCACAACCACCCCTAGGGATGAAAGAAACCAACCTGTACCTTGGCTGTAGGAAAGCACATTCTGGCTTTGCTGATGTAGCCTGGGGGCTCTGAGCTGTTCTTGCTTACTGGGGAGGGTGGTTTTGCAGTTACCCAGAGTATTTGAGGTGAATGACTATGTCCACTGATAATGAGAGGGAGCAAAGGAATTTGCCTCCCCAGGAATCAGTAGAGACCTGTCTGCTTACACCTGCCAGGCTTCTACTGCTGTAATAGCTTTCACTATTTGTCACTGTGTTGAATGGTTATTGTTTCCTGGGCATGCAAGCTCTCCCTCCGCCCATCCTCTCCCAGGGCAGGGAGTGCCACATATCCTGGTGGTGAACGGCCACTGCTGTTGACTCAAGAGCAAGGTGAGCAGCAGGTGAGCACTGTCCTGCTGCCTGGGCCACCAGAGCTGTTCACCACGCTCCTCACCTGGAGCCAGGAGTCAGGGAGTGCGTCACATCGTGCCAGCATGCGTCATACCCTTGGCTGTGGGCAGGGACAGGGGCCATGTCCTGGGGGGCTGTGGGAGGAGCACACCTCCATGGTCAACCCCAAGAAGCTGTGAGTGGAACAGTGGGACCAGGACAGGAAGAAGAACATAGCTGCTGACAAGGTATGATCTGTTTTCAGGATGAAGCCAATGCAATCCTACCTTGCTGCACCAGCAATAGAATCAGCTCTGTGGCTTGGGGTGGTGCAGTCAGTGAAATACCACTTGAAGAGTCCTTCAGGCTGAAGCCAGTGGTTTCTGGTTTGGAAAGACCAGAAACACTGGCTTGTGTGCTTCTTGGGCAGGAATTTGATGCATTTCAAGATTAAGTGACAGTCTGCTTGCATTCGGGTGTCACGGTGTTAAGAGGAAAGTGTGTGGGTGAGTGTAAATGAGCTGTGTGTGCAGAGAGCTGCCTGTTTGCAACAGGGGATTTTGGCTTCCAGATATTTAATTTCTGGTAACTGTACTTCAGGTTGTTGAAATATTTCAGTCTTGAAAGGCATCTTGTGGATAATGAGACTGTGGGGAGGCACTGCTCCCAGAGAGCTTCAGACTCAGGAGTAGGGGGTGGACAGGGGGCCATCCATTAGCAGTGCAATTAATTAGCAAGTACATAGCCAGAAAATGCTGGGAAAGAGGGAAATAAAACAAAATGAGAGAGCAGTTCTGGTGCCTCTCCCGCAACCAAGAGCAAGTAAAGCTTGCAGAAGTCTGATATTTCATGGGGTGGAGGGAACTGTGGATGGCGGAGAACATGGGGGGGAGATGGTTCTGCATGGAGCACTGGGGGCTGCCAGGAGAAGGCTTGTGCCCTGCAGCCGTGTCTAAGCAGGGTGCTTCTAGGTCCGTGTGGTTCGCAGTTTGTCATTGCAGTGGGGCACAGCCAGCTCCCACCTGCCTGTAGCCCAGGCCAGCTGCTGCTCTGGCTGTGTTGCAGCTTCCCGGAGCCATGCAGGGGATCTGGCAGCAGCTCTGCTTGTCACGCAAGCGGCTTAACTCCTTTGCTGCTGGCTGCATGCATGCCAAAAAGCTCATCCGTCTCCTCTCCTGCACTTTCTCTTTTGCTATCTGCACAGCAAACACATGAGCTCATCTAGCTGTGGGTCTCTGCAGCACGAGGCTCACTGCTCACACCTTCTTCATCCTGTTAATTATTACAAGGGAAGCGATGAAGGCGAACGTGCATCAAAGTCCAGTGTGAAGGAGAGTAGTTCTCCTGTAGCCATGAGCCAGCCAACCCCGGCCACCACGGAGCTTCCTGTACTGCCAGGGGAGACGAAAGCTGTCTTTGGGGTCGCAGACATCATCGTAGTGGTTTTGTATTTCGTCTTTGTCCTCGCTGTTGGAATATGGGTGAGTGTCTATGGTGAATGGGTTCAGCTCTGCCTGGGGCAGCATTTGGTTCTCCCCAGACCCTTTCTGGGTACAAAGGCATCTGCATGCAGAAGGCATCCACCTGCAGAAGGCATCCTCTGTCATCCCAGGTCCTACTGAGCAGGTCTGGGAGCTGACACACCCATGAGACCCCATCCCCACATGGAGACCATTAAGGGGTCACTTGCTGGAGGTTGTTCTGAAAACGGTGAAAACCTCCTGCACTACAAAGGAGTCTCATGCCAAAGGGTGGGCAGGAATGGGACCAGGGCAAGTGGAATGTTGGGGCCAGGGGTGAGAAGGCTGAAATGGGACTTTAGAAGCTTTGGAAAGGTTACCAATTATTTATTCATGTTGCTTTGTGGAGGTCTCTTTTATAGAGACCTGCAGTGTTCTGTTTGGCTGAAGTGTTTTTCTCATTCCCTTTGAGTACATTCCAGAAGAAGTCATTAAATAGGTAAAAGTGGCTTCCTTCCAAGCTTAGACTACCAGAAATCTGCACGAAGAGAGGCAGAAGCAATGGCTGAAGCCTGGCATCCTCAACAGATGTTCTGAGCAATTCTGGGAGCTGATGCTGATGCCAAAACTTCAAGCTTCTCCCAGCTTGGTGGCAATGCTGCTATCTAGTCTGAGTGCTTCTGCCTGCCACAAAGCCACCTACAAAGTACTGTTCTGAGTGGGGTAAGCTAGCCGATTTGGCAGGGGAGTGGGACTAGGGTGGTACAAATATTGCTTGTAGGATGTTTCAGGCTGCTGGGATGGGCACTGAGTCCGGCCTGAGGGTGAATGGAGGAAAACACTTTCATTTTTCCTGTGTTTCCAGTCATCGATACGGGCAAGCCGGGGAACCATTGGAGGTTATTTCCTTGCCGGACGATCCATGACCTGGTGGCCTGTGAGTAAAATGCATCGCTCTGTTTCTCATGGTTTGAAAGCTATTCTAGATCTAAGGAGGGCAGGCCTAGGAGGGAACCGTGTCCATACACTTTTTGAACATACCCTTGAAATGAAAAGGATCCATAAGGAGTCCCCCCAGGCAGTTTTTCCAATGGACTGTGGTGTGAAGCTACCAGATCCAAAGGACTGTTCAGCATCTTCCATTTTTTCTCAACTTCCAATTCCTCTGCTTAAGTCAGCAGTAAAACTGTCCATGCAAGTGGATGTGAGGGAGATCTGATTGCCCATGTGGGGCTCAAACTCTTTGGCCCCAGCTCACCAAAGATTCTACTGTCCTTGAAGCCCAGAGAGGATTAGGCAATGTAGCAATGTGCTACCCAGTAAAAAAGCATTTAAAGACTGAAAAAATAATCCCAAAGCCCAAGACTTTCTGGGCCCTTACTATTTAGAGCAAAGTCGAGATTATCGACTAACGATGCAAAGGGTATAAACTTCAAACCACAAAAGCATAAATCTTCACTATGAAGAAAAAGGATCTATTGAAGGCATCTTTTCTTAAGAGTGAAAGGTACATATAAAGATAAAGTTTGAGAGGAATAAAACCACCACAGGAGTATCCTTCTCAGACAATGCCAAACTCCAGTACCGTGCATCTCCCTAGTGAGTCATGGGTAACGGAATGCACTTCTCAACCAAAACAGTGCTGCTGTTTTTTTTTAATCTATTTTTTTTTTCTCTTCACATGTGCATTACCCATAAATCACTAGGCAAAGTAAATTGGGCACACATATGTCTGTAAGATAAGTTATTTATTAAAATCTTTTGTATGTTTTCTTGGCAATCTGACTTTTAATGAAAAAGCTTGGTTTTTTGATTTTCTCTGATTAGGAGAGGAAAAGTTAAAAAAAAAATTAAAAAAATGTAAAAACTGAGTATTTTTTTCCCCCTAACAATACCTTTTTTTCCCCTTCTTTATTTCTCTTGGCTCAAACTACGAGTGGCCACAGATTCTTCTGGGTACAGCCTGACTCTTGGCACATTTAACTTCAAATCCCAGGTCCATAACGACCTCAAATACTCTTCAGTTTTTGAATTTGCTAGTCCATTTAGAGACCTGATGCCAACTCTGCAGTGCTTTTTGGAGGATCAGCTCCTTGTAGCCTTCACTTTGATTACGTGATTGGCTTATATTACTTTTTTACAGGGGTGATGTATTTCTGCTGTGTGTTAGCCTCAAAAAAGCTCCAGTGTTACACTGCTGCTCCTGTATAATACATCACCTTCTGCATTTTTGTGTCAGATGTAGATATCACAGAAAGAGTTGGCATTTCTTGAGACCACCAGTTGCTACCTAAGTTGCAAATTCAGGTTGCAGCGGCTAGCTCTCTAATCAAGTCTTCTTGCACAAGAAGGCAGAGGTTTCACAGGATCTACTGTGGCTGTTTGTACCATATTAATGTTTTACCTTGCTCAAGGATGAGAAGCAGGTCAAATTACATCATCCTTTGTTTCTGTTTACCAGTACTTGGGAGAAAAAGCTCCTCACAGAAGATGTAGCTAAAAGCAAACTTTGTCTGGAGAGAAACAGGCTCAGCCTGTCCTTAGCATCACTTCTCATTTGACCCTGAGATGTTTGGCATTGGCATACAGAAGAAAGTGAGGCTATATGCCAAATAAGAGTGGTAATTAAGTCTGCCTTGTTTAAATCACCTTGGAGTTTGCATTCTTCCAATTAGGGTGTCAATGAGCCATGGTAGGGACAGCGTTAAAGTTAACTTGGGGATTTAGCACATACCATAACATGAAGCTGAATATCTCTGAACCCATGTGAATGCAGTAAACAATAAAAGGCCAGTATATTTCCAGCACTGACCTGGCTGCAGTTCAAGAATATCCTGCCTTAGAATGAGCTTCAACAGAGTCCCCATGGCTGTGCAAACCACCACATGCATGCCTTGTGCAAGACTAAATCAGGACAGGATGTCTGCAAGATGTGGAGAGTAGATCCCAAAGGGTCAGCAAGGCTTCAAGTTGCCAGCTGTGTACTGAAGGAATTAAGAAATCCATCATATCAGATGCATCACATTTAGACACAAAGTGGCTGCCACCAGCTTCCCTCAACCACCCATTTCCTGTAAAGCAGATGCATATCTCATTGCCAAAGTGAACCCTGATTCTGAGGGAGGAAAACACCCAGGTACCTACCTGCAAGGAGATAAACATCCTGGGGAAAGGAAGCACCTGGGGTAAGTAGTGGGGCTGGTACAGAAGTTCTATGTGGTGACTTGAATTTGTGTGCCTGTGTTATGTATTTCAGATTGGAGCATCACTGATGTCCAGCAATGTGGGCAGTGGATTACTCGTTGGCCTGGCGGGCACTGGAGCAGCTGGGGGTCTTGCTGTCGGAGGCTTTGAGTGGAATGTAAGTGTCTGCTGTGTTGTCAAATAGGTCATCGTGGAAACTGCGGGTTTCTCTCCAACATCATACTCAAACAGTATTGGCAACACCATGTCTTGGGGACAGGATTAGTGGGCAATATTGGTGGTAGATAGGTGATTGGACTGAATGATCTTAGAGGTCTTTTCCATCCTTAGTCATTCTACAATCCTAAGTTTTCAAACCTCAGGAGAGTACCCTCCAGAAACTGAGACAGCCTTAGAAACACGAGATCCATTGCTTTTAGTTTAAGTGGAATCCACTTAAATGATTAGCTCTTTGACCTTCCCTGAAGCACATAGCCATATTTTTAATCTTTAGTTGCCACTCACAGAGTCTAAAATGAAAGATAACGAGTGCTGAATATGTACTTGGATAATCACATGATTCTGGAAACAGGGACTTTGTGCTCCTAAATTCAGTGCAAACCATGAGAATCAGCAACACTGCATTCACCTGTCAGCTGCCAAAACGTGAAGTCTCTGGGGTGAACATTTGGGTGTGAAGGCAGATCTCATTCTGCCTATTGAAATGCCCTGGAAAATTGCCACCGACACCACACAGAGCATGAAAACCAGGCCCTTTGTGTGTGATGCTAATGATATTTCTCAGCTGCAGTGATGAGAAGTGAGACTAGTGCCAGCCTCACAATAAACATCACTCACCTAACTCTAAATCTTTTGTCTGTATCAGCAGAGAGTGCTAATGGTGCCGGATACTTGCCAAGCACAAGCAGGACCCTGCCCACCAAAGCCTTTCTCCTGAGTTATCTATTCACTGCAGCTATTTTTTCTCTAAACCCTTAAGATCACCTTTAAGTCCTTTGTGAAGGAACCTGAGCCTGCTTTCAGGCTGATGCATGTAAGACATATCACTGTATTTTAAGTAAATCTATTCAAGTAATTTTAGAAGCCCACAAAGACAAGATTGTATGTCAAGGCAAATCTAACTTCATGAGTTTAGATTCATTTCTTTCAAATTGGAAAGGGACCTTAGGATATGCCATTATTCTCTTCCTTCAGCATGGGACATCGCTCAGCTGCAGGGATCATATGGGCATCTTTTACCTGAGCCAATCTCTGCCACTGCAGGAGACACGGCTGTTCTCCTCAATCACACTCAATCTCTGTCCCCAGGGCTCGGTTTCATTTCTGATAACTTAAATAACCAATCAAAGTAAAATCTGGCTAATGTAAGGTATTTGGAAAAGAAGGTAATGTCCAGAACATGCAGGAAGTGAGGTCTGATAATTCAGTGACTTTTATTTAAGTTCAGGTTCTCCTGTCTGGGCTTTTGCAGGGTTTCAGGGGTGAAATACATGATGGGAGATACCTTTACAACTTTCTAAAGACTCTTCACCTGTGGCGAGGCAGCTGAACTGCCCCTTTATCTACCAGTAACAGAAGCAGATCTGCTTCAACCTGAAAGGAGAACATCTCAGCAGAGTCTTGCTGTTGCTTATTTTTATGCTCCACAGGGAGAGTCTGCTGCCTCAGCCTCATCACTTGCTAATCAAGCAACAAACAGATGCTCTCATCCTTCTCTGAATCACTTAACTCTTCACTGCCACAGCATCAGTGATTTCTAAGGCCACCAAATACAACATCAACTTGGAGTTAACAGAACATACCATCTTGCCCAAAAGTTCTGAGTGGGGACAAAAACTCAAGAGTTCTTCCCAAATACACTGCATGGCACCTCACACTTCTTTCTTTGTCCCTTGAGAGACAACAGGGGATACGTGTTCCCATGTGCTGAATCACGTGTCTTACTTTTCTCCCTCTCACTGCCAGGCTACCTGGGCACTGCTGGCTCTTGGTTGGATCTTTGTGCCTGTTTACATCGCAGCTGGAGTGGTCACCATGCCTGAGTACCTGCAGAAGAGATTTGGAGGGCAGAGGATACAAGTCTACATGTCTGTACTGTCCCTCATTCTCTACATATTCACCAAGATATCCGTATGTATCCACCAGATGCAACCCTTTTGGCTAGGGTGGGGGTAGGCTGTCCTGGCACAATGCAGGGATCCCTCAAATGTCCTTGAAGGGACCAGCTCAGCCACCAGGAACAGGATCAATATATTTCTGTGATTCTGTGCAAGTGTGCTGCTTTGCTCACATAAATACCTACCTCTGCATTGATTGTGAAGATCTGCCTTGAGAGAGATCACTCATTCAACAGCAATGCACGGTGAGAACTATACAGGAATATAGCAGCTAATTACTAAATAGTGTAAGTGCCACATTTTTTTTTTCTGCCTATTTTCCTTACCATCAAACCAAATCCCTGACAATATAGACAGGAGAACTGCAGCGTTACTTACCTGAGGGTCAGTCTGGCAGCATCCTATAGACATGAAATTCTCTTTTATTATCATAAATCTGCATTGTCCTAGAAATTATTTTGCTTTTGTAGTTGAGTTTTCAGTGTTAGGAATGCTATGGTTATCCCCCTTTCTTTCTGGCAATTATGCTGTGTAAGAAAGGAATGGGAAAAGGGATAGGTTCTGGCTTGAGAGAAAACTCAGTGTCCTTCCTGGATCACTTGCAGAACTGTACCCTGCTGCTAGTTAAATGCAATGTAAGCTGCTGGGTATTTCATTTCATTTAAGTGCCATTAATAAAGAGGAAGAACTTATGCTCACGGATTTGATAAGCATTACCTGTGCCCTCAGAGGGAGAGGACTGTATTCCGAAGTCCATTACAGAGACTGCAAATGTCAGTCTCTTGTCTCCAGCTGGCTGCTCTGTGGCAGTACAAGTCAGTGTTGGCTAGGCACTATTGAAGTATTCAGATCTCAAACTGCCTCAGAAGATGTCAAATGGAGATGAGCCACTTTTGCAGCTGGCTTCAATGTCCTTCTTCCAGGTTTATCGTACCTCAGATTCTGGGAAGTGCATTAAAGTGAGCTCGAGGCTGGAGTATGGGATGGATTTTGCCCAGTGCTGCCACCACCACCCCTGGTAGTTTTGCTTTCTGGATTGAAGTATTACCCAAGATGAAGTCTTGGAAAGAGATTCTTGGAGTGGAATTGATTACATGGAATGCTCCTGTAATAGAGCAATGTGCACAGCTACACCCTCAATGTATTTGGAGAAACAAGACTAATCTTTCCAAATAACCTTCAGCAGAGCACTATTTGTCAGTGCCTTCCAGAGCAGGACCCTGGCCACAGTCATTGCCATTTCATTTCAGTGGTTTCTTCTCTGTGCAGATAATTTATACGTGGCTGAGGGATGTGGCTGGTGGAGTTTATGGGCATGATAGGTGCTTTCTATTAAGCACAATGCCTTTGTTTGTAGAGAGCTCATTTAGCAGCTGCCTGGACAGCAGGCAGTCGGTTCCAAGAAGGATTTTTCTCCTCATGCTTTTTGCCCACACGTAAGTTAGCAACTAGGACATTGCAGAGCCCTTCCTGCTTGCAAAGAAGGGCAGAGATCTCAATGAACAGTGTTGTCAAAGGACTGATCCTGCACAGCTAGAGAGTTTACATTCCCTGTTGAGTGGGCAATGCCCAGAAGGCAGGGAGGCTTCTGCAGTGTCCTGTCTCGGGATTGCAGAGAGCAGGAGCTGCACAGGATGCTTGCTTTTCAGGTGCTTATTTATAGAAATCTTGTCCTGTCCTTTCTGTCATGCTTTCCAAACCTCTTCACCTCTCTCACTCCAGATCAGGTTTACAGGTGTTCTTCAGATGTATTTCCCAACACGTACACACCTCCCGTATCACCTTCTGCATCTGAGCGATGTTATCTGTATAATTCTCGGTTTTGCCCAGTCTCTGGCAATGGGTCCAAACAAAACAAAGCTGATGGGGATTTCTGTATTTCTAGGGTGGTTCTCAACAGGTGTAACCTGTTTTAGTGGAGTCAGGCTGCTGACTTTTCCAGATAAATAAATCTTTGCATAAGATACCAGTGATACTTCAGAGGTCTTTCTAACTGTGAGAGCCTCTTGGCCCCTAGATCACCAGGATGTGGTGTTGCACAGAGCCCAGTCTGTGCTATACTCAAGCACAGGCTTTATGTTCCCAAGGCATGGGATCTTGTGCACCATGAATGGCTTCACAGGCAGCAAACGGTGTGGGAGTTTCCACCTCTGTCTCTCTGTGTCAGTGAGGATCACATGCCATGAAAGCTGACTGTGGCCTGTTGGGATGTAGGACTTTGATTTTCATTCTGCTGCTCCTGCTCTCAGACACTGTGAGCTCTGAGCTCAAGGAAGCATTCTCCTTGCACTGGCAGCATGAAGGTTCACTGCCACCAGTCTCATGCTCTCTCCTCCTCTTCCACTTCACCTCTGCAATGTCTTTCCTTGTCACTGCTTTTATCTGCAGAGGGTGAAGCCTGCTTTATTAGATTTCACTTGTATAAAGTACTTCTATCAAACTTCCCCATTAAAATTATTATTTGATTATATTCCAGACAGATATATTTTCTGGAGCATTATTCATCCAAATCTCTCTGGGCTGGAACCTCTACTTGTCCACTGTGGTCTTGCTAGCTGTGACTGCTGTCTACACTATAGCAGGTAAACAGCTGCCTTTAAAACACGAAAGTGTGGGCAAACCCTTTAGGGTGTTCCTCCTGGGGGGGACTTGGGGCAGCTATGGGGCCCTGGGGTCCAGCTCTGCGTCAACTTTTTCCTGTGAATCCATCCTGAAATCACAGGGCTGGGGCCAAGGAGGCCTTCTTCCCAGATGAAATACCGGATTCTCTATGTGTGGTGACGCGCTCTGTTTGTTGTCTGCCGTTCTCCTAACAGGAGGTTTAACAGCTGTGATATACACGGATGCGCTGCAGACCTTGATCATGGTACTGGGAGCTTTGGTCCTCATGTTTATAGGTAAGGGGAACCTGCAGTGACATCATGTACTAGCTTAATGAACCCGAGGTCATCAGAGTTCATCAGGGTACCTCACCCTTCCAGGGAAGGTGTGGAAATGAGTTTTAATCACTCACAGAAATGGTGCTGGCACAGTCCTCGTTTGCCAGCAAGTCAGACTTCCTTTGCACTACCTGTCTGGAGGTAAGGTTCTGGATACTTCACCTCCACATCTTGGGGTTGTCTGGAATTGCCAACAAGCTTACAGAACTGCACCCCCAGAGAGAATTTCAGCTCTTGCTGTGCTCATGCAAATTCAGAGTATTTCTGCTGTCTTTCCATGTTGACTTTGGGAGTTACTGTGGGTTCACCTGGGTGTAACTGAGACTTATTAAAAAAAATAATAATAATAACGAGGAGCAGACCATCATTAGTCTTTGCTTTATGTCTTCTTGGCAAACAGAGATACGGTTAACCCATGTTTCATTTCATACCTCCTCCTCCAGCTCTCCGAGGGCGTGTGAGCAAAGAGTAGGTGCTGAGGATGCTGTGGGGACTAGGGTAGCAGAGGATTTCCTGCACTGGTCCTCTTCCAGGATACGCTGCTAGAGCCACAAGGACTCTGGGCAAGATCCAACTTAGTTCTGTACACGCTTTGACTGCCAAAAGTGAGGGCAGAATGAACAGTATGAGATGAGATGAATAGTTCAAAAGATGAGATGAAGATAGGTGAAAAGAATGCAGTCATTATCCTCAGAGAAGAAAACAAAATTAAATAATTGGCATTTTCTTTTCAGGATTTGAAAAAGTTGGCTGGTATGAAGGACTTAAGGAGAAGTACAACACAGCTATACCCAAAGTCATAGTACCAAACACAACCTGTCACCTCCCACGTGAGGATGCCTTTCATTTGTTCAGGGACCCAGTCACAGGTGACATCCCTTGGCCTGGCCTCATATTTGGCCTCTCTGTGCTGGCTCTTTGGTGCTGGTGCACTGACCAGGTAAAGAAAGTCTTCTCTTCAGGAACCCCCTGTGGTCTTATTTCCAGTCCACTCCTCACTTTGTAGATCTGTGAGATGAAATGTGACTGTGTCTTGCTGTGCAGGAATTACTGTCTCTGTTACTGGACTAGACCGGGATAGCTCACTCTTAAGACTTTCACAGCCAGCAGCTAGCTTTGTGTACTTCTTGGAGTGAGGAGTACAGGTGATTTTCATCCAACTTTACCCTGCTGTGGGCTGCAGTTACTTCAAAGAGGATATAACAGCATGAACTGGAGCTAGCTCTGCAGTGGCCTTGGGTAGGCCAGCAGATAAATAGCTCATATTCCAGCAGATCTCTGATTTCTCATCCCTATCCAAGCTACAAACAAGGAGAACTGTATTTGCTTCTCAAGAAATTGTGTTTATCTTGCTCAAGGTGGGGTAATCACCAAAACCCACCACTGAACCTTTACCAAATCAGTCTAGGCTGCTTCATTTCTTGACTCTTGCTTTCACAAGAAACAGCTTGGTACAGCTGCTGCCTCCAGTCCCCAAAGTGGCTTCATTTCAGTCAAGGGCAAAATCATTTCTGCAAGGAAATTTCCACTCGGCCCTCTCCCATAGCCTGTGCACTGAGCTCTGAGCAGGCTGCAGTCGCTGAGGTGGGAAGGTTGCCATTGGCATGCAAAACAGTCTGGGATCTTGTTGTCTGAAAGTCATCCATGAGTATGAGAGGAAGGATGGATTCTGCTCTCTCTGCAGTGCTTCTGTTCCACTTCCCACTCTCTTTCTGACCAATTGCAGGTAATAGTTCAAAGGTCTCTCTCTGCCAAGAACCTCTCCCATGCCAAAGGTGGATCAGTGCTGGGAGGATACTTGAAAATCTTCCCTATGTTTTTCATTGTCATGCCAGGAATGATCAGCAGAGCTCTTTACCCAGGTAAGCCTTCTCATGTTCCTCACTGTAGGGTTTTATGCCTGCTATGAGCACAAATCCCACACAGGTCCTCAAGCACTTTTATACCTCGGGCATACTTGTATGCATTCATGTTACACATACATGCTCCCAGGCTTTTTCTCCACCTCACAGCGTCAGGAGTTACTGGGAGTACCTTCAGGGGTGGATTGTGCTAGTGGGAACACAGAGATCATGCTGTGGATATTGCATGCTTCTGTCTAGGAAGCTGATAAGGTAAAATGCTTGAAGCATTGAGGTTGTCCTTCAAGTTCTATGGATTATTTCCAGTAGGTATTTGGTGAGAGTCTTAGCAGTCTGCCTCACAACAGGCAGTTCCTGGCTGTCTATGTGCAGCAGCCCTTCTCTGTGGAAAAAACAGAATTCCTCTCATGTGGTCTACCTTGCGCATTCCTTCAGAACGCACCACCTACTGGGGAGAGGGCCCTGGTTAAGAGCCCCATGCCTGAAGGAAAGAGCTTCAAGTGCCTCTCCACCAGAGTCCATCAAACAGGAGTAAGTCAGCCTGCAGCATTCTTGGTAGCCTAGCTCACAGGCTCATAGAAACTGTCCAGTTCCCACAGCTTACAAATCATCAAACATTAAATGTACGTAACATCCAGGAGACGTATCTAAACAGAGCTGCAAAACTGCATCTCAAAGTTTCACCTTTATTTTACAACAGAAAGCTTTCTTCAGCTCTTCTCGCTTTTACTACATTTTGGCTTCACCTCTGATTTATACAAACTTACACAAGACATCAAGATTTGTTCCTCTGGGTCATACACCCTATGGCTCAACAGAATTTACATGACTTTTTGTTCTTTTCATGTCTCCTACAGATGAAGTGGGCTGCGTGGAACCAAGCATCTGTAGAAGGGTCTGTGGAGCTGCGGTGGGTTGTTCCAACATTGCCTACCCCAAACTCGTGATAGAGCTCATGCCTGATGGTGAGAAACTTTTATGGAGGTGGGCTTGAGCCAAGCTCTATGCAGAATCAGACTGCCTTAATCTATCCTAAGGAAGAGGAAATCTTCCTGCAGTTATCAGCCATTGGGATGCTAAAGCAGTGCTGGGAGGCCAAAGGTTTAGTCCTGAATTGTTTTTTGCTCCCCCAGGGCTCCGGGGTTTGATGATTGCTGTGATGATGGCGGCGCTGATGAGTTCCCTCACCTCCATTTTCAACAGCAGCAGCACTCTCTTTGTTATAGACATCTGGCAGCGGATCCGCAAAAATGCTTCGGAGCAGGAGCTGATGATTGTGGGCAGGTCCTTACGTTTCTTTATGTCTATTTACTGTCACTATCCGTTTTGACTGCAGCATTTCTGTTCTTCTGTCTGGACACACTAAGAAAAACCTGGTGCTAAGGACATAGAGCAGAAACGCAGCCTGGGAAGAGCATTACAGTATCCAACTTCATCTCAGATAGACTTGGCCAAACGGATACACTGAGCTTGCCTCTCTGTTTGCTAAACTTAGCAAAAATACTGCCTTATATTTGCATTTTAGGAAAGGCAAAGGCGCTCTGGAATTGCTGTCACTGGAGGTGTTTAAGAACATGACTTTCATTTCAGACAGGGGAAATGCATTGCAGTTGCTCCTTTTCAGGGAACAGAGCAGCCTTGATGAGCTGGGCCTCCCAGCTCTCTGTGTCTGCGATGAGTTATAGTGGCCTTTACAAGCAAGGTTTAGTATTGCATTGTATCAGGGGCACATAAAGTTCCCTCTTGATAGCAGAATTTAAGCTGCATTCTGCATGGTTGTGCTATTATTTCCTTCTGCATTCACAAGCAGTGTTTCAAACCTTTATCCTGTCACAGGTGAAGGATACAGGCTGTAGCTTACTCCACCAGTATAAAGTGGTGGAAGCACCTCTTCCTCAGTCACATGAAGAAACCTCCCTAGCATGCAATACAAAGATGATGAAGGGATGTAACACTCAGTTGAGACCACAGGATCAATTTTAAAAAGCAGAACATGAGTTGGAATTTGGCAAAGGCAGCAGACTGAGCATATTATCTGCTTGAGGAAGTGGCAGAAAGGTTGTTAATGATCACAAGTTTCCATCTCTGTGACATCCAAGAGGAAGTCCTTTGAAGAATATGTCACTGAGGACACGTGAAGTTGAGGAGTTTGCAATGGCTGAGCTGATGGTGCGAGCCACCAGGACCTTGAGGATCTCTCACATGTTGTCCGGCAGTGCAGCTCACACTGAAATCTGTGAAACTGTCTCTGGGATTTGGTTGATTTTGATTATAGTAGAGAATGATTTTCTCTTTCCCTGTGTTCTTAAGAGTGATGTCTGGATTTATAGGTAAAAAAATTCTGGAAGCGATTGGAACTTGCTGCAAAACTTCACTTTGAGGTTGACTCTTCCAACAGTAGAGCTAACACAATTTTATCCTTATCTTCCAGAGTCTTCATCCTCATCCTGGTGGTCATCAGTATCCTCTGGATCCCCATCGTTCAATCAGCCAACAGTGGCAAGCTCTTTGACTACATTCAGTCCATAACCAGCTATCTAGCTCCACCAATCACAGCTCTCTTCATCCTGGCAATCTTCTGCAAGAGGATTAATGAGCCTGTAAGTGGCACGTGAAATACCAATTGGTGCTCATATTTAATTTCATAAAATAAATCATTAAATCTCCCCTCACTTCCCAGCCTTGGAGATTCCTTAGACTCAAAACCAGTCCAGCTAAAACGTGTGATGGTCAGAAAGCATTTTCCTGGTATGTATTAGTAGATCTTAGTCTCTAGTCTATGTGTTTTGCTTCCAAGAAGCCACTGCAAGCAGTATGTCTTGTCAGTCTCATTTGAAGTCACAAAAGCCAAAGATGTTCTACACTTCAAGGATGGGATTGTGAAGTCTAGTTGGAGGCATGTTGCTGTGAGGAGACTTGCACGGTCTTTGCTCTATCAATTCCACGTTCAAGAGCGGAAAAATAAAATGAGGATTTAACACTAATCCTCCTTTGATGTGTATCAGTGTGGGATTCTATCAGGCATAAAAGGTTTTAGTCCACTAAAGAGATATATTAAAAAAAAAGAAAAGAGAAAGAGGGACACTTCAACCAAGGGTATTGTGCAGTGACTCTTTCTTTATGCTTGCCCTTCCTCAGGGTGCTTTCTGGGGCCTCGTGTTTGGGCTGGCCATTGGGCTCATTCGGATGATCATCGAGTTTATTTATAGCGCACCATCCTGTGGTGAGGAGGACAGGAGGCCAGCTGTGCTGAAGGACCTGCACTACCTCTACTTCGCGCTCATCCTCTGCGTCCTCACCGCCATTGTTATTGTCCTCATCAGTCTCTGTACCCCTCCAATCCCCGAGGAAAAAGTAAGTGACTTTTCTCAGAAAGCCCATTTGGTTTCCAAAAATCTCTAGAATCTGTCCTTTTCACGCCGTGGCTAAGAAATGGTGTGCAGTGCTGCAGAGAAGCACTTGCTCCATAGCTTTCTGTTCCCCAGGTCTCATAGTGTTAATGCTTCCCGAGGCCCTGAAATTGAGTGCGAGTTTCCATGCTGACACTGGAGCTGGGCAGACACCACAGCCCGTCGTAGCTGGAACAGAAAGAAACGAAGAAGGGGGAAGGAGAGGAAATCATATTACAGAGCACTGCTGAGGAGAAATTAAATATATCTAATTGTAGCATCTACTCTGTTTCAGCAGAGCCAGCATCAATCTTGCAGGCAAACAAGATTAATAACTTTTGCAACATGGGCATTTAGGAAAATTGTCCCAATGTGATCTCAATTACATTTAATAACTTTGAGTCAGGCGCAACTTTCTTTTACTTAACACATTAAAATGGTGCAGAGTTGGGAGGCTTTATGTAATAAAACCTCAGAGCAACTCTTCACAGTCCAAAGTTTTAAAGCAGCTGTCAATATAACAAAACTGCCATCTACCTCCAAACAAAGTTACGGGATGGATTTAAAATGCATTGCATTTTATTGTTTCTAACTGCATGAGGAAAGGAGGGTGATGCTATCACAGCATTTTCTATCTGTTGCTTCCTCATAACTTGCAAAGCATTAACCAGTGCTGTCCACATTTGATTGAATGTTAGCGGTGTCAAAGATACCCAGCTCCTAAAGATTACATGAAAGCAGGTGCTCAGATAGAGGAGAGGCAGAGAGAGATTGTCTTTGTGTCTGCTTTGAGATAAAGTCTCGGCTTTTATTAGCTATCAGAGGATCCACATGGGAGAGAAATACTGGCAAGGAGGCACCATTAGTTCTGCAGCTTATGTTGTTCGCTGCTGCTCAGGGGTGGCCAGATGGTTGCCAGCAATTAATTACTGTGGTTTAATGAGTTCCCACTCATCATCTGACCTGTGATAACTAAATGTGTGCAGTGCTCCCTTCCCACAGCAATAGCAAGATAGGATGCATTAGCATCGCGCTGGCAAATAGTGAACATTCATACCCAGCAGTTCAGAAAACGAAGAAACTGGACGCAGCACCTGCAGGCTTCTTGGTCTGAGCTCAGAGGTGTAAAAGCATTTTGTCTTAAAAAAATGCGGGTGTTGGGGGAGAAGATGGGGAAAAAAAAACGTCTTGTAGATGCCTGGAAACTTAGAAAAATTGAAATGTAGTCACCAAGTCTTAGAACCACGTCTTCAGAAGGACTTGCTGCCTAACCTGCCCTGGTAGACAAAGGTAACTTTGTATATCATATCTGTCTGGAATCTGCGAGCAATAGGGGATATGATTAACTGCCCTTAAGAACACGGGGAAAGGCCTATTTTTCTGGTCAGATTTAGCCATGTTGTTAATAATTCCATCACTAGTGCTTCCTCGCTTTGTATCATGTAGTTAATACCATTCTGTTAATACTGTTCTGCCTAAGCCTGGCAGAAGCTGGCACCTGAACTCAGTGTTTGGCCACAAGCTACCTTGGGTTGTTGAGTTCTGGCTTGCAAGAGAGGAAACTTACGGTGAAGAGACTGTATGTCCCCGTAACAGTGGCTGAAGGGAAAACTGGTGGTGGGCATCCTGGCTGGAGGTGTGTGAAGCTCCGACCTTTCCCAGTCTCACTGCTGGGCAGTTCACTTGGTGAGCCTCAGATATTCCCTCATAAATATCGCTTGGGGTTAATCTGCCAGCCCTTATCTGTGCAGCACTCGGAGAAGTAATGATGAAAGATACTATATAAGGGCTAGAAATTACACCATTTATTATGTCAGGCAAAAGTAAAAGAAAAACAAGCCACTAAAGTAAAAGCCAAATGAAATACAGCGATAGATCAGATTTCAGCAGATGTAAATCAGCATAGCTCCACTGCCTTCAAAGACCAGAACCAGCTGCTGAGCACAGTTATGCCACTTTATACAAGCTGAAGATCTACACAGGACAGCTTTAAATATTGAATCCCAATTCTTTTCAGATAGCAAATGGGAAAAAGGAGAAAGGAGATTTGTATCTGATGTGCCTATGTGCTAATGTGCCTGGCTTTAAATGAATTACAGTCCAAGAACTGCAAGCTGTAGCGTTTTCTCCTGCTGTTTTGGACACTCTCCCATCCCTGTGGTGATTGATGCTGTGCTGGAAAACAACTATGCAAGGAATTTGTTTGGTATGCTCCAGAGTTCATATGTCTTCATTGTAGGTAGTCCATATTGTGTCACGCTGTCCTTGAAAACCCTGCAAAAGAGCTTACAATTAAATTTGAGACTGTGAAGCTGAAACACAACTGTCAGGTGCCAGATGGCATTTTGGAACAGAAGGATTTATTCGCGTTTACAAATAACAGAAGAAAAACTTTGCTGAGTTCTTGTAAACTCCCCTGTCCAAGGAGAATGTGAGGGTGAAAAGGGAGAGAAGCAGCTCACAAAACACAAGTACTAAACAAGCAGGTCACCTCCTCTGGGGTCAGGGCTTGTGCTGACATGCTGATGGATCAGCAGTTCCAGCTGATGTGCGCCCGAGCTTGGGGTTGGTTTCTCAGCGTGCTGTGGATTCAGTGTCTCCTTTAGGTGTGCTGCCAGCAAGGAGCACCAGGTCAGCTGCTGGCCTGACTCCACACCGTGTGCTGGGCTTCCTTGGTGTGTGTCCTGCAGCAGAAGGCACAGAGAAAAAGGGTGACCGTGAGGAATTTAGTCATCCTGAAACTACTCCGAGGAGGTTGAAGCTGGAGAATGGGTGTGAGGCTTCACCAGGGAGCCCTCTGGGGTCCTGGCGTGCTGTGTTGAATAGGTTGGTCAAAGGCAAAGCACCACTTTCATAGAATCACAGAATGGCTGAGGTCGGAAGGGACCTTAATGATCACGCAGTTCCACCTTCCCTGCCACGGGCAGAGTTGCCAGCCACTCGATCAGGCTGCCCAGAACCCTGTCCAGCCTGGCCTTCAATGCCTCCAGAGATGAGGCGGCCACAAACTCTCCTGGCAACCTGTTCCAGCTTTGAGGTGGTTCATTGATGTTCCATGATGTGGTTATCTGTGTGTCTGTGCTGCTGGGAACAGCTCTTACCAGGCACCTTCCAGCCACCTACCAGCCCCAGGGAACCTTCAGCTCTGCAGGTTTTGTTGCAACGCGTAAGGCTGGACCCACAGTGACATGAGGGAAGAGAAGCAAAAAGACAAAAAGTTTCTCAAATCCTTCAGTACTTTGATATGTGCCAGTGACATTTCCTAAGTGATTAAATTAAAAAAAAAAAAATCCTTGAGAAAGATGAGGATCATCAAATCAAAGCAATTTAGCACATCGTGACAAGAAAGATTAGCCCTGCCCAATGCTCATCTTGGTTGAAAATGATTTAAATAAAGCTATAAATCTTCTGGAAATTATGCAACATTTTGTGTCAGCTGGAAACTGCTGCCTCGATATGTGTGCGTGTGAAATTCAGAAATTAAACTCACGTTACTTTGTAAAGTGACCCATCTGAGATGTTCATCTCCACGCAGGCACAGCAGGGGCACAGTTGCTCGTCAGGCAGACATAGGACTTTGCTGCCCCAATCTTGTTCTAGGGGATGTCCACGAATTTGGGTAACTGCTGCTGTGCTGAGTGGCCTTGCTGTTAGAGGAGTTAGAAAGTGGTCACCACGTTGTTCAATGTGCTGCAGTCAGCTGAACAAGCAGCAGCTCCCAGCTTAAATGTCAAGACCTGAGCCCCTGGGATGGTTAACTGGTTAATGCCACCTCGCAGCTGGCAAAAGGACTGTTGAGATTCGCAGGGTTAACCCTTCCTATGAGCTTCTTGTGCTCAAGATGGGAGAAGACTTTGAGACCTGCCCTAGGACAACCTAGGGCACCACCAAGAGCCACAAGAGAAACTCATTTGGAAGTGCAGGTTAGCACTGGGATGTGAGCTTGTCCCAGCTGTGAGGCTTAATGCTCATCTTGGGTTTGCTTTTCCTATTCAGCTACAGACACAAGATCCTCTGATCTCATCCCATGTTCCAGAGATGGAGCCACTCAAACAGTAGTGTCCCCACAGCCATATGTCTGCATCACACCCCTACGGCCATCCATCCACACACCAACACACAGCTGATCTTTCTCTGCTGAGAGAGGGCAGAGGGTACAGTTGCTGTCTATAATTGGCGATAGCCAGAGAGTCTTATTCTATCTTCGTTATTTTTTATTTCTTCTCTCTTGTTTTCTCTCTCTCTCTCTCTCTCTCTCTCTCTCTCTCTTCTTTTTTTTTTTTTTTTTTTTTTAAATTGACTTAATTGCCCTTCCCTGCTGGATGGCTGCTGTTCTGGACACAGATCTTCATCATTGTTTCACGTCACTGAACTGAGCATAGCCAATAGGAGTCTGCTTCCTCAGTGGCTACTAAAAGCTATCTCCCACCTCCCATCCAGGGATGGAACTGATTAAGCAAAAAGAAACCAAATAGATGGAAAGAAGCTCAATTAACTCACCATTTTTTCTCAGCTTTTCAGCTCTAAATGGCTGCTACCAGCTTTTGTTTCCAGCATGCGGGCATCTGCACAAAGGGGAAATGGCAGAGGAATAACCATCACCCCCCAGAACTGCTCTCCCAGCACTATTTTGGACCAGTACCCAGAGAGAGCCTTGACTTGCATGCCCATCTGAGACTGGCAGGCCATAACCGGTGTGTCCTCCATCCTCCTTCGCAGCTAGCTTGCCTGACGTGGTGGACGAGACACAAAAAATCTCCTGACACCGACCTGAAAAATTACAAGAGCGAATCAGCACAGATGAACCCAGCAAACGGAGAGCACGACTTGGGAGACAACACAGATGCGGGCAGTAAGGAGGAAGCAGGTAGGGTGCCTGGCTGTGTACAAGCACACTCGTGTGCATGTGAGTGACCACACACACTTGTCCCACCCAGGTTGCAGTGTTGTTTTTAGCCCCTAAGGCCTGGCACAATAGACTCCGTAGATGGGAGTCAACAGGCACCTACTGTGGCCCTTGGGGATGGAGGTCTGTGCATCTCAGATGCAGCTCCAGTCCCAATGGCACTGGAGCTTTGTGCCATGACACCACACCTCCTTGGCTTCCTCCTTTCCTTGGTCATTTAAAAGGACATAAGGACCAACTATAGGCAAGCTAAACAGAAGCGAACAAATAAAGGAACTGCCTCTCTTTCTACCTTTTTTTTTTCCCATTAGAATAGGCTTGGGTTTAAGTTAGTTAAATGCAGATGTTCATCTATTCAAAACCTATTTATAATTTCCTGTCAATTCCTAGTTCACTTAACTTGCTCATATTTTTATAAACAAATGTCTCAGTAATTCCGTAATTAGTAGTGATGGGAAAGGAAACATGGAACACAAGAGCTGACAGTTTAATGAGTTTTTTTCTTGGGTAACACCTTTTTCAAAGCCTTATGACATTCTGCCTTTCAAAAAATAAAAAAAAAAATAGGGTTATATTCGGAAAGCACAGCCACTGAAATACACACAGCACAGGAGTGACAATTAAAACACATACCTCACCTGGCCTGTCACACGTAATAAATAAGCTGGGAGAGCTCTAAATGCACCATCATGCTGTCAGGAACTTGTGAATGTGGATGGAAGACAGGTCAGGGAGGAGGGGGAAGAGGTCTGTTAATTAACTAATGAATGATTGGCTTTGCAATCAACTAGCTGCAATCAGGCTGTGCTATACTTGGTAAAGCTTTCTCCTTCCACCTCCCATCATCTCCCGTCACCACCTCCCACCTCTGATCCCAGGTGCACCTCAAACCATTGCAGTTTGGCCAACACAGTGTGGCAGGAGGAGGCAGGGGAACGTCCCCACTAGATGGTAACAGCGATGTCTTCTCTGTCTATCCCAGTACCCAAGCCCCCCTGCTGGAAAACACTGTACCTGTGGTTCTGTGGTCTGTCCCCCGGCCCTTCACCATCTCTGTCCCAGGAGGAGAGAGCTGCCCTGGAGCGCAGACTCACCAGCATTGAGGAGCAGCCCCTCTGGAAGGCTGTCTGCAACGTTAACGCCCTGCTCCTGCTGACCATTAACGTCTTTTTGTGGGGGTATTTCGGCTGAGGTGGGCTCAGGCAGCGGTGACGGATTCTGGTGATGGTCCCCATGTGCCTGGGCACGGCCCTTCCCCTAGGCACTGCTTGCTGGAAATGCCTGTGGAGCTTGGTGGAGCCATCCCTGAGCCAAGGAGTGACCAAGACTCAAAGCTGGCTGCAGCCAGGATGCATGAGAAAGCACGTGGGTCAAACCACCAGAGCTGGGGTCAGCTTCAGAGCAGGGCCAAATGTAACAGGGAGCAGAACTCCCCTCATGCCACCCGACTGTCCCACTGCTGAAGGGGAAGAACTTCTGGCTTACACTGCTGTGGGGAAGGAGGCCGAGGCACTTCTCACACGCTTTTATATGGCCAATTGGAGATGGGGTCAGGCTGGGATCACTGGATTAGTGACGACCCAGGCTCAAACCTGCACTGGACAACCCCCCCAACCTCGCCAGCCCCTGGCCCGTCCCTGTTCAACTCTGAACGAATCCTGCCTTTAACAGCATTACCAGCAATAAAAGTGTCTTAGTAACAAAACCAATTTTGACTCCAGGTTATTGTGGCTATATATCCTGCACTGACACACCAAGGCCTCCCTGGGACCACCATGTCATGGCTGTGGGATGGAAAGTGAATGCTCCTTCGTGGGCTGGGTCACTTGGACTCCAGGCCCCTCTGCCTTCCCCTTGGGACCACCAAGGAATACAATAGAGCTGTCACATTTTAAACCACATTGTGAAGAAGAGGTGGCAGTACCCACTGTTAATAACACTGCACAGTGGCGAGGACCTGAAAAGCCTGGAGAAGGTTAAAAACCCCCATGGGGTTTTTAGAAGGTTAAAAACCCCCATGGGGTTTTGACCTTCTACTCCACCATGTCCAAACTGCCAGGCACGGGCTGTGCACGGAGGTGAGGGCACCCTGCGAATCACAGTGCCATGAAGGTGAACCACACAATAGTCGGGTCGGATGGGACCTCAAAGCCCATCCACTTCCCAACTCCCCCCGGCTGAAAATTGGAAATGAGGAGAGTTCCCTTTCTGTGCTACTCCCCATTGCAGCTCCTTCTGCACCTCCACCCCCTCCATTCCCAGCCTGGTTCATCTCCCCGTGGGTCGCACGGGATGAGCATGTTCATGGGGTGAGGGGACTTCCAGCACCATCCCCAGGAGATGCGTGTGGGGAGGCAGAGCTCGGCCTTGCCACAACCACAGCTCCGTGCTGCCCTCGGGAGCATCCTGTCAGCACCACAGAACACAGCAGCCTCGCTCCTCACCGTGCTGACGGATTGCAATATCCTAACGGGAACGCATCCCTTTCAGGGCTGTAACCAATATACAAGTCCATTGGCAGCAGATGTTATTAACGATGCCAATACATATTTTCTTATTAATCTTCCAGACTAGGCTCGTGTCTATCTGCAAATGATTATCATTCATTTTCCTGACAAATCTATCAAGATCATTTATTACTGTTCGGCAAAGGATCTTCTTTTATACAAAGATTAATAACATTGCATTTTTATCTGGCCGACTGAGCCAAAGGAAATGAAATTAACAATGAACCCTACAAACATGTCATCACTTTAATTTACCAGAAAATATTTTAAAATGTTATTTAAAAGAATATATGCTACGGTAGGCACAGTTTATTATGAAGGAAAGAAGTGAAATGCCATACATACATTTCAGCAGGATGGAGAGCGTTAGTGAGCAGGGCTCTGCGTTGTCTCTGGTTCCTTGTGCTCATTCTCTGGGCCAGAGGAAGCAGGGGCATGCAGGTGAACCGCAGCTGGAAGTCACTTCTGGGCTCTGTGGTGCTACCCAGGATCTCAAGCTGATCCCTCCAGGCAGCATTGCTTTCCCGTATCCCTATGGGAGGAAATGCAACAGGGTAAAACGCACAGGAGCCTGAGGGAGGAGTGGACAAGGGCAGGTATGGAGGACTGTCCTGGTCACCACTAAAAAAGCAAACACACCTGTGAGAGTATGTGGCAGTGCTTCTTCTGCTTTTTTTCCCCTTGTGTAGGGTTATTCCCTTCCTTATGTCAGAGCAAAATAAAAACGAATGATAACTAGACACCAAAGAACATAGCAGATTTTGCCTACTTTTAGTGCAAGCAATAATGCAAAAGCTTAATGTCCCAGTTGCTTTTCATTGCTTTGTTTGTATCATGAATCTCAACTTGGAGCCCAGCTCTGGTGCAGCTCCCACCACTGCGAGGCATCCGAGGCAATGGGATCCCACAAACACCGCAGCTCATGTGTCCATTTCCCACCAGCCAGAGCTTCCAACACCGGCATAGCACTCCTCTCCCTCGCTGGGTGAGGAGAGGAAAAGATCGCTTAAAACCATTTTGGATTATGCAGTCAAGAAGTGTTTCTCCAGCATGTAACAAAAAAGCAACGTCTTACCTTCAGCGTATTCATCTTATCACACCAGACACAGGGGCAGAAGCAATGTTTTAAACACTAGACAAAAGAGAATAACCCTCAAGCTTTAGCAGCTTCAAAATGCTGACGTATGGGCAAGAGGATTTCTGAGCATGCATTCGTGCATCTCCTGGGAGCAGCACAACCTCACAAGTGAAACTGGCCAGTGTCAAACTGAACGTTTCAGTGCTTTGTGATAAAGCCTTCCTGATTCTTTTGAAGTATTAAAAAAAGTCATCAATGTTGTGTAAGCCTGAATACAATTTTAACACGTGAGGAAAGCATTTTCTCTGCCATTTCCTAAGTGTACCCCCTAGCCCCCAAAGCCATGCAGTTTTTCCTCCTTTCCCTCATCCAATGAGTTTTGAAACCCCTAGAGTTGGAAAATGATTCTGCACTGGAACAGCCCCATACTGGGCACTCTTCAGAGACTTATAAAGACTTGAAGACATTCAAGTGCAGCAGGGCAACCAGCAGCTCTTCAATTCCCAACCAAAAAAATCCACAGAATGCCTTCCCTGCCCCCGTGGCCAAGTTTCCAGCACCTCTGTCTATTCATCTCCATCACAGTAGATGGGAGATGCTATTTCAGCAGGTGCCATCTGGTCAAAGGCTGGCACCGAGGTAGCGGTGTGCTGCTCAGGTCAGCCCAAGGTGTCAGAAGTAAGAACTGAACTATCACGTGGTGCAGCATTACTGATAAGCTGTCCAAGCAAGACCAGATGGCACCGCCGTGCCAAGGACAACAAACAGAGATATTAAGATGTCAGAGTGCAAACCAAGTCAGTGCGAGCTGCTAAGTTCGTGCCATTTGTGTGCACAATTTCTGCAAAAGAAGCTGTGCAGAAGCACAGAGGAGAAATGCTCCTGGAGAGGGCATGTGAACACCACCTCAAAAGCCCCAGGATGTCACACTGCCACACGCAGCACCCAACTCCTGCTCCATGGGACTACTGCTGGGCTGGGCCAGCAGCACTCAGCACTGACCTGGTGACCATCGGGGCAATTCCTCTGGCTGCTTTCTGCTTTAGGCTGAGCAAGCAGGCTCTGCTTGTAGGTCTGGGGGGGTTAAGAACATAGCCACCATTTTAAGAAGCCCATATTTTTTGCTGCATCCACTCCAAACAGGAACGCTGCGCAGAACATTCAGCCGTGACTCGTTCCTGTAGCTTCCACAAAAGAAGCATTCCATTTAATATGTGAGGCTTATAACCAGCTCATACAGTGCAATAGTTCACATCAGTTTGAAGGAAAAACATTCTGCTGGAAGCGCAGGCAAGTAGCAGTGTCAATTTTTCATTAACCTACAGCCACTGTCTCTGCAGACTTCCAGCTCTAAGTAAGATTACTGTTATAATTTCTTCTAGTCCTGGGGGGAAGGGGAAAAAACTTCACCAAACTTTTAAGGTCATTAAAAACAAAACAAAACAAAACGAAACAAAACAAAACAAAACCACCTTTAAATTGGAGGTAGTTTCAGTTTACTTTCATATTCCTAAATGAAATCTTAGCTTCAGCCTCGGATCACAGCAGAAATGTCAGTTGCTTTGTTTCGAGGTCTTCCATGAAAGCAGTTCCGGCTCCAACACGAGCTGAATGCCAAGTAAATAGATTTTCCCGGGGAACAAAGGCAGCTTTTCTGTTTGTTTTAAACATATGTAAATAAGAGTCCCAGGAGCGGAGCTGCCTGTCACTTCCACCAGGTTTGCTCTCCTGCCACCCCGCAGCCCTTCGGCCTCAGACCTCAGCAAAGGGGGAATGGTTTAACACACGTTCCTTCCTTTTGCTTGGTGAGTTTCGTTCTTTTTTTTTCCCCCCTCCGTCTTGATTTTTAAGCTCTAGTTACAGAAGGGAATTGCAGAAATACTTTGGCCCTCCATCACAGTCACCGCAGCGGTGCTGAAAAGCATTTGGCGGATAAGATCAGCATCTGACAATGTATGACTGCTATCAATAAGCAGTCGGGGCTGTGCTCCTACGTACCGGCGCTGTATCAAAGACTGATGGCACCTACTGGCTTATGGTGGGCAGGGAGGAGACAGAAATAGATCGGTGAGAAAAACGACTTAAAAAAAACAAAAAACCTGAAAACAAAAACAAAACAAAAAAAAACCTCCACAAGGACACCATCAGCCTCAGGATCTCTGCCTTTTCAGTATGTGGCATTTAAACAGACCGGAGTGATTTCCCACAAAGTCGGGAGACAGAAAGGAGGCGCACAATCCCTTCACGTACCCATCTGCTATTACTCACATTTGTTTAAATGTAATGCTAACAGATCAAGGCAAAATTAAGGGAGCTTACAATGCCTGTCACCGCCAAATGGCTCGGGTTGTATCTTAATCTCCAGCACTCATTCTGGGTGTAAGGCAGGCGAGCAACGAGGGCTGCGTCGCTTTGAAGGCCGCGCATAAGCCGCCATTAAGGAAAATCCCCAAGTACACAAGAAGCCTCCGTTCCGATTGGCCGCGTCGCCCCAACTTATTGATCATTCCAATCACTCCGGTATTATTCAGTGTTTTCTTCTCCCCGCTTTTTTCATCTCTTGACAAGTTTACAAAGACGAGAATGGAGCGGAGCTTAGCTGCCTTACGTGCAATATGCTGCCTACGCGGACGCCAGAGGAGCTAAATGAAGCCCAGAACATATGGCGCTCTGCTGACAGAGCTCAGAAAGCGGTTCTGCATGAGCAACGAGGAACATCTTGAAACGCACAAGACATATGTGTTTTAGGAGGAAGATTGAAGTGTTTCATAATAAAAGAGGACAAAGTGAAATACAAGCGCTGTATAAAATTTTAATTAAAAACTGGTTTTACCCCTCAACGTGAGTATACAATATGCTCCGCAGATGGATTTCATATTTAAGTATTATCCGAACCAAAAACGTAAATGAGACAAATAAAGCCTTCAAAAAATGGCACAGAGGCTGAAATATATGTAAACACTACATGGCTGTGGTGAAAACAAGGCAGACAGGGAAAGGAACCTCTCAGCAAATGTTCACTGGTGGAGCTCCGAATGAGACAGTTCATGCAACTACAGTCACAGTAACACCGCACAACCCCACAGCAGAAAGTCAAGCCGGGACAACAACACAAACACAGAAGCGTCAGAACTCAGCAGCGTGTGTGGTGCTGTTGTTACTTCACCTATTTATGTTGTTGTGTAGACTGGAAAGCTATGGCACACAAGTGCAGGAAGCGTAGAAAGCCGTTCCCTAGCACGCTCCCAGATCCCACTCCCGCCCGGTCCCATCACACCGGTTCCACGCCGTTACACCAATGTTTGGCCAAATCAGCTTTCATAAGGAACAGGAAGTCCTCATGAGCCAAAGGGGACCGTGCTGGGCAACAGCAAACACCCTGAGGATGTGAGAAGGCAATTAATGCCCACAGCTGCATGGAAACAAACACAAAGAAACAGCGCAATCTCCACATTGATCAAGCAAGGAGAAGGATTGCAGCTCCTCCACGTCGTCATCCAGACAAATTATCACTGCACTTCGGAGAATTTCTCTCTGAAGACAAACACGAGGAACAAATCACATGTCTGTGGCAAGCCAATGTTGTTAACAGAAGGAGCTACAGCCCAACTTTTTAAGGGTCTTGGCTGATAATGCTTTCGATTCCATGAGCAAACCGCAGAAACCAAGAACAGCACTCAGGTTTGTGCTTAAGATTCCCTTCTCTGTTACAGGGTGGGATATTAGATGCTCTTATCACTTCCCACACTAGTTTATGGAAACTCAGGGGAAGTGGGTAGAGACCGGTCCCCTGCTGTGATCAGAGACCATCACTGAAAACAGACACCATTTTTGTCACTGAGGTAGGTCAGTAATATAACACACAGAAATGCTGTCCTCCCTTAGATTTTATTGCTTCCACTGCAGCCAAGCAGTGAAGAAGCAAAGTTCCACCGATCTAAGGGTTTCCTAAATTTCTTGCCTCCCAAAAACATCTTGATACATTGTCAGCATCCTGATAATAATCACCCTGTAACAGAGAAGTAATTAGCTTAATGGCTGTTTTTTTCTATGACCCAGAGATTCCACGTTCCAAGATTCATACAGTTAAGTAGCCACTGCTAAAAAGATAAGAATTTTGCTGCCCAGCTCAGTGTTCCAGAAAATACATTTCAGTTTAAAGATCAGGAAGATCAGCACTACATAACAGGCTGTGCCTCACACCTCTCAACCCTTCCCATTGCTGAGTTGCACACAACACTGCAAGCCCTTAGTTCTTGGGGAGTGGACGAACACAACGTGAAAGATGTTAACAGTGCTGGTTTGCATCCCTTGAAGTATGAGTTATGAGTACGGTGACTCTCGATCACTCAAGAAACATAAACTATGTAGGATGCCCACTGTGGGAAGATCTGCAGTAAAGATCCATAGTGAAACACTGCCTTCTTCAACAGTCTTTTAAATATATAGGGTTTCTACCTTGATAAGTTTTAAGACTTGCTTAACAACTGTCTGATTAAAATACAATAAATCTGAGAACTTTAGAATAAGGCCTCTTTAGTAACCTGGGGATGAGATGGGAATTTTCAGCCAGGCTTCCACAAGAACATTTCAGTAACGTTCAATGCAGGATCCCAAAGCACTTTATAGTCATTTAATTAAGCTTCAGTAGAGCACAAACTTCCCATTTTCCAGCTGAGGTAATGAAAGGGCGTTTAGCACAGACTATTTAATACTGAGCAGAGCTAAAACGTCTGTTATTTTATACCCAGAAATAGGTTCCCAACCCCAACAGGTAGACTTCTCTCCATTCTGGCAGCCTACTAAGTAACAGCAAAGTTCAAACACGATGCACAAACTAAATAGCGGCCCTCATCTTCCAAGCATCTTCAGATCTGGAATACAAACACTGCAGCCCATCTACCTCATGAGGCTGATCCTTACTTTGCCTCTTGTCCCCAGTGGGCCAACTTAAGCTTCCCTGCATCTTGCTGAAAACTCTGAGGAGACAAATCATTAATAAGTTGGGTATTTTTACATTTAACCCACAGCAGGTCAGTGACTAAGTGATTTCCAGAGCAACTGCCACTCAGCAAAGGATTTAGCATTCCACTCAATGAATAAGACAAACTATACGCCTAGTGAGCCATCTCAAGTTCTTTGTAGGAAAGGGAGCAAGCTGGAAGAAGACCCTGATTCATTAAAATGAAAGTGATTAAAATATTACACTGATTAGACTGCATACTGCAAGCAACATGGGATGCTGAAAAACGTTTGTCGATAATACTCGTGGGTTATAATAGCTTGGGGAGGGCAAGAGAAAGAGATAGTCTGTACAAAAAAACTCACTAATTCTCTCTTAATCTAGCCCATTATTTCTAGATTTGAGTAGGCAGCTTTCCTTTAGGAGGTAAAACGACGGAGGTGGAATGATGCCATCCCACTGTCACCAACAGACCACTTTGTGGATGGCAAAAGATAAGGAATGAGCATAGAAAATGCTATTTAAAGCTCCACTCAGGAACCTAGAAATTTGCATTTGATAGAAGGGATTTAAATTGTATTAGAAGGCAAGGTGCATGAAACAATTACAGTTTATTACTATGTTGGTTCGCTGCCTGAACCTATACTTATCGCATACTGCAGTAGCAAAGGAGCAGCAGTGCTCAGTGCACTTGAGCTGCATGCATATTAATTGGAGGGTTAGCCGAGCAAACAGAGAAGGGGCCAAAAGCTTTTAAAAAACAAGTGGCTTGCAGATTTTATGGACAGATAGAGTACTTTGGGTCTGAAGTCACATTTCATAGAAAAGCTTTCTGTTAACCAGTCTGGATTTCCAGCGTAGCGCTTGGAAGAGAACCATATGCACTATCACAGCATATAAGCTGTGGAATGACTCTGACCCAAGAGAGAAACACATATCCTGCAGCAGCTGATGCACAGAGACGTACACACCATCTCTCTGTGCAGCTGGAGCAGGGCCAGCGACACTCCGAGCTGATCTGCTTCACTTGTTACGCTGCATACGAAGGCTTCAGAGAGAATGTTCACACTGGTCAGAATTCAGCACGCAGTGCTTTCTGTTTCTCCCATCTAGTTTTAGCCCACGAGGAAAAACCGTAAGTTGTCATTTTACCATACGCTGTGATTCTTCAGTTGGGTCCTCTGGATCCCTCCAAAACCTTATCCTGGTTTTTCACAGTGGCCTCCAACCTCTCTCATTCCCTGCTTGTGCCTTGAGTTTATTTTCCATGAGCAGCATGACAGAAACCCCTCCTTTCTGGAGTGGTCATGGGAACATAATAAAGATTGAATACCAAGTACTGGTAACACAATACTCCAAGGTCATGCATAGCTTAGGTAAGTTTTACTTCTCCTGTCTGAAACAAGAAAGAAAAAAATAAAAACAGAGCATACTAGTTCTTCACAGAGTGCCTCAACAGTTCCCTGGTTGCGCAGCTAATGCCCTTTGAAAGCACTAATGTGTTAAATGGCAGCAGGGACAGGAAGTGATCAGTGTTAATCCACTTCAACTTGCTTAACTGTTACAAGGAACAGAAAGGTCTGTGTGGAAGACACTTCCTCTGAGAGTCCCCTTTCCTGCAGCAGAAGCTCACAGCCTTTTTCAGTGTGCTTTCCCACCAGCATAATTGCTCACCAACTGCTTTCTCAAATCAATTATGTTGTCTCAGCATTAAAGGACGGAAGGCAGAGTAGACCAACTTTTGTTTATCTAGGAGTGCTGGCAGGTAACAGTCATATGTTCTGCCATCTGTACTGCAAGCTTTATCTTTTATCCAATTGTAACAGGTAAAATGGCATTGGTAGAAATGAATCTGTTCACTTAGTTAGGGAAGCAGCCAGAATATGCATGTGTTCCACACCCTCCCCCCCCCCCCATTCTAAAAGGAAGCAGGAGATGGACACTCTTGCCCTTTTAAAGCATTTGGCTTTTCAATAGATGGGCAACTTGCCCTGGCTTGCTAATGTGGGATCTGTTCAATGCAAGGCTGAAAAGGTTCCATCCCTCGGGATAGCACTGAACCGCTGATGAACATTTGGTGGCCTTTAGCAGAAAGGATGTGATTTCTGCCAACAGGATCCCAGCAGGCTGGGAAGGACAGGCTCCAAACGAGGTGGGATTGTGATGCAGGAACTTCAGAGGGCCTGTACTGGGTATATGAGCTTGCTGACTACCTTGCTCCAGTTTTTTCCCCCCTCCCCACTCCTTTCTCATTAGTATTTTTAAAAATTACAAGTATATTTGCAAATGCCAGAACTGCATTCAAGAAAACCTGGAAACTTTCAAACACACAGAGTACGTGAAGAATCCCTTACTTCTAAGACAAAGACTGCTGATTTGGGTGGGTTTCTTTTAAAATTTGACATTATTTGACAATTCCTTGACTAAAGGTGCTTCAAACCTCTTTGAAAGCATGCCTGTGGGTCACTGTTGGAGTCTTCTTTCTGCCTTTCTCAGAAACAAACAATCCAAAGCTGATGAAAGTGATCCAAATTCCCTCTTTCCCAGAGCAGACCAGTTCTATCAACACACACACTTGCTCTCCCCTTTAGATACCCTCTCTGAACACTAGGACTTACTGCTTCTTACATTACTCTATAGATTTAATTATTTAAATCATAATTGACTGCAGCTGAAAGCTGACCCACGTCAGGCAGGAATGTCCTGCAGGCATATTAGTCTTGAAAATGACTATCCTCTGAGAGCCTCAAAGGAGCAACACCATCCTCATAAACTGTGGAGGGCCTTAGGGCTTTTTTTTGCTGTTTGTTAAGTCTTTTTGTTTACATTTGGAGCAGAAGCATTGGGGTGCTGCTAACAGCATTCATTTAGCAACCCAGGCCAAAACTCCATTTCCCCAAAATCCTGCCCAGCCATAGTTACACCTTAAAAATAGAGTACAAATATTTGTCACACAGAAAAAAAAAAAAGTTTTGGTAAGAAATATCAACATTGTGTACTGTGCATTTTCAGCTGAATTGCTAGCAGGAGTTATGCTTGTTGGTCTGAAATAGTGCCAGAAGCTTTTCGGTACATGTTTCTATATATTTTCCGAAGACTGTCTTCAAAGATTGCTCTGTGAGGCTTCCCTTTGTATACAGCTGCACGGTTAGACCAGAATTCACCATCATCCAAGTGAACAGTGATGTTCTGCTGCACTGGTGAACTGTCAACAAATAAAAAAAAAAAAAAAAAAAAAAAAGATCAAATTGAGATAAATGAGAAGAATCAGAAGTACAAAGCCAGCAGAGATCCAAGTGTAAAGCTGCTAACTACAGATTACCTTTCACAAATTGAAACAAGATCTGCACTGCAGCTACTTCTCATCAATGGGAGCCCACCCCACATTATTCAGCCAGTCTCCCCTACCTGACCAGGTGCACTTGGTAATACTTCCCAAACAGAAAGAATTAATTGTCAAAGAGCGTGCAGTCATTTTGCTGCATTTTGATTGGCAGTGTGACTAGGCACTGAGCCTGTGCAAGAGCAACACAGTCAGATTTCTGTGTCCTTTGAAGGTCAAAATGCAACCACAAGCAGCTATTTCAATACCAAGACAATCTATCAGGGGTGTATTAAATTACTGTGGTTGCAGCAGTAAAGTGTTCTATCGGAAGCATCTTGGATTAAGCATTCTACCAAATACATGATGACATAATGGCAATCAAGTGTTCCTTCCCCACCCCATCATATTTGTCACCACTTCAATACCAAATGCAGCCTGTTTACTTTGAGAAATTATTTCCCTTATCAATGAAATAAAATTTATTCTCTGAGAATCATTACAAAACACTGACAAATTTGAAGCATGTATATCTAAACTTCACGACTGTGCCTTCTCTTGAGACTTTTGAAACAAAGGATCGTGTTATATAATGAAATGAGCCATTTTCCTATAATAAAGCATGAAACAAGTAGACGAAAAATCATCAGCAGAAAATAACCACTGAGGTGATATTCGTCACATCTGCTCAGATATTTAGGCACTTATGACACAACAATTAGGACTGAGTTATCTTCAGCCTTTCAGTAAGGTTCTCAATCTGGGAAAAGGAATGGGAAATGGTGACCACCTTCACTTGGGAAATGGCTAACACATCACAGGGAAGTTTCCCACTGTGATAGATAAGTGCCATTCATCAATCTACTATGGTCAAACCAATCCTCAAAACTTTGTGCTCAAGTTTGTACCAGTAAGCATATATGATGAAACTGAAAGACTGCTTGTGTCAAAGGACTCACAAATGCTCGTAGCTAGCTGCATTAAATCACAAGGTTTTCAATTGAAGAAAGGAAAATGTGAGCCAAGAAGAGAAAGATCAGTGGTCGGAGTTTTTTAAATTCATATATCTGAGCTTCTGTTCTCCCATGGAAAACAGAAGTAGTATTACCCTGATACCAACCTATACCTCATTAAAAAAGATTTCTATAAGGCTGCAATATTAAAGGAGGAGAAAGGTCAGCTTCCACTTTTTCAGAAAAAGCCTGAACACTTTAAGTCAGCCAACAGCATGAAGAAAATTTAAACCTACTCATCATCCTGGAGAGGGTGATCTGCTCTCTACAGTTTGGAAGCAATGAAACCAACCTACCAAACGGTAAAATCAATAGCAAAGTCATATTGGTCTATGTTAAATGTAGACAAGTCAATGCTCTGGGCACCCATCAACAACTGAACTTTTACCCTCTCCTTTCCCCAGTCTGGGTCACCTCAGTTCTGACACAGAACTCTCAGTCCAACAAATAAGAACAAAACTTGCAACTATACAATAAACAGCTCTGGCATCATTTTCCTTGGAGCCCATCTCCTGTAGTCAGCTTTGTACTTTCATTTTCATCTACTGTAAGCTTAATCTACAGAGAGACACTCAAATTTTAACCAATTTAACTGCAGTAAAAGAAAGCCTCAAAGAACAATAGCAACTTTCACAAATTCCTCATTCTGCTTCTTACAAAGAACTGAAAGCAGGCACGCTTTAGCTTTGTTTTTGTCCTTGCACACCAGATGCTCAGCACTGGTGTGGACACAGATAGAGCCCACCTAGGGAAGAGTCCGTCCTCTGTCTTGACTGGAAACTGACTGACAACCTGAGCTAAACAATCTGGGAATTACACTCACAAATCATATTAACAGCAGGATTTCTGCACGCAACTCCCTGCTCTGAAATACCTGTCAGATGCTTTTCTTCCGTCATACATCTCCTTTAAGAGTCCCAGAAGTTCTTTTCTGAGTGAATCATATACTAAATATTTCACAAAACATGGACCTCTTCCCTGCTCCCAGCGGTTCTGAATCACCTGTTTTACTGCCAACATTTGGTTGACAGTACCGTGTCCTTCTGTGAACTCTGCCTCTGTCCTTGTATCCTGTTTACGAGCACTGTGTTGAATGCTCAGCAATCAGACTGTCCTCGAGTCCTTTTATGTCTCACCCTTCAGCGAATGGGATTAGTGCTGCTGGCCTCTAAACCCAAGGAATGGTCTTTTCCCAAGTTGAGTGCCACATTTCATAACTCATCACTTCTTGATTCTCCAGTATTAGGATTTGTTCTTTTTTTTTTTGTAGTCTGCAGTATCAGCATCAATCTCAAACTCCCAAAGCTGCCTTGGAACAAAAACTCGCACTTTCTCTCTCAGAAACACATCCTACACAATTTAATTGCGACAGCTCTCTGCACAAAGGATAAGGAGGCAAATAGGCTACACACAGAACACAAGAGTGAGCTCAGGTACAGGAATACTGACAACCTCTGTAGCAACTCCTCATCCCCGTGGAAGTCCAAGACTAACTGGATCCCTTGCATGGAAGAAGCTGAGAAGCCAACAAGTAAATTAACGTTTTAGAGCATACTAATCACAGTTCACTGTGATCTGCACACTGAGCTAATCCTCCATTCCATGAAATACAGAGATGATCTAAAAATGTGCACTACATTTAATTATAAAAGTAAAATCTCTTTTGTGTTTTTTCTTTTTTTTTTTCCTCAAGTGCAAGCTCTCTCAGATTTAGCACCACAGTTCCAGGAGTTTTGTCTAACATAAAGAGAACCAGAAAATCCATACAACCCTAAAAAAGCTCTGCATTACTTCATACCTTCCCTTTAGCAAGTACACAAACTGTTCTACAGAATACTGCGTGCATACACAGACATTATCAGTACTGAGATGATCAGTACTGAGAACTTACGGTACAGAATTGTTCAAAAATCAAATCAACGGGTGCCTTTATAAGTAATTCTCAAAAGTAAACCTAATTATACATGTGAGGGCAACGCGCAATAATTAGCCTGTAGAAGCAAGGTTTTCAGAATGCCTTCCGAAATAAGACATCCCTAGACCACGTTCTATGTATTTGCACTGTTTCTTAAGACACTTCTCTTTTCCAAGCATGGAGTTTTGGAAAAAGCAAAGGAAGCCCTGTTACTAAATAAAGCTACACATTTCTTTTGCACTCCTGTAACTTTAAGAAAAGATAACCAAACAGCTATTTTTTAAAGTTACAGTTATTTACTCTCTCACTGATAAAATCCAACAGCTACTGCCCGTGGATCATTTTTATGACCCAGTCCAGTACCAAAATCAGAATTTAATGCAGATTATACTGACACAAAGCCAAACAGAATGAACGGTATAATGATAATTAACTTTATTTCCCTTTTAGGCGGAAAAGCTTGGTAAATCTAATGTAAAACACAGCTAAATAGGAAGAGAATTTTTTGTATTTAAGGGGCAATATAATGATGGTTCACTGTTCATCAGAGAAAAACTCCATACCTGCTCCGCAGATCACTCATGGATAAGGGTGCTTTATGTGAAGATTCTCTTGTCTTTGCTGAGTTTCCTTTTGATGAGTTACTTTCATCCTAAAAAAAAGGAAAAACAGAAATCAAATTCTCATTATCTTGGTTTCTGATTACAATGATCTCATTTCAAAAATACTTTCTTTCCACTTAGAAAACTATTAAAGTGCTTACATTTCTTGGGGGAAAAAGGGACAAAGTGTAATGAGCCAAATGCTATTTATGAACACTTTTAATTAAGTTCAGCATAACTCAGCTAATAATTTTCAGGTAATAAACTGGAAAGAATTTCTAGACATTGTAGATCTAAAGAACCATGCAGACAGCATAAGCTTCAATAACCCAAAAACACGTGGGTTAAATGCTATGAAACCTACTGCTTACTGCTTTACTTTTGTTTCTTAAGAAAGACAGGAGAAAGAACCAAAAACAACTTGTTAACAGCTTTTCCACTAAGCTACCATCATTCATGTAATGCATTTTTACAGACAGAAGTATTCTACACATCTGTGCCTTTCCCATTCCATACACAGGGCAGAGAACATGCTTGTCCAGCTTTTTAAAAACACCTGTAATAGATGTTAAGGATCCTTGAGTGGATTTCTTAGGAGCTGCTAGAAAGCAATCTTGCCTTCCAAATGCCATCTAGACTTTAATAAACCCTTATTTACCCTCTTAGGTATGTATGAGACAGAATATCTCATTTGAAGTAAGCCAGCTGCCCACCTGAGGTAGAAATTCCATCCACACAGATACAATCATGTTCCCCCTGCTCTGAAAGGCAAGGACACCACTGAAGAGATGGCATTCAGAGATGCTTGCAGCAGAAGCTAATTGATACAAAGATTAGTAAACAAAACTACCTTCCACACTACATCAGAAATAACTGGAAAAAGAGATTGCGAAGTTAAAATAATTCAACTTGTTGGTAACACAAGCCTGGTAGAAAAGACAATAAATACAGTGGTAGACAACAAGAAGATGCAGAACTAGCTGAATGGCAGGAGTGTGGATGTGGAAAAATCTAACACAATTTATTGCACTGCAATACAGGTAATAAGCATGTTTGTGAACAGGAAAACTCTTCCTTCAGCAGTCGCAGGCTGCACAGTACTGAGTAGAGGAAATGGGGTACAGCAGTAAATAAAACTCTTCAGCATTTGCCAGAGGCAAATTATGTTCCGGAAAGAAGAGAGATGGGAATATTACGATACTGCCAGAATGTCACAGCAGGAAGCTGCGGCGGACACCCTAAGGAACCTGCAGCAGAGCTCCACTCACACTATTTTACAGAGCAGTACGGAAACAAGGTTTTGGAAAACACAGATAGATGCTTCTGGGAATGGTTGTCTAGCATTACATTCTTAGGAATAAAACAGTAAGAGATGCTTTTTAACCTTTCAAAGTTTGGAAGAGCCCCCAAACTGGAGCCAGAAATCTCGCTCCATTGCAAGTACATAAAATCAGCGAGGTTGGAAAAGACCTGAGATCATCCAGTCCAACCACCCACCTACCACCAGTATTTCCCACCAAACCATGACCCTCAGTACAACATCTAAATGTTTCTCTACACCTCCGTCACTGAACCCTCACTTTCAAGATGACCCATCTCCCTCATCCACCCACTGCAGTACAATGCATCCTGGCTTTTTGACAGCTCACATCATGTTCACATACGAACAGAGGAAGGCACAACATGAACTGGATCAAATAATCTTAGCTAGCATGAGAAAGGGTTTTTTAATGTTTTAAAATGAAAAGTGCATCAGCTGAATCGAAAATAAAGATTGACCAGAAATGAGAAAACAGTCAGATTAAGACAACACACAGGCAACACAAGTTGCTGCTCAGGATGGCTACAGCTGAGAAAATAAATGAGTAATAAATAAATAAATAAATCAAGACTTCAGAGCCAAGGTAGATGTTCTTCAGAACATCACGCAGCATCAGATCAAGACAACAACCTTGTTTTTTTGCCACAGACCTCTGCCAAGAGTTTACAGTAGTCATTGCATCTCAGGCAGCACAGCTCAACTGCTGGTACACTGCTGTTACACCTACCTTTTCTGCACTGAAATGTGAGGGGGGGAGGCCAAGGCTCTCCCACTCATGCTTCCCATAGTCACAGTAAACTCTGGCAAAGGTGTGAGGAGGACAGCTGGGGGACAACAGCAGCCTAAAACTGCAGCAAAGCAGAATCCTGTCAACACTCCTTTTTTTCAGAAAGCTGAAGCAAAAAAAGATCTTTCTCCACTTTGAGAGGATTGTCTCTCTATGAACCAATCAATAACATCAGTGTGGTAGATTGTCAGACAAAAAAAATAAATAAATTTCATCAGAGCTCCTTATCTCAGTCTTACCTACTCTCACTCTTACAGCCTTTTACCTTTCCTTTGCCTCATCTCACACTTAAAACCCCTAAGTTCTCTGCAGATGGACAACCTTTCACAGCAGCTTTGCTGAGGGAAATCTTGTGCCATGAGTGGGTTTCTCAAAATTGCAGTAGCAAAAAAATGACTACCTGACTGAAATCAGACTTCAAAATTCCATCAGACTCAAGGACAAAATATTCTGATCCCAGGCTTAACACAGTTAGATTTCATTTAAAGCCAGGTAATTAAAAAGAGAAAAAAAAGAAAAGCCATACACAACTGGAGAATAATATTAGCTTACAAACAGCTGGAAACCAGCAGCTGTTGATGTGCAGATGCACAACATGTTAAGCCACGGTGTTCTGTAATAGATCTCTAACATATTTTTTTGCTTACACTGAAACTAGAGGAATCAGACAAAGAAAATTTAATTGTCCTCTATACCCTTATGAAGTTGCCACTTGGCCATAAAAGCTTCACATGAGGAGGCTACTGAAAACAGTGAGAAAGAGTTCAGCTTACTTATTAAACTCACATTTCTGCAATCAAGTGTATCTCAAAAAGACAATATCATAATAAATTCAAGGGTATAAGCACGATTAGGTGCCTTCCTCGATCATCCTGGAAAGAAGAAAGGACTTAGTTTGCAGTCAAACTTACAAACACTAGGCGCTGTCTAGCACTGTGTGTCCTTAAAATATTTTTCACTCTTTTATGGATCTCATCTCCATTTGCTGGTGGAGGCCAACCAGAGTTAAACCTGCAAGAGGAAGAAGAAAAAAAAAAATAAAAAATTTCGTATTGAAAAGCTCTAACATGTTTTTACCTCTGATTTTTATTTTATTTTTTAAAGCATGCATAACTTCTTTCTATTTGGAACATACACAGTGTTTAGATTTGATTCTTTTTTTCCTCTGGGGTACAAGGAAATAAACATTTTGAAGCACTGCATAAACAACATGCATCTACAATTCCAGCATAAGATACAAAGCACAGAAAACGTTGATGATTTTGTAACAAGTCATATTTCTGTAACGCCTGTTTGTCCCTCCAGAAGAGAAAAGCTATAGAGTTATTCTGTTCCCAGTGATCAGGTTTCATTTTTCTCTTTTTAAAGCAAATATTACACACACGAAATTCTTTCAGCTGGAACAAATCAACAGAAAGATAACCCCAATGCATGCAAATAGGAAAGACCATGGAGTTAAAAAACTGCAAATTCATAATCCTTATTTCGTAGGATGGAACTGCATCATAAGCTCCTTGTTTTATTTTTTAATACATCAAAAATAAAAATAGTTTGCTTGATATGAGCGACTTAAAACCCACAGCCACTTTTGGATTTTCTCCTTTTATATTTTGTGGAACTTTTTCCCCCCAGTTTATTCAATATGAAAAAAAAAAAAAAATAACGTTCTCATCCTTCTCAGGATGCATCAACCTCCAGACTTTAGTACGCTCAAATACGCATTATGAAAACCAACCAACCAATGAGAGAAACACCAAGAACGAATTCATTGGGGAAAAAGGAGCTAGGGGATTGTCTAAGTAAAAATGTTATCAGAGCAAATAGAAACAGGGCACCAAATCAGGACTGTGCATCTTCATTTCAATGTTTCCTAACGTCCAAGAACTTGATTCGCACCAAGAAAATAAAATGAAAACTCGTGCTTAATATGAATATGGGTCAGCAGGCAAACAGCCAGCTGCAGATCAGCCACGGACACCTGCCATTTGATGCAATGGAAAACCAGTGGCAGGACTGGGTGTCCACACTCTGGATGCATTAGGAGCACAAGGAGCAGGGCTGTGCTTTGTTAGCTGGCTTCAAAGATTCAACGCAGCAGAGAAACATCATGATGCCATCTTGGGATTCTACAACAGGCTCCAGATAGGTCTGTGGGACCAGGACTGTGAGCCTTTCTGTCCACTTCTCTTATCTTCTGTTATTATGTAACAACATGAGAATGTGGCTAGTTCTCTGCTTTTGACTCTCTTATTGTTTTGTGTATAATTAACTTACACAGACTTGGTTATTATTGCTTACTTCTCCAAAATCTCTCTATTCTAAACAGCCCCAATGTTTTCAGCCAATTTACGGGTTCTCTTAAATCAACTCATCCTTCTCTGAGCACTTCTATTTTTCTCCAAGAAAGGGCGCCAATAAACGGCACAATATTGTGAGGATGAATCATATAATCTATAAGGGGGGAAGTATTTTCTGTATTTCTAATGACATCCAACATTGTTTATCTTCGCTTCATTACATGCGAGGATTTTCACAGAGCTGGCTAAAACAACATCTGTATGTGCATCCCAAACATTTACAATTAATTTCAAATCCTACAGCATGTATGGCAAATCCATATAGTTCTATTACTTTGCATGCAGAATGTAAGGATTTGTCTCATTAAAAGATCTCACATAATTTTTCCTAAAAGAAAGCAAAGTGGTTTGCGTGAATTTTGTTAAGAGAAGAAAGCACTGCCTTTAAAGAAAATAGAGGTCTAAGTCATTTAGGCAGGCAGGAGCATTCATTTCCTCAACACACTCAAACTCAGTTTGATGCACAGCGTTACAAGGCATGTGCTCTATCACTAGCAGTGTTTTGAACAAAACCCCAACCCTGTAGTCATGCTAAAACACACTGCTTGGAGTGAATCAGATCAGGCAGGAGTGAGAAAACTCCTAAAAACATCTTGTGGCTTCCAATTAGCCCTTGCAAACACTACTACTAAGGAACTTCTGAAGTGCATGTTTAAAAATCTGCATTCTAGGTGCAGAGAGTCTTTTCCATTTAAGAAATAAAAGCTAGAGTAATGAAGTCATGGCATTTCCCTTGTATTTATACAGTGGCTGCTGTTCTTCCAAATCCAGGTTGCTGGCAGTGAGAAGCTGGAACAGATTACCTTGGGGAAATAAATTTTATGAAATTCCTATGTAAGATTTCAGATCATTGTTATTAATCTCAAATTTACAAATATCCTCGGAGATATGTGCATTTACTTTTGAAAAAAGGAAACACAGTCTGCTACTGTATTCATTTAGAAAATATCTGGCTACGTCTGCAAGAAGAAAATCGAATTACTTAAATCAAGAACTATTAGATTTCTTCCTCCAGGTGATTTCATTGATCAATCCACTAGTGTGCGCTGTGGTATAAGAAATACTGGCCACTCAACATTCATCTCAAACTTAATTTATCAAGGGAAAAATAGAATCAAAACCTTAAGTATGATTAAAAGCACTATCAGCTTATTTTAATTAGTTTTGCTAGTATTATCATTGTCTAATTTTAGTAATAACTATTGAGTCTAAACCACATTTAAAGTCGTAATGTTAATATTTACATCCACCAAAATGCAAACTAAAATAAAATTCTGCCTTGAAATGTAACACCCATAATCTGAAGTGAAATGTTGTTATGAGATGCTAACTCTCCTACTGGAAATGTTTTAAAAATAGGCTTTAGAGCACAGCTTCTTAAACCATAAACAAAAGGATTCCATTTGCCTAAAATGACCAATGCTGTGTTTTTAAAATGACTGGTTACTTATTTATGTGATTAAGGTGTCAGCATTGCACTGCAGTGTTGAAAGGAAAGTCATTTCACTTCAATGACTGTTTGTCCTGATAAACAAAATAAACTTCTACAGCTGTATTCTTTGTCATACTTTCAATTTTCCCTGGGACTTGCAAACATTCCGCAGTTACATCAGTTTAAATTGTTTATTGATTCCAATAGATTGTATAAACACTTTGGAAATATAGCTCAGTGACCTAGAAAAAGCCAGATCAATCAGAGAACTTCTCAAGATTAATTTCAAAGATGTTGTGTCGAGTACAATCAAGGAAACAGAACCATTTTCCCTTGTAATGTGACTAAAGGCATTTAAACTCTTTATGAGATAAGGCTTTTTATTTTTTTAAGGTCATGCGGACAACATCTACCTTGATGGAAGAATAAAGAAGCCAAGCACAGTCCAGATCTTGTGTTAAAGATTAAAGCTAATTTTTGCATACAATTCTATCCATTAGGATGAAATACTCCATTAGAAATACAAACAGAATACATCCATCCATGCACTCCAGCGAAACAGCAGCTTGCAAACTTGAGAGCAGTAATAAATAGAATATTTGAAATGTCAGACAATCCAGTCGTCCACTTGCACGTAGTGAAAATGTTAATATCACATTTCAGCAGGAGATACTAATACATCTCATATCGGCAGAATTAATGCAAAAGCCTGCTGCAGAATATTTGTAATGCCTATGGTGACCCCTCTCCTCACCATCACACCTCTTAGTCTTGTGAACAACTCTGTGCATCTGGCCTCCATGAAGAATTCATCAGCTTCAAAGATACAGACTTCACGCTGAGCAAAACTACATACAAGGACAAACTATCAGAGGACAGAAATCAATGAAGTACTGCAGTACCAGATTCACAATTGGAGAGGATGCCACTGTAATTGGGGGGGAAGGGAGAAAAGAAATAACTCTTAAACTAAATACAACCTGGAAAACAACAATCTTGCAAGAATTTGTGCATGGAGAGAAAGAGATGTTCAGAAAACCCAAATATATTTCACTCTGAAATAGAAAAAAAAAAGTCACAGGTTTTACAATCAGGATGTTTATGAGTGTGCATAGAAGGTGCAGAAGTTACTTCATACTTGCTCAAAAGGACATGAAGTAATAACCTAGCAAGATGAACTTGGTTCTCAACATACACAGAATGGCTGAGCTGCACTGGTTTTAATAGTCTACTTGGTAACGGATACAATTTTGTATTCCTTTTCTTAAAATACCTGATGGCTATAAACTTCAGTATAGACGCAGCTATACAAGTGCAAAAGTGTTTTGGTACACACTGCTTTGTGAACTGTAGTGAAAATGTAACGATATGAAAATCCTAACACTCTCACAATATTTGAAGTGAAGGAAGTATGCTGCTTTCACAATGCCAGGATACTTACTATGAAGCAGAAACAACTACGCACAGCCAAGGCCTGAAATCGAAGAACAGCTTCAGCATTTAAAAGCAGAAGCTCAAAGTCGCTCTTCCTTTTCAGAAAGACATTAAAGAAAAAACAAACAAAACCAACCAACAGTAAAAATATAATTTCTAAATGGTTTCTCTTATTTCCAAAAGCCCTGATACTGTTACACCTTCAGCTTAGAGTTGTAAAATTCACAAATGCTTTCTTTTCCCCTCCTAAGCTTCAGCTCTAGATTTTAAAACTAGGACAAAATAAATCATCCTCGTGTATTGCATGAATTCAGGCAGACAGCTTCCAAGATCTCAACTAAAGCCCAATACTGCAGCTCAAGATTTCCACCACAGGACCAACAGCTCCACCAAAAGCCCTTTGTGTCCTAAATGTTTAGGATGTCAGAAACGGGATGTACATTCTTGTACTCTATGGCAGCTTTCCCACTGCTCTGTCTTCTCCACATACATTCATGCACACACAGAAAAGTTTTGACATTGCTCACTTTCAAATTTACGTACTGAGCCATGAAGTTCCTAAGTAGTACAGAAGATGGCCAAAAGCATGGACCAAGGCTTCTGTACTGCACACTCTTTGCAGAATATGGCACAGAATAAGTTATTCTATACTGATTTACATGTGCTGCTTCCAGAATTCAACTTGAGAAAATGCAAAATATGAAAACTTCCTCAAAAGGTGAGAATGATAAACCCCAAAGATTGAAGAACCACCTTACTGTCAAAATGAATTAAAAACTTCCAAGATGTTTGGCTAGAATCAAGCAGGAGAGCTGGTGGCAGACTCTTACCAGAGCAAGCTGCCTTCTGGAAAGCATGCTCAATTCTTTAGAGTTCCAATTCGTAGCAGAAAGCTCTCAGACTTTAAACATGCATTCTCACAAAAGTAAACCTTAGGTTAGGATGCATTCCACTTTCTAAAACGAAAGGTAAACATTGGTCAAGATTTAGTTGGATCCAGTGCCTCAGTTCATGGTGATATTTCCCTAGTACTTGGAAAAAGACAACTGAAAAAGATAGTGAAAAACCAGTGTAGGAATACTACAGAAGTTAGCTGGTCCAAACAGTTATCCTCGTTCTTGCTTCAAACAGAACTTAGATTTCTGTTAGATGTTATAGGAGGTAAGATCACATTTCAGCAGAACAACCAGAATCTCAAAAAGACTTTGGAATGGCCTTTGCTCTGGAAGTGATTACTCTTCAGATCAATAAAAAAAAATCCACTGATCTCAAATGCATGAGAAATAGCTTTGTTTCTCAACACAGGAGAAATGATCAAATGCTGCTATGACTGTTGTAGCCTCTTGAGAAAAGATTTTCTTTTGTGCCATCATATAGCTCAATTCAGAGGACTTCTATCACTACCTCATTTTTCTTTACAGACGAATGACTTCAGCTTTGTATTTTGCTGCAGATTTCAGTGCTGCAAGGAAGGCTAAGCTTGCAAGTCCCTATGAAAAACGCCACCCTCTAGGAGCACAGGACGATGTACGGGCACTATGAAAGCAAGGACTGAAGTCCAATTTTCCTTTTCCGCAGCAGTTTCAATGCTTTCACCAAGCATCTGTGAACAAAAGCCAGTCTGTGGGGGCAAGTAACATTCTAACCACATTGATTGAAGCTGACCAGACATCATGAACAGGAAAGAGCATGCATTCATCACTGCTCTGCATAGGAGGTAGAATCAAAATAGGGCATGAAGTTGCACAGCCTCATCACTCTGAGTCACTTTGCAACACAGCAAATGCTTTCCTGAAGTGACCTAAATTACGAAAAATATGAAGATGAAATATGAAAAAGAAATATTCAAAACTTTGGAGCCTGGTCCAACAGTAAATCCATTCACAGTTCTGCTTCTGGCTCAACTTCAGTGGAAAAGGGGAGAGCACTGATTTGAGATCTCTCCAAAAGGCTCACATAAAAGGAGTGGAAACTGCTATGAAAGATGCAAAATTCCTGAGAGGGCATTATGCAAGACCCCAAGCTTCACTATCACCAAAAGGTATAGTAGTGGCTTAACAACTATGCAGAAGGTTCTGGGAAAGCACTCCCAAAATGACAGACACCCACTTCATACTCACTTCAAAACAAAAAAAAAGGAAGATTGAGGCAGGTTGTAAAGTTTCATGGGTTGATTCAGTTGAATAAATACTATGCATTTGTGAAGCTATTTGTCTTTGTAATCCAAAATAAGATTGAGGAAACAACCATCACATCACTGTCAGATAGGTCTGCCTCCTTGCAAATTCACAAGAACTGCTATATGTTCAATAGTTCTGATTTTCTCTATATTTCTATAATCTACAGAGCAGCATTTGCATGCACTTCCAGACGGTGACCTCTGATCACCGCTTGTCATTCCAACTACAAATCTCTGCATACAGTCAGCTAAATCCACGGTTATCTCATCAGCATGAACACAAAGATCAAACTTTTCAGAATATACCCTTTACTTCCTTTTTACTTTTTTTTTAATGACGAAAGTAAATACCCAGGTCTTCAACATAAAAAGTTGCTACATCTCTGAAGAGCCAAGAATATTTGTTCTCAAAAGAAAAGACAACTTCAAGAATCATGCATCTCTGCTGGAGAGGGGCTGGCAATGAGAAAAGGCAAAAACATTCAGTTGATTTTAAGACAACCTGGAAAATGACTAACAGCTCACAACACACAAGAATTTCCTGCTATCAGTACAAAAGACTTTGTCATCTTTAGATATAGTCCATTAGATAAATAAATAAAATAAATAAATAATCACCATTACAATCTCTTACCTAGACACAGGTAACTAATGCACAATGTCAGAAGAGCAGGTAGACCACATGAAAGAACATGGGGAGGTAGACAAGGTGATAAAAAACACTTCCTCCAAACCCCAAACACATCCTAATTGTCACATAACAGCTCACAGGAAATACTACTACATAGAACAACAACCAAGCAAGTTTTCAAGCAGAGGAAGATGTTAAACCACCAACTTCATCTGTATGAGTACAAAAAATTCAACCCCCACCTGCCATCCATCATTTCTCTTTTTGAGGAGAAAACTGACATAGTTCTCCTTTTTTGGGAAAAAAATAAAGTGCTAGGGTGTGTGTAGGCTACAAAATGCACCCTTCGAGCACTCACTAAATGAGGTACCAATGGTAATAAGGAGAAAAGAGTCTGGAATGAGTGCAAACATGCTGCCAAAATACATATACGAGTATGGCCTTAGACAAATACTTCAGACTAAGGAGAGGACATTAGTTTGATCCCCAGAATCTTCATATTATTTTATGTACTTGGTTATTCAGGTCCAGATTTGTATACAACTCTTCGACTCCCAGAAAGCCATCCAGTAACTTATTAAGCTGAATGTACAGCAGGAACATCATGTACCAAGGACACATTCTGCTCAGCAGGAAGTAGGGAATATTCTCCTTGAAGGATTGGAGTGCTTAAGCATGAAAAAGCTGTTGCTTGTTAAAATTTCTTCTGTCTCACCCTCACAAGACACTGGAACTTCTGTACTTGCCCTACATACTCACCTAGGGATTGAAATCCACCAAATTAGGGGATATTAGTATTGGGGGACCAAAAAAAGGAAAAATGAAAATTATATACAGAAATTTATATACACAGAATCGCTACCAACACTTCAGCTAAAAACAAAGCAGAAGAACAACCTCAGTCTGTAAATACACTAACTGTATTAAACCTAGCCCATGGATGTTACTCAAAACTAGTCACATATTTGACTACAGCACAACCAGAAGTACATACTTACAAACACTAATGTGAAGAGGACAGAAGGAAAAAAGGTTTCCAAATAGTTCTAAAACATCCTGCTTGACATATACCTATGTTTGTCTTCCTGATATTCTAAAGCCCTCTGAAATATTACTTATTTACCCATTTAAGTTTCCCCTGCTTAAGATTTGGTGGATACTGGGGACATGTAATTGGTAGCTTTATTGTTTCAGGAGAGGTTAGCAACAGAGAGGTCAAAGATTCTTTTCATTGCCATATTATTTGTATTGTATTCACTAAGAAGAGACATGATAGTAAGCATAGCTCCCAATGACAAGTCAAATACAAGACAGTTGATGGGGAAAGATTTCCTGTCTTTCCATCCTGTATATCTCCAAACATGAAACCTATAGTCATGCAAGTACTGTTATCATCTGCTCTTGTTAATGATTCCAGAATTTTACAAACAAAAACAAGTCATTACCTTTCCCTTAGAGAAGATCGATTTAGTACAGAACTTAGGGAATGCTTCTGAAATGCTGAAGGTGCTGAGTGCTCTAATGAACCACCAGAATGGGACAGTCTGTTGGGTGAACCAGAGATCACATCCTCATTACAAACATCAGAAGTGTCACAGTCTTCCCCATGAGAGGATCTTGCCTGTTAAAGACAACAAGAACAAAGAAAAGAAACACCAAACCTTGCTAAAATGTTTTATGAATATCGAGATGTACAGTTTTATTTTTTAAACTAAAAGGTTACAGGCTTCCCATACATGCAGGAAGAACAGCAAAGATCCCCATTTTACAAAAGGAGACCTAGTTTAAACTAGTAAGTGTTCCCTGCTGGTATCTAACATATCACATTATGGCAAAACCTGGTTTTCACACCTTCTATCACCTTATTCTGACTGCACAGTGTAAGTCTCACCTTTCACAGGACCCTCACAGATCCAGAGTGGTGCCCGAGAGTCTAAACCAATAAACCTCAGACTTCTCCTCAGTGTGGGACCCTTGTTCTTAGACCTTATTTTTTTTTTTTTTTTATTTATTTTTATTTCCCATGACTTTTCCTTACTCCAGGAAAAACTCCAGTCTACCTGCTCATCTTCTAGTCAATCTTTACTATCCTAGCTACTCTTAATCTGAAATGCAACAGGAAGATGTCTCCATGGGTTACCCTGTTTTACAGTAAAACAAGATAGAGCCCTGACATTATCTTTAGATCCACTTGCTAACCAAAGCAGCTAAAATCTTAACAACATACAACACCCTAATCTGACACAACATGGTGGCTTGCCATTTGTACTTGAGCTACCATTGCATATGATTCTGGAAAAAAGCTGGCTCTCAGAATGAGCAGAAAGGCAACTGTAAGACGCCTCTAGGGGCTCTTCTACAGCCTCATCACAAGCCTTAATGCCAAGGAGAAGTCCTGTATCTACAGGCATGGACATCTTACAGAGTATTGTTCGTATTTCAAAATAACCCATCAGCAGGGATAAACAGAGTTATATCAGAATTTAAATATCGCATGTCTCATTTTTGGTAGTGCAGTAGGTAAAGGTTCAAAAATACCTACACACAGGACAAACTTTCTCATTTAGAGCTTCCCCCCAAAAATCAGTTTGTAGTTGACAGCAATACAGAGTACTCACTTTGGTTTTCTTGGGTCTGTAGCTGCCAAGAAGAGAAAGATCTGGAGAAAGAAAAAAAAAAAAAAATGTATCCCTAAAGAAATTCAAGAGAAAATCTGAATGTTCTGAATTAAATAAAATCTTTTACAAAATAGCTTACTGCTCCTACCAAACATTAATAAACCAAGTTATTATTATTGCATACTGTGAAATTCTAAATAGTCTTCCCAGTAATATTTCAGTAATCTTTCTTCAGATGAAAACAATGACTTCACATTTTACTCAATACAATAACATTAAATCAGTGCAAGCACAATCTTCTACACAGACAGTAGTAGTACATTTTGCTAAGCTATTCCTTGTCTAAATCAATAAAATAAAAAATCAAGCTCTATCAGTCTAAAAAATTCTCAATCTTCACACAATTTTTGCACCAAGCTACCCTATGAACATCTTTCTCCTCTGATCACCTCTTCATTCCTTCCCTCACCACTGACTCACAAACATGAGTATGAAGCCCACAGAAGCAAAAGCAGAGAAACTATTAAAGTCCACACCTGTTCAGGGTGTTTGAGCACTGTCAATTTGCACCTCATTCCAAAGGGAATGCCAATGAATTATGTCTGGTTTCTTCATCAGTTGTATCAGTCTGTACTGAGCAGCCCTAATGCAGTGACTCAGGGCCAAAGAGGTACTTCTATGCCATAAGGCAGCATGAAGACAACCCACTGTTATCTACCTGCACAAAAGCAAACCCAGACTAAGCTGCACCATAATTACAGGAATTAATGCTTTACAAAAATTAGAATTAAGCCTAAAGACACAGGAACACGACCAGTAACCTTGCAGTGAGGAAGATTTCATGCTCCTAACCTCTGACTATATACCATCAACTCATTTGTAAGTACATAATGGTATCAGATGATAACAGCTCTGTTACATTACCTAGCTACAACAGATTGATATGCGTGATCCCAACAAGAATGTGAAACCTTTAATGTCCTGCACTCAGTACTATTACAGAGAAAAAATGTAAAATTTAAATTTCTTGTCCTGCTCTCCTTATAAAACACTCAATTAGTGCTACCTGTGAAGGTAGAAAGAGGCACACACATGATCCTGAATGCTCCTTAACAGCTGTTTTTCTCTATTAGAGCCTGTTTAAATAAACCAAACCAAACCAAAACAAAACAAAAAACCCACCTGACTGAGCGACCGGAGAAAAGCATTAATGAGAGACAATAGTAGTAAATACTGACCCGGCGTTACCTTGGACCAAGCTTCTGTTGTGCCTTCTCGCAGGGTACAGGCATGAAGCTCAATACCAGGACTTGGTTGTTCTACCTGAAGCAAAACAACTGTTAAAAGGTGCAGCATCAGATATTTCAATCTCTCTATCTATTTTTAATCGTTTTTGTTCATAAGATCTCATCCAGTCCTTTCCGAAATAATTTATTCTTATTCAAATAATATTTTCAAATCTTCTTAACACTTGCATTATTATATAAACAAAAACAGTTTTAGAAAGGTTTAGAAAGCTCAGAATGTTGTGTTGTTCAAAGGAAAAAAATGCAGATAGTTTCTCCTTCATCTATAATGTCTTTTTAAAGACATCTCTTTAAACACTACATGATACCGCATATTTATTCCAAATTGTTCACACCTTATAAAGTGCTGCTCTTCCTAATTAAAAATGTTACACGTCAACATAATTCAATTTTCATTGTTGTGCAATGTAGAACTGTGAAACCAAAGTAAAGATGCTCTAAAAGGAGCCTTCTCATTCCAGAAAGGCCACGACAGTCTGGAAACGGTACATAAAAGGGCATGAATTTTCCTTCTTGCACAAATATAACAGAGCAACTAAAATCAATAATCAGCATTTACAGATGTTGTAATTAAACTGTGAGCTTCACCTATAGATCAAAAGCCAGAAGAATTGATTAATGGGAGATAAAAGAAAAATATCAGACAGAGAGAGATAGTAGGTTGGTGAATAATTAATGGCTTAATGGGACTACTTTGAATTTCTAAAAAAAGTACCTACAAGTAGAAGAAAACTTGTGAAAGAATTTAGGATTTGATAAGCCATTACTGTTTGCACATAAACAAGAAAAATGAAATAATGCGAGTAACTAATTAAATACTAAATTATCTCAATGGCTGTGACAAATGTTCAAAATTGTAGACAAATGTCAAAGTACAGAGACAGAACACTTCTACGTTGGCCCCTACATAGTGGTATTCTAGAAGTAGAGGGTAGTTGAATCATAAAAAAGCAATTTGTAGGACAACATGCTCATCCAAGAGGCTGGGCAATCTGTACCTGCAGCACTTAAATGGAGTTTCTTTAAATAACTAGCTAAATTTCAGATCAGTTTTTCCACGTGCAGTTCTCATGAAGGCTGGTTATCAGCTGCAAGTTAAAGTATTAGAGATGTAGCTTTGAGTAAAGCAACTGTTTCAAAGATCATAGGACGCCAACATAAAGTTGAAAGAGGCAGCTTACACGTTCTTAATGTGACTAGACACTTTTTCTTTAAAGTCTTATTCAGGATTTTTTAATACTAATATCAATTACTTCCAAGTTGAATTTATACCACTATTATCCTGTCTAGTGTGCTGGAAAAAAGAAATGGGGCCTCAGAGAATTTAACCAAGATATTCATGAAAGAATTTGATCTTTGTCTATTACTAACAGATAAAAGAAATTTTATTTTAGTTAATTTTATATTTAAATAACTATGTGACAGACTGGAAAGGAGAGAAAAATTATTCATCTAAACTAAGAGATGAATGGATTTTTGGAGCAGTATGCAGTGAAAGAACAATGTTTGATCTCAGCTTAAGCTAGAAGCACTTTGTAGAGAATACAAACCCGTCTAACTACAAATGGAGGTTTATCAGTTTCTCTTCTGAATTCATAAGGACCAAGGTTTAAGTGGGCCAGTCGTTGCCTGGCTTCTTCTGACAGCTCACACATTCGTCTTTTTGTGTATGGAGATGGAGAACGTGACTTGGAAGCTATTGTAGGCTGCTCGTAGTTCTTCCTCGCTACACTGTGCCTGCTTTTCTCAGGTGAAACAGTGTTTTTCTTCGGTAACTTTGTTTGCAATTTTCCATTTGGAGCTGAGTGATGTACCCAGTTCAAATCATCCTAAAGTGAAAAAGAGAAATTATCTGCTTTGACAGCATGCAGAACAAAGACCACTGACAATAACAGAAAGAGGGAACTAATAATTTTAACAGAAATTGATGCCACACGTCAGCTGAAATTCCTCTCAGAAAACTATAATCAAAGAGCAATTTAAAAAGCAACAATGTATTTACCATTTTGTCTGAATCCAAAAGGAGGTTAAAACACACATTACTACATGCTGCAAGTTAAGTGCCTAATACTTCACTCAATCAGTTTGCTCATTCCTTCAGTATACAGAGACTGTAAAAAAAAATAATAATTGAATTTCATATCAAGTTCGTTCAACACAAGCTTTATCTGGATTGGACATACACAATTCTGAAGCTTTTTTTCATCTGTTTAAAACTTGAAAAAGATATATATTTTTAAATTCTTCTTCTTTAGTGTAATTTAAAGTTGCCTAAAATTCACAAGAAGTGTAACTGCACTCTGAAATTTATATTTTCTTGGAACACAGTGAATTTATCAGTTCTACAGAGAGTTTTAATCAAGAATATATGCTTTGTACAAGTAATAAACAACAACATAAAACAGACTATCTCCCCAAGATCATCTTCAATCATGTGAATACTTTCACAAGAGAAGTAAAATAGCTGTTTACTTGTACAGCTGCCAGTTGTAGACACATCCAAAGTATGTATTTCTTCAGCCAAAATTTACAAAAATCACACCATTTTCAAAAATTGCTTTAGAAGTTTAACTCCGAGTTGATACTGCTTTTAAAATACCCACATTTAATAGAATAGAGGAAAGTTGGGAAGCAACCTCACCAACTCCCTGCGCATAGTACAGTATGTGAGAATTTTTGATTGCTTACTTGTTTCTCACTGGCAAAGCCAACTTAACAATTCAGTCTCACTCCTCTTCCAAATAACCATCATTTTTTTTTTTATTTTTAATAAATTTTTATTTATTATTTTTAAATCGACCAATTTAAAATTCTGCACAACTCACTCCAACACTGAAGTTTTATTTGAAATGCATTACCATTCCTTTGTGATTCTTGGCATTAAATGCACATCTAATTACTCTGGAAGCTTTATAGGTCAAGGAATTCTAGATTATGCAACTCTTATCAGACTGCTTAGTCAGTGGCTTGTTTTAACTTTGAATACCACAGTATGAATAATTAGGCTTTTCAGCCAAATTTTGCCCAAATTCCCATGTTATAAAAGCTCAAAATTAAGAGCATGGCAAGATCTTTTTTTTCCAGTTAGAAATTCCTTTTCAAGCTTGAGAAAGTTGACATTATTCTTAAATATAAATGTTGCAAGCACTGTTTTAGTTCAGAAGAACCTAGGAATAAAATGTCCTGCTTATTTTTGTGTCTTCCCTTCCATATGGAACAATAAAAAAAGATGAGCGTTTGTTTTGTGCTAACACAGTTTGAATCTGGCATCACATACACAGTTCATGTTGCTTTCTTGTGCCTGTAGTAGCACTTGTGCAGCTGGTAGTGAGCCACAGTGTGAAACTGTCCCAAACAAAAAAGGACCTAATCCTCTAAGAACAATTTCAATTTCAACAGAAGTAGACTGTGCATTTTTCTGGCTTAAACTAGTCCTGAAACTACATCCTCACTGTAAGCCATGAAAATTTAATGGAAATTTTGTGACATATTAAATATTTTTATGGACATTCTTTTAATTTTAAATCAAGCTGACATTACCGAAGTCCCCTTCAGTGAGGTTAGTTTTCTATCAATGCTACTTTTCACTGCTTTTTTTTCTTTTTTTTAAATTTTTAAGTGTCTCACTAAATACATTTTGCTAAAATTGAATCTTCTCAATGAACAATGCCACAAATGGGTCAAAGTCACCCAGTCCTTCCTGCACACATACCTTCTTAATAACGATTCCATTTGAGTAATGCTGCACCATTTGCAATAAACCAGAGGAGGAGGAGCATGTCACGCATGACTTTGCGTGACAGCCTGTCCCAGGAAACAGTAACACGAACCAGTGAGATCAGAGAAGGGTGGTACAAAATGAAACTAACACATCAGAGAGGGTATTTCTTTCTCCCCACTCTCTTCAGCTACTTCTTCTTCAACTTCACTCACTGTAGAAACAGCATTTCCAGATTAATATTAGTGATAGTTTTGCAAACGGAAATCTTCATTTGGATTGCTGTCACTGGTAGTGTTATAGAAAACAATTAATATAATTGGTTTGTTTTTTGATATTGTACCTTCTCTGACTTCACTAAGTTTCATTGTCTCACCTTAATTTCAAGTGTCAGTAAGAAACAGTGAGAAAGTTTCTTCCCACCTACAATACACCAGGGACAGACACTTCAGCTGATCATAGAAAGTAGCAGGTGATAATTGTTTCAGATTCAAGGAACTCTCAGCATTCACTTTCATGCACCAAACCCACTCTTTACTCATACTTGATTAAAAATTTAATCAAGTTGTCAAGCACCCATGACAACTGCTTTAACCACAACAAAAGAATGAAAAAAAGTTTGAAGTGAGCAGCATATGCAAAAAAATTCGAACTAAGGCTATCAATATTAAATCTAGAAATTAAATTGCAAACAATTAAATTATGCTAACCTGTACGTGACTCCTTCCTGAGCTTAACAGACTTTCTGTAATAAGGGAGCTCGTAGAAAATCTCAATTTTGGTGCAATTCCCTAGAAGAGAGACAATAATTGAACATCAAGCCCCAACTCAAGATAAAGGGTATCAAAGAAGTAAATGTCACCTAATGTAACAAACCATTCCTAATTTTCAGCCATTTCCTTTGTTAATTTCAGCCTTTAATAAAGATAATTAGAAAAGACAGAACAGTAATGGTAAATGTCAAGATGCTAACATTTGCATTTCTGACAATTCAATTACAGATGATTATATTGCTTTCGTACAACAATTAGGGTCTGACTTTTATTTCAATACATTTCTTAGTCAGAAGCAATTGTAACGATTTTTCATGGCAGGCTATATGGCATCAATAGAAATTCCAGTCGTGATCCGGAAGTTTCTCTAATGCTAACTTTGGAAATTTATTTAGTCTCAATTGTGTTACCTTCTTTGTAAAAATATTTTGAAAATCCATCAATTACACTGCAAATCACTATTCATTTGTAACAGTGTTGTTAAGAGTCCCCTCTGTTCTGTAACCCCCAGAGCAACCTCTGATTCCTGTGGATGGCTTCCCAAATTCTGCTTCTTTTCAAAGACCTCTTAAACACGTGGCTGGCAAGAAGCAGGCCTGGTTTGACTGATCTGGATGCAGTGGGATTTATAGCTGCACCACCTGGTCAACCAGCACGTGCGTAGTAATGAACAGGGAGGTCCCTGTGTTGCTGGGACCTTTAATTCCTGCTAAATTTAGCATTTGCCAACGTGTACAAAATTTACTGGGCATATATGTCAGAGAATTTTAAACATAAGTGTCACATCCCAAAACAGCAACACTGAAAAACACATAAAAACCTCAAGGTCATGGATTCTACAACCAAGTGAGAATAATCTGAGAGCATCTTCCAGAGCTCTGTAGAAGCAAATAGGGATTCAATCGTCCCTAGAACTTTCTACTCGCTCTTCTTTCAACACAGAGAGCTTGCTGTACAGCCCCAGGCATCTGTATGCAAAGGCATTTGTACAACTGAACACAGAAAATTACTGTGAACCAAAAAGGAGCTCACCATCTTGTGATCCTGCCCCACAGCTGAGAATTAGCTGGAACTTTTTGAGTGAAGGTTACTGCTGAACCAAAGGATTCCCTACCACCTGCCTAAACGCACACTCATTTCCCACAAGGGAATAGGATCCAGCCCCGGGTTAGATTATGGAAATGAAATGACAAAAATGCTGAGAGCTCAGCCTAGAAATCAGTAAGAGGCCAGCATTCAACCAAGTCAAGTTATGTCATATAGAAAGATTTTAGAGCTGATCATTTTTAATCAACTCATTCTTATTACTAATGAATTGTCAAGGGCTATCAACCATTTAAAAAAGGACGGATCAGACTTAGTAAGTCTATAAAAAGCAGCAGAGCACTTCCTGCTCTTACTGAGAATGAAAACAGAATTGTTACATGCTTACAGATAAAAATCACATAAAACCACAGTTCTTCACATAAATGGTTCATGGAGAGCACATATGAGATAGCACGTGCATACATAGGAGTGGTTGTGTCCAAACTAACTTACAGCTCAACAAAAAAGGAGTTTTTCCTGTTTCCTGCAATTCCTAAACTGGGGATTTCTAATAGATATTCAATGTAGTGTTATGTAAAGATTATTCTCCAGCCCCAAACACTTTCTAGAAATGAAAACCCAGCTGGAAACTTTTGTGGATCTGTTTTCCTGCCACCGGCTTAGTGATGCCAACAGCCCCAAGCAGAGTTGTCAGTACTCTTGTACCAGTCACTGAACAGATATGACATGGATATACTATTAACTTGATTGTAGGATAACTGTTAAGGTAGCTCACATTCAGAGGAAATCAAGTTAAAAAAAACCAAGTCCAATATGTGCTTTTGAGGAGTATATATGCACACAATAGAATATCTTCTGTTGGTATGCTAACGAAAGATAGTGGAACTGAAAAGAATATGCTTTAAGTAACAGCAAATATGTGGGGACTGGAGATAAGAATGTCTGTCAGAAGTCACCACCAGTTGAGGTTTAAACATATTCAGAAAGGCAGGGGCTGCAGAGAAACACAGAAGAGTCAGCAAAAGCCTCAGCTGGGCAGCACTGGACCAGGAGAGATAACTTGAGGCATATCTCATATGCGTATTGTGCTTGTAAGCCTCAGAAGACATTTAACCAGAGACATTATCAGCCGAGTGCCAGATTTCTGGAGGAGTTCTGATCCTCTCAACTTGGGACTCCTTCCAACTGGCAGATTAGCAGTGTTCATCAGACACTGCTTGTCACTGCCTATCTGAACTCCACAACTGTAACCTTGCTGTCGCTACCTTAACTTTTTTAATAAAAGACAGAGTTATTGGGAATCAAAGAGCCACTGAAGCACAGCTGTCAGTCTAAAATACTCAACATCTCAGCTAACCATAAATAACTTTCTATGTAGGAAGAACTCAGTTTGAACAGCACATGAATAACATGAGTAATTTTTGTTCACAGGGCCTTGTTTAACACTTGGCCTTTTGTTCAGCATTTACACTCAGTGCTTGGTGCTGACAGGAGACACTTGCCAGTACAACTTAGGGAACACTAGAAGATGGAGGCATTTGAGCCTTCACAACTTCTGAAGGAACAAATCCTCTCGCTGCTATCCCATTTGGCAACCAAGGAGAGGAGCCACAAGTCTGACAGACTTCCTCCAATTCCGTCAAACACAGCTTCATTATTTCTCCTGAAAATGAGGTCAGTATGCCAAAATGCTCTCTTTGAGCTGTTCTGATTTTCTGTGATGGAGATGCAATAGAGTAACCGATGCTTCTGCAATCCTCACTTCAGGGCAGAGATGTATTTCATTTTCACTGCTCCTGAAGACAAGGAAGGACGTTTCTGTCTTTCATCAGTCAACGTTTGAAAGCTACGATAGTGTCATTATTTAGTTACACATTCAAATGATTCTGAGCATGACTACTCACAGCTCACAAAATATGACACCTTCTTTTTGCTAGAAAACATATAATTTTCATATGAAATAACTTAATCCAACAAACAAACAAACAAAAATGCACTAACTTCTCTATGTATTTCTAATTGCTGGGAAATTTCTCTCACTGACTTACAATACCAGAACAACTGTATATGTGGCTGTATTGAGAACTACATTCAGGAACTCTTTTGTGTTTAAGGTCTTGTAGAATGGTTTCACTGACAAATATATATATTTTAAAAGCTTAGTTCCTTGAACTAGCGCATAAAGTGGCTGAACCCAGAGAAAATGATGAAATGATGGAAAAGAAGGAATGAACAGCAGGATGCATGGATGCAGCACTGTAACTGAAGGTTGGATATAAAGCTACAACTTAAAACCCATATAAACAGAGGCTGTTGTGGCCCCCCTCCCTCTCTTTAGCCACCAATAACATTCATGGGATAAGTTATATACATCATATAGATGCCATGACTAAAAAATGCCTTTTTTTTTCCTACAGGGACACGTTAAGCTGCTGCACAATCACACACTTTGTATCATAAAATCACAGCTTTAATTCACTGAAACATAGCACAGTGTTAGACACCAAATTAGCACTTCTAATTGCAAGTGACAGGGCAATTTCCAGGTTGCCCTTGCAGGGGAAAGATTATACCAGCTAAACGATACTGGTGACCTTTAATCAGCCTTCCACCCACCCCCACAAAGTGTTTTTTAATCCAATCACAACAGATAGGGCAACTGAGTCCTAATTCAAACGTTCTGTCACTCCACTAGTACAACTTAAATTCCAGGACACATCCCCCATGCCAACAGCAACATCCTCAACGTGCCTTTCTGAGGTATTCCACTGATACCTGAGATATAACAGTCTTAAATTCTCTGATAGGGCAGTGTGAGATGAATTCACTTCCATTCACTGTGTACTTGAGCCCATATCTCCAAAAAATTAATGCTAATCCACTGCACTTGTTCTAGCAATTAGTTGTCATTTATCATAGCTTTCATAAAACTGTAGAAAAGGCAGTTATTAACAGTCATGAATAGGCTGAACAGACCTTGAGGAACAGGCTTTGGAACTGGAAAACAATCATACAGCACTAAGCTAGATTTCAGTCTCTGGTGATGATTTTGGGCCTCAGGGAGGCCCACAGATCAGATGCCACAGAACCATATACACCTATAGTGACTATCATTGTCCTAAGCATTATAAAAAAATGGAAACAAAATGCTACAAGGGAGATTAGGAAGGAGGGTTACATGGTTTATTTGTTGAGAATTACAACAAAATCCCCCTCTGCTGTTCCTGCATCCTGTCAACTAACAACTGATCATGGATTAAACTGAAATAGAAACATGTCATGAAACCACACTGCAAACCAAGTGGAAACTAACTTCTTCACATTAAACACTTTTTTGAAGCATTTTGAAAAAACAAAACAAAAGCCTTAGCATTTGT